>OY720402.1:20004651-20625731 GCA_963082905.1 Oligia fasciuncula | reverse complement strand
TTTTAATAATAAACGAGCCAAAGAGCTGAGAAGAAAAACACAGACTTTTTGTCAACAGATTTGTGAGTAACAATGTTCTTAGCCTAGTATTATTGGTAAGTAGTATTAGTAAGAGTAAAAAAGTAATGATTATAAATTCAGGCGCTTGCTGTGGCATGAAGGCCCATCCAGTACGCCATCAGTCAGTGCCGAGTCCTACTGGCCGGCGCCGCCGGCGCGCGGCGGGTTAATTTTATTTAATTTAATTCTAGGTACTATTATATACATCACCACTTTTATTGTTTTTCTATTATATTCCACGTATGAAGGCGAGTTATTTATTTATTTAATGGGATTTTAAACGATGGTTATATAAATAGTAGATTGTAATGAAGGGTCATTACAATCTATTATTTTATTACAATCGTTTAAACTTAAAGTAAGTAGTTTAAAGTGAATCAAACGCAACAATAAGCTGTTATATTGACGTTATGCATTTAGATCTATTCAGAAAAAAAATGTACTCTTTATAACTGTTAAAGGACCTACTTATATACATTTTATTTCAACAAAAAATCTAGTGTTAAGAATTAAAAGGCACTCTGTATTAAAAATTGATAAAATTGCCAGTCGGAGCATCTTTCAGTTATCTACCTATACACCATAGACAAGTCTAAACTAGACACGATATTTAATAATATTAAGTACTCTAAAGCCCTGTCCCCCGCAGGGCTCCCGCGACAGCCCTGCAGCCCTGCGGTGTCTCTGCGCTGTAGTTTCGTCTAAATCCGTCGCGTGCGCCCGAGCGTTCACGCGTGATATGAAAAATGGTCGCCGCACTTACTCGGGACACTCACGCGCATCCTACGCGAGTTGATTTAAATTACAGAGCTTTGATTGAATTAGATATTCATTTCCTTTTGATTTTGCGCGACAATAATTTTGGTGTTTTGAGAAAGATGTCGAAAGAATATAGAATAATTAATATTTGAATAGTTTAAACGACCTACTTACATATACTTACTTAGGTACTTCTACAAACTTCAATCTTAACGAAAAAAAGTGAGATTCGTTTTCTTCGTTATTAAACCGTGTACAAGTGAAACAGCTTGTACATTACAAAATCGTTACAATAGGTATAACTATGATTTTATAGCACTTTGACATAAAATATGTAGAAATTAACACAAGGTTCCAGTGAACTCATAATTTGAACAGCGAGCGTGGTTACTGTACAGACACTTTCATAAATCTACAGCAAACATTCGAAGCTGTTAATTTTATTTAGGTATTTGTAACGAATAAATAAAATTAATTTGATGCAATTCTTTAAAAACATAACGAGAGAGCATTCTTCTACAGAGTTACATTATGACACCGAGAAACATTCAAATTTAATAAACTGTCTAAAGTTTTGGTTCGATTCGTAGCGATGTCGGTTACGCGTAGCAGTCTACGGCGTAGATGCACAAAGTTGCACGTAGATGTCTCGTAGAAGATCAACGATGCGTAGCGCGTAGCCGCGCGGCTACGAGCGTAGCATTCATTGTAATATTTTTATTAGTTATCTTTATCTATTATGTTTTAAGAACAGAATATTACTTGTAATGTAATACTTTTTGTATCATCTTACATTTTTTTTCACCTCACAGTTATGGAGAAGAAATCAAAATACCTATTGCACGAAATTTAGTGTGGTTGAGTATCAAGTTAAATAGGAGAAACTAACTTTATGAAGAAAAATGAAATAAATACACCAAGTATCCAATATCCACTATCCAGTGATTAAAAGTATCCACCATCCAGTGATTACAAGACACTATCATTATTTTCTTTAAAAATCCTATAGGAAGTTGATGTCATTGTCCCAATCGTCTCTCTCCGTTCCCACTTGCGTATGCGCATGTACGTTGTGTTTCAGTGTTTGTGTACGATCACACATTTTTGTGTCAGCCGCGCCACGCTTGCTTACCGTAATTGATGGTCAGCCATGTCTGGTGCCTCGTGATCTACCCTCCGCCTGCTATTTGTAGACGAAGACAAAGGATCGGTACTGCTTCCGGCTGAAGTAGCTTTTACAAGAATATTACCCATTTGAGTAACCATGTCAGTCTATGTCGTCATCATTATTTTTAGAGAAACCTGTCGAAAATTGTCAAAATAGATATGAACTAGCAGGAATCTTAGATATTTAATTACTGTTATAAATCTTTCACTGCCATGCTGCTTGTCATCAGAACCTATGGGCATCAGCTATAGATACCATTTTCTATATTGAGCACAACACAGCACAGTACATGCATCGTTAGATACAGTGTTTCTGATTGTAATGTCGGTCTGTCTGCCCAAATAATTAGTAACAAGGCAGGACAGTTAGCTCGCAATGAATCAGGCGGTCGGGCAGGCCGCTTCGTGTCGCGATCAAAGCGCGCCCTCCGCCGCGCGCCGCCATTTACAACGGCTCCCGCCAAAACGACGAGCGCCATCTTGTTGTTCGTCGGCTGTCACCCGCACGACGGATCTGGCGGAACAGCGCACGCGCTCGATGCCCGGCTAATAAAACGCTTATGCTGATTAATTGCGACGCACATTACGAATAACTCCGTCCGTCTGTCACGGTTTGTCTGTTCATATCTTTAGAACCGACGCTGGAAATGAAAAAATACACTGAACAGGCGCAGAACTAAAATGTTTTATGTGACAAGCGAGGCGTGCCGCGGAACGAAACGTATTTTTTAATTCAAGTCTACCGCAACGAATTAAATAAATCTTTGAAGTGTAAAACAGAAATTAAATAGTTATAAATACCTTCGTAATGTAATGAGTAATTGTGTTGATTTTTCAGTTTTCTCGACAAGTTTTCAAGTGAACTCATGACATCCTCATTTATAATTGACTGTGAAATGTGTTTTGTAGCGCGCTGGAGACTCTCAGAAATAGATCAACGTCATGAAAACTATGAATAAATATGTATACTTAATAAATAAATTAGTGGGAAGTACCTGAATATAAACGATAACTCATAGGAGTCATAGGACATCGAATTTCCCTAAAAAATATATAAATCAATTTACAGAGTGCTCCCTGCGTATGACCCTCGCTACGTCAGAGTGTTCCTTCTGTGAGTTAATGACAATTTTAAGGACATTGTAATCACATTGGATGAACTGACTGTGTGTGGAAATTTTAATTTCCTTCATCTCTAACCACACACAACTTCAGTAAACCCATCAACGTCACATTTCGACAATCACACGCATCATGCAATAACTTTGGATCGCAATGAGCCATCCGCCGACCAGGTACGCTACATGTGGCGGTAACAAGGTGTAACTGCGCTCGCGCAAATGGTTCGCAGCCAATCGCGGCGAGTCGCAGCGGACCGCGCGACTCCGCCGCGGGCGCTCGCTGCAGGTACTTAGCGAACTAATTGGACGTGGTAGGCTCATTGTGGTCATCATAGTCGGCTATGCATCTGATTTATGATCGGAACATTAATTTTTATTCAAGTGGCTAGCTGCTGGTGGTTGGGATTCGAAATTGGCTGTCACTAAGAAGATTTTGTTTGCATGGGTGCATGGTAGCGAAGGTGTCACTTGTCTATAAGACAGAATTGTTGAATGACAAAAATATCTACAGTGTCTCAGACTGCAGATCGACGATTAATTTTGAAGTCATAAAACTGTTTCATAAATGCACTTCCTCTAGCTATTAACAGCTAGCGTTGCCATTAATTATTTCCAGAAATCGATTATAGCAAATTGTTTGAAACTGAATCAAATTAATAACGCATTTATTACATAACCTCTATATTTACGCACTCGGCGAACAGAGTAGGTACATGAGAGGGGTCATTTGTGTGTTTTCCTCAACTACAGCATTCTCTTCGCGCAGTAAACTTACACTTATCTGGGAAAAACACGAATTAACGTCCCGTACCCAATTACATTCTGGAAAGCTCTCAGCATCGTATCATAAATCAGCTGTTGGTACGTCAGCGTATGATGGCAGGCAGTTCCGCGTAGGACGTGCGACCACGCGACTTGAAAGCGCGCTTCCACGAAGCAACGGTCGAGCGGACGCGGTTACGCGCGGCTGCTAACCGCTAGATCTAGTGTCCTAGTAGCTTTATTTATGTTTATGTTGTTCGTGATTATTTTATGTTTTGTTTTGATAATTGAGTAATTTGTTTGTTAGTTATTTAATCATCTTTATTTTCCCAGGTCAGTCTTGTCGTCATGATCGTTTACATGTGTGGCTAAAGGATCATGTAAAATGTGGAAAATTAACACATAGAAGAGAGATATAAAAGAACACCAAGGCCAACGAAGAAAACAAATAAATAAAAAAAAAACACAACGTGCCTTTGAGTAATGTGCCTAAAGGAGAAGAAACTTTGGCTTCGGATTTTTCCTCAATTTTTGTACTTACACCGCAACCTTTTGTATCTACACCCGCACCGCAACTTTTTGCACAGCCGCAACCTTTTGTAGAGGGGCAACCTTTTGCACAGCCGCAACTTTTTGTAGAGGGGCAACCTTTTTTTACATCCGCAACCTTTTGTACACCCGCAACCTTTTGTACACCCGCAACCTTTTAAACAGTCGCAACCTTTTGTAGAGGCGCAACCTTTTGTACAGCCGTAACCTTTTGTTGAGGCGCAACCTTTTGTAGAGGCGCAACCTTTTGTACAGCCGTAACCTTTTGTAGAGGCGCAACCTTTTGTAGAGGCGCAGGCGAATACAAAGTAAGTATACAGCGAGGCAGGGACTTCGACGCGCAACTTACTATGGATTTAGTACATGAGGCTGCACACCCCCGCCTGCCCGAACAATGTCTCCCGATTGAGGGGTCTACAATCATGTGCTGAGTTCATGTCTCCCGAGGGGTCTACAATCATGTGCTGAGTTCATGTCTCCCGAGGGGTCTACAATCATGTGCTGAGTTCATGTCTCCGCGAGGGGTCTACAATCATGTGCTGAGTTCATGTCTCCCGAGGGGTCTACAATCATGTGCTGAGTTCATGTCTCCGCGAGGGGTCTACAATCATGTGCTGAGTTCATGTCTCCGCGAGGGGTCTACAATCATGTGCTGAGTTCATGTCTACGTGAGGGATCTACAATCATGTGCTGAGTTCATGTCTACGCGAGGGGTCTACAATCTTGTGCTGAGTTCATGTCTACGCGAGGGGTCTACAATCATGTGCTGAGTTCATGTCTACACGAGGGGTCTACAATCATGTGCTGAGTTCATGTCTACGCGAGGGATCTACAATCATGTGCTGAGTTCATGTCTACGCGAGGGATCTACAATCATGTGCTGAGTTCATGTCTCCGCGAGGGGTCTACAATCATGTGCTGAGTTCATGTCTCCGCGAGGGGTCTACAATCATGTGCCGAGTTCATGTTTACGCGAGGGATCTACAATCATGTGCTGAGTTCATGTCTCTGCGAGGGGTCTACAATCATGTGCTGAGTTCATGTCTACGCGAGGGGTCCACAATCATGTGCTGAGTTCATGTCTCCCGAGGGGTCTACAATCATGTGCTGAGTTCATGTCTCCCGAGGGGTCTACCATCATGTGCTGAGTTCATGTCTCCGCGAGGGGTCTACAATCATGTGCTGAGTTCATGTCTCCGCGAGGGTACTACAATCATGTGCTGAGTTCATGTCTCCGCGAGGGGTCTACAATCATGTGCTGAGTTCATGTCTCCCGAGGGGTCTACAATCATGTGCTGAGTTCATGTCTCCGCGAGGGGTCTACAATCATGTGCTGAGTTCATGTCTCCGCGAGGGGTCTACAATCATGTGCTGAGTTCATGTCTCCGCGAGGGGTCTACAATCATGTGCTGAGTTCATGTCTACGCGAGGGGTCTACAATCATGTGCTGAGTTCATGTCTCCGCGAGGGGTCTACAATCATGTGCTGAGTTCAAGTCTCCGCGAGGGGTCTACAATCATGTGTTGAGTTCATGTCTACGCGAGGGGTCCACAATCATGTGCTGAGTTCATGTCTACAGGAGGGGTCTACAATCATGTGCTGAGTTCATGTCTCCGCGAGGGATCTACAATCATGTGCTGAGTTCATGTCTCCGCGAGGGGTCTACAATCATGTGCTGAGTTCATGTCTCCGCGAGGGGTCTACAATCATGTGCTGAGTTCATGTCTCCGCGAGGGGTCTACAATCATGTGCTGAGTTCATGTCTACGCGAGGGATCTACAATCATGTGCTGAGTTCATGTCTCTGCGAGGGGTCTACAATCATGTGCTGAGTTCATGTCTCCGCGAGGGGTCTACAATCATGTGCTGAGTTCATGTCTACGCGAGGGGTCTACAACCATGTGCTGAGTTCATGTCTACGCGAGGGGTCTACAATCATGTGCTGAAGTTCATGGTTTCAGTTAGTGCGTCGATGTCCCGGCCACCTGCCGCTCTGTATGCTGTGTGCTGACTTCCGGGTGGTCACAGCAACAAGCCCATCTTCTGAAATCAATTTTGACATGAATATTTACTTTGTTATTTTAATCATCATATTATTAATTTTAATTATTGTGTATGTGAGGATATCTTAATAGGTATTTTTAACTACAAATGTCCTTTGGGATTGTTCGTCCAATCGTTGAGCTACTCGGTAACGGACACATGCGTCCACTCAAATCCGAGTTCTTTCCTCAAAACACCATTTCAGACACGTGATCCTTACATGATCGGTCAATTACAGTAATTAGTTTTTAATTACTGTAATGATCAAAATCAAGTCTGAATCTCATCTGAGTGACAATTAATTTGTTAAAATTAAAAACTTTCACAGATTGAGATTTCACAGATTATATTATTAATGCAACTGTTCCTAAAAATGCGGGAATTGGCCAAGATAATTTCTGATCTTTAGATGATGCTGTGACGCTGTGTGTGCTGTGTGTGGTGCTGTGAGTTTATTTCGGAGTTTCACTTCAGAGTACTCGGATAGATAACATTGACCTCATCTAGTTTTTTAAATATAATTGAATTGAAATCATAATCAATCTGCATATAAAAATAAATTTAAAAAAAATATTCAATTTTTTTTTTAAACGCATCTTATCGATACGACTGCCGTTATACCCTTGAATATGAATGTTTATGTGCATGAGCTTTGTTAAATTATGGTATACAATAATGTATATTTTATTTATTATACCCTCACCGTGTTTGATACTGCACCCCTCTTTACATCGACACATAAGAACATGCGCGTCTGTCTGTCTGTCTGTCTCCGCGTTTGAAGTGACGCGTCGTAAATCTGCCAACAAGCGATGCGGCCCGCCTCACCGCTGCCATCAACCACCAGACCAGGTGCACGTAGGATCATTGGAGTACTGCATCTTGTGGTGATATAAACAGAATATTGTTCAATGTTATCTACCGCTGAAGAGCTACGAGTACGATAGTAAACTGGAACAATCTGCAAGATACCTACCGTTAACTTTACACAGCAATGTCTACTGCTTTAAATAGGCCTTTCGTGAAATAAAATATTATCATATTAGTTACATTGACAAAACAGGAACCTTATGGGTTCCCACGTCCCGCTCCGTCGCATCGCATCGTCCGCCTGCGCTTAGCCTCCTTTCTGACTCCAATAATTATAGCGTTCTTTCTCACTTTTTTCTTTATGCTCGGCTCCTAAGGTTCATAGCGTGATGTTAAATAGCCTAGAGACCTACAAACTCACACATATTTTTTACATTAACTACATCACATCATCATGACGCGTCGGAAGTGTAACTGGTAACTTTTCTAATTGTATAGATTTTGCGTGACTATCCTGAAACAAAGTATTCTAAATAAGCTAAAATATGTACTTTTGTACATATTTTATTCAGCTGCATCCGGTTAGACTGGAAGCCGACCCTAACATAGTTGGGAAAAGGCAGGCATGATGATGATGTACTCTTGTACAACAATGACGTTACGAACATGATACGATGTGATTTGTTCTCACAACAATAATATTATTGCTAACGTTATCGTTTTCGAGAAAATCGTAATAGTGCCTGACGCTTCCGGAACCAAATAACATAATGATTCCACGGAGTAGCGAACTTAATGATAGTTGTTAACGTTTTATATCATATTGAAATAGTTTTACATATTATTCATGGGTAGTTAAACTTTTCAGCGTTTTCAGGACTTTTCAGCGCTCTTCATAGAGCATTATAAATAAAATGTACCTATAACAAAATTAGCAGGACTTCTACATACAATTAACTACGAGTAACTGACTGTTATATTAAAACAAAAAAATACATCTCATTAAAAAATATTAGCGAATTTAGACCGTAGCAGATAGAGCGCGGGCGCAGAGGCGCGGCGGAGCGCGGCCGAGGGCAGCCGAGGGCGACCGAACGCGCCCGAGTGCGCCCGAGTGCGGCGGCACGGTCGCCGCTCGGTAAATACTGACGATCAACATTTGTTTATGTAAGTAGCCTGTATTTGTGCTCATGAAAGCTTAGTCTAACTGTTTTTCACGGTCATCCTACATTAACATTTATTTTGAGAGATTTTTCGATATCCAAATACCTAATTAAGTATAGCCACGGCGGCGGCGGCGGGCGTGGCGCCAGTGCAGCAGTAGTGGGGTAGCACCCGATTTTTCTGAGTTTAAACTTATTACGACATTGTTTTCATTTAGAGCTTTTGCCTTTAACATTTACCTACTTATCAAAACAATTTGAATCTAGGTTTTAGTTACTTTAAATTTTTAACTGACTTTAAAAAAGGAAGAGGTTCTCAATTCAAATGTATATATATATATATATTTTTTAATGTATTTTCGGGCATAACTCCGTCATTTATAAACGGATTCGCAAAATTATTTTTTTGTTCGAAAGGAGTTTATTCCAAAATGGTCCCATTTAAATTTCGTAAAGATCTGAACTCTTCAATAAATGCCAGCAAATCAACCGCGATTGCTGCTATCGCTTAATATGCATTGTTTACTCAATCATACAATACATCACGCCTGTACCCTCTGAAGGGGTACGCAGATGTGTTCAATAGCTTCCTTTCTCTGATATTCACATAGCAAGTAGATGAATTTGCGTGGGGTAGGTAGGTAGAGGTACAACTAAGAAGTGAAAAATAAAAACTTTTTTTACAAATAAAGAACAACTGACTTCAAAAAAAAAAACACTACAAAGTGAAAAATAAACTTATTTCGGAAGTCGGTGTCAAAAAACAAAATGCGAAACCGACACCGACTTCTGAAATTAAAGTTATTTTTCACTTTGTAGAGTTTTTTTTGGAAGTCGGTTGTTTTTTTTCCATAATAGTTTTTACTACCTCTAAAGAAAATTGGTCCTTATGAATTGAAACCCTAGAATGGAATTACACAAGGTGCTCCTCCGTACTCCTAGGAATCCGGAACATTTCATAAAAAGGTTACCTACTAGATGTGACAGTGAGTTTTTCACGCTGAAACACAATACTTACAGTTACAGACGTTCAGTTAATGAACGTCACATGACGACTGTGACAAGAGATCGACTTACAGGGCTGCCAGTTGCACAGAGCATCGGAGGGATCTTCAGAAGATATAAGACATCTAATTGTTAATAATTCATCGCGATGTATGCGGGATGACCTGTCCGACTATGAGAGTGCTGTCCAGAACATGAGCCGCTTGCTGGGAACACCTCACCTCAATTTAAGAAGTACTATCGATTCGGACAGAAGAAGAACCGCGATGTGAACTTTACCTACTGCTGTCACTGAGAACCTCAGTGACAGCAGTAAAGTTGTCGACGTATTAAGTAATTAAAGTAATTCACAGTAAAAAGGTAAACTTTCCGATGGATGCTGTAAAAATGGACAAAAGGTGATCTCCTAATCCCTGACTTCTCTGATCTCCTAAGACTGACCATGCGCTGCATCGTATAGGTACGCTAATACGAAATGAGTTGCTTCGTCTTCTTTTTGTTTTCGTGTCGACGGTCTTTTTCCTCGTTGTTTAGACCAGTTGGTGGCCACTTTGATTGCGGCATCAGTGGCAATCTTTAGCTGCTTCGTAAGACTCGGATCTATTCAATAATGAGTTGCTTCGTCTTCTTTTTGTTTTCGTGTCGACGGTCTTTTTCCTCGTTGTTTAGACCAGTTGGTGGCCACTTTGATTGCGGCATCAGTGGCAATCTTTAGCTGCTTCGTAAGACTCGGATCTATTCAATAAAAACCTATTCAAATTGTAGGTTCTTCTGCTACTCTTGGCGGTTAAACTGGATCGTATGGAAATCTGCTGAAATAATACTTCGCTACTGGTAGCCCTGTGACAAGAACATGCGCCATACATAAGACGCAGTGGGAAGGGCGGCGCCTTTGATACCGATACACCGAGGGCTTACATCTACACATTGTGACAGTTGAGCTCATGTGTGTGTGGGTGTGTGTGTGTGTGGGGGTGTGTGAGTGAGAGCTTGTTTGTGTGCAGACAATTTTGACTTGTGACTGACGTTTTGTGGTGAAAATGAACTAGTCTGATATCCGAGAGTGGCGCTGAAGTGGGCTGGACTTCGAGCAGGTTTTTTCTTTTTTTAATAAAAATTATGTCCTTATTCCCGATAGAAAGGTACATAGAGTACTATAATATAACATAGGTTAGTAACTAAGACTGGTCAGAAACATGATTGAAGATGGCATAAAATAAAATATTATTAATTTAAGATTTTACTTGTGGAGAGTAAAATAAAACGACATGCTCGATTAGGCTGACTTGAACGGAAGGGGGTTTATTTGAACGAAATAGCACATACATCCGGTGAACAACATAGACAAAAATAACATTGCTTATAACATCATAGACCAATAGGTTAAATCAAGATACTAGTATTTTGAGTACACAATAACACCCCCACTCTCAAAATACAATTAATAAGCTTTACTTTTAAAATACTGTAAAATGTCAAATCAAAACAATACCCAACATCTTCATAAACTTATGATGCTTAACTGAATTTAGACTTTTAGTAAGCATGTCTGCTGGCATATCTCCTGTAGGCAGATATTCAACATTAACAATTTTATTAGAAATTATTTCTCTGCAAAAATGATAACGGATATCAATGTGCTTGCTTCTATTGTGAAAAACAGGATTTTCAGACAACTTTTTAGCACTCTGATTATCATTATACAACACAATTGTATACAATCGCCCAGTTATCTCATTTTGCAAGTTTTTAAGATACACAGCTTCCCTACAACCTTCTGTGAGTGCCATGTACTCAGCCTCGGTACTAGAAAGTGCAACTGTTTTTTGTTTCTTACACCCCCATGATATGACAGAACCTGAAATGACCTGGGCCCATAACCTATTATTAATTTAAGATTTTACTTGTGGAGAGTAAAATAAAACGACATGCTCGATTAGGCTGACTTGAACGGAAGGGGGTTTATTTGAACGAAATAGCACATACATCCAGTGAACAACATAGACAAAAATAACATTGCTTATAACATCATTTTGAGTACACAATAACATAAAAAGGCCTATTATGCTGAGGTGAGGGAGACAATCATGTTGAGGTGAGGTGACACTATCATGCTGGGGTGAGGTGAGACTATCATGCTGAGGTGTGGTGAGACTATCATGCTGGGGTGAGGTGAGACTATCATGCTGAGGTGTGGTGAGACTATCATGCTGGGGTGAGGTGAGACTATCGTGCTGGGGTGTGGTGAGACTATCATGCTGGGGTGAGGTGAGACTATCGTGCTGGGGTGAGGTGAGACTATCATGCTGGGGTGTGGTGAGACTATCATGCTGGGGTGAGGTGAGACTATCGTGCTGGGGTGAGGTGAGACTATCATGCTGAGGTGAGGTGAGACTATCATGTTGAGGTGAGGTGACACTATCATGCTGGGGTGAGGTGAGACTATCATGCTGAGGTGTGGTGAGACTATCATGCTGGGGTGAGGTGAGACTATCGTGCTGTGGTGAGGTGAGACTATCATGCTGAGGTGAGGTGAGACTATCATGCTGGGGTGAGGTGAGACTATCATGCTGGGGTTAGGTGAGACTATCATGCTGAGGTGAGGTGAGACTATCATGCTGGGGTGAGGTGAGACTATCGTGCTGGGGTGAGGTGAGACTATCATGCTGAAGTGAGGTGAGACTATCATGCTGGGGTGAGGTGAGACTATCATGCTGGGGTTAGGTGAGACTATCATGCTGAGGTGTGGTGAGACTATCGTGCTGGGGTGAGGTGAGACTATCATGCTGAGGTGTGGTGAGACTATCATGCTGGGGTGAGGTGAGACTATCATGCTGGGGTGAGGTGAGACTATCATGCTGAGGTGTGGTGAGACTATCATGCTGAGGTGAGGTGAGACTATCATGCTGGGGTGAGGTGAGACTATCATGCTGGGGTGAGGTGAGACTATCATGCTGGGGTGAGGTGAGACTATCATGCTGAGGTGTGGTGAGACTATCATGCTGAGGTGAGGTGAGACTATCATGCTGGGGTGAGGTGAGACTATCATGCTGGGGTGAGGTGAGACTATCATGCTGGGGTGAGGTGAGACTATCATGCTGGGGTGAGGTGAGACTATCATGCTGGGGTGAGGTGAGACTATCATGCTGGGGTGAGGTGAGACTATCCCGTGTTGCATTTCTTCATAACATCACGTCTGTATTCCCCAAAGGGAGTCAGAGGTGTACGTAGCTGTGCATTTATTACACCTACATTTTGTCAATTATCTTTAAGTCACATT
Source organism: Oligia fasciuncula (assembly GCA_963082905.1). NCBI lineage: Eukaryota > Metazoa > Arthropoda > Insecta > Lepidoptera > Noctuidae > Oligia > Oligia fasciuncula. The sequence goes on along the minus strand of OY720402.1, from coordinate 20,613,013 downwards.
TCTTCATAAATATTTCATATTATATACACCTATGCAGAAACTAGACAACTTTCTTTGCTCTTTAAAATTTTACTTACAGACACATTATACAGATTAGAAATACTGGGTTTCAATCTGAATCGAAACAAATATGAGATGAACGTTTGCTCTTTATTTTTCCTGTTGTCATTCCCCATAGCTAGAGCCATATAGTTCGGTTATTGAAACATTAACAAAGACACACGACCGCTGAACACAAATTGATGATCCAATTATCGCTTTAGGCAACTGTTGGTTTAATTAAATATCTAATTAAAGGCACAGATACCATCTACACTGCTTCCGTTGTTTTACCTCCTTCAAACTTAATCACTCAAAAGTCAACCTTAACTTTACCGTAACAAAGCTCAAAATCAGAACCATTCTTACTCATCGACAACTCGGCAATAATACCCAACAGAATATGAACTCTAACTTCCACAAATTAAAGTTGATTCTACCATAAAGATGTTTCCAGTAAGGGGTAAGGTAGGCGGCCCGATTACCGTCCGCGGTGGAGCGTAGCGCCCGCCGCTGAGATCTGAGGCGCATGGGAAGAGCCCGCGCATATTAATAGTGCACAAGATACTGCGCAAACGCATGCTGACTGTAATAATGTTGTGCGAGGGTTTTTAGTGGAGGGCGTGTTGGTCCTTTGAGCAGAGAGTAGCTCGAAAGGGTTGAGGAGAGAGTAGCTCGAGAGGGTTGAGGAGAGAGCAGCTCGAGAGGGTTGAGGAGAGAGTCAAAATCAAAATCAAAATCAAAATATTTTATTTCACATAAGCCTACATGGGCACTTATGAAACGTCAGAAGCTAGGTGCACGGTTCCAATTGGTCGTTTCCTATGGAGAAGAACCGGCAAGAAACTCCACGGTTACTCTTTTTAAAAATAATTGGCTTTTACAATATTTTCAAATTACAGTAGGTATGGGAGGATAGCGTAGGCCTGTCAACAAGTATCAGGTACTTGATAAAATAAAAAATGGTCTACAGATCTAAAGTCTACAAGGCCTACAAAGTCCTCACATTTACAAAACAAGAATCTATCAAAAGGATAAATAAAAACCTAATAAAACCTAGTGATATGATTACCATTACAACCACTAATAAAGATATGGAAAAAATTTGAATTTTCTGTATATAATGTCAAGTAATAAAGAGATTATGTCAAAAAAGTAAATAAAGTAAAGTAAATAAAAAATGAACATCGTAATTTGAGAGCAGTTAATAGACATTTAAATAGTTAAGCCGTTAATGAGTAGCCAGGGAAGCCACATGTGCAGAAGGAATTATTGCCAAACTACCTTGTCTTCAACATAGTCTTTAATCTTATAATATGCTTTTTTGATAAGGACACGTTTGATGAAGGTTTTGAATTTTCCATCGCTAAGTTCTGTAACCGACTTTGGCAACTTGTTATAAAAACGGACGCCGTTTACAAGAAATGACTTGCTAGTTTTAGTTAATCTAAATTTAGGTAACACAATTTCATTTTTACTACGTGTATTTATATTGTGGAAATCGCTTCTTATTTTGAAGAGTCCTAAGTTTTTGCGAACATACAAAATACTTTCTAAAATAGTAGCTCGAGAGGGTTGAGCAGAGAGTAGCTCGAGAGGGTTGAGCAGAGAGTAGCTCGAGAGGGTTGAGGCCGATGGCATTATTCGTAGATTTGACACTTTTTATTCAAAAGATTGTATTTTCGCAGTTAAAATTGAGAAAATGTGTTTTTTCCTCTTACAAACAGGACCTCATGACCAATACTTTCGCGATAATTAGAATGTTAGATAATGTTCAGCAGTGAGCGAGTTGGAGTCATAAAGTTATGTGTCTTTATTGAAATTGCAGCAACAACAGTCCTGCACCTTCATCTGTGTATCCACTTCTATATTATCACATCATCACATATCACATATCGATTTCTATATTACACAGCAAACAACATTGCCAGGATGACTCGGCTTTAATATTATAAGATGACCATCATGAACCATACCAACCAACATACCTATCCTTGCAACAAGAAAAATAAAGCGAACTATAATAACGTATGAGACACCACCATATAACCGTCCTTGCTACAAGACAATGCAGCGACTTTGTTAACAAACTACATATTCATGAGAACTACTCAACACTGGTGTCACCCTTCACCGTCACTTCTCCTCATTACAATCATGTCCTCACACAACAGACAAGCTCTCAAGCCACGCATTTAGATGCAGCCACTGACGAATGAGAAACAGAAGACCCAGTCATTGCCATCATCTTATCAGCCGACCTGCTGACACCCCGTCACAGAAGTTTATTTGATAGGTATGGTCCTCCAGTACCTTTACCAAAGAACATTACTGCTTCCATCTCTTGCGAGGAGTCGTAAGTGACCAGCAATAACTGATTCGCTGCTCTGCAGTAGGTTCTTCGCTTTCTGAAATCTTTACAGGGAGGAAGCTTTTACAGATGTCTAAATGTAATTTTTGAAGCTTCCCATCATCTTGCAATTTATATCACGTAATGATTGATTTGACATTAAAATTTGTTATTGCAATATGATCTGAAATCACAGAGGGATACTGTTACTCGGTTTCTAATATATAGGTATGTATAAAATAATATATCGTTCAGCTAACAACAACCAGAAGTCCACGCAATCGTTGGGAAGGAGTTAAACTCTCCAAAATACGTGATCGATTAATTTAACCCTTCTGCTCAGCCTCCATGGTGTAATGCGACCACATAAAAACCAGGTGTTCTATGAATAGCGGACAGTGGTCGCGGTCTGCGGCGCGCGACCACGCTGATTAAAACAATCCTGCGCGCGCGCCGCCATGTCTGTTTGACAGGCTATTTATAGGGAGCCAGGTAGGCGGATGTTGTCACAGTGCTGTCGTTGTTGGGCATAAGTACTGTGAACAAGCCTGTAGTCACACCACTGCCCATCGGCTTCTTGTGATAGAGGAATGGTTCAGTGGAATAGGCGGTGCAACTTTTCCGTTACCTTAACAGGAACTATTGGAGGAAGAATTTGCTGCAACATAATAATATATGCACTTTGAATATGCAAAAGTTTAATTATGCCTCAGATTATTTGGCCTCTAAAGGCCATTCGCATGTAATGTAACAATCCCAGATTCCACTGTAACGGCTAGGGCTTTGCAAATAGACTGCGCCGGCCGACAACTGCTAGGTACTTAGTGCAAAGAGATCGTTAGAACCAGCAGGATAGGGTAACTGGTTAATACATAAGTAGCATATAGGTAGAAGTAACACATTACATTACAGGCGAATGCTCTCGACGATGGAGTGACAGGCAGACAAGTTTCCGGCTATGGCGGTGTCTTGTCTCCTTTCATTTTCGAAAACCATGACATTATGAGGCGGATATTTTTCATTTTTAAGCTGATTCCTTCTTTTTGCAAACATCAGAGTACCACTTTGCATTTAGACGAGAATAACATCATCCTGAGCTTGTATGCAAACAGGATGCATAGCTCCTAGGAAACAGGAAAAACTGAGGAACAGCTGGCTATAATTTTCTTATTCACCGTCCGGTACTCATTCTTGTTCACTTCCAAAAGAAAAATGAAACTTTTTAACCGTTTTCGTCTTTGGTGGCCCACGTCGGAAATAATACCGATTCATTATTCATACGCCATTCTTTGAGGCATTCATTTAATCCCTCTCGGCGTAATAACACAATTTGCACCAGACCACAAGACGTTATTACTGAGAATAGGATTATTTCACTGGCAGATTACCATGACAATCAAATACTTGTGTCTAGAAGATCATAAAAATAAATAAAACATCACGAAGCAAATTGATTTAATAACGATATGCACATATCGTTCCCCTCGGCTTCCTTTACTTAACTTGGAAGTAGGTACTTGGGAGCCACATAACTTCTGTGTTATAGGTTAGTTGCACGGAGATAGTTAAATTGGACATAAGTTTGTATGCCTAGTTCTTTTCATTCTTTCCGTCAGATCTTCAGTTCAGTTCTTTTTGTCAGTTTCTTGACCAGAATAAACGCCCATGTAAATGCCAAAACATCTATTAAGGGACCTACTAAGGGCCGTTTGTTCTGAAAACTAGGAATACCATGATGTAACTGACTTTGTAGTTTACCTGCGACATTAAAATTATATAACGAAGTAGTCTGAACGTGTGTATATTTGTCACTTATAATTTTAATCATGCCTTTGCTACAGGAAGACCAGATAATATTCTTTTTCCACAACTACGGAGAAGAGACCAACACAAAGGTAATACGAGTACATGCAACCCGAGCAAGTAGCAACTGTGCTCAACTACTTTAGATGCAACCTTAGCAGGTAGCAATTACTGCGCTCAACTACTGTACTGATGCAATGAATGTGTGAATGAATGAATGATATATTGATTCGAATATAGGCAGGTAGCGAACGTAATATCTCTATGGGTTTCACTATATTCGGCATTTCAGTCGTGCAAATATTTAGATTTTACATCTTGGTTATACTTTATAAGTTTTACATTTTACATTCAAAATATTCAAAAAAACATAAAAACTAAACACAAACAGAATAAAAACATCTCTCATACAACCAGTTTATATAACTGGTTGTATGAGAGATGTTTTTATTCTGTTGTATGAGAGATGTGTTTTCTATTAAAATCTGTAGCACTTCTAAGTTCTTCGGCTGGTGGTTATATATTTTCACCGCCATGGTATAACAATTTTTGTTGCATACTTTTAGTGTATTACGCGGGACTACTAGTGGCTTTTGTACTATTTGCAACGCTAGCAGGTAGCCACTGTGCTCAACTATAACTGTAGATGCAACCCTAGCAGGTAGCCACATGTGCTCAACTACTGTAGATGCAACCCTATCGGGTAGCCACATGTGCTCAACTACTGTAGATGCAACCCTAGCAGGTAGCCACTGTGCTCAACTACTGTAGATGCAACCCTATCAGGTAGCCACTGTGCTCAACTACTGTAGATGCAACCCTAGCAGGTAGCCACTGTGCTCAACTACTGTAGATGCAACCCTATCAGGTAGCCCATGTGCTCAACTACTGTAGATGCAACCAGGTAGCCACATGTGCTCAACTACTGTAGATGCAACCCTAGCAGGTAACCACTGTGCTCAACTACTGTAGATGCAACCCTATCGGGTAGCCACATGTGCTCAACTACTGTAGATGCAACCCTAGCAGGTAGCCACTGTGCTCAACTACTGTAGATGCAACCCTATCAGGTAGCCCATGTGCTCAACTACTGTAGATGCAACCCTAGCAGGTAGCCACTGTGCTCAACTACTGTAGATGCAACCCTATCAGGTAGCCCATGTGCTCAACTACTGTAGATGCAACCAGGTAGCCACATGTGCTCAACTACTGTAGATGCAAGGTACCCACTGTGCTCAACTACTGTAGATGCAACCATAGCAGGTAGCCACTGTGCTCAACTACTGTAGATGCAACCCTAGCAGGTAACCACTGTGCTCAACTACTGTAGATGCAACCCTAGCAGGTAGCCACTGTGCTCAACTACTGTAGATGCAACCCTATCAGGTAGCCCATGTGCTCAACTACTGTAGATGCAACCCTAGCAGGTAGCCACTGTGCTCAACTACTGTAGATGCAACCCTATCAGGTAGCCCATGTGCTCAACTACTGTAGATGCAACCAGGTAGCCACATGTGCTCAACTACTGTAGATGCAACCCTAGCAGGTAACCACTGTGCTCAACTACTGTAGATGCAACCCTATCGGGTAGCCACATGTGCTCAACTACTGTAGATGCAACCCTAGCAGGTAGCCACTGTGCTCAACTACTGTAGATGCAACCCTATCAGGTAGCCCATGTGCTCAACTACTGTAGATGCAACCCTAGCAGGTAGCCACTGTGCTCAACTACTGTAGATGCAACCCTATCAGGTAGCCCATGTGCTCAACTACTGTAGATGCAACCAGGTAGCCACATGTGCTCAACTACTGTAGATGCAAGGTACCCACTGTGCTCAACTACTGTAGATGCAACCATAGCAGGTAGCCACTGTGCTCAACTACTGTAGATGCAACCCTAGCAGGTAACCACTGTGCTCAACTACTGTAGATGCAACCCTAGCAGGTAGCCACTGTGCTCAAATACTGTAGATGCAACCCTAGCAGTATAGCCACTGTGCTCAACTACTGTAGATGCAACCCTAGCAGGTAGCCAGTGTGCTCAACTACTGTAGATGCAACCCTAGCAGGTAACCACTGTGCTCAACTACTGTAGATGCAACCCTAGCAGGTAGCCACTGTGCTCAAATACTGTAGATGCAACCCTAGCAGTATAGCCACTGTGCTCAACTACTGTAGATGCAACCATAGCAGGTAGCCACTGTGCTCAACTACTGTAGATGCAACCCTAGCAGGTAACCACTGTGCTCAACTACTGTAGATGCAACCCTAGCAGGTAGCCACTGTGCTCAAATACTGTAGATGCAACCCTAGCAGTATAGCCACTGTGCTCAACTACTGTAGATGCAACCCTAGCAGGTAGCCAGTGTGCTCAACTACTGTAGATGCAACCCTAGCAGGTAACCACTGTGCTCAACTACTGTAGATGCAACCCTAGCAGGTAGCCCATGTGCTCAACTACTGTAGATGCAACCAGGTAGCCACATGTGCTCAACTACTGTAGATGCAAGGTACCCACTGTGCTCAACTACTGTAGATGCAACCATAGCAGGTAGCCACTGTGCTCAACTACTGTAGATGCAACCCTAGCAGGTAGCCAGTGTGCTCAACTACTGTAGATGCAACCCTAGCAGGTAACCACTGTGCTCAACTACTGTAGATGCAACCCTATCAGGTAGCCCATGTGCTCAACTACTGTAGATGCAACCAGGTAGCCACATGTGCTCAACTACTGTAGATGCAAGGTACCCACTGTGCTCAACTACTGTAGATGCAACCATAGCAGGTAGCCACTGTGCTCAACTACTGTAGATGCAACCCTAGCAGGTAACCACTGTGCTCAACTACTGTAGATGCAACCCTAGCAGGTAGCCACTGTGCTCAAATACTGTAGATGCAACCCTAGCAGTATAGCCACTGTGCTCAACTACTGTAGATGCAACCCTAGCAGGTAGCCAGTGTGCTCAACTACTGTAGATGCAACCCTAGCAGGTAACCACTGTGCTCAACTACTGTAGATGCAACCCTAGCAGGTAGCCACTGTGCTCAAATACTGTAGATGCAACCCTAGCAGTATAGCCACTGTGCTCAACTACTGTAGATGCAACCATAGCAGGTAGCCACTGTGCTCAACTACTGTAGATGCAACCCTAGCAGGTAACCACTGTGCTCAACTACTGTAGATGCAACCCTAGCAGGTAGCCACTGTGCTCAAATACTGTAGATGCAACCCTAGCAGTATAGCCACTGTGCTCAACTACTGTAGATGCAACCCTAGCAGGTAGCCAGTGTGCTCAACTACTGTAGATGCAACCCTAGCAGGTAACCACTGTGCTCAACTACTGTAGATGCAACCCTAGCAGGTAGCCACTGTGCTCAAATACTGTAGATGCAACCCTAGCAGTATAGCCACTGTGCTCAACTACTGTAGATGCAACCCTAGCAGGTAACCACTGTGCTCAACTACTGTAGATGCAACCCTAGCAGGTAGCCACTGTGCTCAAATACTGTAGATGCAACCCTAGCAGTATAGCCACTGTGCTCAACTACTGTAGATGCAACCCTAGCAGGTAACCACTGTGCTCAACTACTGTAGATGCAACCCTAGCAGTATAGCCACTGTGCTCAAATACTGTAGATGCAACCCTAGCAGTATAGCCACTGTGCTCAACTACTGTAGATGCAACCCTAGCAGATAGCCACTGTGCTCAAATACTGTAGATGCAACCCTAGCAGTATAGCCACTGTGCTCAACTACTGTAGATGCAACCCTAGCAGGTAGCCACTGTGCTCAAATACTGTAGATGCAACCCTAGCAGTATAGCCACTGTGCTCAACTACTGTAGATGCAACCCTAGCAGGTAGCCACTGTGCTCAAATACTGTAGATGCAACCCTAGCAGTATAGCCACTGTGCTCAACTACTGTAGATGCAACCCTAGCAGGTAGCCACTGTGCTCAAATACTGTAGATGCAACCCTAGCAGTATAGCCACTGTGCTCAACTACTGTAGATGCAACCCTAGCAGGTAACCACTGTGCTCAACTACTGTAGATGCAACCCTAGCAGGTAACCACTGTGCTCAACTACTGTAGATGCAACCCTAGCAGGTAACCACTGTGCTCAACTACTGTAGATGCAACCCTAGCAGTATAGCCACTGTGCTCAACTACTGTAGATGCAACCCTAGCAGGTAACCACTGTGCTCAACTACTGTAGATGCAACCCTAGCAGGTAACCACTGTGCTCAACTACTGTAGATGCAACCCTAGCAGGTAGCCACTGTGCTCAACTACTGTAGATGCAACCCTAGCAGGTAGCCACTGTAGATGATGAGATGACACCTACTAAGGTATGTCGTGGTAATCTCATCAATTCTGCTTGCACCAATCTTCGGAGTAGAGTACATGAATGAAAATGGTCAATGGTCAGAGCCTACTTTGACACCAACTCTTAACAAAACGACTCCTAACAGAGCTTTCTTCACTCTGGGATTGTTTTCCTTCGTGGTGGTAACTGTAGCCTTTTTGTTGTTGTTGTTTTTTTAAATATTTTTGTATTTCCGATCGTAATAATTGTGAACATAGCAAATTTTTAATTATATTTTATTTTATAACGTATATGTAGTTCAACTAATGATACCTTCTAAGTGACGAATTCACAATTCCTAAAACTGTAGGTATGTGATTTTTGTTTGTGTGTGTATTAGTGAATTATAAGTCTTTGAAGTAAATAAATAAATTATCTCATCATTTTCAGCTGGATACAGAAAGGCATGGAGGGTAAACAATTTGTTTTTTTAATTTTCATGATTTTCAGAGTAACAGTTAGGCCCTGAAAAATTGTCAGCACAAGCAGAGCCACAATCGAATCTAAGTCACACAATAATCGATAAAAAAATGCAAAAACATAAAAAACGTCTTGCTATCAAGTGTCGCATGTTTGATATTCTCACCTAACACATAGGTAACACATATATAACAGTAACAATTTGAAGGCGACGCGATATCTTCACGCGCTGATATCAGAATCTGTTCCGTTCCGCACCGCCTTTGCTAATCTGAACTAAACATTTAATTTTCGTGAAAAATGCAGCTTTAACGACAGCTATAAATATGAGCTATAGAAAAGATAAAAGCTGAACAATGCTGCTGTGGGGATTATAAATCGTCGTCGGCTGTGGGGCTGACTGGCTGAGACAATCGAGTATTAACCACGCCGCCTGACCGCGAACAATGCACTTTATAGGTTATTTATTAACGTTATAACGTGTGCGCCCGCGCACCCACCGAAACTCTTGTAATATTCTACGATATAATTTCATACAAACGAGCTTGTTATTGATATTTTATTTGTGCTATATTTTTATTAATATATATTTTTTAAGAATTGAAGAGTGATTGAGTTATTAGCTCAGCCGTGTTGAATATTTTGTTGAAATAAAACAATAATATTTTATCTAACTAAGTAACACATTTACGAACCACATTTCACACAACTTGCGATGTATATGTATGAGTAGGTATTCAGTTCACATTTTCATATTTTCTTCCATGCCTTGTTACAATAACAATGAGGTCGCATAATCATGGAAAAACATTATTTTTTTAAACCAAGAGTAAAAAAAAAACATTTTTGTTCCCGTTACTCTCCAATCAATTTTCTGTTCACCTGTACGAGGTGTAAACTCCACAGATTACGTAAGGCATACAATGGGTGCCTTACCCACACGACACCTATGCAAATGGGCTAGTTTTCACAGGTTTGTGTTCCTATACGAGCTATCTAAACTGCACTGTTGGTCGTTGGCCTCGCTGAAATGAAGTGAAATTCTCTACGCCTACAACATTTTTGCGTATACGCAACATTTATTCGTGTAACCAATCTATCGCTTATGAAAGAAAACATCGAACTTCATTTTTCAACATTTCCGTACACAATATCTAAATATGTAAATTAATGAAAGCAAGAAGTAAGTATTTAAATAAATAAAAAAAAATGCAAAGATATGTAAATTGTTCCTGTGTCTTTTTAGCACTTAGCTACAGTTGGTCTTTAGATGCTTACATAAAGTCGCTGGAGTCAGCTCTATGCTGAAGACGTAGCAGTAGGTAAGTTATTTGGAAAAATTCAAAGATTCTCATTAAATCTGGAAAGCAATCAAGTATAGTCAAGCAATTCAGCCAATGATAAAAAAATGGTTTCTATCGTCAGTATGCAGACTGGCTAATACATCCGTGTCCAGTGTACAACCCTGTTTACTGCGGAAAATTTTCTGCATCCCATCATTACAGCCTCCACAGATTTCACAGTATACTCTCAATTTACTAGAACATAGTAATCTGGGGGCATTAGTGCGTTGTTATTTAGTGAAGCAGATCGTGACAGAACGCAGCAAATTGCGAGCCGATTGCTATGTGTTACCATATCATTATGTTACCATGTTCCTCCACGCTTTTGGAGATCTAGGTAAATAGAGTAGGTATTCGCTTACGTTCGTATATTTTTTTATAGTTCGTTTTTCGTAGCTAGGTATATTTATTTTGTTATCAAGCGAAATGTTAATCAAGTCAAGGCTAAGGTCAGGGAGTCAGCCGGGGATAACATTCCCAATTATATTTTATGTTCATTGTAAATTCCATGGTAAATAAGTAGTCTTTTTCAATTGTTTCTTTATAAAATTAAATTAAATCTGTTCTGATTACATTTAAACTGTAGTTATTGCACTAAAATCTGCCCAATAGTGACTTGTGATTGTTGAAACCTTTGGAACTTCTGTTAGAAACTTTTAAACCTTTAGAACGACCCGAAAATACTTTACCTATCCGGAAATCAAACCTAAAAGCCCCCAAGTCGCGCTTTCATCCACTAGAATAAAACCAGAATAAAACCACTGTGAAAGGTTTATATTACCTAAATTATATCACTAATATAAATGGTTTGGTGTTTTATTAAGAAGTTAATCATTGCAAATTAAGAGGCCCAAGTATACCGCCTTGAGGTACACCACATATTTACATGCAGGTTGGTATGTATAAACGATCATTTTACTTTGTTCAGACTTCAAACCAACATCGATGTAAGACTATTGTACAGTTAACATCCTGGTAGAGTCCATTTTGATTGCAATTAAATGAAAGTTTAAAACTCACATTTAAAGTACACTTGGTAAACGACCATACCTACTATAAATTAGAGGATTATATCCAAGATAAAATAATATAATATAAGTACTACGTTTGGAAACATGCTGGTCATAGGACAATCTAGAGTCTAGACAAAATCAAACTGATTGCTAATTTTATTGTAAAATTTATCCCACCAAAAACATTTTCATGTAAAATGTTGCCAAGACAAGACCACATATGGCTCGCATTGTCAAAAAGTTATCAGATCTCATGTAGAGCCAAGCTTCTGACTCTACACGCCCTAACTTCACAAACGCTACACCTTAGTCAAAATATGAGGCTTGGCCGTTTCGTTATCTACTACAAGAACTATTGTATAACAGAAAAGTGATGAACAGTGAATAAATTTTTCACCTTACGTCCATGTGATGGTATGGTACCTGTATGTGATCAATGATCATGTATATCACATACACTACCTAAATAATTTATATGTCATGGTTTCATTAATTCATTTTAATTCTTTTACCTATTGTGGTAGATAAGTACCTATAGTAATTTAAAAAATAATAATAATAAATATTAATTATTAATATTAAACATTAATTTTATATTATTTATTTATTGTAATATTTTGCATACATAATAGGTAGTAACATATTATGTATGCAAAATATTGTAAAACATTTTAAAAGAGTAACGGTGGAGTTTTTTGCCCATTCTTATCCATACGAAAACTACCTTTTGGAAGGGGCGACTAGAATCAATTCTATTTTATTAACCCCCGACGCAAAAACGACGGGGTGTTATAAGTTTGACGTGTCTGTGTGTGTGTGGGTGTGTGTGGGGGTGTGTGTGTGTGTGTGTGTGTCTGTCTGTGGCATCGTAGCTCCCGAACGGATGAACCGATTTTGATTTAGTTTTTTTTTGTTTGAAAGGTGTATTAGTCGGGAGTGTTCTTAGCTATGTTTGATGAAAATCGGTCCAAGATGGCCGCCGCTACAAAATGGCGGATAACATATTTTTTCACAATTCCCTCATTATGGGTATCAAATGAAAGGGCTTCAATAGTAGAATACTATACACTATAACAAATTTTAAATCCAAGATGGCCGCCACAACAAAGTGACGAATTACAATTTTTTTTTCTCAACTCCCTCAATATGGGTATCAAATGAAAGGGCTTGACTAATAGAATACTATACACTATTAAAAATTTCAAATCCAAGATGGCCGCCACCCAAAATAATAATAATAATAATATTCCACAACTATCACACAACGCCGTCTAGTCTCAAGCTAAGCAGAGCTTGTGTTATGAGTACTAGACAACTGATAAACATACTTATATATTTCTAAATACATACATATATAGATAAATTACACCCAGACACAGAACAAATGATCATGCTCATCACACAAACATTTGTCCTGGGTGGGAATCGAACCCACGACCTCCGGCATAGCAGTCATAGTCACTGACCACTAGACCAACAGGTTTTTTTCACAACTCCTTCAATATAGGTATCAAATGCAAGGGCTTGACAAGTAGAATAATTTACACTATATTGAAAGGGAATGAGGAATATTAACTACCTAACGAAATGAAAACTAAAAACTTGAAAAATATAATAAAACAAAAAAATCTGTTGTCTTAAAAATTATTCTTCAACTATAAATTTATCAATATTTTTTGACGGATAAAAAACCTGATTAAACACCAAATTACCAGAATCTTAAAACGGAAGAAAATAAAAGAAATTAAATACAAAAATTAAGGAGTCCCTACAAAAAACATGAAATAAAAAAATAAATTAAAAATTTAAAAAACCCCCGACTTCCATAAGATTTTTTTAAATTTATTTTTTTATTTCATGCTTTTTATAGGGATTACTTAATTTTATTTTTGTCGGGGGTTTTTTAAATTTTTAATTTAATTTTTTATTATAATTTTTATTAAAGTTCAAAAGTGCAATAAGTGCCTATTTGAAATAAATGCTTTGACTTTGGCTGTGACCATTAGTCGTGTCACCTAAACATACTTGATCATGAACCCGCTCAGTACCCGCAGATGAATCAGAACAAAGCCAACAGTTCTGTCCGTCGGCACGTTTGTGTCTGCGCGCGCCGCGTCATTTGCTCCCGCCAATTTGCTCCCATCCGCTGCGCTTGCGCATCCAAGCGGCGACTCAAAGCCCAAGCACCGTTTTTACACAAATAAGCGACATATTTGGGGTAATTAACAGAAAACGCTCGGCGGCACCGACTCAGGCGCTTTTTGTGATGATCATCATGACAGTCATGACATGTGATCTGATGAATTTGATTTCTGTCATGTGTTTCCGAGTTGTGCGGAGTTTTACGAGTATTTCAGGAATTTTTCAGTTTTAATTGGCTTTTGAGCGGCGTTCTTCTAAAATATGGAACTTCTTCTTTAAATTTCCTTTTATATTTTTTACTTATCTTCCGACAATGTCTGCTTGTAAGTTTTTGGCCAGTGACGGCTTGTTTCTTAGTAGGGCTTCCAAGGAATCATTGTTTATCTATTAGACAAATCAGATAAAGCACCTGATGTAGGTAAAGCATAGATGGGTCACTTTTGTTTTAAAGGTATATCAATAATAGCTTCTTAAGTAGGTAGTTACCTAACTGAACTGGAAATGAAATGAAATGAAATGAAATGATTGAAATGATGAAATGAAATGATTTTATTTTTTGTAAGTAGGTTTGTACAAACACTTTTACACGTCAGTCATGTTTTTTATAACTAGATGAAGTCGGCGTTTCCTATCTGACTACTCTGAGAAGAAAGGCCGAAACAAACTCAGAGGTCACAGTCTCTTTTAAAGTCCAGACATAATCTTGGTCAGGTTATATGAAGACCATGTAGATCGATGTCTGAGGTGGTCTTTTGAGGAAAGAACCACACAGATTGAGAGGACCTGTCCAGTCAGTGCACGCATTTGTCAAAAATCGTGCAGCTCAACTCAAGACTTAAGGAGCTCAACGATTCGACGAACAATACCAAAGAAAGGACATTTGGGTAGGCCACATAAATTACTCAAACTGCCAGACCATGAGAAAAAAAAAACAGAACAGAGAGAATAATAAAAAAATATATATAAGTATGTAAAATGACCCACATCGTCTTCACATTCACAATGAAAAAATAATATAATACTTTACAAAGTAAGCAAATGTCATTGTTTAAAAAAATAAAATATATTCATCAATGTCAATGTGTATATAAAAAAGAAAAAAATCATTCAAAATGCAGAAATTGGAAGCAGCTCAATCCCAAGCCTTTTTGTCCTCAATATAATCTTTAACGGTATAAAAGGCTTTCTGGCACAACTTACGTTTAATGAAAGATTTGAATTTATTAAGGCTTAGATCTTGAACGTGGCTTGGTAGTTTATTGTAAAAGCGTATACATTGGCATCTGAACGAGCCACCTATTTTCTTGAGCCTGGTTGTAGGTACAACATATTTGTGTTTGTTTCTAGTATTTATATTATGGATATCACTGTATTTTTTAAACAATTTTATATTTTTATGGGCATATAAAAGATTTTCATAAATGTACTGAGAAGGCACAGTCATTACATTAATCTCTTTAAATTTGTCTCTGAGAGAGTGTCTCGGACTTAATTTATAAATTGATCGAACAGCTCGCTTCTGCAAAACAAAGATAGTCTGAATATCGGCGGCATTTCCCCACAATAGAATACCGTACGACATTACACTATGAAAATAGCTAAAGTACACTAAACGGGCAGTCTCTATATCAGTTAAATTTCGAATTTTTCTAACAGCGTATGCTGCAGAACTTAGCTTTTTTGACAATTTATCTATATGTGGACCCCACTGAAGCTTAGCATCCAAAGTTATGCCCAAGAATACTGTGTTGTCTTCAGGATTCAATTCCTCGCCCTTTATCAACACATTAGTTTTCACCTGCCTTACGTGGGGTAGCGTAAACTTAATGCATTTGGTTTTCTTCTCGTTTAGAAGCAAATTATTAACATTGAACCAGTGGACTACTTTCGAGATCGCGCTATTTACATCGTCAGTAACCAACTGCTGACGTTTAAGTTTAAACAAAAGAGAAGTGTCATCTGCAAACAACACTATATCATGATGATCCTTTATGAGGTACGGCAAGTCATTAATATAAATGAGAAACAAGAAAGGACCAAGAATTGAGCCCTGTGGGACTCCCATTGTTACTATAGATATAGACTGGAAAATTATTCAGAAAAAGAAATAACTTTTGGGCGATATAAGTGGATAGTTTTTATGCCTACAAAGAGTAGGTATCTTTATGTACCTATAGGTATACATAGGTAGGTAGGTATTATGTAGGTAGGTACTCCCGACTAGACCTGACTGACGTCGCTTGCTACAATCATTATTTATTCTGCTAGCAATACATCAAGATCAAGTATTTAGGTAGGTAGGCACCTGAATCATTCGGCCTGTCTGCCAAGCATTTAAATTTTCAGCAACACATAGCCAACAATTAATTACGTTCTTATCAGATGAGAATGAACCGCGCGCCGAGCGGTAGGTAGTAGCGCATGCGCTTCTCCGCCAAGTTCAACTGATTAATTGTGAACAAATTCCATAACGAACACACTCGAGCTTAATTAAAATTAAAAACCTACAAACAAACAGAATGTCGCCGTATCAGTTCCACGTATCAGTTCCTCGTATCATTGTCAGTCACAGAACATTAGTTAGCAACACGAATTAACGAACATAAAAATATCAATTACAAAGTGCGTACATAGTACATAGAGCCGTGTCGAATACATAGCGATGTGTGGCTCCCACCGCCGCGGGCGCAACCTGCCTACTCGAGCGGTACGCATTTTCCTCGGCTCTCGTCTCGCTCGCTGCCCGAGCGCATCCGACCGAACGGGAAAACAGACATATTTCTTCACAACCCCTCAACTTAATCTCAACTTTGTGTCAAACAAATTAAGTCTAATTTCGATTGGCAAAAGCTAAAGATGCATCAACACGCTTCAAATAGAACGCGACATGGAAAAAGGAAAGCGTTCGAAATGAAGCGCAGCGATTGGCCGGTGCGGGCCAATGGCGGCGGGGGGCGGGGCGGGTATTCGCTGGCGGTGCGGCGGCGGCGCCCGCGCACATGTGGCGGCGAAGCGTCGCGCGACGAACGTGAGTGCGCGGTGTCCATGTGAAGTGAAGTGACTCTGACATGATGCTGGGCGGCATGGACGGCAAGGAGTACGGGGCGCTGCACGCCGCAGCCGCAGCCGCGGGATACGCTATGGAGACCGGTGAGTCGGATCTTTCAGTAACATCGTAATTTTAATACACCAATCGGTTTCCAATTCCCACGGAGCGGCACTTATGCGGGTGAAACCGCGGGGCGCTGCTAGTGGTTTAAGATAATAATAAGTATTGAAAATAAGAAGTGGTTCAGTTAGGCCTCGAATACCAGCGAGCGGTGGGCTGTCTCGAGTTGTTAATAATGAAATACCTAGAATGGTAAGAAAAGTTTAGTTATGGTCGAAACGTAAGCGTTTAATGTAAGTACTGAAAAATAATGTCAAATAAGTATTCAAAATGGCTGAAACACACGCAGTTAGTGAAGTTGATCCTGTGGTCCTAGGACACAATCGCTCATTTACTTACCTACGACTAAAAGTGTTGGTTTCTCTTGCTCTTGACGTTCTGAAACTTTATGTCAACAAAGTCCACAATGATGTTGATGAATTACTAAATGGTTTTTACTTTATAAGACAAAGAAATAGAAGTTCGTTCGTCGTAGGTACGTCCGAAAAACAGACCCTAAGGACCAAAAAAGTTCAACTCTTTAAATAACCCAAAAATCGAAACAAGATAAATATGTATTCAATAGCATCGTTTATCGCATGTATCATCATCATGTCAGCCCGGGATCACCCACTGCCGGGCTACAGGCCTCCCCGTTCTTCTGCCACACTGCCTGGCTGACCTGGCTCTGTGCGACTCTCATTCAGATGTTTCCCACGACTTTCATGATATCGTCTGTCGCATGTATGATTAGACTATATTAATTAAAAAGTCGATTTTACCTCTTTCTACCATTAAAAAGACAATGAAACAGAAAAACTGCGTCCTTGTATTTTTCACCGCTACGGCTGCACTATTGCATCAAGCGAAAGGTAGGAATAGGTAGTTAAAAGAAAAATAACTCAGAAAATAATCCAGAATTCATCAGAAATGCCCTTGAATTCCATTTAATCGTCTTCCTAAACCTATTCCATCAGGGCTTTGGCTTAACACATTGAAACTGCATGACACCCACAGCTAACAGTCATATGCGCCATAAGTACTCAAGACTTATGTACAATTTGTACTAATGAAAGTAAAACATGATGTATGTGCTGGTTGTCATTTGCTTGACATGTAACACTCAAATGACGGCGGCTTGTTATGTACTCGCTTATGTACTAACCGTGTACTAATGTGCCAAGAGGTTGCTACCTTAGTAAAACAGAAAGTGAACAAGTAATTAAAATTGAAACAATATTTGTCAAACAAACTTGAAACATCACTTCTGAAATGCGTACTTGCGTAGTTACCAGTTTTGTTAGGAATTCGACTATAAATACAATAAAAATAATTTTCTTTGTAAGAAATTCCTACCTATAAAATGGATTTCCTTTAAGAGAACAGATTTTGCGAGTTTTGAAGGCACATTTTTGCAGACTCTGCAGGACCATTAGGGATCTGTTTAGTAAAAACCGGCTTACAAACCAAAGTAGAATAAGACATACATTTTTCCATTGCCTTCTCATGAATCAAATTAATCAACGCAGAAAGTTATTTTTTCTTCCATCATCATCTTACATAATATCAATAGCATCTAATATACTCAACTTCCAGTGTTTTTAAAGTGCAGTTAGTAGAACAGACCTCTTTGAGAAGGCACTGAGGTATCTAAAACTTGGGATTAACCGATACCCTTGGGTCAGATTAGTTGCATCTTTAAGGGCTTTAGAACCCGTTGAGATATCATGATAGAATATTGTAAGAAGAAACGGAGAGCCCCAATGTTTATTTAGAGAAATTTCTTCAGATTTTATATGCGGAGCTCTTTTTTTAATTGCCTTTTCATTTCATATGGCATCAAGTTTATGGTTTTTGTCTTAGATTCAACAATGACAATTTTTTTTTTTTAAAACGTTGTCCCACACTAGGAATTTCTCCTGTATTGTGGGTGCGTTTACAAATATTTAAACTCACATACACAAACAGCCAGACCCGGAACAACTACTTGTAGGTCGTACAAATATTTGTTCCGTGCGGGAATCGAACCCGCGACACGCAGCGCAGCAGTCAATCGCTTAACCACTGCGCCAACCGTGCCGTCAAAATAATGTAGATTGAAATAGCACTCTTCACTGCTTCTTAGTCATTACGCTCCAACAGCCTACGATCGTCTGTCCATTATTCTGGAAGGCATTTCACACTCTGTTCCCCGGTCTACGCTCTCTCTTTCTCTGCCTAGCCTTATCCCATTTCATTTGGGGTTGGCTCTCCCCGCCATTCCTCGCCAGACGTGTCTATACTGGGTCGCCGAGAGTCAAGACATCTACTTGTGCTTCCTTCAGGTCGCTTTTAACGATGGTTATTCAAGTTAGGGGGTAACCGGTCTGCGCTCTTGCTATAACTGAAAACAATCAAATCAAAATATTTTATTTCACAAAAACCTACGTGGGCACTTATGAAACGTCAGAAGCTAGGTGCACGATCCCTATTGGTCGATTCCTATGGAGAAGAACCGGCAAGAAACTCTACGGTTACTCTTTTTCAAAATAATTGGCTTTTACAATGTTTCCAAAATTACAATAAATTGTGAAAACAAATTTATTGTTTTATACTCTCAAAGATCGCTTCTTTCAAGTCGTTAAAAGATAATACTGCGAATATACTGGTTCAATCTAGAACTTTGATGATAGCCGACAGTTTTTTTTTTATAGTTTCATCATCGGCAGTTCAGACCGAGCATCTTTCTAACATTTTCAGGTTCAGGTCTTGAGCCACCTTGAATGTTGCCTACATTAATACTTTATAATCTCAAATAAAGAGACTTAGGTATATATATTGAAGCAACGGCCTTACCGTATTCTAAAAAGCATATTATTGAACAAAACTCCTCAATAAAACTAAGTAAATTCAAATCAAACCCTTAGGACAGGTGCTAAAATCAAAAGTAAACAAGAGCCGAGAACTGAACCTTGAACCTCAACTACAACATACCTACATGTTAGGGGTCTCCTGTTTACGTGAATTCTAACTTAATAATCTAGTGACAAGCGAGATGCTAAAAGAAACCTACAGGCCCTACAGCAAAACTCTGTCATACTAAGACGGCTGCCAAATATCATGATTGACTCTATCAAATGCCTTACAAGAGTCTAATAATTAGAAAACAAAGATTCAGCAACTAGGAATTGTATTACATTCCTGTGTGTAATAATACCATAACTTGCTGCGTGATCTTTTAGGGAGGCTATTTTATCTTTCAAGGTCGTACGATAGAGCGATGATTTTTCTTAGCATAGTTAGTCCATCCGTGTCTTAGGCCAAGTCGATAGATTGTGCAAAGAACCGATGACGTAGTAACAGCTGATACTAGCTTTAATATGCAGAGCTCGATAAATCTTAATGTTTATTGTGATGATAAAGAACAACACATGTTTACCAATAGTTGCACAATTAATTAGCGCCGCAGTATGATAGTGATGTGACGCAAACTATCGATAACTCAGGTCGACTCGATAAAGGGTCATCTTACCGTAAGACATGAATGGCGCTATATAAATAATAAAACGCACGTAAGTTGAGGACTTGCTTGGAGTTTCCCTGCGTGATCGAATCAGGAATGAGGAGATCCGCAGGAGAACCAAGGTAACCGACATAGCCCAAAGAATTGCCAAACTTAAGTGGCAGTGGGCAGGGCACATTGCTTGCAGAACAGATGACCCATGGGACCGAAAGGTTCTGAAGTGGCGACCGCGTACTGGAAGACGTAGCGTTGGAAGGCCTCCCACAAGGTGGTCCGACGACTTTGTGAAGACCGCAGGAAGCCGTTGGATGCGAGAAGCACAGAACCGGTCGAAGTGGAGGTGCTTGGGGGAGGCCTATATCCAGCAGTGGACGTCTTTCGGCTGAAATGATGATGATGATGAAGTTGAGGACATTCTCTCATCGAGATAGGCACGGCCAGAAACCCATATGGCACTTTTATTTTATATTCGCATCTGTTTTGGCCCTTCATTGCTTTCCCGAATGGAAAGCAAGATAGTAGGAAAGAGCGCACAGATTCAACAAGAAATGATAAAGAGTTTTTCTATCATACATTAAATGGCTAGCGAATAATGAACGATAAATTTGACTTTCATTTACATAAATATAGCGTGATAAATACTCATTTATTTATTTATTTATTAACACTTTATGCACAAGTAAAAGAAATACTGTACAAAGGCGGACTTAATGCCTGAGGCATTTTTTTTTTTTCATTGCACTAGCATGGGTTGAATTAACGAATAAACTCCAGCTTTATATCGGGTTACAACGTCTCTCTATGTACAGACGCCAGCACATCAAGCTACTACAATCTGTCAAATTTCTTTAATTGATTTTCCACCTTTATCTTTAAAGCATAAGGTTCAAAGTTGATTGGGTAAATTTGACAGTTTCGGGTAGCTTGATGTGCTGGCGTCTGTACATCTATCTATCTATTTTTATGAAGTTTCACCCCATAAGGTAAAACATGGGCGGCTCTTTGTGGGTGTAACCATGTTCCCCTCGTTTGTTACCACTTTGTTATTAGTGGGTATGTCAAACATCCTGCTATCCTCCTTCGAATGTGTTGTCTGGCGCTAATAGCATCACACATTTAATTCAGTTTAATAGTTTTTTGCGGCCGAAATTTGCCAGAGAGTTTGTATCATTAACTACATAGTTTAAGACGATTATGATTAACTGTGTTTTATATTAATCTCGTTCGTATTCTTTGAACCCAACATTGTGGTCTCTATATATTTATTCAAACAGATTGGTGATCTCATTTTGTCTTCATTAACAGAAGGTAGAAGTATTGAAACGCCGAATGGTTGTTTGGTCGAAAGTTTAAAATCCCGAAAGTTTATATGCCCGAAAGTTTAAAAAGCCGATGTTTAAAATCCCGAAATTCAAAATCCCGAAATTGCCACAGTTTCCGAGAAAAATGATTTTTTGTAAACCTAACCTCAAAACACTTACAAGTTGCCTAAAAAGCGTAGTAGGAGGTTAGGTTCATCATAGGGATCAACTTTCTCAAGAAAAAGCGAGCGAAGGGCACCCCGAGGTTCGGTTTTGTTAGGTTACTTTAAACCCTTTACACAGAAATACCCGCGAAACGGGGCTCCGTCGAAATAAGATGCAAAAGCGAAAATAC
Source organism: Oligia fasciuncula (assembly GCA_963082905.1). Classification (NCBI taxonomy): domain Eukaryota; kingdom Metazoa; phylum Arthropoda; class Insecta; order Lepidoptera; family Noctuidae; genus Oligia; species Oligia fasciuncula. Next base: position 20,591,230 of record OY720402.1, on the reverse strand, counting down.
CGTCGCCGCCCGGCGGGGGGCTCCGCCGTCTATGTCGACGGACGGAACCCCGCTTCGCATTTCTGTGTAAAGGGTTTAAAGTAACCTAAGAAAACCGAACCTCGGGGTGCCCTTCGCTCGCTCTTGCATCATACGTCGCCTATTGCGTTTGGGATTTCATCCATCGGTATTTCGTCCATTCGGGATTTCGTCCTTTCGGGCATTTGAACATCGGTATTTTGTGTTTCGATATAACGACTATCGGCATTTAAAACTTTCGGTATTTTGAATTTCGGTCTTTTGGACGTCGGTATTTCAATCATCGGTATTATGAATCTTCGGGATTTTGATACGTACCTATTTTATACTATAACAAGGGTCTCGGTTCATCTTTCAGACCAAAGACACTGCCGGATAAAAGCCTCCCCCAAGCATTACCTCAACAACCGGTGCGCTTTCTGCATACAGAAGATTCTCCCGATCTGCTGTATGGTTTCCATCTAAAGTACAAGATCACGACTGTGTAGTAAATAAAATGGTGCAACTTGCTATACTTTGATCAGCTTGCGTCATTAAATAGAAATGCGTTAACATATTGTTCATTGACGTTAATATTTATCTGTCATTACTTTAATTAGCTATCTCTACACGTTTATTATCAGCTCTGCGTGCAGTTCATTATATCGCAAATCTTGATTTCAGACAGAGGAGTTAGGATTCGATTTTGGACTCTTACCTACGTCTTTAAAGCGACTCTTTATGACGCAGAGTTTAACATCAGATTCTGGGAAGATGTTGTCACAATAATTACTTACGTCTGGCAAGTTGTTTGATTGTGCATTAGCAAATGAAAGACACTTTCTCAAGCAAAAGGAAAATGGCAGGAGGCTTTAACTTTTAGTAATAGACACACAAAGAGGCCTGCGGTAATATTATATTCATATTACGCTCAAAATGCAATCTTAGCTTTTATTTTTGGTCCTTTGATCCTTAATTATATTTGACAATTATGTAACTCAGGACTAGAATTTAAAGCAGTCTTTTGTCGAATTTCTTAGAAATAAGTGGCGACCGTTTTAATTATGATAATAAATGTAAACACTTGGTTCACACAGTTCGCGATAAGTGACTACTACGACATTATACAGTAGGTATTGATATACCTACTAGGTATTCTTGGATCGCTTATCAGTATCGTAACTAGTAATTATAATGTTTGTGCATCTGTCTGTATGAAAGAATTTAAAAAAACCTGCAACTAAGCCTATCGTAGTACACTGCTGGACATATGCCTCTCCTAGGCAGCGCCACAACACCATGTCCTCCGGCAATCCCAACTTTTTTAGGTCATCGGTCCATCTAGCTGGGGGGCGTCGCACACTACACTTGCCGATAGGCGGTCTCCACTCCTCGTGTGCTCCACCAGCTATCGGTCCTTCGGCAAACATGGCCAACCCACTGCCACTTCAGTACTCCCTTCATTATTTTATATCATAGCTCCTAAATATTGTCTTGAATACTTACTGCATAATATTAAAATAATTTCAAAAACTTTACAAATCAATTAAAAACCTACATCATGCAAACAGAGCGAGAGCGCACGGCGTCGTCTGTGAGGGCGAATATGCTGGTCCCGGGGTCCGCAGGTTTGCGCGTTGTACCACTGAAGTGAAAAGAACATTGTGAGCATAATTATTAAAAATCTTTCTACACGAGCAGCCTGTGGGTCTCATACACGCGCAGACAGTAGGTAGGTACAACGCCTTGCGGGTGCAAAATAATAATGCGTTCAGGCTGCCCCGATTCTGTAGTAGTAGTCTGTGTAGTCGCAAGTAGACTTCCTATTCTACTATTACTATGCGAAAACGGTGTACGGTCACCAACGGAAATAAGTAACCAGGGTCGTCGGATATAGTTGAAGTTTAGTAAGAAATCGATTGATGTTTTCGAATGAAATTAAATTTGATAAATTAAATGTTTGTTTTCTATTAATTAACCCCCTTTGGTGACTGTAGGTACAGTCAGCAAAAGAGTTAGGTATGCAGGATCGTCGGATATAGTTGAAGTTTATTATTAAACCGATGGATGTTGTCAACTGAAATTTAATTTATTAAATGAGCTGTTTGTTTTCTATTAATAAAATAAAATTTTATTCGACAACATCCATCGGTTTATTACTAAACTTCAACTATATCCGACGATCCTGCATACCTAACTCTTTTGCTGACTGTACATCCCTGATGAGCAGGATTCGAGCTAGTTCTAGTAATTCGAGATTGGATTGTCAGTACTTACTTACCTACCTGAACCATTGCTGTATGGTTCACGTAGGTGAGCAATGCTAGTTTGTATTATGTTTAGTCTTTTTGATTGTCTTCTGTTTTTTTGTGCTTATGATCCACTGTTGGTCGAAACAAACTTTTTTTTTATTTTATTTATTAGACTTGTAGGGTACTTAGTAGTGTAAAATGAATTTGGTCGATGACTACAAATATTACGTTGTTATTTAAGTACCTATATTATTTATTTAGAAAGAAAAGAAAGGAAAATAAAGTTTAATTAGCGTTACAAATTATTTACCTAATTAAAATATTAGTTTTCTTTCCCGCTTACCAATTCATTTACACATTACTCCAATGGGAGCACTGGTAAGTACCGTAAGTAACAATTGCAATGCAACTTGTAAAGAGCAGCTAGCAGCAAAACAATACGTTGAAATAGAATTAGCAAAACGACACACCATTTAATAATACCAAAATAATGTTGCTACTCAACTGTAGTATCTATCTACTTAGGTAGGTAGGCGTTTGGTATTATTTTTTTAATTTCTTTAATCTGGAACGAAACATAACTACACTAGTAGTTACTATTTGTGTCCATACAATTTTCAACTACATTACAACTAATAGTAACTTGTCAAAATAGGACTATTTAATTAATTAAAAACCGTGTTATCGCGTAAAAAAAACTAACAGTTAATTACCTGGTTTAGTTAAAATCGGCATAAAGGCGGCGCAGACGCAGCGCCGCACTAAACGCGCGCGGTTTATCGACATGTCAGAGGGCGTCAAGGGTTATCGATAACTGCGATAAAACGGCACCGTCGCGCGTCACTAAGCTCATTGTATAACTGTTATACTTTACTAAAAATCTGTTTGTGTACATTTTTGATGCGTAGTACGTTAATCTGCAGTTCTCTCTACATCCAGAATTTACTAGAAACGTGTAGATATTGCTTGGCGAAAGTTTTCCACAAAATTCTACATGTTTTGCAGTAAATAGTCACTGTTTACTTATTTGTCGCCCTCACCTCGGATTAGTCAGATTCTAGTACACTAAAACAAACGGCTATTCGAAGTCCTGTCAGACAGCTGTTTAGTTAGTAGATTTAGGTTCTTACAACTTTTTAACTTACTTTTTTTTATGATTAATTAAATTTTCAAACCGCATTGTTCGGCCTAATCCTTGTTCATCCAAAGCCTTGGTCGTTACAATAAAAAAATGTTGTAACGTGTGGTCGGTTGTTGTGTTATTGTATCATGGTAATGAACTAGCAATTGAAAAAACCACATACAACATTTTAAAGTTTTTAAACTTCATTCCTAATGACACACAAAAGGGTTGTGTTTCTTTGGGAATGAAGTACATATTTTAAAAACAATAGTGTGTAAAATACTATCGATATATTTTTTGCTTAAACAACCAAAGAATCGAGCATTCATATATTTTCAAATTTACTAAGCATTCTTCAACGCCGCGACGTCTCGTGCGTCATCGGCCCTAGAAAAAGCTCCGTCAGCCCTAAGCCTTAGTGCGCTAGTGATGTGAACGCAAACAGTAAAGTATCGACATCGGTTATGTGCGGGCGCCGGTATCGGAAGGGTCGGCGATAATCGTCGGTTATCGCGAGGTTATCCGTCGCGCGTTAAACAGCACGAGCCACGCACACACTTCGACTATACGTGGTTAATTATAATTATTCACATTTATATTTGTAAGTATTCGTTTTGATCCTGCATAAATTTCGAAAAAAATTGCATAACAGTTGTCATTAAAAACTACATCACAACTAAATGCGTGAAAGAAGTTTTTTGCAGCAACAAAAAACGCCATCACTCGTTTCATTGTACAGACGCCAGCACATCAAGCTACTACAATCTGTCAAATTTCTTTAATAGATTTTCAGCTTTATCGCTAAAGCATAGGTAAGGTTCAAAATTGATTGGGAAAATTTGACAGTTTCGGGTAGCTTGATGTGCTGGCGTCTGTACCTACATACTAAGTAATTAGTTTTTTTGGCGTTAAATAATGATCATTGATCATAACAAATATTCAATGAATTTCTATTACAATAACTAAAACTTCAAGAGTTTGACCCCAACGCCATTGCAACAAATAGGTAGTTAAAGTCAAGACTTCAACCGCGACTCTCGTAAATATCGATTTAACAACGTATCGATTTCGAGTTTTGTCGATAGAAGTGCGAGGTCGTGCGTCAGCCTGAATCCTAGCTTTATCACTGCTAGCGACAAAATAAATGTAGGTATGTTTTATTTATTAAACATGAGTAGATAATGTTGGATGCCGCAAATGTTTAGGTGTGAATAATTTAATAAAGATAACTGAAAACTGAAGCCGAAAATATACTTTAAGTAATAAACATTAATTTAATTAATTTGTTTCTTTTCGCTTATTTTTATACGATGCTTGACATCCGTCAATGGATGTCACGATAATGATCGTCACAAAACTCATAAACAAAATTTTTTTTAGGTGAAACAACATGATTTGTATTATCAATAAATTAAAAGGTTTTAAAACTGCCATGGTGTTACGTTGGTGCGTCTGAAGATTATTAATATCGACACCGGAAACTCTTGTAGGCCAAAAGTTTATAAAAGAGCGTTTTCCTGTATTAACCTCGACTGAAAGTGTAGGTACACTTGTGTTCAAGCTTTATACATTACATTATTTACTGAAATTAGTACTAAGTATATCAAGACCTGACTGACGCGTAAACTAAGAAAGTAAATGATTGGGTAATTCTAAGCGAGAGGCTGAAATAAAATTATTCGCTTAGGTCTCAAATTGAACAAAAAAAAAACAACAAAAATACTTTGGTACTTCATGCTATAGGTAGGTAGGTAGGTACAGGTAAATGACCAAGTCAATAACTCCAAAATGTAAAAAAAAACAGAAATAGCGGTAAACATCTTTTAAATAAATCTAGCAAAACCGACTACAATAAATATTCGGTAGTTGTTCACTAATAGCACAAACAGAGCGTGTTTGACCGCGGAGCCACCGGGCTGTTTGTATGACGCGCCGAGCGGCGCGGGCGCAGCTCAAACAACACCACCACAAGATGGCGTGGGATTGGGGACATCGGCACCGAGTTTACAGATCATACCGCTCCCGTTAACAATGGATCACTGCGGTCAAGATTTAGATGGGTGATCGTCCAATGTTTGTCTTCCGTGCTTCCGAGGGTATTAGCCCTTGCAGTCGGGTCGGTGTGTCAGGCGAAAATCAATAGTAGGTTACGTACTATAGAGTCGAGATTACAGTAGGTACCTACCAGCAATACTAATGTGTCAGCACAATTAATTTAGGACAACCAGATGGCCTGTAGAAAACCCACGGGAATTCCCACAGCAATGCCACGCAAATTCAATATTAAAAAAAATAAAAAAACCGGCTGCGGTAGAAAAATTTTATTTACTTTTTTTATTTCCAGCTTTTTATTTTACAAATGTGAAAGATTTCGCAGACGATTTAGTTCTTGGTACGTGTTTTTTACGATTTGTCACTTCGAATTGCTTTTATTATAAAATCATCATCATCATTACAGCCGAAAGACGTCCACTGCTGGACATAGGCCTCCCCCAAGCACCTCCACTTCGACCGGTTCTGTGTTTCTCGCATCCAACGGGTTCCTGCGGCCTTCACAAGGTCGTCGGTCCACCTTATGGGAGGCCTTCCAACGCTACGTCTTCCGGTACGCGGTCGCCACTCCAGAACCTTTCGGCCCCATCGGCAATCTGTTCTGCGAGCAATGTGCCCTGCCCCCGTCACTTAAGTTTGGCAATTCTTCGGGCTATGTCGGTTACCTTGGTTCTCCTGCGGATCTCCTCATTCCTGATTCGATCACGCAGGGAAACTACAAGCATAGCCCTCTCCATTGCCCTTTGGGTGACTTTTAGCCTTCTTATAAGGCCCATTGTGAGCGATCACGTTTCATAAGTCATCACTAGCAACACGCACTGGTCAAAGATTTTCATCTTGAGACGCTGCGGTATGTGGGACGAGAAGATATTGCGTAGCTTCCCGAACGCTGCCCAGCCGAGTCGGATTCGACGATTGACCTCTTTCTCGAAGTTAGACCTACCTAACTGGACAGTTTGTCCTAGGTAAACATACTCGTCCACGACTTCGAGTGTAGCGTCTCCGAACTTTATGGGAGTGGGTGTTACATGGGCATTTGACATGACCTTCGTTTTGTCCATGTTCATTTTAAGACCCACTCTTTCGGAGGCTCTACTGAGGTCATCGAGCATTGTACTGAGGTCCTCCATAGTCTTCTGTATAAGCTTATTATGAAATATATTTTTGTAATTGTAACCTTTTAAAACCCTTTATTTTGATATCCCACAAGATAGGTTTTGAGAAAAAAAATTTTTTGAAGACAATAATGGCGCCCTTTTTATTTTTTTTCAATTTTGATATACCCAGTGTCACTCTCACAACTAAGACGAATCTTACGTCACCTCTCAAGCTGAAATCGATCAAGCCGTTTAGGCTACAGAGCGTGCCAAAGAAATATACATACATATACTCGTACATACATAAGCCGACCCTAACATAGTTGAGAAAAGGCTAGGCAGATGATGATGATACTCGTACATACATACATACATCATCCATACATACATTCGAAAAACATAACCCTCCTTCTGGCGCAGTCGGGTAAACATATACACTCGAAAAACATACCCCTCCTTCCGCCGCAGTCGGGTAAAATTAATTAGTTTTGGTGTAAGTATTTCAAATTGAAACTATTTGTCGACAACTATCCAACATTTATGGGGTTCCAGTAGGTACTCGTAGTACCGACAAGCGGAATGAAGACTAGGTATCTACTTACCTATACGTAATCCAAGTTACCCCCTAATATTTGCCTTAATTGTAAATACTTAACTACTTTAATCCAAAAATTCAGAAGCAAAATAATTTTTAGCCCGTAATTTGAAACTAAACAGAAGTCTAAGCTCTCAGCCAAACATGGAATAATGTTACAATTTCCTGTCAATTACCATTGTTTGTCCACTTTGATTCGCTCCTGTTACCCCTGGATGAGGAAAAATGGACCTTAGTTTACTAGTAATAAGAATTATAGTCATGGTTTTGTTTGACGGGGTAATAAAGGGATAAGTACTGTCGCCCGATTTGTACATTTTCTGAACGTATTCGGTTACTTTTAGGGACTCGGGGGCAGTTTGTTCAGAGATTTGTACTTAAACAACCTCTGCAAAAGCCCATAATTTACATAAGTAGTGTATTTGTAATGTTTTTTTTACTGAATATAAGAGCGTCTTTTACCCAGGAAAGGACGACGACCACACCTATCTCTGCTGTAAAGGAGGTAGATATATTATATGCTGCATTTCGTCTTGAAGAGGTTCTTGTTAAATATTCAGGAACTCAAAGGAGAGCTCTAACGTCAGCGAAGTTTGTTTTAGGTGTAGGTATACCTACAGACGGCGACCTACACTCTCCACCATTTGCCGACGCGGCGACGACGCGGCGAGGACGCGCGCGTCGCGACGGCGCGTTTGTCCACTTAACTTGTATAAACCTTAAAAACCTAATTGAATGTTTTGTAACTAACTGTGTAACTATGCTTTCATCCCAAAAAAGGAAGTTTACCTATAATTCAACTGATCCCTTATTTGAGTAAAGGATGTATAAACGGCACAATCCTTACAAGTCCATCAATGCGGAAATCACACTTATAAAATATCGCTCATCAAATTGAACTATGTAGGTACGTAAATAGTTCTCACAGTTTTAATAAATTAGTAAACAGTGAGGCGACCACTCCTCTTCCGATGGATGATCATTTAGCCATGCGCGGGCGCACCCAGCTACCGAAACCAAATACTTATCGATAAACCAAAATCACAACACTATTTGATTTTTAACAAATCCGGTGCAGTTCTATTTGTTTTACTTATAATTTTGTCGGTTTGTCGCTTATTTAAATAATACTTACACAAATATAAACTTCCATAAACCTATAAACATGGGCCTTGCAATAAATAACGTTATATTTAATGAACTCCGTAAGGTGTAATAATGATTACATGCTAAATTAAAGGAAAAAGCAGTGACTAGATTGGTTTATAGTAAAGAAAGAGTTTGCGGTGATTGCCCCTATAAGTAGGTAACAGAAATGGGAATACGGGATATAACGTTATTAGGTACCTAATTAAATGACCAAGCCAACATTTCGTCTGGTTTTCTGTTTTGGCTCTGTTGAAAATCTACTTTAAAAAAAACTCATTTGCATTCAATGGTTCTTCATTTCTTGAAGCTGGGCAACGAACTCTTTAGCAGGACGTCTACTTGCCACGGTATTTCTGAACCGGCTAACTTTACCAGGACGTCTACTTGCCACGGTATTTCTGAACCGGCTAACTTTACCAGGACGTCTACTTGCCACAGTTGCCACGGTATTTCTGAACCGGCTAACTTTAGCAGGACGTCTACTTGCCACAGTTGCCACGGTATTTCTGAACCGGCTAACTTTACCAGGACGTCTACTTGCCACAGTTGCCACGGTATTTCTGAACCGGCTAACTTTACCAGGACGTCTACTTGCCACAGTTGCCACGGTATTTCTGAACCGGCTAACTTTAGCAGGACGTCTACTTGCCACAGTTGCCACGGTATTTCTGAACCGGCTAACTTTACCAGGACGTCTACTTACCACGGTATTTCTGAACCGGCTAACTTTACCAGGACGTCTACTTGCCACGGTATTTCTGAACCGGCTAACTTTACCAGGACGTCTACTTGCCACAGTTGCCACGGTATTTCTGAACCGGCTAACTTTAGCAGGACGTCTACTTGCCACAGTTGCCACGGTATTTCTGAACCGGCTAACTTTAGCAGGACGTCTACTTGCCACAGTTGCCACGGTATTTCTGAACCGGCTAACTTTACCAGGACGTCTACTTGCCACGGTATTTCTGAACCGGCTAACTTTAGCAAGACGTCTACTTGCCACAGTTGCCACGGTATTTCTGAACCGGCTAACTTCTCATTGTATCAAACGCTATCACCTCAGCTTCCTTTCCTGCCATTAAGAGATTATTTATTTAATTTAAATCAAATTAAAGGTTATTTGTGGTTGGTGTTGAGGGTGTGCTATACGCTTCTGCTCAACTCTTTAGAAATACAGACTTGAAGTTATGTTGTAATTATTACGTTACCTATATAAAAGTTCTTTCTTGATCTCGTTTGCTACCGGTTTCAATGTAACTCGTATCTCCACAAAGTTATTCTAACCAGCAGCTATGGATTCCAGTCCATCCGTTTCGCCAGCTTGTCCGGGCAAGTGACAGTCATTGTTTGCGCACGCATTAGCCGCCCGCCTCGAGTCAACAGCGTAATGGCGGCAAACAGTACCCCCTTTCCCTCCCTGCGTCTCTCCGCCTGCCTCTCCCGACTACTGTCTTGACAGATGCGCCGGCGCAACGGGATCGCCGCGTGACGTGTTCAGTTGAGAATAAATGTTTGGAGATGAATTTCTGATGGAAGGACCAATTATTGTGGTGTAAAAGGAAGAAGGTCGTCATTAGCATCATGAAACGTGATTTAAGCAATTTTTGGAAATCTTTCTTTTTCTGCAGTCCAGTGTAGCCCAAGAAGAATTCTAGAACCTCCGAAAGGATTCTGGGAGATCAATATACCTACTCTAAAAATTAAATGTAGTAAAGATTACATTAAAAGCTTGGATATGTATTGCTTGTTAGGTTGTCATGTCCCCTTCCGTTCCGCCCCACTGAGCCCCACTGAGCCCCACTGAGCCCCACTGAGCCTCACTGAGCCCCACTGAGCCCCACTGAGCCCCACTGAGCCCCACTGAGCCCCACTGAGCCCCACTGAGCCCCACTGAGCCCCACTGAGCCCCACTGAGCCCCACTGGGCCTCACTGAGCCCCACTGAGCCCCACTGAGCCCCACTGAGCCCCACTGGGCCTCACTGAGCCCCACTGAGCCCCACTGAGCCCCACAGCAGGTCCTTTGGTCCAAAATAAATCAAACTGTCATTTTTCTCATTCAAAATTACAAGATATTTCATTTTTAGGGTTCCGTACCGCAAAAGGAAAAATGGAACACTTATAAGATCACTTTGTTGTCCGTCTGTCTGTCCGTCTGTCAAGACCCTTTTTGTCAGGAACTCGTGGAGTTATCAAGTTGCAATACTCAGGGCTGCAATCCCTTGAATTTATGCCGCATATTTTGACACTCGCAAGCACTGTTGACCTAGAATCATGAAATTTGAAAAAATTCGAAAACCGCAGTTTTGTTACTTAACTACCTACAGATTTGTACGGAACCCTCGGTGCGCGAGTCCGACTCGCACTTGGCCGGTTTTTTAATTTTACTATGAACTAACTCATGGACTGGTAATGCGATTGGTCCGGCGAGATAGATTACAATACTACTTCCATAGATTATAATACTTCGTTTGAAAATGGTTTAATCTATATTTCCATTATTCGAGTGCGTATCAAAAGAAAACTGTTTTATTGAAACATATTGTAGCCACTATATTATCACTTATCAGCCATTAAACATTTTACATGCCTACGTAAGTACGTACGTACCTATGCCCATACTTACTCACTTGCAGATAAAGTAAACAGAGCATGAATTGGCAATGGAGTATCTGCTTGACCATGATTTTGATTCTTACTTTGGCTCAATCGGTATGTATTTTAGCCGAGTTCAAAAAAGGAGGAGGTTTTCAATTTGGATGTTTATATTTTTATATGTAGGCATGTTCGGGCATAACTCCGTCATAATTATATAGACGGATTTGCAAAATTATTTTTTTAATGGATAAGGTAGGCCTCAGGGGACAAGAAAAGTTAATAAATTAATAAAATGTGTATGGGACCACCCATACACATTTTATTAATTTATTAACTTTTCTTGGGTAGTTTTTGAGTTAGATTCAATAACACAAATTTTACATAGCAAGTAATGTTATATGAATTTGTGTGGAGTAGACAACTAAAAAGTGAAAAATAAAAACTTTTTCTACTGGGACCATCCTAATGCAACGTCGTTACCAGTTGCTTTACAAAATGATGGTCCTAATTAGACATAATTATAAAGGACTTATCTCAAAACCCTATGATCTATTAAAATTCCCATAAATCTAGCATCCAGCGAGAGGTCCAGCTGGCTCGTGCGGATATCCAGAAATAACACCAACAAATGAAAATCACCTCACGACACAACACTGCCACAGGATAACTAATTGTCCCACCACACGATGAACACGCTGGTTCCGCCCGGAGGAAATGTACCGTGTGCTGCGCCTCTGTGGCGCGTGCCATGTCAATAATTAGTTATAGTGAGTTATGGCTTATGGGAGAATACTTTGACAGTGTTTATAGGGGTTAATAAGGGGCAGATGATGTCTCGCCAATGCGCCGGCGCACCTCCGGAATGTCAATGATGTTTGTGTGCTAGTGCGGCTATATTTAGACTGTTTAAACACCACATTTTAATGGAGCTCGACTGATAAACACTGCTCCATGTTGTATTGTTTGCCATTCGTTATCTTGTAGACGTGATATGGTTTTCAATCTCTTGGCTCACACGTGAACCGGATTTTTCTGTGCTAAGGGCAATTTCTGTTAGAAGTTGGTAGACCGTTATTTATAGATGAAGTCATCCGGATATGCAAGTTTAAAGATTCGGTTCCATGGGATTACCTAATGCTGTCGTTTTCCTAAACTTATTATATATTATAATTGTAGATAATATCATATTGTAGCTTACATTTCAAAAAGAGATGTAACGTGTACCGATTCTTTATAGTGAGATCACAGAGCAGTCAATCCCGCTAGGTATCAAAATAAAGTTCTACAAAATACTCAATTCGACAACCAAAACTTGTGTTATTTTCTTTAAATGACCATCCCAATGGACATCTGTAATGGATAAGTAATTTACTAGCACAGGCCCGAGATCACCGGTTCATGTACCGTACAGACACGTCCCCACGTCTAATTCAAAAACAAAATGTGCCAGCAGTACAAATACTACTCGAAGGCTACTGCCATTAACTGGGCTGTCCTCTCGACAGCTAAGGCCTCTTCAAACGATGGGTACGTGAGCCGCGGCCGGCAGTAGCTGGTGTTTGCTTAGCGGGCTCGTTTGTCGGCAGCCTGTCGCCGTGTGTGGTCGCTGGGGACTCCAAACTCGCTGCGACACGATGGAAAGTTAAATTACGGAAAACATGATAGATAAATATATTGGAGTTTGTTTTGATTGGCTGATCGGCTAGTTGAGGTAATGGTGGATCGGATTTACAAGGACAGAGACGAGAAGTTGCGCGCAGACACGATGTGAGCAGTCACGTGAGTGCGCAGTGCTCACTGACATCTTGTTGAGTGAGCAAATATTCTAGTCGAGTCAATGAATCTCGTTCGTATTCGATTCACTATGACTGTAGTTCAGTTGACGTTGTTGACACTGTTGACAGTCTGTCCGTGGTACCATAATAATACAGGTACAACAAGGAAAAGTCTATGATCTTCTGCTCCGCGCACCGGTCAAGAGCGACACTCAAATATGAGGGTCTTGGAATAGTTGCGTACAGGTGGCACGATCGTGTGTATATGTATGTGTGAATATTCATCGTAATATAATCAGGGAAATAATAATCATTAGAGACCTTTCACCTTCCCAACACTTAGAAGAGGGATCCTATTCAACGCTCAGTTTTTAGTACCTACCTATTTGTAAACTGGCAACAATATGAAAATGAACTGACACTTACGAGGTGACCGCGTGCTCGTAACAACACGTGCAATGATTGTGAGTGCTGATAGCACCTGTCATGGCGGAAAACGAACTGTGACAGACATGTGTCAAAGTTCCAAGTGTTTAACGCCAGAATGCTTTATGGATTGACTGCAGTCCACGGTGATGTCAGCTAAGGCGTGCCCGGAAACCACAAACAGTTACTTTCGTGAGCAAAAGGTTTTACCTTGAAAAACTGGGCATAGTTACTTTACTTACGTGGGGGGTGAATATTCAATCCAGTGAATGTTCATATACACATACACACGCAAATAAGTACCAATATATCACACTAATAATATAAAGGCGAAAGTTTGTTTGTGCGACACACACTCACAAACTTTCGCGTGTTACGTTTCGTGTGTGTTTATAAATATGTTTGTTACTTCTTCACGCTCAAACGGCAGTACCAATTTAGATAAAATTTTGTATGGAGGCACCCTGGATTAACATACAGGCTACCTACTTTTTATCCCGATATTCCCACGGGATCGACATTTACGCGAGTGAAACTTGTAAAGTGACTTGCACTTTATGTATTCTGTGGTAAAGGGCAAAAAAAACATATTTCTTTATTCAATTGACTTGGCAATATAGGGTTAACGATGTCAAGGATCGCCATAAACTGTGTCAAGTAAACCTAAACATATATACTTATCAAACAGTATTACATGCTATGAATATCAAAACAAGCAATAATGAAATAAAGTTGTTCCGAAGTTTATTTACCTCTGGGCGGGCACAGCAAACGGCGCACTCTGATTGGTCAGTTCGTTCTCCTCAGGTCCGGGCAGAGTTTTGCAACATTTTTGATTATTTATCATTCATGCATAAGAGTTCTGCAATGTCAAAAGATTGAAAGTTTATTGAAGTTTGCATATTGACAAACCTTATGTTGTTTTATTTGCAAACATGTACAAAATTGAACAACAAAAAAAAAGGTTCCATAGTTGGAATGAATTTATCCCAAGAACAAACTTTACATTGTAATTGAAAAGCATGTTCTCCCATACCTACATTCCAACTGAAAATGTAAGTTTATACGCACAATATTGAGAGATTTACCAAGTTGTTTTAAGACCACCGACTTCTTATAGGTTTTCCTGTAATGTGCAGGTGTAGGTCTATTTGCTATTTTTGTTTTCAAAATTTTAGGTTCAGTACTTTCGGAGATAAGGGGGGGGGGGGCAATGGTCAATATTCGTCTATTTTCTTAAATAACTTTAATACAATTTACTTTAAAACTATGAAATAAATATTTGAGATCCTCACAGTAAGCCCTTTCATTTGATATGTCACACGGTACAGATTGCGAAACTTTTTTTTTATATTTTCTGTTTGTCCCCCAAAAATTACCCCATATTCAAAATTTATTTATTTACATTACACGTCTGTGTTTGGGTCACAGAGATTCATATGTGTACCAAATTTCAACTTAATCGGTCCATTAGATTTGGAGCAAATTGGCTGTGGCAGACAGACGGACAGACACACGAGTGATCCTATAAGGGTTCCACTTTTTCCTTTTGAGGTACGGAACCCTAAAAAAGCAAATACTAATGCGTAGGACCGATTCTTAAATGTACCGAACGAATATGTGTTCTGACGTTTTATAGGTGCCATGTAGTAAAATAAAATAAGAATCTAGAATATTTTAATATGGCTGACCTGTAACTTTTTGTTCAGTTTGAACACAAATTCAAAATGCAGCTGATTATTTCATTAGAACTATTTACATGTTTTGTCACGTAACCGGATTAGAAAAGTTTCCTAAAGTGATTCTTGGGTATTGCCCAAGAATCACTTTAGGAAACTTTTCTTAGAGAAACTAAAGGACGCAGAGGTGTGAAAATAACTATTGGCAATCACGAATATGACTGGTTTTTAGATGAAATTGTTCGTTGACATATGAATGTTACCAATTCCGTGACCGAACCAAAACCTAATAATTACAATGTAGCCCACAAACACATGGAAAACAGTTTATCGCGCGCGTAAATCAAACGCGTATGTAATTACGCGATATGCGCGTTATTACAGTACATCTGTATTAGAAAGTTGATTAGTATGCGCGTGCGCAGGCCGCGCGGGCTGCTGATTGGCTGCCAGTTGTCGTAAAAGTGTTCGTACACAGGCGCGTTCCATCGCCATAGTGATCGATAACAGTAACAAGGACGACGCTACTGTACTGCAGTTGTTTCAATTTTATTTAAATTGTAAATTAAGCTTTGTTGCGATATGGGTCGATATTACCGCATTAATAATGCCAGCCTAAGTAGGTACCTTGATTTGCATTACCCACTCTATGATTTCGCCCCAGTTTCGACAAGTAATCAACATAATAATAAAAGCACATCGTTTCTCTAAACATCGCTAGTGAGAAAAACAAAAACAGTTGATCCTCACTTGTCCATCTTCGAAGTACCTATGTATTATTATTATTTTAATCGATAAATCTATGGCGTAGCTATTTGACTACAGAATTACTGAACAAAAATAGGAAACACACCACATACCCATGGGCCTATTATATGGCCCTTCTGAACCTTCTGCATAACGAGACTGAGGGTACGACTGGTAGACTGGTACAAGTGTAAGTAGTAACGTTACGTTAATCGTAGCAATCCATAAGGTTCACAGTAGATAACAACAGAGATAGTCTTTTTTTTTTCGTAGCAACCCGCTACGCTGCTACGATTTCGTAGAACCAATAAGTAAACTTCTCCAGTGATCGTAAAAGAGAACTAACCGAGCGAAATGTAGCGTGAAGTGATGGTGCTAACTGATCGTCTGTAGGTTCTAACTGAAGCTTAGAACTGTTTTAAGTATTCGAGTTACAGAAACGAAGAAATGTTTAAGTGTATATAAAAATACCTAAGGATTATTAAAGAGATCTAAGCGAAAAGTTGTATTACACTAAACAATGTTTTAATAAAATGCTATGGAATGGAAGCACACTTTTATTTCGGTAAACTTTCTAGTTTGTTGCTGTACCCTAAATAAAGTCCTCCAGACCGTACTCCGGCCACGGCGGCCAATCTCAACGGAGACTAGCCTTCGGCGCGGGAGATATTATAGTGCACAAGTGTGCGCAGACACAGGTGCACTCCCTCTTCCCTCACTCTCATTGTCCGATGGGACGGCAATCCGACACGACCGGAGAGAGATCAGGCGCAGGACCAACGGCTTAACGTGCTTTCCGAGGCACGGGGGTATCACACCGCCAACTTCCAAACTCCGGGCTGTTACTAAGAAATTCCTAATGGAAAAACTCAATAACACTTTGCCCGACCCGGGAATCGAACCCGGGACCCCACGCTCAGCAGCCGCGCTTGCGACCACGAGACCAACGGGGCAGTTACACTTGTTGCTGGACCCTACATGTCCAATGAACCACGGAATGGTGATTGAAGTTTTAAAATCAGAAGTCTATAATTTGATTGCAAAAACGCAATCTTTTTTTTTTTTTTTTCTGTGGTAATTCGCGATCAGTTTTATGGTTTTAGCGGATGAGTTGGAGGTAAACATTGGCGGGAACAGCGTGACCCCAGCGAGCCGTCTACTCGAGCGTATTCATACAGGTGCGGGACGTGTGGGTGGACAGCACGCTGTTTCCTGTAACTTCTTGTTTTCAGTGCAGCAGCAGCCAGATCGTTGGGGTGCCTCTCCAGTCTTTCGTGGAACCTTTTTTCAATTTGTTTTCTATTAAGAAGTTGGAACTAAAGTTCAGTGAGACTGAGAGCATCAATGACCCACTAATCTGATTAATAATGATCTTCAGGTTCTGCCAGCTTTCGTCACATAACACCAGTTGACAAATTCGAACAGTTTCTCAAATGTTCACACCATCAAACACATTTACATCTAATATTACACAGACATTTCTTTTTTATATCAAAGCTTACCCAAAACAGTCTCATAAAAAATTTTGAGCGGCTTCAGCCTCAAAGAAGCGGCTATTAATTAATCGCTATACTGAAAACAACACAGAACGACATGTATTTTTATATTTCACATTTAACACAAAGGGCAAAACGTCCCCATCGCAATTTTAACGAACCATTGCTGCCTTTGTTCTTGTGCATAGTTCGGCGTTTCAAACGGAGAAAGTGATGTATTTCGAGCGATGTTAAAGTTGTGGAGTTTCGCTCGAATTAATGAATGCTTTATACTCGTCTGCTACACTAGTAACTGTCAGCGCACTAACGTCAAAGGCGCGTCGTAAATTAGCCGCCGAAAGAAAGATGTTTCCCGCCTTATGATATTCTATCTCCTTCTTGCGTGCTGCAACTCGCATGTTTTTGTCTCTTTTCAGAACCAATTAGTAATGTTTCAAAGAAACCGTTCGATTTGATATTTGTAGTGTTGTGTTTTATTGATGTTTGAGTTATAGTTATCGGTAAGAGAAAATTATAATTGTTTTATATGGTTTTTAATTATTTTCTGTGGAGCAATTGTGAAGTTTGTTTTTATCTGTCTTCTCATACTACGAGTAGGTATCACAAAATTGTTATGTGTTGTTATTATTTTTATTGAACAAAAATATGCATAATAATCCATTGTAAGCGGCTAACTTAATTGTGGATGGCATAAAACATTTTGCCATTCCTGAAGTCACACACTGTTTTCCTGACAGAATGAGTGACTTCAGGAACTAGAAAATGTTTTTTGTCAAATAATAGAATGAATTCTTTAAAGCAATCATTGTCATTTCAATATAAAGGATCTACGAAGCTTAGTGTACATGTATGCTGCGTAAGACACACTGGCAATTTATCTAGTTCATCATAAGCCAAAATATTATCTGATCACAAGATTTGGTTCAGACTTTCAATTTTTAACTATCGATATAATCATCCTGGTCCATCACTAAACCATCATGAATCTAACGTGTTGATGATCCCTCCCCGCCCCCCGCACCCCGCCCGCTGTCGTAAATACGCGCCATTTTCCAGTGGCGACAGTTTGCAGCATGTTAGTTACATTGCCTCTTACATGCTTGTCGCCGCATTCGACACATGCACTTAACGGCCAGTGTTTGCGCTGTACTTTCAACTAATCGAATACATTCAGGAACTGTTATTTATGTTAGGTTCGTTTTCATTATTGCTGTGAACTTGTGAAGCTACCTTGATACCCTCTTGTATATCAAATAGAATTAAACTTCCATTGACTCTCTGTACGCTAGAACCAGCCAATGAAGGCATCCGACATCCATGTTTTAGTTCTTATGCGCTTGGTAGGTACATACCTACCAAGTTTTTTGGTGGACAGTTAAGACTTTAATTTCAGGAGGCAAAGCTTCTCAAGTTCTTGGTTCACTAAAACCTAGCAAACGTTAAAACTCACTCTTACTCCTTTATTACAGCCTCCTTTCCTTTTCTTAAACAACACTGCTCTTGGAATCAAACCGAGTGCCCAAGTATTGAAAGATCCACAAACACACTTGCCCATAGGTCTTGATCTTAAAATATTGCAGAAAAAAGATCACAAACGAACAAAAAGTGTTGATTGTGTGGTGTATGTGACATTGTGGTACCCTTTGATGTGGCGTCAGCGCTCGACTGTGACGGACGTTCGCGGAACTAACAAAAACTCCGCACACGTGCGCCTGCGCAGCCAAGCCGCGATGTGTCGTAAGATCAGTTTGGGTGGCATGATGATTTTAGGGTAAAGTGTGGTTTCGACACGATAGGATTTGAAAAGGATTAAAGTAGATTTTATTTGGAAGGTTATGAGCGAATTCAAACTGGTTTTGCGAATATTCTGTTTATTGGCATGTGAAACGATGACTTGTTTCTTCATCTAGTAGGTATGTCGATGGGACGTCAGCGAATTTTACCAGACATCCGCCTTACAGGCAGATGCTATTCATCATCATCTGCCTAGTCTTTTCCTAACTATGTTGGGGTCAGCTTCCAGTCTAACCGGATGCAGCTGAATACCAGTATGTTACATGGAGCGACTGCCTATCTGACCTCCACAACCCAGGTATTGGGTAATACGATGCCCCTTGGTAAGACTGGTTATCAGACTTCCGGGCTTCTGACTACCCGTAACGACTATCGAAGATCCACGAATGACAGCCGGGACCAACATCTTAACGTGCTTTCTGAGGCACGCTGAAGCTATTTCTCATAATTAGTAATGCGTTCAAGTTCAGGGTAGCGCCGCTGATAAAGACAAACAATACATCATAATCCCTGTCCATTGTCCGAGGTGACATGGTGACAAGCGTCCTCAACATGTGACGAGGCGTGACCGCCCCGCCCCGCGCCGTGAGACGTGTCGGCTCCCTGTGACAAGTGTCGCATGTTGCGGCTACCAGACACACAGATGCTGCTGAATATCTGAGCCAGATAATAAACTGGCGTTATGATTTACCGCTAAATGTTAAGGGCCAATTTCATACTAAAGTGTCGCTCTCCTACTCGCTTTGATCTGACTGATCCATTTTTATGATATGGCAAGTATTGTCAAGGCTAGGCAAGAGTCCCGCTCCCGAGTGAATGACATCTAGGTACGGGTACCTACTTCAGTATCTTTTCGAATGGAAACGTCGAGTTGCTATCTCACAGATTTTTCTTAGATAGTGTGAAGGACGCTGCCGCTGCTGCTGATACTACAAATGGTAAAAAGACCTAATTAACAATCGGAACATGCTCGGAGCAGAAGACATTATGCACCTACTTACCTAATGTTGGTGCTGCACACTTCTTGCTGAATGTACTTATCCGAATCTATTCCAGAAATATGAAATGTAAACGATCTTCTAGCCACCGTAACCTGCTGCTACTGTCGGCAACTTGGCAAGACTTATTAACAAAGACAAGTGCGCCGTATGTGTCGAGGCGGATCGCCCCGCCCCCGCTTTGATGTCAGGCCGCCATTGGCTGCTACTTTGTTTTTATGTGACCACGGCCACGGTCATGGCCCATGGCCCCCACAGCCCCCACGGATGTGATTTAAAATGTAGCTAAACTGGGCTTGATTTCAATTGTAAGTCGGGGAACGGAGTGAGTGATTTTTAAGAATTTTGCTTTAAATCAGAGTGCTTTGATTTTGATTGTGCCTACTGCTGTACCATCATCTTGCAGAGGAAGGCTTGATTCAAAAACAGAGTCCCTAATAAATCTTTAAGCTATGTCATATAAAAAACTATTAATGTGGTAAAATAATAAAAAGTAATTTAAAAAAATTAAACCGACTTCAAAAAGAAATTAACTCAAAATTATGAAATAACTTTAATTTCGGAAGTCGGTGTCTTGGGATCTGTATTTTAGTTTTAGTTTTTTGCCACCGACTTCCGAAATTAAAGTTATTTCATAATTTTGAGTTAATTTCTTTTTGAAGTCGGTTTAATTTTTTTAAATTACTTTTTATTTCGTAATTTTTAGTTTTTGCACTAGTATTTGACCAAGGTTTTGAAATGTTTTCCCTTTGACACTACACCCGTAGCTCTTATCAATAAGCCAGGCCGTCACACTTACACGTATTAGTCCATATCTTGAAAATTACTCAATCGATCTTGATGAAACTTGCACTGTTCCCTAAGTTGAAGAAAATGTAAGCCAATAAAAAAAAAATTGTCACGATCCGATTAATAGTTCCGGAGATATGCGTGGACAAACATACATACATACATACATACATACATACATACATACATACATACATACATACATACGTCTATGAAATTTTGTATATTTGTTTGGAAGCCCTAATAGATCATCATATGTGAATATAATGCAATTCCAATAATATTACATACATACGTATCGAATTGATAACCTCCTTTTTTTTGAAGTCGGTAAAAATTGTCTTCAAATTATGCGTGAGGTATTTTGTTGAAGAAATACTCTTTGAGTTTTGTATATGTAAGTATTTCATATTGTACGAGACACTTTGATGTACAGACGCCAGCACATCAAGTTACTACAATCTGTCAGATTTCTTTAATAGA
This sequence comes from Oligia fasciuncula, assembly GCA_963082905.1. Lineage (NCBI taxonomy): Eukaryota > Metazoa > Arthropoda > Insecta > Lepidoptera > Noctuidae > Oligia > Oligia fasciuncula. Next base: position 20,570,182 of record OY720402.1, on the reverse strand, counting down.
TTTTCGACTTTATTGCTAAAGCATAAGGTTCAAGGTTGATTGGGAAAATCTGACAGTTTCGGGTAGGTTGACCTGCTGGCGTCTGTACCTATTGGACGAATGCTACAATATCAGCGAATGTGAAGATTTAAATAAATCGCGAAATTACCGTGAAAGTTGTGTTATTTCTGCCAAATGTCAAACATACACAACAGTGTATGTAATTTATTAAAGAAAATACTACATGTAATAAATAAAAAGTATGAAAACTGCAGTGAGTGTCTGGGGCTACCGTAAAATTAACAGTTTATGATATTGTCAGTGTATGCGGGCTGTTTATGACAATATTTCATTTTGTGGAAGTATAAACTACATACCTACATAGCTTTACCCGCCGCTCTACCAGCGTAATTTGTAGCCATACAAAGTAAACTCTAATATCCCCAGTTAGTGTTACTGTTTGCCTATATCATCCCACTGCTGGGAACCTAATTACTTAGATATAAATTGTCACGTGACAGACCTCTCTATCAGCGTTCAGGTCACAGAGTTCAGGTGAGCGCCCTTCACGACGTCGCGGTCGCCGTCGCGGGATTCATGCTGAGACTTCTTGTCGCCGGTGTGTGGGTCCTCTTTTCCAGTTTAGTTCGACATACTCTCGTAACAGCACCATGACATGGTTCCAAGTCTTAAAACGACGCAACTAATAAGTATCACCGGTAGATACGTACTTTGCAAAATTTGTAAAAAGCCCCAAGCGGCTCAGTCAGCGCAAGCAAAAAGATACCGTAGCTGCACAGTTAGACCTATAGATATAGTCCTCCTTATCGATATCAACAACTTTTTAAAAATTAAAATAAAAAGTAATTTAAAAAAATTAAACCGACTTCAAAAAGAAATTAACTCAAAATTATGAAATAACTTTAATTTCGGAAGTCGGTGTCTTGGGATCTGTATTTTAGTTTTATGCCACCGACTTCCGAAATTAAAGTTATTTCATAATTTTGAGTTAATTTCTTTTTGAAGTCGGTTTAATTTTTTTAAATTACTTTTTATTTCGTAATTTTTAGTTTTTGCACTAGTATTTGACCAAGGTTTTGAGATGTTTTCCCTTTGACACTACACCCGTAGCTCTTATCAATAAGCCAGGCCGCCACACTTACACGTATTAGTCCATATCTTGAAAATTACTGAATCGATCTTGATGAAACTTGCACTGTTCCCTAAGTTGAAGAAAATTTAAGCCAATAAAAAAAAAATGGTCACGATCCGATTAATAGTTCCGGAGATATGCGTGGACAAACATACATACATACATACATACATACATACATACATACATACGTCTATGAAATTTTGTATATTTGTTTGGAAGCCCTAATAGATCATCATATGTGAATATAATGCAATTCCAATAATATTACATACATACGTATCGAATTGATAACCTCCTTTTTTTTTTGAAGTCGGTAAAAATGTGTCCTATCGTGCGCCCTATCTACGCAGCTACGTGCGACTACCACACGTCCAGACTTGAGTATGAGTATTGATTGTTTCAGTAAGACCTAGATACCTGTATCAAAGTGAATTAGTACATGGTAATGTACTCACTCTGTTGCCAATTGCATTTTTCAGCGTGACAGTGAAGAGAATCTCGCGTCATTGTAACAAAACAAATGACTAGCATTATAATAATGGCAAATGTTTCGCGTTATAAGGGTCAAGACAGCAGGAGCTTCCCTGAACATATTTTTATATCTTAACGATTTTCTGTTAAAACAACAGGACAATAACACAATAACAACATGATACTTGGACAATAATATGGTCATAGAAGAACCTGCAACAAAGTGAGCACAAACTACGTATGGAGGCGATGGCATGCAGACCCACTATTGTGTTTGTTGACAGGTTTTTTTGATCATAACTATTAAATATCACAATTTATTGAGTAGGTACTAATTTATAAATTTTGGAGACAGCCCAGACGAGTTTAATGAAGTCCTATTTACTGATTACGTATTACCTAGGTACCTATAGTCTGATAGGGTCTGATATTACCTCTCCACTTCCACAGACACGCTATGCAACCTTACCATATGGACCTAGGTAAAAACTCAACTGGAAAAACGATTCATGCGTTTATCTTTCAGAAAATAATACAAAAACTCTAATTCTAATTACACCACTAAAATATGGACAGTCGTATAAATAAACTAGTAACATGTTATTTTGTCACCGCCGCGCAACAAGACAACGAGTGCTGCGCCTGCGCATTAGTCAAGCATTTTGTTCAGGACTGCGCTAATTTGTATCCCGACGAGCGAGGAGTGGATGCATTTTATTTGTTCGAGTGTACTTTGTCACCGATATGGGCAGCTTGGCTGAATAATGTGCTGTGTCGTGGTCACTTTTTGATGTATTTGGGTGTGGGAGATGCTGTGCTGTTTGTGTTGTTTGAATTCCGGGCGTTGAAGAGATTTTATTCGAAATGGTTTCGTAAAACGGCTGCTGCCTTTCTGGCAGCAGCCGTTTATGACGCCCTTCTTTTACAAATCAAACGACTTTGATCCAAAATGTCCTCTGGATTCCTGCGGCAGCTCCTGGACTCCCACATTGTGTATTTGATACACATAGATACAAATTCAGCTTGTTCGATGCTATTTTTTTAATTTTACTAGTCAATCAACCGCGCAGACAGACAATTTAGTGACATAATTAAAACTCACCAAATTAATAACCATACAGTGAACAACAAACAAGCTTCAATTAATAACCACTCCGCAGCATCACTGCCATAAATCACCGATATCCCCGACAGATCGCCACTCCGTTCATATAACCCTCTCGCAGCTGCCATGATAATAAATGTTTCCTAACATTCGTGAAAACAGACTGAAAATTATCTTCAGTAGTTTAGGGTTACAGTCATTTGTTGTTGACTGTCGCAGTGTCACCGCGGAATGACGTATCGTGTCTGCCGGAGTGATGGCCTGTAGTTCTGATGGCTCGTTCCTTTGACAGCCCGTCACTGTGACGAGTCGCGTGACGTTTATTGGACGTATGCAACAGGAGATGCGTGCGCGCATGACAGTCGAGGTTGAAATAGTTCGATGGTTGTTATTAAGTGTAATGCGATACGAATGTGTTTTGTTTTACAGAAATATCAAAGTGAGATGTCTCTTTATATTTAGAACTTTATTTTTAATCGGTTTACATTTTAAAGTATTTCGTTTAATAGATCCTAGGAGTACCTACTACTATAATAATTCTACACACTGTCTTTAATTAAAGTTAGGTATAGCTACTTTTTAACCGACTTCACAAAAAGGAGGAGGTACTATGTTCGGGTGTTTGTATGTGTTTTTTTTTTTTGTATGTTTGTTTATCGAATACTCCGCCAATTGTCGACGGATTTTCAAAATTCTTTTTTTGTTCGAAAGTAGATAGTTCTGAGGTGGTCCCATTGTCACCAAGTTAGGATCTGATGATGGGATCTTAGAGAAATCGAGGGCAACCCTCAAATTTTATAGGCTCACTTATTGTTTTTCGCATATTTTATGAAGTATCTTGTGTATTTGTGTATGGTTGTCACCATCTCAGGTAGCTGGGCTGATGATGGAAGGTACAACTCCTTAACAGTAAGAAGTTACTCGAACAGGCAAGGACTGTTTTAGTAAATTGTTTTGATGTTTGATAGGGCATTTGCCACATTTGGTCTCATGATCATCAAGTCATGACCTGATGCTGCAGTCAGGATAGTCTGCAGAGTACCTAACTCCTCGACAACTAACAGCAGATATATCGTGTTTAGGCTCATTGAAAAGGGCTCGATGTGTGGATAAACGTACTGTTACTGAGGAACACCGAAGACCTGATGCTGAAGCCAGGAGCATCAGAAAAAGTACAAACCTTGAAATTACAGCACCGTAGTCGTGTTTGGGCTCATTTTAAACAGGACTAATTTTATGTTCAATGCAATGTTGACATAAGTCTGACCTGATGCTGCAGCCAGGATTATCAGCATCTAATCTAAAAACTAATAAAAGGAGAACTCCTCAACAATTAACGTCCCTGCATCGAGAAAAGGAATATTTTATAAAATATACTGATCCCTAAGACACCGACTTCCGAAATTAAAGTTATTTTTCAGTTTGTAGTGATTTTTTTGGAAGTCGGTTTTTTTTTGTTATATTTTATTATAACGTATTCTGATACCTGTTACACTTGTTAGGAAATCATTTGAAATTGTCAGAATTTGGTGATGCATGCAGAAGCACTCACTTTACCAAAGTTTTTTTTTTAACGAAATTAACTCTAAGTAGGTATATTTATTTTCTAACAATTTAAATACAGATTAGCGACCCAATATAATATCGAAAAGGCTCAAAACTTAACAAGCTAACGTTTTACGACACTTGCGCGGGCGCAGGTGTCGGGCATCAGCACAAAACGAGGAGTGTCGGCGGTGGCGACATCAAAGTGGTGTCGCGTGACACGGACCCGACACTGGACCCGACACGTTTGCCTTAATTATGAACTGCTAGACGGTGGCGGCGGGGCTGATTTGCAGGAACTAGAGTTTACTGGGTGAACCAAAATAATATGTTTGTTTATAATAAAAGAAAGTCCTTAGGGTACTTATTTAGTTTCAGTTAAAAACTTTGAAATACCTAGTCAAATCAAAGACAAAGCATTTACTTCAAAGGAGTTGGTCAGTTAGTGGGTCAATAAGTGGAAGCTAGTTGACCGTTCAAAAACGTAGATGTTATGGAAAAGAACGACCAAGAAATATAGACTATAGTAGGTGAGGTTCCATTACGGAACTAGTGAGAAACGGCTAGGCATCAGCCTAGCCTGATAATCATTCTCCATTACTTACCGTGTAAATCGTCGTCTAAAAATTTCATGATATTGTGTTATTAAATGAAAATAATTTTTCTTTGCCCACAGACCCAAGCGGCGGTGGCATGGGCAACCCTGGCGTAGCAGGCACCGGCACACAGCAGTATGGAGAGGTGAACCAACTCGGAGGAGTGTTCGTGAACGGGAGACCCTTACCCAACGCCGTCAGGCTACGGATAGTCGAGCTAGCACAACTAGGGATCAGGTAAGCAATGATAGTGGACGGTAGACCCTTACCCAACGCCGTCAGGCTACGCATAGTCGAGCTAGCACAACTAGGGATCAGGTAAGCAATGATAGTGGACGGTAGACCCTTACCCAACGCCGTCAGGCTACGGATAGTCGAGCTAGCACAACTAGGGATCAGGTAAGCAATGATAGTGGACGGTAGAGCCTTACCCAACGCCGTCAGGCTACGGATAGTCGAGCTAGCACAACTAGGGATCAAGTAAGCAATGATAGTGGACGGTAGACCCTTACCCAACGCCGTCAGGCTACGGATAGTCGAGCTAGCACAACTAGGGATCAGGTAAGCAATGATAGTGGACGGTAGACCCTTACCCAACGCCGTAAGGCTACGGATAGTCGAGCTAGCACAACTAGGGATCAGCTAAGCAATGATAGTGGACGGTAGACCCTTACCCAACGCCGTCAGGCTACGGATAGTCGAGCTAGCACAACTAGGGATCAGGTAAGCAATGATAGTGGACGGTAGAGCCTTACTCAATGCCGTCAGGCGTAACTGGGGATCAATTTTGTCTGTGCTAAAATACCAATCAATCCAATCCCAATCTCTTTGATTATACCTACATAGTGCAGCGAAAAAATTAAAAACACGGACTGTCGTCCCCATATTATAATTCATAATGTTATCCTTTTATGATTCTGCCAAAGCGGCCTTTTTAGGCCCCCAATTACGTAGACTACTTTAAAATTGCATTGGGCTCTACCAGGACCGGATTAACCACGTAGCAGGTGTAGTAATAGAATTTAATATATATGTCGCAGCCAACTGGTTTAATTACCCGTTTAGATAAACGCTTACCTTTTAAACTAAACGGCGGTCGTTCAACTAAAGGCCTGAATGATATATATTCAATGATAGTTCAGATTGGAACTGTAACCAATCACGCGCGAGCCGAATTTGGTCGCAGTAACTAAGCCAGGGCGCCCCGACCAAATGGGTTAGGTTAGAACTGTCATCAACAGCGTGCGAGCCGAGAGAGTGAAGAGAGGCGAGCACTACTTCTAAAGGCCAGGCGGTTACCTAAACGGCTAATTAAACCAGTTCACTGAGACGTTTGGTTAAAAGATATAGAATCTATTATAAACCTCTCCGAGGCGGAATGCTAAAAACTTATTAGAGCTCGCTACGCTCGCTCTTGCATCTAAGGTTCTTTTTAAATCACTGTCAGTAGCTTTTTACAAAAGTTCTGTAAGTAATAAGTATTGCTTGAAGAAAGTAATTTGGTCCCAATAACTTGAGTGAGAGCAGGAAGAAAAGAATGTCTTAATAGAAACTGACTGATCTGGTGACTCTTATTGTAAGAAAAACTATTTTGTAAATGTACTGTTTTATCTCCTAAACTTTACAAGCTAAAACCAAATCAAGTTCTACTAGGGCCCTTAGTAGAATGTGCTATAGAACCCCGCGCTGGCTATTCGGCGCTGTCTTATTAAAATAGTAACGGCTATTCGCATACTGCACGTAAGCCATTGATGTTCTGTCCAAGCCAGTCATGCACCGAATATCGTCATAATTGCTCATTGGAGTGACGTCACTAATCACCGGTAATCTTTACAACAACTGAATTATTTCTATTGCCTGTATGTTAGACGTCATTGCTGTATGTTAGACGTTAGAGTTATCTTATCTCTTCTTTAATCCTCTGATAATTCACATCTCTCTCTATAAAAACCACTCAGGCATATTAATATTGTATTTATCAACACATTCTGATTTAGATATGGATTATAAGTACCTACCTAACTCATCATCATCTGCCTAGCCTTTTCCCAACTATGTTGGGGTCGGCTTCCAGTCTAACCGGATGCAGCTGAATACCAGTGTTTATGTATTTAAAGTACCTATAATCCGTAAATTCTACTAATAAATATTTACCGTCCTTCAATTGTACTATGTAACACTTTGCTTTTCTATCAATATACGGTTATTTGCAGCAGTTTCTACTTATCTTAATCGTAATATTGTTGCATAACAAACATTCTCTATTTCTGTAATCAGCCTGTAACGTTCCCACGGCTGGGACACCGGGTGACCGGCCTCCTCTCTGTGAGAGTGGGCCGTTACCACGCGGGCCGAGTGCGGGTTGGACTTCTATACTATCAGATAATCGGCTATTATTCCTTATTAATAGGTTCACTATATGAACTAATACAATGTTAGTGTAACAGATATTCTGGGAGTTAGAGAGAAAAGAAAACACTTTACTTGTGGCTTATGACCATTTTCACTAATCATGACAACCACCATTCATTACCTATTGTTCTAGCGATTACCAAAACCACATTTTTATTGTTGACCGAGTCTTCTATAGGAAAGACAATTGTTTGTGCACAGAGCAGCAGAGGCTGCAGAACGAATACTACGATTTAAATGATTAAGTATTCGACTGATAATTAGAATATTTTCTAATGATCACCGGCCTACTTCTGAGGTCCCACTCGATACGCAATAATGGCCTTAGTTTACGTTACAAAAGACGAAATCTAGTTTCTTTTTACCAAGTCTAACCTTCTTTGTTTGTCCCCAGGCCCTGTGACATTAGTCGACAGCTGCGGGTGTCGCACGGCTGCGTGTCCAAGATCCTGGCGCGCTACCACGAGACCGGCTCCATCCTGCCCGGAGCCATCGGCGGCTCCAAGCCCAGGGTTACCACACCTAAGGTGAGTTTCTGTCATTTATAGTCATGTAAAATATTGGCGATTGAGGACAAAAATGGTAGTTGGTTCAGCTGTTCGCCATTTTAGCGAAAACCACAGTTTCACCCGATTTATTCGTTGCATCTGTCTGAAAATCTTTGTTACTTTCGACTCTGATTTATTTCGTTTTGGTAAATGTTGCTTCACTGAAAAGTGACTCTGTCTGAGATTGAAAACAATACTCGTAATGAAAAACTATCATTTTGATTCTTTAATTTGGTGTGTGTTCCCTGGACCCTCTGAATGACGGAAATTCAGTAGTTCTGCAATATAGGTAACTAGGAAATTGGCTGCATCTACTTTGCGTTCGAGAAACTTTTGAGTCCTAAACAATTTTTAATGAAGTGCATCTTCCCAGGTGGTGTCCTACATAAAGCAACTAAAAGCGAAGGACCCCGGCATCTTCGCGTGGGAGATCCGGGACCGGCTGCTGGCGGACGGCGTGTGCGACAAGTACAACGTGCCGTCGGTGTCCAGCATCAGCCGCATCTTGCGCAACAAGCTGGGCGGCGCCGCGCTGTACCCCGTGCCCCCGCTGTACCCCGTGCCGCCGCAGCGCTGCTGGCCGCTGCACCAGCCTTATGACTACTACGTATACTTACAGGTGAGGACACACTTTTGTTAAGCTCTTGACAGACAAGTAAGGACTTGCTTTTGAATTAATCCGAAGCAGGCTATGTTCTAACTAAAGTTTAGATTCAAATAGAGGAAAACAGGCATGCATGAATGTCCATGGTTATCAAAGTCTGACTTAGTTGACTCTTGAAAAGATGTCTTCCTGAAACTTTCGTTCGTCAATCCATCGCTACTTTCAGTTTTAGGTTTTTCATGTCTATTTAAAATACAGTATCATGTAACAATTTTCTGTTGTCCTCAGGGTCGTCAGCACACAGCGGGCAACCCGCACGCATTACCCCACCCGCACCAGCAGCCCCCTCCCCCCCACCACGCGCACGCGCACGCTCTCTGACATGCGCACCTCGCCACCAACCACGACCGGTGATCACCACCGCGTGATCACCATCACAGTGACCGATTGATCACCATCACCAGTGAGAGTGATCACCCAGTGAAGTGAAGTGCTTAGTGGTGCGAGTGACTTGACACTGCTCTCAATGATACGCGTCGCGACTGAGATTAGTAGCGTAAGATATGTGCTTGATACATCACTGTGCGATGGAGTTAGGAAGGGATCTATATTTAACATTATTATTCGGAAATATTCAATAAGTTTTACATTTATGAGTTTGTATTTCAAGAGCTAGGTACCTACTGATATTTTCTGAAAAAGAAACAAGTGAGGCATTCCCAAATTGTGAACTTTATCTAGGAGCAATTAAAAAGTACAGACTCATAAATGTGAAAATACTTTTTATGTTTTGAGAAAATTTGTCCTTGCCTTATTGTCTAAATCCAGCCCTGACTCACAGCGCAGACTTACAGAGTGATATAAAAGTGAAAAACTGATCTTATAGTGATATATCTAAATAAAGATACTTAGTTGTTGATAAAAAGTATTATATTATTATTGTATATACGTTATCACGTGTAAGATAAATAGATTTTATATTTTCACGCGAGGAATTATATCACAGATTTGGTGTTGAAAAGGAAAAGATAATAAAGAAAGACTTAATTGTTTTAATTTGGAGAATATCCGGTCGCAAAGACCAAGATTAGTTCGTCATCATATTATTACATAATTATTTATTGATAAATAATCTTTGTGACTTTTACTGATAGCGTAATTATTATCTTTTGTTTCAATTTTAATTATTTTTTGACATACTCTCTTTCACAATTTCCAGAAATAGTTTCAGCTTGTTCCGCGGCACCTAAATGTGTGTAAAGCCGTCGGTAACCGTGCCGACGGGTGAGCTTCCTGACTTTCTGGTCTTGAAACAACGTCTGAAAGACATTGGCTAATAGATTTTTTTTACAAAGCTTGCCCTAATATTTAATTGAGGGAAACACACAGATGAAAGTTATGGCAAAATTTTACAACTAGAAATTAAATTGATATTATAGGTATGTACTCCTGGCGTTGCTTATTCTGGGTTTTATTAAAAAGGAACTCTAATTGTATTGTTTTTAGTTATAGATAATTATCATTTTTATCCAATTTGTGATATGAAGCCTCAAGTTACTGTAGATATGTGTTAGTTATGATCTACACAACATGGTGCATGTGCCACACATGGTGCGGGTGTGTTGGCGAGTGCAAAGTATGGGTGCAATGATGTAAATATTTTAAATAAATAAATACGACACATATGTACTTATTCTTATAAAACAACACTCATACGAGTAAAGCATTTTTATTCTTAACTTCGTCTTAAAATAATATGTTGAAACATTAAAGAATTTGAGGAAAATGTAGAGCCTTCGTCATTATATTTACCATCCTAAACGCAGATTTATGGAGTTCAAGCTCAATTTAACATAGTTTCATCGAAGTGTTTCACATGGTCGTTATACTTAGTTTGTCCAACAAACATTTTCCGGAATGTGATAAATTCAGCAAAACAAATATTTTTTATTCGGTATAAATTATTGGAACTGTACCTGACAATACATACACAGGTATACTTAATGTGTACAATAGTGTACCTAAACTAATCTCAAACAGACTTTATTAAGATATTTGCTAATTCCTTTTTATATAACTTCTGCACTGTTTTATTTCAATTGGATGAGATCGCAGTGGAGTCAAGATAAACCTATTTTCAAACATTCAAAGACTACACTCATCCCATCAGATGGGAATAAAATGCTGCGCTTATTTTCAAATTAATATTAGGTATTTATAAAACATAAAAACCTGTACAAACTAGATGTTAAGTACTTGATATTATTTAAACATAGCTTTATTGGTCAAAGTATAGAAAATAAATTGGTTTGTTCATACATTATTCCGCTTTGTATTATTTCAGGCTATTTCAAAACGTTTCAGAAGTCCACTCTGTCATGTTTTGCTGTAAGGATCTGTTACAGCTGGCCCCTTTGTGTCTCGAAATGAAAATAAACCAAAATAGAATATGAAACGAAATCAATAGGTATTAACTCCGAATGTAATATTCAAGCGAACAAAAAGAACCTCCAGGCGGAATTGGTCGCTCGCGTCGTAATAAACCGTCCATTGATTAGGCCGCGCTCCACACCGGCCACAATGGCTCCACAAATAAATCCTCTATTTTCAGTACCGCGCTGTGATTTAATTACGTCTGTACAACGTGATATTTCATTAAAAAATCAGTAGCTAATTGAAAGGCGCGCCCGCGCACAATACCGGCCGCCGGCCGCCGCACACATTCGCGTCCCGAATCGACTTTACAACCGAAAACAATAAACGAACGGATATTGCTCGCGTACAAATATTCGTATAACGTCTCCCGGACCCGGACTCTGGACACGAATTACCAATTAAATCCCTGCTTTGTTTCGAATTTAATACTACCTAATCCGAAAATTTTACTGTATTAATAACAAAATTTTATGATCGCGCTCGAAAATGCGCGGGAGCAAAAAATATGATGGCGACGGGCGCGCTGTTAAAATGACATTTGACGCCGCTCGACGCCCGCGCTCTCACCGCCTGCCGCCGCCCGCCGGCTCGCAGGGCTGGCTGGGGGACCACGACGTCTGCTACATTATCAGGAGCTAATTCTTTGTAAGTCCTCTCAGGGAAATGCCATCAAGTGCAGGGTTGTTGGGCCCAGGAGAAGACATCAAAGTATCTAGGGATAAAAACCTAAGTAGATACTTAGGTGTCGGCTGGATGTGCATAGTTGCTTACTAAAGATTTCTACAGGATTACCAATACATGCTTTGACGCTAAGAAACCAGCTAACACGCTATCACAGGCACCCAAAGCGTTGAGTTTGAATCATCAACTAAACCTTCTGCCCACCTAGTACCCACTATTACAGCCCAGATTGCAGTACCTACACCAGCATTTCGTAGAATCAATCTAACCGTGAAGGTAAACGCTTCAAAGGATGAGTTGAAACAGAAGTAAGAAAATGCAACCCTATGTTACGTGTTGTTGATGGGTAGGTAGGCAGTGATGTTAGTGCTAGATAAAATACAAAAAAGATATTTTAAATTTATTTTTATTTTTTATTTAATTATTAAAATGTACAGTATTAAAATAATAATAAGAATATTTACAAGTATATAAAAAGGAAAGGAAAGAATCAAAGGGCATCAAAAAATTCATCCGCATCGCTGTCAACAGGAAACGTGCCCAAAAGACTGGCAGCATTGCCACGTTGTATGGCAATGCTGATTCTTTGGCCAAAAAATAGGCCAGCCCTCTGGTCACGTGAAGAGTCGACCAACCGCTTGGCGATGTCTCGAAATACCACGTGGGCACTCGGGCCCCATGGCCCTAGAGTTTCAACCCCAAACGGCTCAAACATATACGTTCCAAAGAGATTGGAGTATTTGCGCCGTTTGAGGTTTTCCGCACCTGCAGCAGCTGCCGCAGCACAGCTCACCGTGCTTGGAAGATGGGATGGCGCAAGGGTGTCGACACACGTTGCATCCCACACCAAAGGCCTACCAACCTTCCAAGGTATTATGGTCATTCCGTCTGGTCTCTTCCCATCGTCGCGTGCCAAGCCATTGGGTTCTAAAACAGCTGGCACCCCGGCGGTGACAAGAGCACGACGGATTGTCATTGATGCTAGCATGCCGTGCTATCCGGCCTGCGCTTTTACTGCAGGATAAGCCATGGTGTCCGAGGCAGTCGACACTTTCACCGCATTGGCAGCGATGCGGAGCCACGCAAGGGGCGCCCAGACGCAAAAGGGGCGCCCAGACGCAAATTTTATTATATTTATTTTATATTATTAAAATATAAATTAAAAATGTATATTTTTTCATCGCCTGAACGAAGACTGCCATTCCAATCCGTAATGGCAGAATTACAACTCAGCGGTTCAGCCTGTGCTGTTAGTTACTTTACTCTTTGGCACTGTGCAGTATAGGTAATCCTAGACAGACTTGTCCACAGTTGTACCGCACCACTCGACTTTAATTGATGGAAGTAATTGGAATACTTCCTTCAAATAAGCGATATAATTTACGTAGATAGGTACTTAATTAGATAAATTAGTGGCATCTGCAATAAAGTTTTTCTGCTCAATGCGAAGTTCAATATAGTAAGCTACATTTTTGCATCAGCTGAGCTGAGGCCTTTATGATTAACACATGGTCGATATCCGTGGGTTCTACATGAAAGCTTACTTCGTCAGTCAACCCTATGGCCCACAAGCACTGCGTGATGAGAGGGGCAGAACATAATTAAAAAGTGCAGCAAACGGCTTGCGGTGGCTTTGTGTTGCGCGCGCGCAGGATTGTGCCTTATATTATATCGTGTAGGTACCTACGCGCTGCCGTGAAATCCTGTCCTACAGTCCGAGCCGGCGGGCGGCGTTTTTTGTGCTATTACCTACGGTCTATATTATAACTCATCCATACTTAATATTATAAATGCGGAAGTAACTCTGTCTGTCAGTCTAATCGGATTTGGATGGAATTTGGCTCACGGATAGACCATGCCTTGCGTTAGGAGGACATGCTTAGGATACTTTTTATCTCCTTAGTCGTCCCGGTGGAATCATTTCCAACCTCCACGCGAGCAAAAGCTTATTAGGTTATTTAAATGTACAGTGCTGAAAAAGGTAGGCAAAAGCAGACGCTGCAAAGAAGTTGAAAGAGCGCACAGATTGCAGACATAGTGATGTTTATAAGCAAAAGTACCTAATGCTAATGAGGACATAAACTACAGCTCTATTTATCTACTACACTTTGAGTCAGAAATCGTTTCTTTAGATTGAATTTGCACTTGATAGATTGACAGGTGACGATGACTGGAAATTATCTGAAAATAGAATTAACTTATTTGTAGGAATACTGATATACTTAATGACTTAGCAACAAGCCGTAGTTCCTAATTATCTAAATGTTATAACACTTTATCAATGGAGTTCAATTTCTGGCATGATATTGATATTTAAATTACCTGGTTATCACTCTCTACATTTTTTAAATTATTATCAAACTGATCAGATTACGAAAAAGATGATTCAGATCCCTGCCTGATTTAAAGTGATTTAGATTACGGTGATAAAAATACCTACAAATATTGTTATCTAGTAATTAGATAGTCTGTTAATTCATTCTAGCGTAGCGTGTATTGGTTTGGAGGGTTAGATAAGTGTCCATGCATCAGAGGGACATTTTACATAGCTGGTCAATAAAATCTAGTTTATAAACTCTTCAATTTAATTATTTTATTACAAGCCATGTGCTCGATGGTATGTCCCATCGGCAAAAATGTCGAATTTCCATAACGTGATGTACCAACACCCTGATTGACATTAAACTGAACACTCGGCTCAAATGTTGGCCCTTGAAACAGTTTCTGTTCCCAGACTTGTGGCCAAAATTGAACATAATATAGGAATACTTGGTGTGGCCCTAAATATTTACAAGGACCAGGTACAGGTACCTCGAAGCCAGTGTGTTAAAATTAACTCCGTTTCTAGTGACGAAGAGTACATCAGCTACGGTATACCTCAAGGAGGTATCTTGGGACCCACACTATTTCATATACCTACCTATAAATATATAAATGACCTCTGTCAAATTACCCCTCATTAATTGTGACATTTTTACTTACGACACGGCACTTTTGATATGATGAGTCCTGGGACAAAGCTAAACATAGTAGAACCGTAGATAGAACTGAACTCACCTTTCCAATTGTTATGGGCTTTCCGTAAACCTCCAAACAATGTTTCGAAAATTAAAGTATGTAATTCAGTTTATACCACCAAATTCAGCTAAACCAGCAACGGATTCAACCAAAACAACAATTAATGCATATTTGTCATGATATCTCACCATGCAATTGCGGTTGCCTTGCTATGGTTTCATTTCAAACGTTAAATATTTAGGTGTTTATATCGAAGAGAGGCTAGATTGGCATGTTCATACGGATACTCTATGCTCCCGGCTTCGTAAGCTTATTACACGACTCATAATGCTTTACGATTGAAAAAACTTTTGGCCTCCTTTCTGTAATTGTTTCTATTGTTATACTCCTGCTAGTACACAGAACCTACTTAATTTATATACCATTAGTAGGATGGTAAGTATATTCCGTGCCTCGGAAAGCACTTTAAGCGGTTGGTCCCGGGCTGTCATTCGTGGATCTTTGGCAGTCGTTACGGGTAGTCGGAAGCCCGAAAGTCTGACAACCAGTCTTACTAAGGGGTATCGTATTACCCAGTAACTGGGTTGTGGAGGTCAGATAGGCAGTCGCTCCATGTAAAATACTGGTATTCGGCTGCATCCGGTTAGATTGGAAGCCAACCCCAACAAAACTAGTTGGGAAAACGCTAGGCAGATGATGATAGTAGGATGGTATAGATATATTAATGGAGACTAATTTTGTACTTATCAAAAATTTATTTAATGCAGTAGAAACGAAAAACCATCAAAATATTTCTAAAAAAATTCCCGCCAATCAAGTGTGAAACCTGAAAACATTGTAGCTTGCGAAAAAATCAATTAATTGAGTAGGTAATTTTTTAGGAGGAACCCTATTGAAAATGGCTCTTTTATTCATAGTACGTAGTTTTTAGAGTTCCGTACCAAAATGGTAAAAACGGACCCTTTATGGTGAGACTAAGTCTGTTTGTCTGTCTGTCACAGCTGGATATCTCAAGACCTACTTATGCTATCAACTTGAAATTTGGAATAGTTTTAGATGACGTTCGCCCAACTATTTTGCAAATAAGAAAGAAATAAAAATATATTTACCTATATTTTTTGCAACAGGGACTGAAAAATTCGAAGTGGGGCTACTAAGGCATGTAGGGTATCATATGAAAGAGCGCAGTTTGCACATTCTCAAACTTTTTTTTTTAGGCCGCGTAGTTTTCGACTTTTGATTAAAAATGTAAAAAAAATACCGTTCCCTATCCCCCAATCTCCGAAGTATGCAAAGAGAAAAATCTGACATTATTCTATGTGATAGAAGTTTATGTAAAGATTACAGGAAAAATAAAACGAAGTCTCTAAATAGCACCCACAAAAGAAATCATCAGCAAAAGTTACATTAGTTCCGCTATCGGTCAAGAGATGGCGCTGACATAAAACTTCAATATTCTACACCGCAGTACACAGTGTTAATTAAAATTCTTTGACGAATATAGGCCTGGCCGATGAAAATTTAGGAACATGTGATGGTACGGAACCCTCGGTGCGCGAGCCCGACTCGCTCTTGCCCGGTTTTTTTTATACGATTAAATGAGCATTATGGGTCGTGCACTTCTGGATGTTTAGACATTCGGCTGACATTGCAACAGCTTCACTTGTCAATCTACTATGTCAAGATACTGCATCCCCGTGTGGGGGGGGGGGGGGGGACTTTCAAAACCGTGATACTTAGGGTGGAACGAGCTCAGCGGGCTGACCTCAAAGTTATGCATATCCGTAAAAGGGACTACCCCACAGCCCTGTTGTACTCCGAAGCCCAAGTAGGTACTCATGGTTGTTGGCCGCTACTCCGCTAGATAGACATCTATCCAACACACTACAAACACACAATCACCTTAAAGGTAGTCTTTTCTAAGATTTTTTTATTGTTATTTAGAATTACTTTAGCCTTTTTTTTTACTTGTTAATCTTATTGCTTACGTTTGTAATTTATTAGTATTTCCTCCTGGGCGTCCTGGGAGAGGGCACTGGCTCTTGTATCAGGTTAACCACCTAGTAACCACCTGGTAACCACCTGACCACCTGTACTGTACAAATGTCGCCACTGACACTCTGTATAATTATGGAACTCTTGTTCATGCTTCTAGACTAGACCGTCCGTCAGTGAATTTAACATTTTTAATAAGTAACAACATTTGTAATAGAATGATGAGGATAGATAGGCATCATAATATAACATCTGTAATCCGTTTGTAAAGCAAGGTGATTATGTCACTGTAGTTATCTGGTATGAGGCCTGGGACCTATCTCAACCGCTAACGTTATTGTACAGTGCAAGCACGTACAAATTTGACATCATTGTGTCAGCAATTGCTACGCGCGGTCTACACCAATGATTACAATATGATGCTGTATAAGTCTACACTTTAGTACACGAATGTCATTCAAATCGCGTGCACTCATTACCTATCATTCAATTAATCTCATCATCAATAAAATCTATTATTACGTATTCTTGCGTATTACTCCGTGGTATCACTCAACTATCAGATCCTACAGTTATAATTCAATAAAGAGATTTAGCACTTAGAGACTTCTCAGTCATTCTGTACCTTTTTTTTTTTTTTTGTCGGGGGGAAACCTTCAAAAGGCACCCGACCTCCGGGGAGGGAGGTCGGGGAGTGTGGGATTTTTACCTCACTAAAACCACCCCGGTGATCACCATCAGCACATAGGGGTGGTCCCGGTTCCTCTTAAAAGACCAATTCCGAAACCCCCCCGTGCAACGCCTGTAAGGCACATCCCTGGGGAGACTGTAAAGGGGCCTCTCATACACGGCATCACATGACCACTGTGCCACCGTCTTGTGCCCTGGGGTCACTTGGTGGGCGGACAGTCCCCATTCTGTGCGCCCGCAACCCCAAAGGTCCACCTACCTTATTTGGTAAGCGGGTTTCGGCGTGTTAGGCGCCAAGTCGGTTGCCACCCCGACGCCTCCTTCTCCGAGCAGGATCAGCCCACTCCCGATCCCGCTCGGCGGCCTCCTTCTTGACCATCACGGTCTCTCAAAAGGAGGCTACTTCCGTCCAATTCTCTGTCCCTGCCAGCATAGCCCTCACTACTGCCGGCAGAGACAGGTCTCGCCCGATCCTGGCAACCAGGACCCGCCGCTCGGAGGCCCACGCAGGGCACTCCACGAGCGTGTGTTGTGCGGAATGCAGGCTGCCTCCGCAATGGTGGCAATTTGCCGTGGCCTCTCGCCCAATTCTGTTCAGGTACTCACCGAAACAACCATGTCCGATGAGCACCTGGGTGAGCCTAAAGGAGATGCGCTCCCCTCTTTTCAGCCAGGCTTCGAAGTGCGGCAGAATGGCTTCGACAACGCGCTTGCGCGAATATTGCGGCTGCTCGCGCCACCGCTCGAGCGCATGTCGCCGTTCCCGCCGCCTCAGCCTTACAAAATGCGCTTCCTGGCACACTATTCCCGCTTTGGCGGATATCGCGAATCTGGTCGTAGACCTTCGCGTCCATATCCGCCAGGATGTCAGTCATTCTGTACCTAATGAAGTATTTTATTTTTCAGCACAAAGGAAGCATCCATTAATGTTTTCAACGTTCTTGTAAACAGAAAAGTTTATTGGTTTAGGTTATTTTCCTTTTAAAATTTTTAGGTATGTACAGTAAGCAGTATTTAAAACCTGTGTAATCTTAGGTAAGTTTTTATAAATTCAAAATAGACGTAGATATGAGAGCCTTCGTCAGAAAAAGACATAAGAGTACCTAAGGTTGCGCAAGTAAAGTTGTGGGTAAAAGATTTAGTTTTAAATAAAACTACTTAAATCTTTTGCATCTAATGAATCGTTAGTTAGTTAGTCTTTAAACTATTTAATATCATGAATCGCTCGATGTCGCTACCTAATTCGTACCAGTTATGCCTTTAGTCGCAGTTAAAATAACTGAATAAGGTGTCAAAGACGAAATTTTAGTCATCCTAAATTATACTTCTCTATGGTATGATAACTTAATAATATGGTAAAAACTACAAACAAATTCAAATGTCCGAATACTACGGAAAAGACATACATAAAAAAAACAAATACCAACTGGGCTATGGAGAATTAAGAAATGTAAAGCCTTGTCCATACTAAAAAAAAATATATCATAAACAATTTTTGAAACCGCATCATCATCATCTGCCTAGCCTTTTCCCAACTATGTTGGGGTCGGCTTCCAGTCTAACCGGATGCAGCTGAATACCAGTATTTTACATGGAGCCAATTTACCAATTTTTGAAACCGCATAATAATCATTTATTGAATAATCACGACATAACAATATTGTTGTTTCTATTCGGAACTAGTTTGAATTTTCATGAAGACAGCTTACTCTTTGATTATTTTTCTACTTCAAAGTCCAGTGATGGGCTAACCACTTCGTTAACTCATGGCACTAATTAGTAGGTACATTTTTAAATGATTAGATACCCACTCACGTGACAATTGTGTTACGTACGCAATTAGGGTGCAGGTATTGCTGTAGTATCTATGACTTAGGCGCTGGTAGGTACCTAACGCATCCTCAAGAAGTGGCGGGTGGGGCTCACGGGTTCACACACACATACTCACGCCTTCCTCCCACGGGGGTAGGCAGAGACTACAGAACGCCATCTGCTACGATTCTTACATATACGTATACTCCTTTTGCTTTATATCTAAGCAACATCACACGACCACCTAAACTTCCACACAACGGTGTCGTCGGTGTCTATTTCTTTATTAGCATATTTGTGGGTATTTGTTATAGTTTTTGCGTCAGTTGAGCGTGTCAAATGGTCAGATGTCGCGCCGACACGTGCAGCGCGGCGTGTTTGTAACGTGATGCGGCGCGGCGCGGCACGCCCTCGGCGAGGAGTGGCGCCAAGGGTCATAGGCAAAAACTAGTGACCGGACTTAGAAAGGTTACATAAATTGGCTAATTTGGACCCTGACATAAACGTTACCTACGAGTGTTAGAAATTCTGTTGATATTCTGGAAGAGTTCCGCCACAACAATTCACGCAGAAAAAACCAAATCCAAACACCTTCTATTCTAAGAGGTCCCCCGACTGCCATAAGAATTTATCTGTTTTAGTCTCGTTACATAAATTCTTTAAGTCCATAAATTATTTTAAAATCCTTTTCCAATTATATTTAACCGTTGAGGGTTTTTTCAAAAATTTTAATTTTGCATTTTGTTTCAAGTTTTTTAAAGAGCATAGGTTCATTATACACATAAATAGAAGAAACAAAATGAAAACCGCATCAAAATCGGACTAGTAGTTTTGGAGATAACATTGTTTTGCATACACATCCTCTCACCCCAAACGCATATACCGTCTCCGTACCGTCGTCGTGGGTAAAAATTACGTCTCATGAACTTCAAGAAAAGCGGTGCTGGTATGATAATTATGCTTTCGACGAGGAAGGTTCCGTTTTTACCATTTTGGTACGAAACCCTAAAAAGGGCCAAAAATAAAGTTATCTTTAGGGACGTTGATTCTGGTATGATCGTGTGTGGCATAAACCCTTAATGACTTAAATAGGCAAATCTGATGAAGAAATTGTGGGCTTTCCCTAAACTTAACGACGATTTTTATAAAAGGATATTCAAGAGGACGAATAAAAGTTATTCTGTAATAGTGTTACATGTTACATACTTATCTGACGGATTGATGGAGCCTTTTGGCAAATATGACGGCTGATTCACAAAAGTACCTAGAAGTAGTTATAATTTTGCATATTTTATCTCTAAATTCCACATATGAGGAAATGCGGGTCGTTTCTCTATAGAAACGCAATATAAGTATCTTTTAAATTGGTCCAATATTGGAGGAGGAAATAGGCGAGAGCCAAACCTCGAATTAAGACTTTTTACTTAGGTTTTTTCAAAAGTCTCTCCGACCGCATTTCCTCTTAAGAAGTGGATAATTAGGCACCTTTCTATCAGCTTACAATCAGGTTGATCCCGAACATTTATCTATTATCTTTAAGGGGCTTACAGGACCTAAACACAAAAAACGCAAGTTTTAAAAAACAATAAAAATATAAGATCGTGATGTTCTTCAGGATTATGCTAGGTAGATAGTGTATTGAAAACATAATACTACTAATTTGACACGATAGAAAAAAAACATGAAGATACCTCTAAAAACTTTCTTTTTACAATAAAAACCGTACTAATTTAATACATACAATCATTCTGATTTTTTGGTCAGATTATTCTAGAAGCAACATTCTAAAATGATAGTGTTTTAATTTTTAGTAGTGTTTTAGTCCAAAAAAATAGATTTTTTGTAATTAAATAATTGCTTCATATTTTGCAATAAATTACCAGCGTTGTATTATCGCGCTTCCCTTTCTTTTCTATGCAGTCCGACAGTGACCGCGCTTTAGGTCATGTAAGCCCCTTAACCAAGATTGTTGAAGCGATTATGTTATTATTGAAAAATTTAGGTATTGTGCGGATTTCAACAATAGTTTTCCAATACTTTACTACTACTACTAGACATTAACGCCATCTAGCGCCAAGCGGAAAAATCGCCATCTGTGAAACAACTGACCTCTCACGTGCGTTGCACCTACTCCACGGTAGATGTCGTTACCAGTTGTTTAACTGCAACTACATAGAAATAATAATTTCGAAACTATTACTTAGAAAATTATTTCACAATTAATTATAATTTTATTGTTTTGTAATTATTATCAAGCTGCTATCGGCTTTAGTTAACCGGACAAGGTGCGAGTAGGTATGCGTGTATCGGTCAAATAAATGCGATTGAGCACCAATCTTGTGATATCATTGTTGTTGATTACAATTCATTTACAAAAGCCTTTTTGCACACGGCACTAGAAATTTTAGTGTCGGGTGAAACTTAAGGAGTAGCTTGCTAGTTTTCAAATTGTATTTACCTATAGGTTGGTTTTTCAGTGTAGTACTACCTAAATCATTGGATTGCTGGGTAATGTAGCCTAATGCTAATGATAGAGAACCCTTCATTTTATGAATCAATGACCTGCAGCTGTAGGTACTAACCAATGAGTAGGTATTTATTCGCATGATTAATTAAATTAGAAAAATACTTAGAATTTTCCTCGTTTCGACTTTTAATGCCTTTAAGATGAGTCCTATTAGCCTACTTTCTGTAATATTTTACCTACCTTAATAATACGAAAGTTTGGTTTGGTCATTTTGAAATTCGATGATTGTTACTAACAACCGGTAAGTGAATTTGAAGTTGAAAAACTGCCGCTAAATTCAAAATTTTCTAAGAAATTTTGATTTTTCTGGCTTTCACCTTAAAAATAATGCAAATTGACCTAAGTACAGTTTGACTGTTCTGAATTCTGAAAACGGGTGCAGGTAAATCGTATCTGGTTTGTTATTTATTATTTATTTAATTATCCTCCTACTGGTACGCCTTACAGCAATTACACCAGGCGGAGCGAAAAATTACTTCATGTGCTGCTTTAATATATAATTCAATGGCTGCTTTCCATCCATCCTGTGCGCGGTGGACATCGAACGGGCGGCGATGGAACACGCATGCTCACACAGCGTTAACTCCACAGTTCCATTACTCCATTCCAATTGGGCACATTCTTTGCGATTTTTTTGAGACTCAACGAATTTTTCAAAATACATTAAAATTGTAAAAACGGAAAATTTTGATGTGTCGTCTTGCCTGACAGGTGTCAAAAAAAAAAAAAAATTGTTAATCCCTTTCTTCAAAAATCTTCACGATTTTCGTCTTTCAAACACCACATTGACACCTCAAACAAACAAACTCTGTGAACAATCGCCTCCTTAAGTGTTTTGCGCGCGGCACCACTCCAACTCTTTATCAACAGCTTTGCTATCAATTATTATCATTGATAGAGTTGTTAAGTACACGCTCTCCGGGACACTTCGGTCGGGTCGCCACGGCAACCTGCGTGCGCGCCGCTATCGACGATAATCTACAGAAATCCCTGTTATTATAATTGCAATGAATTACTGACTAAAGGAGATAGAGTGAGTTTTTAGGAATGATTGTCAAGTCTACGTACCTAGGTTTATAGCCTGGTAGGTGAGTGCGGCAGTCACGGCACGGTGATGGCACGGTGCGGGCACGGTGATGGCACGGTGGCACCTATCTAACATGTCTCGTGTTCGTGATGCTAAATTCGATGGCTATTTCAGCGCCAAGTCCCGTAATCTCATCTCAGTGACAATCTTAATGTCAGAAACTTGGCAAAAATATAGCCTGTATATTATTGATATTTTTGTCACTAAGACTAGAATGCGATCGTTCTCAAAAATACGAGACTACCCCCCCCCCCCCCTTCACCTCCTGATACGATCTACTGAAAATATAATATTCTTCTTTCATAAATTGCCCATTATCGCCGTATTGTAAATACTTAGACCTTATTCGTTTTAATTCAAGACTTTTGCTTCGAGAAATCATACTTATTGTTAACTGGTTTTCCATTCTCAACAATCATTCGAGATTATCTACAATGATATAGGTATGTGCAATCTGTTTTAGCGCAGAAAGAGCTTTTATAGGATTATGACGATGTGCAACAAAAAGCAGATTTACAACTTAACGTTATGCCTGACAACATGCTTGTTCTGTAACCGATAACGATGATCTAATACAATGTAACTAATTATCAAGTACTTACAAAGTCATCCACTTTTTGGAGAGTACTCGACAATTAGCTTCCATTATGATTGTGGCACTCGAGTTGACGAGTACCAGTCTGTGTATCGTGACTTTTTCAGGTGTTGTACAGCCATCAAACAATGTAATGCTGCTGGTCACTCAATCAGACTGCATAACTGTTCTTACGACAGAATAGCCATTTAGTCTATATGTCGCATCTTCTCCTTTGCCAAGTGATTATATCAATAGGTACTCCTGGTATATGTAGACTTTAATATAGATGTTTTAAACCGGAATAGAATGACGTTAGAATTTGAATGCTTTCATAGGAGCTACAACCTCAAACTAGAAATTAATCAACCGACTCGGTTTATCAGTAATACTTGTTTAGACAATTTTGCACACAACTTTAAGCAAAACTGCCAACATGAAGTAATCGATTTCGGATTATCTGACCACACAGCCCAAATAATGAAAATCAAAGTTAATAAAACCAGCCGAATAAAATCGTGGAAAACATTAAGACGAGATATAACCGAGGAAAATCTTATTTTTAAAACACATCTCCAAAGCCTATCGTTTTCTGACGTATATGGCACAGAAGATTCTAACCAAGCATATGATAACTTTTTAGAAATGTTCCTAATTTTACATGATCTCTGTTTCCCTCACAAATAAGTCACTATAAGATCAGAGAAAAATTAAAATGGGTTTCTCGGGGGATACGAATATGTAGCAAAAGACAACGACAATTACTGTGGCAACAGAGGCTAAAACCAACTTGTGAAAATAAAAGGACATTTAAAAATTACTCAGGGAGATTTATGAAAATCATTAAACTGACCCAGAAAGCCCAGAATAACTACTTAATAAATAGCTCCAAAAATAAATCCAAAACTGCCTGGCAAATTATTAATAAAAATAAAATTGTAAGAGAACCCATTTCTCAAATAAAAAAGGAGATGAAATAATATCAAACCCAAATATAATAGCCGAATCTTTCAATAATTTCTTCATTGACCAGATTCCGGCTAAACCAAAACATACGTCAGGTGATACAATTAACATAAATATCAACCCACACTCAATATTTATGACCCCAGTCATTCCTCAAGATGTCACGCGTGTAATAAAAAACTTAAAAAATAAAAAGAGCACTGGCTATGATGGCATTTCGACCACAGTTGTAAAATTTGTTTCTAATTGTATATCTGCGCCCCTTGGCCATAACATTAACGTAAGCATAAACTCTGGAGTATTTCCAGTAAGTCTAAAAACTGTAATAGTTAAACCACTATATAAAAATAACTGTAATAGTTAAACCACTATATAAAAATAAATAATGCCAAAAGTAGACTACGCTACGTAAGTACCGCTACAGCGCGTAAAAATAAAAACGATTTACAAGAAGTACTGGTTAACAAAGGGTATCAAATTATCCTGCAAAAACAAAAGATTACTTAAAATACTTACCATTAAAACAAACAATCCCATATTATCAAAATATTATAAAAAATACGAAAAAACCCTAAAGCAATCTGTAGTGACAGCAAAAAAACTACAATATATTTATAAATAAAATGAAAACGGCAACAAATAAAGTAAAAACTATGTGGAATATAATAAACGAAAGAACAAACAAATCAATAAAAAACGAAAAAATCAATATAAAATTACATAAAAATGATAACTTGTTAACTGAACCTAAGCAAATAGCAAACTTTTTCAATGACTTCTTTGCTTCTATTGGGGAAAAAACCTCTCCAGCAAAGGGAGCTCCTGTGATTTGCCCCACAGAAAACACCATGTTTCTCAACCCTGTCGATCCCTATGAAGTAAATAAAATAATAAAAAATTTAAAAAATAAAAAGAGCTATGGAGTAGACGAACTTCCCCCATTTCTACTTAAGCAATGTGCAGACGAACTAACCCTACCATTTTATAAACTAATTAATCAATCGTTTGAAGAAGGAACCTTTCCCAATCAACTTAAACACGCACTGATAAAACCCATACATAAAAAAAAAAAAAAAACTAAAACCGACCCTAATAACTACCGACCTATCGCGCTGTTACCTACTGCGTCTAAAATCTTTGAAAAGGCTATGTGTGACCGTGTGTACTCTTTTTGTGAAAAATATAATATACTTGACGACTGCCAAAACGGTTTTCGTAAAAATAGGTCTACAACGTTAGCAGTCTACAAATACGTACAAGAGGCTCTAACTATTATTAATAATAAAAACTACGCCATTGGTATGCTGCTCGATAAGTCAAAGGCCTATGATAAGGTGCAATTTAAAATACTATTAGACAAGTTATATGGGATAGGAATACGAGGAAAAGCTCACGAATGGTTTGCATCATACCTAAAGGATAGGGTACAACTGGTAGAAATTGAATATTTCGATAACAACACAAATGAAATAATTAAAATAAGATCCGACAGTAAAGAAGTTAACGCGTCAATTCCCCAAGGGAGTGTAGTAGGCTGCCTTTTGTTTCTTATATACATAAATGACCTTCCTAAAATTATAAACGGACCATGTGTTCTATTTGCGGACGACATCTCTTTGCTAACCTCATGCCAGAACGATGACAATATAAACGATAAATTAAACTCCCTTCTTTCTACAGCTGTAAACTGGATGGATAACCATAATCTAGAAATTAACTTTACCAAAACAAAATTAATTACTTTTCATCCCCATCAAAAATCCCCATTAAAATTCAATTTCATTTTTAATAATATAAAATTAGAACAAGTAAATGAATTTACTCTCCTCGGATTGTCTATTGATACCCACTTAAATTGGAAATCTCATATACAGAAAATAAGAGCAAAACTATCAAAATTTTCATATGCCTTACGCGAAATTAAAAAAACTACCAACCTGCAAACTGCACTTGTCACTTATTATGCATATGCCCAGGCATGGCTCACCTACGGGGTCATGCTGTGGGGTAACAGTACGGATTCACAAACAATATTTATTTTACAAAAGAAGTTAATTCGAATAATAACTAATATAGAACAAACAGATAGCTGCAAACCACACTTCCGAAAACACAAAATACTCACACTTCCCTGTTTATATATCTTAGAATTATGTAAATTTGTCAGAAAACACCCAGATTTTTACACTACTTGCGAAGAAACACAAAAAAGATACACTTTTCGACGCAACAAAAACAAAATAAACATACCTCAATCCCGACTCAAAATGCACTCAACCAGCCCTTTAGTTATGTCCATAACAATTTATAATAAGTTGCCAAATGTCATTAGAGAAGTAACCAAAACAAATGTATTTATCAATAAATTAAAACAATTTCTGGAATCCAAGACATACTACTCAGTAAAGGAGTTTTTAGATGACAAATCGATAGCGAAATAAAATAAATTTTCTAATTTTTCTCTCTTATACACCAAACACTATGAAATAAATATAATATAATATAATACAATATGGAATATCAAATATAGATATGAACATATGAATACATAAATAATAACATACCTACCTAGTAATAATAATAAAAATAATAGATAATACTACTTTTACACAAACCCAATAATGTAAAAACCTACATAATTATACACCCAATTAAGCACATCTAATCTAATAATAAATAATAATAACAAAGTATTTATTTCACAAAAACACTCACAATTGAATTGCTACTTGGCCCTCTTCCTCTCTCCAAATTTTTGCTGTGCCCGACAGGGTCCATATTGATCATTTACTTTGTAATACCATCTATATAATACATATGGAATGCAATAAAGAATTGAGTATTGAGTATTGAGTATAGACTCTAAAATACCTGTATGCGCAATATATGCCGATATGTCGAAGGCTTTTGATTGTGTGGATCACGACACACTTCTAACCAAACTTCACGCGTAAGGTATTCGTGGCAATGTTCTTAATTTAATAAAAACGTATTTAAAATGTCGTAGGCAATGTACGGAGATATCGAGCCTGTGCTTAGGATCGAGAAAAGAATTAAAATCTATATCGTCTTTTAGAGAAATAAAATATGGTGTTCCGCAGGGCAGCGTCCTCAGACCTCCATTATTTTTATTATATATAAATGACCTGCCACGTAATATAATTCATCCTATGGTATTATTTGCAGATGATAGCACATCAATTGTTTCATGTATCAATAAAGAATCTTATGTAAACGACATTAACAATACAATTAGTAGTTTAATAAAGTGGCTTGACGATAATAATTTAGTTATTAATCTCCAAAAAACTAAAATCATGCATTTTTACCAACGAATATCTGTGGGAGATATGGATATAAGGGTACGTATTTGAATATCGAAGATTAAAATATCGACTGTTAAAATATCGATGTTCGAAACATCGAAAATGGAAATATCGAACGATCATATAACCGAAAATTAAAATATCGAAAGTTTATATTATCGAATGGTTAAATATCCTACGTCCAATATATCTAAAATCTAAATATCTACAAAAGTTACATCGAAAGATCTAAATATCGAATTACAGATTATCGAACGTCCTAAATATCGATGGGTACATAGGTATATTATTTGAACATCGAAAATTAATACACCTACGTGTAAAAATGGGTTAATTTTCAACATTTAATACATTCATTAATTCACCCTAAAAATACGTACAAGTTAAAATATCGAACTGATATAAGTAGTATGAGTGGAAAAAGGTTGCTTCTGCAACGTCTCCGGCACGTCACCTCCGCAGCTTCGGCTTGCTGGTCGCCTCCGGCGACCAGCCTCAGCCGCTACGGTTCCCACGGGTGCCTATCCTTTGTTACGCAAGGGCGAAGGGGTTGCACTTCCCGTAGCGCCGGAGACGTTGCAGAAGCAGCGGGTGGGGGTTGCCCTCCCTTCGCGCCTCCGGATTTTTATATACACTCTAGGGGTAACAGCCAAAAGACTACGTAAATTCGGGGTGCCCCAATTCGGTTTTGGAACAATTTCGACCTATTTTATCCATTAAAATCAGTGTCCAGTGTACAAGCCTAGGTCAATCGTGAAGGTATTATTTAAATTAAAATATTTTCTTGAAAGTCAATATGTTGTGCAGGTTGTGCTACTAAAGTTAGTGACAGAAACGTATCGCTGCAAAACCGACTCCACGTAGTCTTGTCTGCCCTACCCCTAGAGTGTAATTTAGAATCGCGTAGTCGCGGAGGGGCGAGGCAGCCCGCGAGCTGAGGAGCAGGTGGTTTTAACACCCGCCGCCGCAGCTGAGGCTGGCCGGCGAAGCCGGCCAACAAGCCGAAGCTGCGGTGGTGGGCGTTTAGACCATCTGCGACGTTAAGCTCGCGTGGGACTGCCGGAGCCCTGCAGCGCCGGAGCCGTGACAGAAGCCATGCTTGCTTGCATGTTGCCATGATTGCTGCATGCTTGTTTGCTAGATGGAAATCAGTTACTAGGTGGGTTACAAAAAAAAAAACAAGGAAAACCTCATGTATTGTAGGTACTTTAATTATTTTTACATAATAAAAACCGAAACGTAACGTAACGTAGATATTATGAACTTCGATGTATTAAATGTTGATATTTTGAACTTAGGCATAATGTCATTCGATATTTTGAATCATTCGAAATTTTAATCACTCGACATTTCAATCTTCGACGTTTTAAGCGTAGGTATAACAATTTTCGACATTTTGATACAATCGATATTTAAATTTTCGATGTTTTGAACATCGATATTGTAACAGTCGATATTTTAATTTTCGATATTCAAATACGTACCCGGATATAAACTACAATGGTCAAACTATAGAAAAAGTAAACAGTACAAAACTTTTAGGAATCATAACTGACAGCCAGTTAACTTGGAAGGCGCAAGCAGAAGATATATGTAAACGTTTAAGCACAGCCGCGTTTATGTTGCATAATCTACCAAAAAAAGTAAATTTACCGACAATTTTAGTGGCTTACCATGGTCTAGTAATTTCCATCTTAAGATTTGGTATAATATTTTGGGGTCATGGTAGTGAACGAGAAAGCATTTTCAAAGCTCAAAAACGCTGTCTGAGAGCTATATTTGGTCTTCAGGTAACAGACAGTTGCGTACCTATATTTAAGTTTCCCATGCCTTTATATTCTTGAATTAGCAATATTTGTAATAACAAATCGATGTCTATTTGCAACTTTAATAGAAACTAGAAAACGAAGTACAGCTATGAGATCTCAATACCCGGTTGATTCTGTAAAAATCTCACCGTGAAAACTTAGGTGAAGTGAGTTTGTTTTTGCTAGGAATTGACACTATTGACAGCTCACTCCACGCTCACTTCACCTAAGTTTTCACGGTGAGATTTTTTCAGAATAGCACCGCTGAATCTATTATACACGGGCGCATTTAAAACTAGTTTATTAAAAAGAAATGTGATTTGTATGGCTCCTGCCGGTCGATTCTGTAAAAATCTCACCGTGAAAACTTAGGTGAAGTGAGTTGGTTTTTGCTAGGAATTGACACTGTTGACAGCTCACTCCACGCTCACTTCACCTAAGTTTTCACGGTGAGATTTTTACAGAATCGACCGGCTGTAATCATTAATAAACTACCTGACCAACTTAAAAACTTACCGTTGCAAAAATTTAAAAAACGTTTCACAGAAATACTTGTAGATAAATGTTCTTATTCTGTACAGGATTTCTTAAATTATATTTTTTTTGTAATATCCTCTACTTTGTATTACATTTGCATGCTATATTAAGGCAGAATGTACATGGATCCTGTTATATAATTTAACAACTTATTTTTATGTACCTACATTCTAAGCAAATAAAGACCTACTCTATTCTATTCTATTTTATCGCAATAATCACTTTGACACATGGATGGTGATTTGGTACTTAGGTTGGTACCTATGCTCTATTATGATCCACGAGACCTTGAAGCCTACGAGGCCTTTGCTTGTTGCCCGTTCTCGACTTTATTTTTTGAGGTTCCCATAGAGCCATATGGGAAGCTATGGTTTATAGCATAGGCCGTACATAGTCATACCAGGCCATAAGGATCGTTAGCCAACCACCAAAACAAGGGCATTCGACCCCAGATCGAAATGTTTTATATTAACTGTAACATCACGTGACATCACGCCTGTTGTCTCCGAAGGGCTAGACAGAGGTACAGTAGGCCACACGGCAGTGAGCTGGCCTCGTGTCTGTTCAAACTCCGTACTACGCTAGGCAGAGGTACAGTAGGCCGCACGGCAGTGAGCTGGCCTCGTGTCTGTTCAAACTCCGTACTACGCTAGGCAGAGGTACAGTAGGCCGCACGGCAGTGAGCTGGCCTCGTGTCTGTTCAAACTCCGTACTACGCTAGACAGAGGTACAGTAGGCC
This sequence comes from Oligia fasciuncula, assembly GCA_963082905.1. NCBI lineage: Eukaryota > Metazoa > Arthropoda > Insecta > Lepidoptera > Noctuidae > Oligia > Oligia fasciuncula. The sequence continues at coordinate 20,539,570 of OY720402.1, read as the reverse complement.
GCACGGCAGTGAACTGGCCTCGTGTCTGTTCAAACTCCGTACTAGGCTAGGCAGAGGTACAGTAGGCCGCACGGCAGTGAGCTGGCCTCGTGTCTGTTCAAACTCCGTACTACGCTAGGCAGAGGTACAGTAGGCCGCACGGCAGTGAGCTGGCTTCGTGTCTGTTCAAACTCCGTACTACGCTAGACAGAGGTACAGTAGGCCGCACGGCAGTGAGCTGGCCTCGTGTCTGTTCAAACTCCGTACTACGCTAGACAGAGGTACAGTAGGCCGCACGGCAGTGAGCTGGCCTCGTGTCTGTTCAAACTCCGTACTACGCTAGGCAGAGGTACAGTAGGCCGCACGGCAGTGAGCTGGCCTCGTGTCTGTTCAAACTCCGTACTACGCTAGGCAGAGGTACAGTAGGCCGCACGGCAGTGAGCTGGCCTCGTGTCTGTTCAAACTCCGTACTACGGTAGGCCAGCTCAAGGTCAAAGTTTTACTCGACTCAGTGCCGGAATAGCCCATGCAAATTAAGCAATTGCTTAGGGCATCACGTCTTGGGGGGCACCATAAGGCAGAAACAGCACCGAAACAGTATTTGCTGGCACATGAAAGGCAAGGCTGTTTGTCAGCAAGATATTACAAGACCCAAAAGTCACTCTAGAGATGTGCGCCAATCTTTACAAATCGCTCGTCGATGTTTTGGAAAAATACGAGGTGACTAGGTAGTGGATGGAGCCCCCTACAGGCGTGGATTGCTTAGGGTATCAAGTAGTCTTAATCCGGCACTGACTCGACTGTACAACTACAACAACAACAGCACAACTAGTGTTGCTTTATAACCAAGTTAGGAGTTTGGGAGACATTATATTATGAGGAGATATTATCAGTTTTCTATTGATAGAAATGGTAGCAATTAAGTATAAATTAATGCTTATATCATATTTATTAATGGTCTTCCTCCGGTCCCTATTTCGTACAAGACTTAATCGTTCGTTAGAGCGGCGCGCATTGTAAACATTGCACACGGCTGAGGTAGCGGACACTTGTGCGTGCGCACCGACTCACCCACTCAACTTATCTCTGATTGCATTGAACTGTATCAGTACCAGTGGATTGACTTACCTACACCAATGTATTACTTATAATCGTATTACTTATATAATGAAATTGATAATTTAGTTGAAAAGTTTTTAAATGTGGATCAAAGAATACCTAATTGTACTAATGGAACTAGGAAAATACAATTTAAATCAGTGTTTTTGAAGAGAAATAAAGCCCTAACTTTTTAATCCGATAAGTAGTACAATTACTTAACTAATTGGATCTCTGAAACATTAATTTAATAATAATCAATATTTTTCAATATTTTTTATTTTGAGCACTCTTGAGTTGTAATACTTACTCAATTATTTAATTAGATCTGAAACAATACATATAGTGCTGTGATTGACTACTAAGTGAAATTATATATTTTTAGTGCATTTAAACTAAACGTATGAGTGTATATCTATTAAACTTTTGATACAAATCCCATGATCGGGTTCTGTGAGTGCAGTTTTTTGCAACAGTTTCGTATTTGGAGAAACTAAACTTGTTTGGTGTTTTGAAAAAAGCAATCAAGTGTTTCTGAAACAGGATTTGGTCTGAGCTGGTCTGAGCTTCTCGTTGGCGTCAGGAAAGTCAACAAGATGGATTCAATAACATGTGGATTAAGTTTTAAATACGGTTTAGTATCTTTTAATTTTTGTTCTAGACTTAGCTAATTTAAGACATAATAGGTTGTACCTATCTAGATTCTAGGGGATAGTTACTTAGTACTTTGTGATCTTTGTAGAAATGTCACGTTTTTTACAGACACGTGTCAGTTTTAATCGCTCAATCTTTTGACCTTCATATATTGTCAGAGCATGTGAGACTAGGTATATCTTTTTAAGCACAATCTGATGTCCGATTTTACGCCAGTTTAACTATGCCATGCGGTGCGTGCGATTCGTAGTAGGTAATTAACTAGTCATAGACCTTTATAAACTTTTAATAGCAATATAAGACAGTGGTGTTGGTGTCTCGTAGCTTGAGCTTAGTCCTCAGTGTTAGGTACCCACCTAATACTGTTTACCTACTTGAACACCCGTGGTTAGTCAGTGGGCTGAGCATAGGTACTACCAGGGGGCTTTTAATAGTGGTGCACTACCTCCTGAATAACAGTAAGTACATCTACGTACCTACGTACCTTTCTTTTGTTCATCAAGTTGGAATGATCCAGTAAACAATTTACTGATAATCAAAAACTTTCAATAATTTTTCTACGACGTTAAAGATGTCGATTCGCACGAATTCAATCGCCCGGAACGGGCGAATCATCACTTTTAAATACCTACCGTTTCGGGCGAGTAAATTCGTGCGAATCGACTAATAAGCCGACGTTAATCAAGAACTGTCAGTACGTACTTCTCAGACGTTTGCAAGTGCAGAGATATTGGTGAACGTAGGATGTTGTCGTTACAAGACAGTTGGATGCTTACTGCTCAACTCCTTTAAGTAATCCCTTATCCCAGCGGGTAGTGACCATTGACCGAAGTATTCGTTGTCTAGTCAGAATAAAAACAACACGGAAACTATGTCGTGTTTTCCTTCACCGTTAGATATAGGTACCTACCTACATTTTCTTCGATTATATGCACTTCGATAACAAAATGTTAATTACTACTAATCTGTTTTGCGGGAATTTTTGGCTCATTTTGTTGAACGTTCGCAAGGACGAGGCAATTTAGATATGAGGTGGACATTTAGTACGTACTATTGTATGGTTTGACAATTAACAATTTTCTATCTCAACTTATCAGTTATCACTATTGTTTGATGCCAGAACTCGAGATATACATAATTAGGTAGATGATACTGATGTTACCGTATTGCGTAAGATAATTCTAGGATTGCAGGAAATCCGGTCCAAGATTCATACCTTCCTGCAGAAACATGTAAATTTTGGATGACAAAAAAGTGTAGGTACCTAGCTACATTGTCAAATCAAGCGAAGCTCCGGCTCCCCGTGGTGGCTCCGTTGTTCTTGCGAACGAAGATTACGTGATGCGTCCGTATCCTGTCTTCCTTGAACTTTAAGATATCCCTCTACTTATTATTCGATTCAATCAATCAATCAACTCAGCTTATTGCAGTTCAAAGCTGGAATAGGATATAGGCCTCTCCCAGGCTGCGCCACGACACCCTGTGCTCCACTTTCTTAGGGTTGTTGGTCCATCTAGCTGGGGGGAGTCCCACACTACGTTTGCCGATACGCGCTCTCCGCTCCAGTACTCGTCTGCTCCATCGGCCTTCGGTCTTTCTACAAACATGGCCAGCCCACTGCCACTGTCATCAGTTTGCTACCTATTCGTTCTTCGATTTCGAAATTAAAGCAATTCAAGTTTTTTTTTTGAGATGGTAATTAGAATTTCCACCTCATTAGATGACTATATCCTAATCTATCCAACCTATCCTCCCACACCTAGAAATTCGTATCCTGAAGTGCGCTTTCAATCAAATCCTGTAACTTTGTGTTCGCTAGTTTTTGTAATTTTGTATTAAAGTCCAATCAATTTAATTACGTACAAGTTAATCCCTATCGGCTATGCTATCCTTTGGGGAAAAGTGAGCAACAGATAAATAATGGGATTAAAAATTGGATGCTGTGTGTGCGTGTGTGGTTATTAGATATTTACCAAGCTAGGCATCTTGCACTTGCATCAGTTAATCAGAGTAATTTTTTTTTTTTTGTTTGGGTGTGACATCATCAAATGACCCCTCCGCTCTGGGCGGAGCGGAAGGGAGTGTCAGACTCTTACTGACTAAAACCCACCCGTGTTCCTTCAGTTGCCTGTGCCAGGGGCCACGGTATCTCTTTCGAACAACCCGCGACCCTGGCGGGCATCGGCCCTAGCGGACCCCGTCAGTTGGTGCTGACATCTCCTTGAGGCGCGCGTGCAACACAACGCGCCGTCGACCCGGGCCTGGTCCTTACCGGACGGTGAGCTGCCCATTGCTCGCCGCCCGCAAGCCCGCGCCTGCGGTGGCCGGGAATCGGCTATCGAGTCCCGACGCCCGGGACGTCTCCTGCGGCGGCTAATCAGTGTACCTAGTGACAATAAGGTCATTATCACACCAACCGGGGGTAGTGTGGTCAGCACAAGGTTTGTACCTAAATATAGTAAACTGGTGGGGAAATACATATTTAGAGTAGGTACCTAGGGCCCTAGGGCTAGAGCTGACTAAGGAAACCTATAATAACTTAGTCGTTCTCTGGCCAAAGAATTAGCATTGCCATTCAACGTGGCAATGCTGCCAGTCTTCTGGGCACGTTTCCGGATGACAGCGATGCGGACGAGTATACCTACCTAATTCGACGCCTACGTGTCTTTTTGTTTTTGTATTTATTTGTATAGAGTCATTTAATTTAGTACCTAGTGTTAATAGTTAATTGTGTTAAATATTGTAAAAGTATGTAAGTAAACCAATAAAATAAACATACTCCTGTAAGTGTGTAGTAGGAAACTAGACTTCTATCAACATACGCCTGTAACTGTGTAGTAGGAAACTAGACTTCTATCAACAGGACGATGTAACACTAACCTATTTAAATTGACTTTTGCCATAATATGGACTTTATGACTTGGTTGCCATGACGTCAATAGTCACCTTTATAATTATACTTTCTACAGTAAAAAAATGTATTTATCTTTCATTCCTGACCATCATGGAAGAAGCGATTGTTTGTGACTCATACAAACATGCACAGTTTCAGTTTTTACGACGTCGAGACAACATAGCTCTTTGTTTACACATAATTTACTTATTTATGTGCAGTACTTTATGTGCACGGCTATCTGATGGAGAACACATCAAGTTTTACGCTCATTTCGTTCAAAGACGCTTCTTGTGAACTAGAGGTAGATGTTCGCTGTAGAGATAATAAGTCAAGCAAATGATTTAATGAATTCGTTCATTGAAAGTTATGCACCTACTCTCGTACCTTATGTTATTACCTTCGTTTATTTAACCACTAGCTGCGCCCCGCGGTTTTACCCGCGTAAATGTCGATCCCGTGGGAATATTGGGACAAAAAGTTGTTAAGCCTAAAAGTTAATCCAGGGTGTCAGCTACCTCCATACCAAATTTTAGCAAAATCGGTCCAGCCGTTTGAGCGTGAAGAAGTAACAAACATACCTATAAACACACACACACACACACTCTCAAACTTTCGCCTTTATAATATTATTAGTGTGATTTGTTAGAGTCAACGGGGAAGCGCTAAGGTGGCCCACGAAATTCAAATTTTCTTACGTTTTTTGCAATTTGCTGGTCAGTATTAAGTTGTACGTTGATTAAAATATGATTCGCGGTTGCAAAAAACCTAAAAAAAATTGAATTCGCGGGCTACCCTGGCGCTTTCGCCTTAAGTAAAGTTTTTAGAGTTGTAATAAAATGTAATGTATCGGGCACCACGTCATCCCTAAACTTTTTACGTTAGCTATTTTTATAGAAGTTCTAGCATATCTTACATATTTTATCTAACTTTCCGATATTACTTATAACAATATCCCATACTTAGCTCAGAGACTCGTGACTACCATTATTCAGAAACTAGGCGCGCAGGCAAGTCTTGTAAGCTGCACATACACACTCTATCATACCACGTCATACAGTGTTTGCGTGCAATAATACACGTTGACCATTCCATCATCTGTTGCGCTACAACTGTCCTAAACACTATGCAGTTGCATTGAAGGCCAAAAGCTTGATGTCATTGCTCCTGCTGAATGGGAACACATAAAGAGAATCATTGCAGCAGTCGGCTCGATGTTCGATGTTTGAATATAAACCACCCTGAGAAGACACTCCCACAGAATAGGCATCATAAAGAGAAGTGACAATGTGCTTCCCGAGTTCCTGCGGGAGTCACTTGGACCTTCAATTCTAAACTCCGACGGAGATTGCTTTTTGCTTGAACTCGATGCGATAATTAACGAACGCATAAACTTACTTCCATTAGATTTGAATCTGATCAAGCAGCTGGTTGTGAACTCGTGACAGGATCTACATCAAATTTAAATGTAGATCTGTAATGCGTCTAAGATACAGAAATTTTAAAAATCATGAGGAACAAAAACAAAAAAAAAAACAAACAATCGGGTCACCCGTGGATGGAAAGTTCATCATTTAGGTTGCCATCACCCTGTTCATAAAAAAATATATAATGTATGTCATGTACAGACGCCACCACAGCAAGCTACTACAATCCGTCAGATTTTCAACTTTATCGCTAAAGTATTTTTTTAAATTTATTTATCCATTTATTTCAGGCATCAAGGCCCATATAAACACATACAATACAATATTAATATATCTTAAAAATACTATAAATACATACAACATTATATTAACACTAAAAACTAACGTACACGAAGTGTCGGCGTCGTGTTTCGCTGACTGGTGTCATGTAGCCGGCCACGAAACCGGCGGTACACGACACCCTTCGGCCAGAACTCTTCCTTGAGGAACTTCTCGAGATGATGTGTCGGAACACGCACCACGAACGACTTGAAGTTCGTGTTGTGACGCGACTCCAACTTCTCGACCCTCAAAGTCCAGTTGGTCTTGACACGCATGTACTCCACAATCTCCTCTATAGGATCTCCTCTCAAAATCAAAATCAAAATATTTTATTTCACATAAGCCTACATGGGCACTTATGAAACGTCAGAAGCTAGGTGCACGGTTCCAATTGGTCGTTTCCTATGGAGAAGAACCGGCAAGAAACTCCACGGTTACTCTTTTTAAAAATAATTTAGAATTTAGAATTGGAGCACTCTATTGTATTAAGTGTGTATAGACCCCCTTCAGGATTGTATGACTGCTTTGAAAAGGTAATGGATGAAGTGTTACACAGGATTTGTAACTCAAACAAGTCCGTTATCATTGGTGATTTTAATGTCAATTTATTAGAAAACTCAGGTTCTTGTAGTAAAATTTTAAGTCTGTTTCAGTCCTACAATCTTCTAAACCTATTTTTGGAGCCCACAAGAATAACCCCTACTAGTGCCACATGCCTAGATAATATATATACAGATATTATACCAAGCCACAAAGAAATTATAACTTTACTAGATTCTGATCATTGCGGGCAAAGGATTACTATTCAAAATCAAAACAAAAAAGTGGCTAAAAAGGATATCACTGTTAACCCCAAAACTGCAAGTCGCTTGGAGGCTTTTAAAGTTAAACTCATTGATAAATTACCAGTTTTGCCTATTCATGCTGATCCTAATCATCTTTATGATAATTTTTTTAATGTATACTGTAAACAATTTGATTCCACCTTTATTCCCAAGACTATTTCGGTTAATAGTAATGCATCGTTCAGTGATTGGGCTACCATTGGTATTCATAAAAGTAGAACACGGCTTTATGAACTGTACAATGAAAGGACTTATATTAACACTGATGAATTTAATTTGTATGTTAGAAATTATTCAAAATTATTTAAAAAAGTTTGTTATATGGCCAAGTCACGTTATTTGAGTTCAAAGATTAAAAACAGCAGTAATGTAATTAAAACGACTTGGAATATTATTAATAGTGAAACGGGAAGATCTAGTAACCGAAATACTGACTACAGCCTGTCTATTAATGACAACATAATAAAATCAGACACACAAGTCGCCGAGGCATTTGAAAATTTCTTTTCAGATATTCCCGTTTCAACTACTAAATCACTAAACTCATCACCTTCTGTTGCTGAGTCTTTGCTTAAAGAAAATGTTAATGGTTGCGATTCAGAATTTCATTTTGAATATATTACCTGTAGAGATATAATTAAAACCTTTCACACTTTAAATGTAAAAAAGACTGCAGATCTGTGGGGTAATTCTGTAGAAGTAGCCAAGTCTATTATTGACATTGTAGCGCCTACTCTAGCTATTATCTTTAATAGTTGTATTGACAATGGGGAGTTTCCTGACCTTATGAAAAATAGTAAAATAATACCTTTGTTTAAATCAGGTAGTACATCAGACCCCACAAATTATAGACCTATTTCTGTACTACCTACCTTTAGTAAAATTTTTGAGAAATTAATTTTAGACCAAATGCAAAGATTTTTTAATAAACATAAATTATTACATAGCAAACAGTTTGGTTTTACAAGGGGTCGTTCAACTACTGATGCCGGCGTTGAACTATTAGGACATATTTATAATTCATGGGAAGATAAATGCGATGCCTTGGGCATCTTTTGTGATTTGTCCAAGGCATTCGATTGCGTTCTTCACGAAACGTTAATCAGGAAACTCCGCCACTACGGGATCCGAAACACTGCTCTGGATCTTCTTATTTCATACTTGAGTAAAAGGATTCAGAGCGTTGACGTTAATGGAAAAAGATCACCCGGATCTATAGTAACAATGGGAGTCCCACAGGGCTCAATTCTTGGTCCTTTCTTGTTTCTCATTTATATTAATGACTTGCCGTACCTCATAAAGGATCATCATGATATAGTGTTGTTTGCAGATGACACTTCTCTTTTGTTTAAACTTAAACGTCAGCAGTTGGTTACTGACGATGTAAATAGCGCGATCTCGAAAGTAGTCCACTGGTTCAATGTTAATAATTTGCTTCTAAACGAGAAGAAAACCAAATGCATTAAGTTTACGCTACCCCACGTAAGGCAGGTGAAAACTAATGTGTTGATAAAGGGCGAGGAATTGAATCCTGAAGACAACACAGTATTCTTGGGCATAACTTTGGATGCTAAGCTTCAGTGGGGTCCACATATAGATAAATTGTCAAAAAAGCTAAGTTCTGCAGCACACGCTGTTAGAAAAATTCGAAATTTAACTGATATAGAGACTGCCCGTTTAGTGTACTTTAGCTATTTTCATAGTGTAATGTCGTACGGTATTCTATTGTGGGGAAATGCCGCCGATATTCAGACTATCTTTGTTTTGCAGAAGCGAGCTGTTCGATCAATTTATAAATTAAGTCCGAGACACTCTCTCAGAGACAAATTTAAAGAGATTAATGTAATGACTGTGCCTTCTCAGTACATTTATGAAAATCTTTTATATGCCCATAAAAATATAAAATTGTTTAAAAAATACAGTGATATCCATAATATAAAGAAACAAACACAAATATGTTGTACCTACAACCAGGCTCAAGAAAATAGGTGGCTCGTTCAGATGCCAATGTATACGCTTTTACAATAAACTACCAAGCCACGTTCAAGATCTAAGCCTTAATAAATTCAAATCTTTCATTAAACGTAAGTTGTGCCAGAAAGCCTTTTATACCGTTAAAGATTATATTGAGGACAAAAAGGCTTGGGATTGAGCTGCTTCCAATTTCTGCATTTTGAATGATTTTTTTCTTTTTTATATACACATTGACGAATATTTTTTTTTTTTAAACAATGACATTTGCTTACTTTGTAAAGTATTATATTATTTTTTCATTGTGAATGTGAAGACGATGTGGGTCATTTTACATACTTATATATATATTTTTTATTATTCTCTCTGTTCTGTTTTTTTTTTCTCATGGTCTGGCAGTTTGAGTAATTTATGTGGCCTACCCAAATGTCCTTTCTTTGGTATTGTTCGTCGAATCGTTGAGCTCCTTAAGTCTTGAGTTGAGCTGCACGATTTTTGACAAATGCGTGCACTGACTGGACAGGTCCTCTCAATCTGTGTGGTTCTTTCCTCAAAAGACCACCTCAGACATCGATCTACATGGTCTTCATATAACCTGACCAAGATTATGTCTGGACTTTAAAAGAGACTGTGACCTCTGAGTTTGTTTCGGCCTTTCTTCTCAGAGTAGTCAGATAGGAAACGCCGACTTCATCTAGTTATAAAAAACATGACTGACGTGTAAAAGTGTTTGTACAAACCTACTTACAAAAATAAAATCATTTCATTTCATTTCATTTCAATTGGCTTTTACAATATTTTCAAATTACAGTAGGTATGGGAGGATAGCGTAGGCCTGTCAACAAGTATCAGGTACTTGATAAGATAAAAAATGGTCTACAGATCTAAAGTCTACAAGGCCTACAAAGTCCTCATATTTACAAAATAAGAATCTATCAAAAGGATAAAATAAAAACCTAATAAAACCTAGTGATATGATTCCCATTACAACCACTAATAAAGAGATGAAAAATTTGATTTGTCTGTATATAATGTCAAGTAATATAGAGATTATGTCAAAAAAATGGTTGCCTGTAAACCTACAAAGTCCTCATATTTACAAAATAAGAATCTATCAAAAGGATAAAATAAAAACCTAATAAAACCTAGTGATATGATTCCCATTACAACCACTAATAAAGAGATGAAAAATTTGATTTGTCTGTATATAATGTCAAGTAATATAGAGATTATGTCAAAAAAATGGTTGCCTGTAAAGTCGGTTTTACGGGCGAAGATTTTACGTGACAACGTCTTTTTCTCGGTAGAATATTTATTGATATGAATATAATTAAATTGCACAATAGGAACAAGGAATTAAATGAAAATAAGAACGTAACGTTACCGAGCGTTACACTTTTTCATAAGTGACTCCCAGCCGCAACCTAATTTAAAATAAGAACGTAACGTTACCGAGCGTTACACTTTTTCATAAGTGACTCCCAGCCGCAACCTAATTTAAGACGTTGTCACGTCAAAAGTATGTAAATAAAGTAAAGTAAATAAAAAATGAACATCGTAATTTGAGAGCAGTTAATAGATATTTAGATAGTTAAGCCGTTAATGAGGAGCCAGGGAAGCCACATGTGCAGAAGGAATTATTGCCAAACTACCTTGTCTTCAATATAGTCTTTAATCTTGTAATGTGCCTTTAATGTGCCTATTTGAAATAAATGATTTGACTTTGACTTTGACTTTGAAAATTTGACAGTTTCCTGTAGCTTGATATGCTGGCGTCTGTACACTGACTAGACGATCCACTCAAATATGTGTGTTTCTTTCCTCAAAATAGCATTTCAGTCATTGATCTGAAATGAAATGAAATGAAATGATGAAATGATTTTATTTTTTGTAAGTAGGTTTTTACAAACACTTTTACACGTCAATCATGTTTTTTTTTTTAAACTAGATGAAGTCGGCGTTTCGTATCTGACTACTCTGAGAAGAAAGGCCGAAACAAACTCAGAGGTCACAGTCTCTTTTAAAGTCCAGACATAATCTTGGTCAGGTTATATGAAGACCATGTAGGTCGATGTCTGAGGTGGTCTTTTGAGGAAAGAACCACACAGATTGAGAGGACCTGTCCAGTCAGTGCACGCATTTGTCAAAAATCGTGCAGCTCAACTCAAGACTTAAGGAGCTCAACGATTCGACGAACAATACCAAAGAAAGGACATTTGGGTAGGCCACATAAATTACTCAAACTGCCAGACCATGAAAAAAAAAAACTAACAGAACAGAGAGAATAATAAAAAAAAATATATAAGTATGTAAAATGACCCACATCGTCTTCACATTCACAATGAAAAAATAATATAATACTTTACAAAGTAAGCAAATGACATTGTGTAAAAAAAAAAAAAAACATCAATGTCAATGTGTATATAAAAAAGAAAAAAATCATTCAAAATGCAGAAATTGGAAGCAGCTCAATCCCAAGCCTTTTTGTCCTCAATATAATCTTTAACGGTATAAAAGGCTTTCTGGCACAACTTACGTTTAATGAAAGATTTGAATTTATTAAGGCTTCAAACTCAAAAACTCAAACTCAAATCATTTATTTCAATTAAACCTTGTACAGGCACTTTTGAATTGTCAAAATTAAATAGTCTGTCAGTTAGTCAGAAAGTTGAAGCTAGTTACCCATTCCAAAGCGTAGATCTCTATGGAGAAGAACGGGCAAGAAACTCCATGGATACTCTTTTAAATCAAGATATTACAAAATCCTGGGTACATTATTCTTGTTGCTTCTATATGTGAGAACAATGTAAAAAAGACAGAAATGAAGAAACAATTCAAGACATAAGATTAAACATAAGCCTTGGCAGTTAAGAGATGACCAGTCTCAACCGACGGCGCCCGTTCACGAACATGACGCGTGGATCAGCACCATCCAGCTCGACCATTTTGTAGGGCTTCTTGAACGTGGCTTGGTAGTTTATTGTAAAAGCGTATACATTGGCATCTGAACGAGCCACCTATTTTCTTGAGCCTGGTTGTAGGTACAACATATTTGTGTTTGTTTCTAGTATTTATATTATGGATATCACTGTATTTTTTAAACAATTTTATATTTTTATGGGCATATAAAAGATTTTCATAAATGTACTGAGAAGGCACAGTCATTACATTAATCTCTTTAAATTTGTCTCTGAGAGAGTGTCTCGGACTTAATTTATAAATTGATCGAACAGCTCGCTTCTGCAAAACAAAGATAGTCTGAATATCGGCGGCATTTCCCCACAATAGAATACCGTACGACATTACACTATGAAAATAGCTAAAGTACACTAAACGAGCAGTCTCTATATCAGTTAAATTTCGAATTTTTCTAACAACGTATGCTGCAGAACTTAGCTTTTTTGACAATTTATCTATATGTGGACCCCACTGAAGCTTAGCATCCAAAGTTATGCCCAAGAATACTGTGTTGTCTTCAGGATTCAATTCCTCGCCCTTTATCAACACATTAGTTTTCACCTGCCTTACGTGGGGTAGCGTAAACTTAATGCATTTGGTTTTCTTCTCGTTTAGAAGCAAATTATTAACATTGAACCAGTGGACTACTTTCGAGATCGCGCTATTTACATCGTCAGTAACCAACTGCTGACGTTTAAGTTTAAACAAAAGAGAAGTGTCATCTGCAAACAACACTATATCATGATGATCCTTTATGAGGTACGGCAAGTCATTAATATAAATGAGAAACAAGAAAGGACCAAGAATTGAGCCCTGTGGGACTCCCATTGTTACTATAGATCCGGGTGATCTTTTTCCATTAACGTCAACGCTCTGAATCCTTTTACTCAAGTATGAAATAAGAAGATCCAGAGCAGTGTTTCGGATCCCGTAGTGGCGGAGTTTCCTGATTAACGTTTCGTGAAGAACGCAATCGAATGCCTTGGAGAAATCACAAAAGATGCCCAAGGCATCGCATTTATCTTCCCATGCATTATAAATATGTCCTAATAGTTCAACGCCGGCATCAGTAGTTGAACGACCCCTTGTAAAACCAAACTGTTTGCTATGTAATAATTTATGTTTATTAAAAAATCTTTGCATTTGGTCTAAAATTAATTTCTCAAAAATTTTACTAAAGGTAGGTAGTACAGAAATAGGTCTATAATTTGTGGGGGTCTAATGTACTACCTGATTTAAACAAAGGTATTATTTTACTATTTTTCATAAGGTCAGGAAACTCCCCATTGTCAATACAACTATTAAAGATAATAGCTAGAGTAGGCGCTACAATGTCAATAATAGACTTGGCTACTTCTACAGAATTACCCCACAGATCTGCAGTCTTTTTTACATTTAAAGTGTGAAAGGTTTTAATTATATCTCTACAGGTAATATATTCAAAACGAAATTCCGATTCGCAACCATTAACATTTTCCTTAAGCAAAGACTCAGCAACAGAAGGTGATGAGTTTAGTGATTTAGTAGTTGAAACGGGAATATCTGAAAAGAAATTTTCAAATGCCTCGGCGACTTGTGTGTCTGATTTTATTATGTTGTCATTAATAGACAGGCTGTAGTCAGTATTTCGGTTACGAGATCTTCCCGTTTCACTATTAATAATATTCCAAGTCGTTTTAATTACATTACTGCTGTTTTTAATCTTTGAACCCAAATAACGTGACTTGGCCATATAACAAACTTTTTTAAATAATTTAGAATAATTTCTAACATACAAATTAAATTCATCAGTATTAATATAAGTCCTTTCATTGTACAGTTCATAAAGCCGTGTTCTACTTTTATGAATACCAATGGTAGCCCAATCACTGAACGATGCATTACTATTAACCGAAATAGTCTTGGGAATAAAGGTGGAATCAAATTGTTTACAGTATACATTAAAAATTTTTTCATAAAGATGATTAGGATCAGCATGAATAGACAAAACTGGTAATTTATCAATGAGTTTAACTTTAGCCTCCAAGCGACTTGCAGTTTTGGGGTTAACAGTGATATCCTTTTTAGCCACTTTTTTGTTTTGATTTTGAATAGTAATCCTTTGCCCGCAATGATCAGAATCTAGTAAAGATCTACATTGTCTTCACATGTTCTGACCAAGTGTATGTCTGGACTATAGAAGAGACTTTGACCCCTGAATTTGTTTCGTCATTTCTTCTGGCGTAGTCAAATAGAAAATGTCGACTCCATCTAGCTTATTTTTTTTTAAATGACGTGTAGGTAAAAGCGTAACTAAATAAAAACAGCCGCACAGGTCGATCGATCAGATTAAGCTACGCTTGCCGCGGTTGGTCTGTGGATGGGTGACCATCTTTACATACCGTGACCCCTCCGTGCCTCGGAAAGCACGTTAAGCCGTTGGTCCCGGCTGTCATTCGTGGATCTTTGACAGTCGTTACGGGTAGTCAGAAGCCCGAAAGTCTGACAACCAGTCTTACCAAGGGGTATCGTATTACCCAGTAACTGGGTTGTGGAGGTCAGATAGGCAGTCGCTCCTTGTAAAATACTGGTATTCAGCTGCATCCGGTTAGACTGGAAGCCCAACATAGTTGGGAAAAGGCTAGGCAGATGATGATGATGTGTAAAAGTGAATTCTTAATCCTAAGTTATTATTTTTCCAACTAGTATTTTTAACATTGCACAAAGACATAACATAACAAATTCAACGAATCTAAAAATATAAAACAAAGCAATACTGTATACTAATGACGATGTTTCATGGGTTTTTTTTATCAGAAAATTAGCAGATAAAAAATATATTCTGCGAGCAAAAAAATACATCGATATTTTTAGCCCAAGTTTAAAAGTTTGCCTGTTAGCACCCAGAACACGTACTGTTCGACAATACGAGGCATAACTTAGCCTGGATTGATCTCAGCTGCCTATTTTGGCTCATTATAATACTAAGACTGGGTATTTTCGTCGTTTCTGATCAATGTATTGTTTGTAATGATCGTTGTTACTTCATGGTCACGGGTGGGTGGTCCTTTACCATATCGGTTAAGGTTATATTGTTGAACGTGTTGTTGGAATTAAGTAGCGGGTTTACGATAAGAGAATCTTGAAAAAGAAAGAAGTGGTTTTGCCTTCCTCCAAGGCACTCACACTTTTCACTCCCTCTCACCGAGAGGAGGCCTGTGTCCCAGCCGTGGGAACATTATAGGCTGATAGCTTATGCAAGGCATCACTCTGGTCTTCTGTCTTCTGAGGATTTTCTTAGTGAACTTGGTTCTTCTTTAAGTAGGTGATGCGCTTCTAAATCCTGATGGTATAAGGAAATAGAGCAAAGGCCTCCCTACTCTCTTTCCACCTTTCTCTGTCCAGAGCTGCCAAGGACCAATCCTTATGAAAGGAGCCCAGCTCGTCGGCTTGCCGCGAGGTCGTTTGCCATTAAGCGGGACCCATTGGGCCGTAATCCCTGGCGTTGTAATATCCAAATTCCAGTATCCTACGGGTAATCAAGCAGTACAGGTTTCAGTGCTTGCTGGTTTCCGTCGTTGGAAGGAACCCAACAACCACCTCTCGGACAGATCTCACCAGCCCCACTCCAAGGTTTGAGTCCGCGTCAGAACGAACACTCCTTGGAGTGTTCGTTCTGACGCGGACTCACATAACTGTTTGGAAACAGTTATGTGCAAGCAGACAAAGCGTTTTATATCCATCTTTATTATCAAATTAATTGAGCGTGACAATCATAATTATGAAATCCCCACTCATCACTATTTCCAAATCACTAATTTCACAGTACCTATACTTCAGTTTAATAGAACTTGTTTACAAGTTTGTTGTACGAATCGCTTCAGTTCGGTGACGCATGACTGACAAAGATAGTGTTGTATCCGTATATAGCAGATTGGAGTAGGGTCAGACAGCAGTCCGGTGCCTGCCGGGAGACCTCGCGGAGTGGATAAGCTAGTCGCAGTCACAGGACAAAAGGTAGGTCACCTATCAATTATTGTCTATTGGTTTTGAGTACATGGTACTTGGTAGGGATTAGGGGTGTTAGTATTTTTGGTCCTTTTACAGTGCCCTGGGTGGCGAACATTTTAAAATATAGAGCTAACAAGGTTCATCTAGGAAACTCGTTAATAATTACGTTCCAAACAAAATTAAGCTACATTTAAATCTAGATTCATACCTGTATGACATTTCCTATCGGGTAAATTACGCATATTTTATCAAGTCTATTATTATTGCGTGTTGAATTCGTGTTTTATTCGTTTTTAGGGTTCCGTACCAAAATGGTAAAACGGAACCCTAATGATGAGACTCAGTCTGTCTGTCGGTCTGTCTGTCTGTCACAGATGGATATCTCAAGAACTACTAATGCTATCAACTTGAAATTTGGAATAGTTTTAGATGACATATGCCCAACTATTTTGCAAATAAGAAAGAAATAAAAATATATGTATATTTTTTGCAACAGGTCTTTTTCAGACCCCCTTTCAGGGGGTCTGAAAAACTCGAAGTGGGGCTACTTGGGCATGTGGGGTATCATATGAAAGAGCGCAGTTTGCACATTCTCAAACATTTTTTTTAGGCCGCATTGTTTTCGAGTTTTGATGAAAAATGTAAACAAAAATACCGACCCCTTATCTCCGAAGTTTGCAAAGAGAAAAAAAGTAATTTAAAAAAATTAAACCGACTTCAAAAAGAAATTAACTCAAAAATATGAAATAACTTTAATTTCGGAAGTCGGTGTCTTGGGATCTGTATTTTAGTTTTTTTTGCCACCGACTTCCGAAATTAAAGTTATTTCATATTTTTGAGTTCTTTTCTTTTTGAAGTCGGTTTAATTTTTTTAAATTACTTTTTATTTGGTAATTTTTAGTTGTTGCACTAGAATTTGACCAAGGTTTTGAGATGTTTTCGCTTTGACACTACACCCGCAGCTCGTATCAATAAGCCAGGCCGTCACACTTTCACGTCTTAGTCCATATCTTGAAAATTACTGAATCGATTTTGATGAAACTTGCACTGTTCCCTAAGTTGAAGTAAATGTAAGCCAATAAAAAAAAATGGTTGCCTGTAAAGTCGGTTTTACGGGCGAAGATTTTACGTGACAACGTCTTTTTCTCGGTAGAATATTTATTGATATGAATATAATTAAATTGCACAATAGGAACAAGGAATTGAATGAAAAACAGACCGATCATAGTTGAGTGGGAGAGAGACGCAAGGCATTCGGCGGGCCTCTCTCTCGTTCGGTGACTCATCGTAACGTTACCGAGCGTTACACTTTTTCATAAGTGACTCCCAGCCGCAACCTAATTTAAGACGTTGTCACGTCAAAAAAAGAATGGTCACGATCCGATTAATAGTTACGGAGATATGCGTGGACAAACATACATACATACGTCTATAAAATTTTGTATATTTGTTTGGAAGCCCTAATAGATTGTCATATGTGAATATAATGCAATTCCAATAATATTACATACATACGTATCGAATTGATAACCTCCTTTTTTTTGAAGTCGGTAAAAATCTGAAATTATTCTATGGGATAGAAGTTTATGTCTATCGCGATTGTCCTGCTGACTGGTAAATGTCTGCGTGATCTGCGTCACTTGAATGTTAAGCTACTAATGATAGAGGCAGACATGCTTTACACTACACCTTTAAAGATCATCTGCAGTCTGATTGAATGCACTTTAATACAATAGTAATAAAGCATTTTATCTAAAAAACATCAAATATTCAGATGATTCTGAGGCTTTACGTAGTACGATGATTTCCAAAAAAAACTGTCTTATATCTTCGGACTTTCACGTCTAAATCGACACGGATATTGAACCCAAAGATAGAAATATAGAACACCGCGATACCGCACCATTCACAGCGACTATACAAACTATAGGGAAGGCGTAACTTTATACAAACTATTTAGCAGATAATAACAATGCTCTTTAACATGGAACTAAGACTTTGTGTTCCTCGTACGGCTAACTGCTTAAAACAATGAGTTGCACGTCCTACATGAAGGTGTTCACACCTGCCTAGGTTCTATGCAACAGTAGCATGAGGTCTGTAGTGCACAGGTGTAGTTGTAAGTCCATGGTCCATTGTTATCACACAGATAAGCTATCGGTTTAGACTAACAGCTTAGTAATGCAACAGTTTTATCCTTGTAATTCAAGATAAGCAATGCCCATTTAAATGGCCAGTTTAAATCATTTTAAAGTCACCTTTGAGCTTTGACCACAAAGCTAAGAGAGGCGATGACATACTATCTATCGTCATCATCATCATTTCGTCCTCCTGTGTTCCTGCCCTGCTGTGCGTGCGTCTATCATCCCACAAATCAGAAATAAATAAATCTATCTATCTATCCCACAGATGAAAGACGTACTTTTCCTGTAATGACGATGTCCTCAGCCCAATGTGCTTACGGCTGTCCCGTCCGTTTCGTTGACCTTTCTTTGACCACCATTCGGTAAAAACCAGAGAAAAATACGAGTACTTTTTATTTGCGCCGTGTACGGTACTCAACAGACAGACAACATTCAATTTTCTTATTACACAATGGAAGGTAGCATAGCTGGACATATTTTTCTTATCAAAATGCACTCCAACACTCTTTTCTCGGCATTATGAAACTAATCTCACTACCTTTAAGTACAACTTACTTCAGATAAATACCGATTCAATAACAAAACTAAGCTATCTTTCTGTTTTGTGACGATGCATTCGCAAAGAATCTCAGCACCATATTAGGTATGCAGTAGAAGTCGTGAGCCATTGCAGCGAGCCAGCGAGCATGGCATTTGATCATCAAAGTGTAGCGCCGATTGATTGACGACTGTCTATGCTCACTTCGCTAAAGTCGTGAGTTATGTTATGATCGAAACTTGTGGTGACTAGGCAAGTTGATAAAATTTTAGAGATGATGATAACTAACATTAGGTGCATACATATTATAAAGTTGAAGGTTTTGTAAAATTAAAGTATTTTTAAGTTAGATTCGAGTTTCTCTCCCAGAATCTCTTCAGCCCGTAATTATTTGCTTGTTTCCTCTGTTCCTGATTTTGTTTTTGCGACATCTTGGAGGAGCCCTCAAACTAAAACTGACCATCGTTTCTGGACAATCTCTTCTCACTGGAGGCTCCTATTTAGGCGCCATTTTATGAAATCTTTCGCTTAACGGACCAAAATAGCAAATTCGCTATTGTTTACCTAACACGTCTCACAAACACATTATTCACAATCACAAAAAAGGTAATCCAAATCAAATAAATTAAATTAAATTCCAAATAAATAAACCTAACTCTCATTAATTTTCGTAACGTCTTCACTGTGACATAATCTTAATCTCGCATAATACGACACGAGTGTATTACGTCACTTCCTTGCGCGCGCTCTCGTTAGCATGCGCGGGCGCAGGCTACATGTCACCAACTTGTGTAGGTGAACTGGTGAAGTTGTTATCACTAACGGTGAAGGACAAGTAACGGCGGTGAGCGTGATTTGGATTGATAGTGTGTAGGAACTAGGAAGAATGTCTCTGGGTGGCTGATGGCTATCTTACTGGCTTGAATTGTTTTGTATTGAGATAATTCTGGGGAAGGTGGCCAATTGGATCTAGAAAAGGATTGGAATTGTCTGTTCCTTTCAGGAAAAATTCAGTCAATTGTCAAAAAACGGTCTTATGAAATGACAGCAGTTCGTATGTTTCCTGCCGCAAGTGCTTGTTCCTGTTCTTCCCGTGTTTTTGTTTTCTATTGTTTTTTTCATTTTGCGATCTCTTCCTTCGTGGGAGTGCTAGTCGATGAGTCGTGAGATTCCGCTCTACAAACCGGTTTCCTTCCTTCCTGATTTCCTGAACCAAGCCTTTATTCTTCGTTACATGTTTGAGATTTAAATAGGTATAGCCAAGTAATATTATTGTGCAGGAACCAAAAATTTAAAAAAATAAGGATTTGTCACACTGGATGCGTTCTACGGTCTGCGGTCTGCGTTCGGGTCAAAGTGAACACAGCCCGCATCATGTGTGAACAACACTTCACTTTGACCTGACCGCAGACCGCAGAACAGTGTGACAAACCCTTCTGTCTTAACCCGTCTTAAATGCGAAAACATTTGTTTGCATTATCAGACCCTTATCTTATGTTTTGACCGCCAATTGCCCTGAAACCTAAGTCCTAAATATTTGGTACAAGGTCGTGCCTTCATCAATACCGGTCACAACCTCAGAAACCTATGAAAACCGCAGTAACCACTTATTCCGTGTAGTCGCATACGCAATGAGGTGGGAACAGATAACAAGTTGGTGTCGTAACTTTGTAATCGCAAGCGCAGGCTGCCCGTACACTGCCGTACAGTCGCCCGCGCCATTCCGCCATCGCTGCCCGAGAACCGCAGACGTTCGCGCTACTTTTTGACAGCTGTCAGTTTGGTCGCATCTTGTGAACGCGAGTGTATTTATTGACATTTTTTTTGAAGAATCTCAATTATCTGTGATTTAAGTTTGTTTGTTGGTTTGGAGATAATTCGGTGAGTTGTCTTAAACATAGGTAATAATTTATATAGTTTTAGTGTTATTTTATGGCGTCCGCGTCCTTGTAAATTAATTGCGGTTATTTCGGCTGCGACTGCGGCTTTATTATCAGCGGTTGTTTTGTGTGAAAATAATTTATTTATGGGATAGGTATTCTTTTTGTAACTTCTGTTGCCTCGTTGGACAATAAATCCCAAACTTTAGATATTGAGAAATCCCAAACTTTAGATATTGAGAAATCCCAAACTTTAGATATTGAGAAATCCCAAACTTTAGATATTGAGGTTCCTTAGTCGAAGTCCCTGCATTCGGAAAAACCAACAGCTGTCTCCCAAAAGACAATACATTGTTTTGTTAAGCTGTTTGCCATTGTTTACCATCACGTATCCTCACTGGTTGCCTGCTCTAGCCTAGGTGCTGATGGTAAGCTTTATCCTTTATCCTTGAGGTTTTAAACCCGATTTTCCTCATTCTGGCTATGCCAATAAAAATAATAACGGATAGATATTAAGATATCTATCCGTTATATATATATCCGCAACTTATTAATACCTACAATATGTAAGCATATTGTAGGTATTAATAAGTTGCATGAATTGTCCCCCTTTCCTCTTTATGACCGTCTGCCAAAACTATCGATTTAAAAGAAACATAATACATGCATTTCAAAATTGAACAAGTCATATACCGAATATGAGAAATTATATAAGGTGCATTACACAATTATTGCCGTAGCCATAGAAACGAATGCGAAGTGAGCGGTGTTGCGCCGGCGCAGGCGACCTTAGGGGGCAACGCTGGGTACTTGTTAATACACGTTAGTCGTCGCGCCGCGCCGGTACTACAGGTACACTGGTTTGTTTACATACAAACACACAGACACACATACATCTCTCGGTAGACTGACCATTGAGTTTGAATCAGATTTAAATAATATTTTTGAGAAGGTAAATGCTATAAGAATCTAGACTGTTTACATTTTTTGGGCAAAGGCTCTGTTTCCACGTTGGGAATCCCAACCTATAAAAAACGATTAAATTAAGCTATGATCTTATGAAGAATAACCAGTTGGGAGCATCCTTTTACTGTGCATATTTTGCGTTTGAAAACACGTTTTTGACCCTTATCATAATCCGATGACCCATTGATCTGATCAAATTTAATGGTAACATTATTAAATGAAGCTCCATTTCTGATTTGCATTATCTGATTTTCACGGCACCATGAGGGGAAAGAAAGGGTCTGTCTTTAGAAGAGGATGTCTTCACATCAGTCAGTAAGTCAGAGATATCGTCAAAACCAGCTGTCATCATATAGTCATTAACAAACGTGTCATTAGCAAACAGGATGAAGCTGCTGCCCGTCATTTAGCGTAATTTCTTAGTTGCCTTATTTGACACCAACAGGTGAAGGGTGGCCTTAACCACAGTATAAAGATCTTATACTGTGCCTTAACGTTACTCATCTTAACTTACCGTAACGATAACGTAACGTAACGTAATTTAACCATGTAACGTATGTACAAATTATTGTTATTTGAATCGCGTGACTAAACTCGATCCAAATAGGTACTACGATTACTTTACATGTTTGTATAAATAACTCGATTCGAGACGAGGTCGATTGTGGTCGAATGCAATTTGTTAAGCGCGATGTATAAGTAGAATTTTAATTGAAAATAACAAAATATTATCATTTTCTACGTTCCTTTGTATTGTCATTTTAATCTTATTCAAGACTTTGAAGTTTATTCGGGAATTGAAAGAATAAAGTTAATTATTATCTATAGGTATCTATAGTAGCTACCCGCCCGCGCACGGGTGTAATGGCGACATGTCAAAACAAACATCGTTTCTGTGCTATTTCTGAATTAAGTATTAATAATGAATAGATACATTACCTAAATAAATTCTCTAAATAATGGTGAAAACCATGTCAAAATCCGTTGCGTAGTTTAAAATAACAAGGCGGTCACAGGCAGACACGAAAAGCAACTTTAATTTAAAATATAATTATATAGATTTGAACTACAGGGTGGGCAACTTGGAGGTATTTATACAACTTTTTTTGCCACCATTTTGTTTTGACCGCAAATATGATACTTGTTTCATGAAAATTATTTTGTGTAGATACGGCGTGATAGAGCGTTATACGACGGAACAACGTGTTTTAATTAATAAAACATTCTACTCAACCCAATCATTTATTGAACAGTTTGGTGTGGAATTTGGCCAGGAGGAGTAATTGGGCCTTATTTCTTTCAAGATGCTATGGGTGATGAATGTGATGATGTTACAGTGCATGCAGGAGGTCGGTACCAAGAGATGAGAAACAATTTTTTCTTACATCAAGTGAATCAGTTGGGCATAACGAAACATGTGGTTCCAACAAGACGAGGCCACATGTCGTACGGCACGAGCCACAATCGAGACATTAAAAATAACGTTTCCGAGTCGATTAATTTCGAGAAATGGTGATATTGATTGACCCCCAAGATCCCCGGATTTAACAGCCCCTGACTTTTTTCTGTGGGGCTATCTAAAGGGACGTGTCTATGCTAACAGGAAAATGAACCTTCAAAAATTAAAACAAATATCCGAGACACAGTCACTGAGACAACGCAGGAAATGTGTGAAAATGTCAAGAAGAACCCAATGAAAAGGGTTCACATATGGCATGCTGCTAGAGGTGGACATTTGTCTGACATTATTTTCCATACTTAATTGCCGGCCCTAAAACTATATTTGAAAAAAATATATATTTATATATCGATATCCGTGATATAATTATATAGTATAATCAGAATAATATTTGAAAAATAAAGTGTAGATATACTTACCTGTTACTAGCCCACCCTATAGTTAAAATAAAGTGTAGATATACTTACCTGTTACTAGCCCACCCTATAGTTAAAATAAAGTGTAGATATACTTACCTGTTACTAGCCCACCCTATAGTTAAAATAAAGTGTAGATATACTTACCTGTTACTTGCCCACCCTATAGTTAAAATAAAGTGTAGATATACTTACCTGTTACTAGCCCACCCTATAGTTAAAATAAAGTGTAGATATACTTACCTGTTACTAGCCCACCCTATAGTTAAAATAAAGTGTAGATATACTTACCTGTTACTAGCCCACCCTATAGTTAAAATAAAGTGTAGATATACTTACCTGTTACTTGCCCACCCTATAGTTAAAATAAAGTGTAGATATACTTACCTGTTACTAGCCCACCCTATAGTTAAAATAAAGTGTAGATATACTTACCTGTTACTAGCCCACCCTATAGTTAAAATAAAGTGTAGATATACTTACCTGTTACTAGCCCACCCTATAGTTAAAATAAAGTGTAGATATACTTACCTGTTACTAGCCCACCCTATAGTTAAAATAAAGTGTAGATATACTTACCTGTTACTAGCCCACCCTATAGTTAAAATAAAGTGTAGATATACTTACCTGTTACTTGCCCACCCTATAGTTAAAATAAAGTGTAGATATACTTACCTGTTACTAGCCCACCCTATAGTTAAAATAAAGTGTAGATATACTTACCTGTTACTAGCCCACCCTATAGTTAAAATAAAGTGTAGATATACTTACCTGTTACTAGCCCACCCTATAGTTAAAATAAAGTGTAGATATACTTACCTGTTACTAGCCCACCCTATAGTTAAAATAAAGTGTAGATATACTTACCTGTTACTTGCCCACCCTATAGTTAAAATAAAGTGTAGATATACTTACCTGTTACTAGCCCACCCTATAGTTAAAATAAAGTGTAGATATACTTACCTGTTACTAGCCCACCCTATAGTTAAAATAAAGTGTAGATATACTTACCTGTTACTAGCCCACCCTATAGTTAAAATAAAGTGTAGATATACTTACCTGTTACTAGCCCACCCTATAGTTAAAATAAAGTGTAGATATACTTACCTGTTACTAGCCCACCCTATAGTTAAAATAAAGTGTAGATATACTTACCTGTTACTTGCCCACCCTATAGTTAAAATAAAGTGTAGATATACTTACCTGTTACTAGCCCACCCTATAGTTAAAATAAAGTGTAGATATACTTACCTGTTACTTGCCCACCCTATAGTTAAAATAAAGTGTAGATATACTTACCTGTTACTAGCCCACCCTATAGTTAAAATAAAGTGTAGATATACTTACCTGTTACTAGCCCACCCTATAGTTAAAATAAAGTGTAGATATACTTACCTGTTACTAGCCCACCCTATAGTTAAAATAAAGTGTAGATATACTTGCCTGTTACTACCTGTTACTAGCCCACCCTATAGTTAAAATAAAGTGTAGATATACTTACCTGTTACTAGCCCACCCTATAGTTAAAATAAAGTGTAGATATACTTACCTGTTACTAGCCCACCCTATAGTTAAAATAAAGTGTAGATATACTTACCTGTTACTAGCCCACCCTATAGTTAGAATAAAGTGTAGATATACTTACCTGTTACTTGCCCACCCTATAGTTAAAATAAAGTGTAGATATACTTACCTGTTACTAGCCCACCCTATAGTTAAAATAAAGTGTAGATATACTTACCTGTTACTAGCCCACCCTATAGTTAAAATAAAGTGTAGATATACTTACCTGTTACTTGCCCACCCTATAGTTAAAATAAAGTGTAGATATACTTACCTGTTACTAGCCCACCCTATAGTTAAAATAAAGTGTAGATATACTTACCTGTTACTAGCCCACCCTATAGTTAAAATAAAGTGTAGATATACTTACCTGTTACTTGCCCACCCTATAGTTAAAATAAAGTGTAGATATACTTACCTGTTACTAGCCCACCCTATAGTTAAAATTTTTATAAGAGCCCTTCATTGTAAATTCTCGTTTCTTTTCAAACGAAGAGTCACGATATTGAGTACTTACACAAGCAGTTCAAGTTTTAGTACTTAACTGTACGTAATAGTAAAGCAGGAGTTATTATTACATTATAATCATATTAGCTACATGCACTTGCACGGTCATGTGAGGGTCAGGTGTACGGGCCGGGGCCGCCTTGTACGGGCCGGGGCCGCCTTCAAGCGGCTCTTGCCCAACCTGAGGGGGCCAAACGCCTCCTGCCGGAGGCTTTACGCGGGGGTCGTGCGGTCCATGGCCCTATACGGGGCCCCGGTGTGGGCGCGCTCACTGCGGCGGCGAGCCGCCCACTACCTGAACGCGCCCCAGAAGGTGGTAGCCATAAGGCTTATCCGGGGCTACCGCACGATCTCTGGCGAGGCGGCAAGCCTCATTGCCGGACTGCCGCCATGGGATCTGGAGGCGATAGTCCTCGTGCGCGTGTATGAGTGGCGCGCGGAGGCACTAAGCCGGGGGGAAGTTCCGCTTCCGCGGCAAATCGCTGCGGAGCGGACTGAGCTCCGGCGCGATCTCATGGCGACATGGAAGGAACGACTGTCGCAACCCAGCGCAGGGCACGCCGCGATAGCGGCGATAAGACCCCTCTTTGAGGAGTGGCTAGAGAGGCGCCACGGCGCCCTCACCTACCGCCTGACGCAGGTCCTCACCGGACACGGAAGTTTCGGGAGGTTCCTGCACATCATCAGGCGGGAGGAAACGCCCGGGTGTCACCATTGCCAGGATCGCCCAGAGGACACGGTGGAGCACACGGTGGAGGTCTGCCCCGCTTGGGCGGAGCACCGCCGTGTCCTCGTAGAGGCGATCGGCAGCGGCGGCGACCTCTCGCGCCCGGCCCTGGTGCAAGCCATGGTCCGGGGCGAGAGGGAGTGGGAGGCAGTCACCTCCTTCCGCGAAGCAGTCATGCTAGCGAAGGAGGTGGCGGGACGGCTCAGGGAGAGAGCCTCCCGTCCCAGCCGCCGCGGGAGACGCTCCGGGCGTCGGGAGCCGCGCGACGACTCCCGGCCACCGTAGGCGCGGGCCTGCGGGCGGAGAGTAATGGGTAGCTCACCGTCCGATCAGGACCAGGCCCGTGCCGGACGGCGCGTACGTGTTCCACGCGCGCCTCAAAGAGATGTCAGCATCGAGGAGGGGCCCCATAGGGCCGAAGCCTGCCGGGTCAGCGGGATTGTCCGAAAGGGTTACCGCTGGCCCGGAACATAAAGGGCTAAGGAAGGAACACGGGTGGGTTTTAGTCAGTAAGAGTCTGACACTCCCTTCCGCTCCACCCAGAGCGGGAGGGGTCATTTGATGATTTCCCATCCGCAAAAAAAAAAAAAAAAAAGGGTCAGGTGTACAGTTATGTGTCGGCTGGTAATAGGTACCTACCTAGGTAATCTTAGAACCATACTTATCTAAATTCATTCGAGTTTAAAGCTTCGTTTTGAACAACTTTGCGCCCAAATGATGATAATTAATATTAAACTTTGTTGTGTCGAAGTATCACTGAGGCAGAGTACCTAATCACACTAATATTATAAAGGCGAAAGTTTGTGAGTGTGTGTGGGGGTGTGTTGTGTGTTTATATGTTTGTTACTTCTTCACGCTCAAACGGCTGAACCAATTTTGATAAAAATTTGTATGGAGGTAGTTGACACCTTGGATTAACATATAGGCTATTTTTATCCTGATATTCCCACGGAATCGACACTTACGCGGGTAAAACCGCGGGGCGCAGCTAGTAATAAATAACTTGTAGTGGGAGCGTCCCGGGAGGTCTAGTGACTAAGTAAGAAATTTGTAGTTTCGGTGGTTACAGGCGTTTCCTACTCCGTACCTATGGGGCCCAAACTAAGAATGAATAAACACACACGTTCATATCATCTTTACACCTGGTGAGTTATTGCCCGTCCGAAAAGGTTAATTATTCAGAAGTTATGTTCACTCCATAACATAGATTTACTTTTGGACAGGCCTGTATCTTCGTTGACGGACTTAGAGAGCCCCCAGACACGTCTGGCACGAATGCACCCGGAGAGATGGGCAAAGATCGCCACAGGACGGCTGAGGGCGAATCTTGCGAAAGTAGTGTGCCGATCTGATAATGTTTGCAGGGCCAACGTGACCATAGACCGCACAAGACAGGGAGGTTTGGAAGGAAAAAGGGGAGGCCTTTGCTCAGCAATGGGACACAATATAAGCAACATCGCGAGCAACACTTGCTCTTCGTGCTCTGAAACGACTTAGGTGATCAACTTACGTATGTTCTCACTATGAGAATAGAGTTCGTAACAAAGTCTAGTCTTTGTTGTTTTTCATTACATTTTATTGAATGCTAACGTTATTAATATGCAAATGCGATGACGTGCACATTGAAGCTCTTTGTTTGACTAGTCTAATATATTTCAGCTGTACAAACTGTACATAATACAAACTGTACATAATACCTACAGGCTACAATAATTAACTTTGCTTAATGTCGCGCAATGATATCACTGAATAAGTATCGGATTGTATTTTGATTCGATATTGAAAAGAACATAAGTACTTTCATGATACAATCATGTTAGGTTACTGCTGTGTAAGTAAATGAGTATATATATACAGTAGTAAACAACTGTTTTATGTGTTTTTTTTTATTACAAAGGACAAACTCAAAGCCATTTTGTACGTAGGTACTTAGTTTATTAAAAGAATTTTCCGAAGGCATTAACTACACTACAATAAATAAATGAGTAGATAATTTACTAAACTACGGTACGTAAACATTACGTACCGAAGGCTTCTATGAAATCTTCGTGAAATGAAAACTGTTCTACTAGAATCGCGTCACACCGTTGCGTCTTGCGTCTGTCGTCATGTCGTGCTTGTCCTCGGGAGCCTTCGGGCCTTCGGGTTATAAATATTTTGGAATTATTTTCCGTTAGATACTTTTTTATAAGATAGGTAGGTCTCTACGTCGAAATGTTGCTGTTTAGATTGTTTACATTTGTATACCATGCAATATAATATATTAAATATATACAATAATCTATATATATAAAATGGTAAACTGACTGATTGTTGATATATCAACACACAGCCCAAACCGCTGCTCCTAGAGACATGAAACTTGGAGGGTGTGTTCTTTGTGAAGAGTAAGTATCCACTAAGAAAGGATTTTTGGGAATTCTACCCCTAAAGGGGTGAAATAGGGGATGGAAGTTTATATGAAAGTCCGTCAGTTTTTAAGTTATGATCTTCACATTTTGTGTTTAGGCTGAGGATTGAAAATGAATTTACACGTGTCTCAGCGTTTTTAACAATTCTACCCCCGAAGGGTTAAAATGGGGGATGAAGTTGTGTATGGAAAGTCCTTAATTTTCGAAGGAATAATTACTAAATTTATTATCTAGGCTTATGGTTGGAAGATAGCGCAACAGTGTTGTTAGAATTTCAACCCTTAAGGGGGTGAAAAGGGGGATGAAATTTAGTTTTTAATTATATAATCTATCAACACACAGCCCAAACCGCTGGTCCTAGAGACATGGAACTTGAAGGGTGTGTTCTTTGTAAAAAGTATCTACTAAAAAAGGATTTTTGGGAATTATACCCCTAAAGGGATGAAATAGGGGATGGAAGTTTATATGAAAGTCCGTCAGTTTTGAAGTTAGGATCTTCAAATGTTGTGTTTAGGCTGAGGATTGAAAATTAATTTATACGTGTCTCGGCATTTTTGACAATTCTACCCCCGAAGGGTTAAAAAGGGGGATGAAGTTGTGTGTGGAAAGTCCTTAATTTTCGAAGTAAAAATCACTAAATATATTATCTAGGCTTATGGTTGGAAGGTAACGCAACGGTGTTAAGGGGGTGAAAAGGGGGATAACATTTTGTTTTCTTCTATATTCTATAATATACATATATAAAAGGGAACCGTTACTGACTGACTGATATATCAACGCACAGCTCAAACCACTGAACGGATTGTGCTGAAATTTGGCACACATAAAGCTATTGTGATGTAGGCGTGCGCTAAGGATTTTCCAAAACTCACTCCCTAAGGGGATGAAAAGGGGGGATTTTGATTGTATGAAAAATCTTATTCCTTGAGTTAATAAACTTGAAACGTGGCACGACTACTTACCTAAGTAAATTATGAAAGCTGGCATTTTTTGTTTTTCTACACTACCCCCTAAAAGGGGATTGGGGGGTGTCAAAATTTGTATGCAAGTATTTTAACGCGCCGTCCGATTACCTCGAATGTCAATATTTATACTTAAGACCAAAAATAAAGAATAACGTGTATCAGGGTTTTTCGAAAATCTACCCCTAACTGCATGAAAAGGGGTAGTTAATTTTACAGGGGAGGATTATACTGCGTGGTTTGATTTACTCGAAAATTGGTATAAATAATCTTTGAGTCAAGTAATGAACACACCCCAAACGATTTTTAGAAATTCCACCCCTGTGGGGTACAGTTTATATGAAAGTCTTATTCATTTAGTAAATAAACTTGAAACTTGGCAAGAATACTTGACTAAGCAAGTAATAAAGTTTATCAAATCTACCCCTCAAAGGGGGTTTAGTTTTTTCAAAGGGGGTTAAAGTTTGTGTGGAAGAATTTTAACGCGTGGTCCGATTAACTCGAAACTCAGTTTTAATAAGTTTTTGACAGAAAATAATCTATACTATATAATATAATATAATATTATAAAGCTGCAGAGTTTGTTTGTTTGTTTGTTTGTTTGAACGCGCTAATCTCTGGAACTACTGGTCCGATTTGAATGATTATTTTAGTGTTGGGTAGTCCATTTATCGAGGAAGGCTATAGGCTATATTTTTTTTCTTCAAAATTAGGGATCCGTAATAAAATTGCTATTTTGTAACACAAGGTGTATAATCGAAAACCAATTTTTGCGTGCGCTGCAAAAACTATTGACAATAGAACAAAATAATGTACTACGGGTTTGTAGAGCCCATTAAGACCTACAAAAAAGTCCGCGAGAACATATATCTAGCTATCATGGTTTAATCACAATAACCGATTTTGTGTTCAAAATAATTATTAAATCGTCTGAAGAAAAAAAAAACTACGTTAAATATGTATCGTAATATTAATCTTTATCGAAATTAAGTATTATGTTATCAAGAGTATTTATGAAGAAGTAACATACTTTTTGTTTCATCTCAATCGGATATTTCGTTTAAAAGTTATCACGTGTGTAAGATGTTAAGAGTTGGTACCTATTAAGGAGTTATGGGCCATAGAGTGTTTTATCTATACTAATAATAAAGCTGAAGAGTTTGTTTGTTTGAACGCGATAATCTCTTTAACTACCGGTCAGATTTGAATTCTTTTTGCATTTGATAGCCCAATTCTTGAGGAAGGCTATAGGCTATTTAACATCACGCTATGACCCATAAGAGCCGAGCAAAAAGAAAAAAACTCAGAGTGAACGGTAAGCGAATACGAAGTGTTGCGACGCGACGGGGTGGGGGTACAAGAAATTTCACGCGGACGAAGTCGCGGGCAGAAGCTAGTATACATTATAAACCCACGCCTGGTCCCACTAAAAGCTAGCGGCTGGCTGCTAGCTTGCAGAGGTACATTTTGACTAAAAGCTAGCGGCTGGCTGCTAGCTTGCAGAGGTACGCACAGCACAGCTCATTAAGTACACACATCAAAAGTGTCTAGGGATCAAGCATTTTTAAGCGGATTTCTTGAGATTGAGATGTGGCTTTGTAATAAATTTATGATTTTATAAATTTATATGGATCCTTTTTGGTGCATTTCATAATTTGAATCAGGAACTGTGAATCAAATTCGAGTAAAAGATGAAAATCAGCTGTCAATATTTTCCCTATAAAAACATACAACGCATTGAAGACATTATTAGTGCTACTGTTTCCCTACTACTGATTAAAACCAACGTTATTATGGAGCGGCGACGTCATTTAAGCAGGGAAGAAATGCTCAGAGCCGTGGGAATGATAGAAGCTGGTTCCCGGCAACGTACTGTGGCTTTAGCTCTGAATACAAGTCAGAGTGTTATCAGTCGACTTTGGACACGTTACCGAAGCACTGGTACCGTGGCTGAGCGCCATGGAGGACGGTATCGCTGCACCACACGGAGACAAGACCGATACATTCAAATCTTAACTCGAAGAGCTCCAACAATAACCGCCATGATGTTAGCCGTGAGGCTTCATCACTCTTCAGGGAACTTAATTAGCGACCAAACAGTCAGAAACCGCTTGCATGAAGTGAACCTTCATTCCCGAAGACCGCTACGGGTACCACCTATAGCAATGCACAATCGTAGGATTCGATATCAATGGGCTCTTGAACACAGAAATTGGGCAGAAGAACAATGGCGTTTCGTGTGCTTTTCTGATGAGTCTCGTTTTGGTATGAGACCGGATACAAGACGTATACGACACTGGAGAACCCCTGGACGCCAACAGCGATTAAAATCCTGCCAGGAAGTCCATCCTTATAGTGGTGGAACCATCATGGTATGGGCGGGTATTTGGATCGGCGGAAGAACTGAGTTGATTTGGATCAGAGGCAACCTCAACGCTCAAATTTATGCTGAGACGATTGTATCAGACGTCATCGTTCCTCTACAAGTGCAAATCGGTCCCTTATTTCAGTTAATGCATGATAATTAATGCACGACCGCACACCGCAAGAGTTGTAAGACAGACTCTCGCCGCAGCTAACATCAATGTCCTGCCCTGGCCTGCTCAGTCGCCAGACTTGAACCCGATTGAGCATGCATGGGATATGCTACAGAGAAGAGCTCTGCCGAATATGGAGGGTATCCAGTCGCAAGAAGACCTTTTTTTGTTGTTGCAACGAACATGGGCGGCCATTCCACAGCGTGATTTGGATGAACTCATTTTGAGTATGCCAAACCGATGTTCTTGTGTTGTTAGTGTTCGCGGTAGAAACACGGATTATTAATTGTTTAAGTTACCCAATAAAATTTTAAAGAAAACTGTTATTTCAGTCTTTTTTTCGAACTTTTGTGTTAGTGGTTCAAATGTCAAAAATCCCTTTATTAGGAAAATGGCAAATTTCTTTATTAATGCAAAGGTGACTTGGTTTATCGTTACTGTGACAAACGAAAACACTTTATTTGATGAATCCTTAAAGAAAATTTTAATTAATATCAATCAGGAGAAAAGTTATTGCAAAAATATATGTTGATCCCTAGACACTTTTGATGTGTGTAGTTACCCCACCAAAAGACATGTGCGTTCAAATCCGTGATAGGCCCAAGTTGGTTTTTGTATTTTGCAAAAACATTTTATTTTAAATAATGTATTGTTTTAGTGAATAAATAAGTTTAAGTAAGTTTTTTTTTTTTAATTCTGTTTTTATTATTGTTTTTTTCAATAAAACAATACTTTTGCGACGACAAGCAACAATAATAGGGTTAACATTTACGACAACTTATTCATCGTCTAAATAGACTGGAGGTTTAAAGACCGCTTACCGTGCATAAGATTGGAAGTTCAAATCCTATATAGGCACGAAAAGTGCTTTTTGTTCATTATATTATTTTGATATATTTTTCTATTTTGTTTTGTAGTAATTATTTATAAAGAATTAAAAAATCAAGAAAAATAAAATACTTTATTAATCATTTATTAATATTTATTATTGCTATTATTTAACAAAACTATGATCTTATTTTACAACAAACAGAACAACTATTTTAGTTCTCATAAAATCAGAAATCATTTAAAAAAATAATTGATAAATAGTAGTCGTTTACTCTTCGCCGTTTTAAGTGAACGTATACAAAGTTCTAACTTGAAGGTATGGATTAATTTTATAAAGACAACGTAAGTAAGTAAAATTAATGGATTTACCCTCAAATTATAACATCTTTCGATTAGACAGGGACCTAAAGATATAATGACTCAGCCGATAGTAGATAACAATTTCATCGCAATTCGTATGGGCTCGCTGGCTAGTTCGTCAAACTGCCGGTATGAGTATGACGACGTTCGGTGATGCGATGGTTCGAATCCGAGTCAACACAATGGACTCTTTTTGAAGTATTCTTTAGATTATTCGTAAGGAATTCAATGTTGTAGCAGTGTAACATTTTAAAACTTGAGGGGTTAGGACATAGTGACGCTTTCTGTACATTTTGATATTTTCGCATAAAATGTGGGAAGAAGGACCAAGTTTTGCATAGGTACCTACTCCCTTTTCAAATACCTTTTTTTGCGACATGGAATGATTCTATGTATTTAGAGAACTGCAACTTACGGAGGCTTGTATATATTATATACGCGTCATGGCCAAGAACCCTGTAGATATGTAGGTACATTTCTCTAATTAAACAAATTAACTAAGTATTAAAATGTACTCATTGATAGCGCTGCTGTAGTAAATATTCTCATGAAAATAGCAAAGAATCCCACGGTCAATGTAAAGACTGTCAATATTGTACGTTAGTTTCCATTCTGTTTCCACTTACATTGCCTCCCTAGTACAACAGCGCTATTATTTTCATAAACATGGCACCAGGCCTGCATTCTTTTGTTATTCCCACAGATTTGATAAATGTAACATCTGTATGTGTGAAGTTTTCGCAACAAAACTCAGCTTCCTTCTGTGTTGCATGTTCTCATGTAACCGACTACAGCGCTAGGTACTAGGTTACTTTGGAGCGTGGCCAAAATCCGAACTAACGCCGCCATCTTGTTTTTTCAATACATTTCACAAAACAATGTAGTTCACCAACAGCGCCCCCTGTCAACGTCACTTGAGCGCCAAAATATCTTCGTAGCAGTTTAAGTGCAGATATCCGCTTGGTGACGTCACAAGTCGGTGACACGAAGATCGTCGACCACCGCCGATCACGATCGGGATTGGGACTCTTTATTGTTTTAAATTAAACAAAATGGGGCACGGCAACCATACGCACTGAGCCGACACTTCATAGACGAAAAGATTTAGAATATGATCAGATCAATCAAGAAAAACTTGATTGAAACACGATTGCGAATATAGGGACCAAGATGATCTTGCCAGGCTCACGGATCTTATTATTTACTTCATCACCATCATTCTCCTGCCCTCATACCAATATATTTGGTGTCGGCGCAACATGTCTTTTGTTCCATATCTACTTCTCTATTAGTCGTCATCTCGGTAGTCCCCCCCCTTCATAGCCACATCATCTTTCACAGAGTCCATCCATCGTTTCTTTGGTCTTCCCCTACTCTTGTTATGTTATCATTTACATAATAAAATAATAATTATACTGGTTTAGTATCTACATCTATCAGTCAAACTAAATTATTACAACAATAACCTGCACCGTTAAATAAGAATGTGCGTAAATTCCGACCAAATAATATAAACGTGAATACAGAGACATGCGCATCAGTAAATATACCTATTTGTCTGTCAACCCACTCAATAGTTAAAAACAAAAGTTCTTACTTAGCACATAATTAATTACCAAGTATATATAACAATCTACATTCCTAAACAAAGCAACAGTTAGGTATATCTATAGGTACTAACTGCATAGATTTTTTTACATAACATACTTTATCATTGTAGAAACAGGAAAAGTCATCTTAAAACCTACCCTTATGTAGGTATACCTACGTAAAAGCAATTTTATTTTATGGCATTTCTGTTTCAATCTTACAATAAGGAAAATCAACTCACAAATATAACAACAGCAACACACAAGCCACAACAACAAGACAACAACACAAACAACAAGTAATTTTGGTTTTTCAAAAACCAAAATGATTTTTCGTGAACGTTTCATTATAAAAACCATCGTGAACGTTTCATTATAAAAACCAAAACACAGACATTTGAGTACCTACATTTTGCCATGACAAGGGTCCTTTTGGCTGGTAAACAATAGAACTACAAGTAGAAGTTTATCTACAATTACCGTAACTTAATTTAGACGAAACATTCGCAGCATAGAAATATAGCAGATTCCGTGAGTTAATAAAAAAAAAAAAAAACAAAATATTTTATTTCACATAAGCCTACATGGGCACTTATGAAACGTCAGAAGCTAGGTGCACGGTTCCAATTGGTCGTTTCCTATGGAGAAGAACCGGCAAGAAACTCCACGGTTACTCTTTTTAAAAATAATTGGCTTTTACAATATTTTCAAATTACAGTAGGTATGGGAGGATAGCGTAGGATAGTTAAATATAGTTTGCAACGGTACTCCAATCAGGAGATAGTTTACCAAAACGTCTTTAAAATCATTTGTTATGAAAAAAATATGTAAACAGATTTTTTTTTTTTGGGAATTACATGGTTTTACTTACTTACATAATTACATTGCATGGTTGCGGTCGGTTGATAGGCGACGTAGGATGCAAGAGCGAGCGAAGGGCACCCCGAGGTTAGGTCCTGTATGGTTAGCCCTTTTCACAGAAATAGGAGCCCCGCTACATTGCAGCATTGGATGCAAGAGCGAGCGAATGAGAATACATATACCTTTACTCGTACCTCAAATCATATTAAACAGGGCCAATTGAAATCATAGGCAGACAGAAATAGGGCCCCGAGCCCCCGACGATAGGTACTAAATATTTGGCTTATTTTATTTTGCGTAAAATTTGTTACACCAACTGAAATATTTGACTACATTAAAATTGGTAAAATTGCTAGTTGGTAAGCAAGTTATTGGCGCCGATTCTGTTGTTCACAAACTAAATTAAGATACTCCATAGACAATTTAGACGAGATTAAAAAATTGGCTATTAAAAATACGTCAATTTGCATCAGGCGCCGACTAATTTGACAGGACTAAACTAATATTTATCTTCTGTCCTTTTCTTAATGAAATAGAAAGAAAGAGATGCATGAACTTAAATTTAGTTTAGTTTGTGAACAACAGAATCGGCGCCATTGTTTAAACGTTCACTTGCCAAACATTAGGTTTGCGTTAAAAAAAATTGTAAAGAGTTTATTTACTAAGTAATGATTTGGCAAATAAAATTATGCGGAAAATTGTTTAGGAAGTGATAATTTGTCAATATCTTTTTGATGAAACAAGGCAGATCCGAAAATTATATCTTTTATCTTAAACTTGGTTAATCTTGACATTTAACTAGGTTAGAGGCACGGGCAGATTCAATAGAACGTACCTAGATACAATATAAAGCTGTACCTATATATTGCCTACCTCGACACTGTATATACTGCCTACCTCGACACTGTATATACTGCCTACCTCGACACTGTATATACTGCCTACCTCGACACTGCATTGGTGACCCCGAAGTTTTGGAGGCACTACAACAGGTGCTTTTGAAGCCTTTCTCATAGTCAAGTAACAGACGCTGATAAGACATTATAAGTTAATGTAACTGTACTGATAACAGTGATAACTGATATGGTTACAAGTTGATACAATAGATTAGTACTAGATATTATCACAGCAATCACAAATCCATATTTTTTACTGTTGATCGAATCTATAAAAATATAAAATTCTAAGTCCTGACTCATAAATGTATATCAACACACAGCCTCAACCGCTAGTCCTAGAGACATACAATTTGGAAGGCGTGTTCTTTGTGAAGAGTAGGTATCCATTAAGAAGGGGTTTTTGGAAATTCAACCTTTAAGGGGGTGAAAAGGGGGGATTTTGTTTGTATGAAACTTATTCCTTGAGTTAATAACCTTCCAACTTGGCACGAATACCTACTTATCTAAGTAAATTATGAAGTTTGGCATTTTTTGTTTTTCTAAACAAAATTTGTGTTTTAACGCGCGGTCTGATTAAAAAAAACCCTTACAGAGGATTCAGGGGGTGACAAAGTTGATAGGTTAGAAAAATGTGTAAACCGCTGTCGGATTAACTCGAAACTCGGTAATAATAAACAAGTGCGTGTCGGGCCACGCACAGTGTAGGGTTCCGTAGTAGCCCGATATCACAATATAGTACGATTCTGTTGTTCTTTATTTTGAATTAATGGTAAAGATATTAGGAGTTAATGGTTATAATAACAAAAATCGACTTTAAATTTGAATGATCATTTCTAAGACGTGCGGGGATGTCGATCACTCGAATAATTACTCTATTTTGTTTTTCAATGCAAGTCTTTACCCGTTATAAACAAGCAACTACTTCATCTTAGTCACTTTAAAGGATTAAGGATTTTGTATTTGGTACAAAATTATCCAACACCAAGTTCAACGACTATAACTGCTAAACTAATAAAGTTATCTTAAATTCTATAGTCTTCATTTAAAGTTCATGAAATGCACTATCATCGAGAATTTTTCCAGATAATTTTAGGGTTTTGCAAAAATCGACTCCTACCAACGACGTGGAAAAGGGTACCTAATAAAGTTTAGGGTGTGGATTTTACTGCTTGCTTCCATTAACTTGAAAATGGGAAAGGGTCTTTGAGTCAAGTTCGGGATGTGTTCATACACATCCCGAACGATCGACGTGCGACGTACGACGAACAGCCCGGACGATCGACGTGTGACGTACGACGTACGACGAACAGCCCGGACGAGCGTGAAAAGCGGGGAATACAGTTTATTTGAAAAATCTGATTCCTTTGATTTTTAAACTTAAAAATTGGCTCGCATACTTATTTATCTAAATAATTAATGATAAAAGATCATAGACATACATTTTCGAAATTTTTAGAGGAAAGTACCTACCTACGAATTTCACGCGGACGAAGTCGCGGGCAGAAGCTACTTAGGTATGAAGGGATAAGCACAACGCTTTCCTGCTGATAGGAAAGGGGTTTGCTTAGTTGGTACTTTCAAATCAGACGTTATCAAGGCGCACGAACAGCAGGCACACTACCCTGTTTTCGTAATCCATACTAATATCACATCTATACTAATATTATAATCTATACTAATATTATAAAGCTGCAGAGTTTGTTTGTTTGTTTGTTTGTTTGAACGCGCTAATCTCTGGAACTACTGGTCCGATTTGAATGATTATTTTAGTGTTGGGTAGTCCATTTATCGAGGAAGGCTATAGGCTATATTTTTTTTCTTCAAAATTAGGGATCCGTAATAAAATTGCTATTTTGTAACACAAGGTGTAAAATCGAAAACCTATTTTTGCGTGCGCTGCAAAAACTATTGACAATAGAACAAAATAATGTACTACGGGTTTGTAGAGCCCATTAAGACCTACAAAAAAGTCCGCGAGAACATATGTCTAGCTATCATGGTTTAATCACAATAACCGATTTTGTGTTCAAAATAATTATTAAATCGTCTGAAGAAAAAAAAACTACGTTAAATAATGTATCTTTATCGAAATTAAGCATTATGTTATCAAGAGTATTTATGAAGAAGTAAAATACTTTTTGTTTCATCTCAATCGGATATTTCGTTTAAAAGTTATCACGTGTGTAAGATGTTAAGAGTTGGTACCTATTAAGGAGTTATGGGCCATAGAGTTTTTTATCTATACTAATAATAAAGCTGAAGAGTTTGTTTGTTTGAACGCGATAATCTCTTTAACTACCGGTCAGATTTGAATTCTTTTTGCATTTGATAGCCCAATTCTTGAGGAAGGCTATAGGCTATTTAACATCACGCTATGACCCTTAGGAGCCGAGCAAAAAGAAAAAAACTCAGAGTGAACGGTAAGCGAATACGAAGTGTTGCGACGCGACGGGGTGGGGGTACAAGAAATTTCACGCGGACGAAGTCGCGGGCAGAAGCTAGTAATATTATAAATGCGAAAGTGTCTGTCTGTCAGTCTGTCTGTTACCTCTTCTCGCTTAAACCGCTGAACCGATTTAGATGAAATTTGGTAGGTATAGAGATAGTTTGAGTCCAGATATTCCCACGGGATCGACACTTATGCGGGCGAAACCGCGGGGCGCTGCTAGTATACTAATTATGAGTAAGTATACTAATATTACTAATTACTAATTCATACTTGATATTAAACATGCGACAGTAACTCTGTCACACTGTTACCTTTTCATAGGTTAGGACATAGGATACTTTTTATACCGGTGGTAGTACGTTCCCGTGGTATAATTTCCGATCTACGTGGGCGAAGCGGTGTGCAAAACCTAGTAGCACATAATTTACAAAACATGCTGAATTACGTTCAAATATTGACGATATAGCAACTAATGTTATCATTTCACCAAATCATGTAGGAAACCGTCAAAATAAAGAATAATGTTACTAAAACACCCCAGTTTTGGTATGTAGCAGTAGGAGTAGCTCTATTTACAAAATTCGTTCAAATTGTGATGATTCCTGCAAATGTTCTGTTAGCATACGGTTCGCCTCGTGTTGTGAAAATAATGAATGGTAAAGTGGTGACACATTATACGTTATTCGGGGAATTCGGATGTAAGGACCAGTTTATAAAGAACTAGGCAACAAAGGATTGTGATTTTCTTACTCAGATTTGTCGGCACCTAGGTACCGCAAAACGCGGTTTCCTTCAATATACAGAGCATAAAACTATTGGCACTATATAATAATTATTTTACTACATTATTTTTATTTTTATTCAACGAAGACAATAATATATTAGTTAGGATACCTAGCGAATATACTAGGTAAGCTAACATACTGAGAGGACAGTCCGCAGGCTCGCAGTACACTCAAGATTCCGGTTCAACAAACCAGTTCACAACAGATAGTTTTCCCTATTATATAGAGCTAGGTATAACTGCCGGCTGCAATTGCAACATGCAATTGTCGAGCACTCTTCACTATGTCGCAAAACATTTTTCTGAGAAAACCTTCGATCAATAATTATTGATCGAAGGAGAAAACTTACTATTCATGCAACACTTTTGAACTCGTTTTTCGAATACCTACCTCCGTTCGATACTGACACGATGACCTTTGTCTTAGATTTACTAAGAAACGGAAGAAACAACATAAATCCGTACTGAGATGTAGACAGATAGATACCGGTTTCTGGATGACCGGCCACCGGGGTGATACTATAAACTGTTAATAAATTGCTTTTGTGGCAAATGATAAAAAAAGTAATTGATTATCAAGTTTAACATCGCCATAATTAAATTTTAAAGCCTCCAGCCATATATCAACTGATGTAACCACCTTATCACTTGAGTACCGCGAAGCCTGCAGCCACCTGCAGCGTGCAGTAACGGCGCGTTACGTTCGTCACAGCCACGCCACTGCACTTAGCTGCTAGGCATCACATAACACCATGTTGTTCACTGCCGTACTAACTAATGTTTTCAATTAATAGTTTTTGCGCTAATGAAGTGCGAAGAAGTTTTTCTTTTGAAGCTAGTAAGTAGGTACTTGAAGATTGCTTTTTGACACTTCTAAAGGTCAGATTGCATTCGCTTCGTGTTAGGGACGCTTTTATCGTAGTGTTTAGCTGGTCCTTATGTAGGTACAAAGTACTACAAGCAATAATACGCTGATAAAATATAATTTGAAAGTTTATGGTAAGCATACAAACTAGTTAAAAAAAAGTAATAAGTACTAAGTAAATAAGGCGGTTTTCAGACGGAGGTTTTCGTTTTCTTGCTACCAATAGTTTAAAACTGAACAAGTTAAGCTCAATCTTTAAGCTGTCTTTAAAATAACCAGAACTTCCTATTTATTAAAATTTTAAAATAATTCAAACTTCAATTTACATTTAAC
This sequence comes from Oligia fasciuncula, assembly GCA_963082905.1. NCBI lineage: Eukaryota > Metazoa > Arthropoda > Insecta > Lepidoptera > Noctuidae > Oligia > Oligia fasciuncula. Next base: position 20,498,353 of record OY720402.1, on the reverse strand, counting down.
CATTCTTTTTTTGCCTAGACTCTAATCTTCTTTTGAAAAAACTGTCCCCAAATCTATGCCAGCCAAAAGTAGTAATGTAAAGGTCACCAGCGGTTGACCGGATCGGTTGAGCAACCGACCTTGGGGTTACCTTACCAGTTGTCGACCACTTTCCACTTTTCGTAGTCCATTGCTACCTGATAAGGGCTTTTGGTTCAATTGCTCAAATAATACCTACCGGTAATGTACGTAATAAAAACTAGGCTTCAGTGTCGCAATAGCGTAAAAAGATTGTTGGTATTTCGTAAAAGCCCTTAATATCACAATTAATTAGATATACCTACATAATTTATGTATATAGGTAAATGGGTACTAAGGTAACTTCTAAAACTACTAAAAGTTGTGTGACTGTAGAGTTTAATTTCACTGTTTTTAACCAGAAACAGTTTTTTTTTAATGAAGCTTTTTTGTCTCACTCTCACTCCTATTCTAATTTCGCGAAATTCGTCCACTTAATATGTCAACAAAAGAACAAATTCATATCCGGAAACGAAATAGAAACCAGTCTGTTTTCACCCATATTAGTGTAGGTACTTACCTAGTAAGTGTATGAACAATACAGCGTTATTAGCGACCTCTCTCAAACAAAGAAGTTCGTTCAGTGTGTCACACTCACTGACAGTTCGTTCAGTGTGACACTCACTGACAGGCGTGTAGCGTGAAATTGCCAAAACGTTGTTGCGTTTCTGTTTCCTGGATTTCTAATTAGGTAATGGCGCCGATTCTGTTGTTCACAAACTAAACTAAATTTAAGTTCATGCATCTTTTTCTTTCTATGTCATTAAGAAAAGGACAGAAGATAAATATTAGTTTAGTCCTGTCAAATTAAGATAATCCATAGACAATTTAGACGAGATTAAAAAATTGGCTATTAAAAATACGTCAATTTACGTCAGGCGCTGACTAATTTGACAGGACTAAACTAATATTTATCTTCTGTCCTTTTCTTAATGAAATAGAAAGAAAAAGATGCCTGAACTTAAATTTAGTTTAGTTTGTGAATAACAGAATCGGTGCCAATATGTTACATGTATTTACTAATTTTGATCCAATCAGTGTTCTGACTTGCATTTGACTTCAACCTGAACGTAGATAGTTTTTCTCTTTTTGCCACATTTCATTTCGCTCTTTTCCGCTTCATGTAATCTCAAAACGCATATTCAATGCTCCAAAATTCCATGAAAAGAGGGTGCCCTGTTGTAATTTTCATCGATTTTTGGTTCGATCATTCAGAAAATTAAAAAAAAATATGCTTTATAATGGTGGGGAACCTACTCAGCACTACTACTTTTTGAAACTGTGACGATGGTAATTAGATTGTGGGATGTTTGGCCAAACGCAATATACGGATACTAAATTTTCCTGTTTAAAAAAGTGTGTTTACATCCGTTATCCTGTATATATGTGTCTGCTGCTCCTCGCAACAGGTTACTCCTATCAAAGGTCACCCATATTTACAAAGCAGTGGCCACCGACAATAAATCAAGCACAACAATTGCAGGCAAACCCGCTGGGCGTTGTAGTAAACATCCGTAATACTATACTATTATGTTTGGTAAACAATTTTCGACGACGCGCGACGGGTGGGTTCATATTGTGGATTTACGCCAAATATGGAGTTTGTCAAAATATTCTACGGATATAAGTACCATGTTTTGGGAAATAAACCGAAATCAAACAAATAATTGTGCACTCAGTACCCACTCGTATGCCGGTTATCGAAATCAAACAAATAATTGTGCACCCAGTACCCACTCGTATGCCGGTTATCGAAATCAAACCCAACTCGCAAGAACAGATGATATTTACATTATTCCAATTATATTTTTTGTGAGAAACTTTCGCTTTTTTTCTCAAGAAACAATTGATCAGCTGCGCGACCTTGCAATGTCAAAAATGAAGTCATTTCTCAGCGGCCATTGCTCAACAAGTCATTGCTACATAATATCCATGACGATGCGAATTTAACACAATAACGTGGACACAATCGATGTTTTAGTAACAGGTTTTTTGAAGAACAATGACAAACTCACAGACACAAACAAACAAACTCTCAGAAATGTCAGCCATTCAATGACGGAAAGATAAAGATTGGTCCTTTTCTCCAAAAAATAAATCATAACCCTAAAAAGAGATAGAAAAGTTATAGCGAATTCCACTAGAACTGTTGCATATCAAAACAATTAAACGGTTTCGTTTAATAAAAACAAACCATGCTGCTGATAACGCAACTGTTAACAATAAGTTAGTGTAGAGCAATCAAGCGAGTGAATCTGAAGCATCCCTAATTGTTCGCTTTGATTGCTCCATTGATTATTAATTACACCATTTGCAAAAAGTCTGCTTGATTTCTTTTTTCAAAGATGTGACTACAACCACAACAAACCTAGCTTAGTAACAAGGGTGGATGGTAGTTCTATCTCTGATTAGAATGTAAGAAAGAAAAATTGTCTTCACACGTGCAAAAAACAAGATAAATCAAAACAAGCATGCTTGTAAATATTTACAAGCATGGAACAGATGAAGGTAAGAGATGAATTTCAGTAGCACCAAAGAAGAATGGCCTCTACCGACAACGGGATTATATTTAGGAGAGACCAATTTTTATTAATTCATTAATTTCTAGTTAAGTAAGTTCCTGCAAATAAATATGTTTTAGAAAACTTTCTTATCATATTCAAGGTAAATTTTATTTATATTTCTCGGAAACTATAAAGACTATAAACACCAAAACGAGCCTTCTTCAAACAACAAACATTATTTCTGTATTATTTACATCATCCGTAATCCATTGCGTTTCTTTAACTTCGAGTTCAACTTGAACTAGCAGTCTTACGTGTTAACGAATACATAACAGATAACTGTTTACTTTAAGTGGTCGTTATCAGAGCATGAAACTGGACAGCTAGTGCTACCAAGCTCGTCAGCAGCGGCTGGTAGTTATGGAAGAATGATGGTAGTAAATAAATTTCTTTCCAAAAAATACTTCTCCTTTTCCAAAGACAAAAGTTTTGTGAGTCAGTAACATCACTCACACTACTGTTTTTTCCCCATTTTTCTGGAACTTTGCAGCCTGGTAGCACACAACTCAATGGTAGCGCCTATACGTTCCCTTTGAGTTGTTGTGTACTTACTGATAATTCGGTGGTTTTACTATACGCCCCAAGCTCCTAATTAGTGATTCTAGTGAACACCCCACAGCGCATAATCAGAAATGTAGACCATTGATAGTGAGTCCAAGAGGCTACTTGGGGATTTACTCGAGCGTCGTTTGGACCTATTGGATCTTGAAGATTAGGTGTTATCGATATCCGTGGGTGTTAGGAAGTAAAAAAGTAGCTTTTCAGTTTTTTTTTAACTTATGTTTTTTACCGCAGTCGGGTTTTTTTTTTACTTTTTTTTATACAGACGGTTCAGCTTACATAATCAGCCTATAATGTTCCCACTGCTGGGACACAGGCCTCCTCTCGGTGAGAGGGAGCGGGCCGTAATCCACCACGCGGGCCCAGTGCGGGTTGGCAGATGCCACATGTCTTCGAATTTTTGGTTCTAGAACATGCCGGTTTCCTCACGATGTTTTCCTTCACCGTTTTGAGAGCAGTGGTGATGAAATAATTTACACAAAGTAAAGCGCCTGTTTGTGAAGGCCGCAGGAACCCGTTGGATGCGAGAAGCACAGAACCGGTCGAAGTGGAAGTGCTTAGGGGAGGCCTATGTCCAGCAGTGGACGTCTTTTGGCTGATATGATGATGATGATGATGAAAGCGCCTGTCTGGGTTCGAACCTACGACCTACAACTCGTAAGTCGCGGCCGTTACCACTGGGCCACCACTGCTCTCACGGTTCAGCTTGATGTCCTGATTTCCTTAATCTGACCGTAATACGTAACGTCTTATAACACTGCGCGTCATATAATCCTTCATTTAATGATGTTTCAGCCGGAAGTTCAACATTATCGTACGTTATCCGTGATTTCCTGAAGGTCGGTTTGCTCCGACGATATTCCAAAACCGTTTTGCCTTTTTTATTGTTTCCGATGTAAGAATCTTTTGAGATGTATTTTGTCACTCATCGTCGTAGCAGATATTATTTAACTCACGTTTATTTCACAAAACTTGAAACAAACAAACAAGCCGGAGCGTTGTGTATCATTGTATGTATGTATATGTATGTACATATAATGCCACAAGTGCTGTGATCAGCTGTGATGCCGTAATGGCTGACAGAAAGTAGTGTGGGGACGGTGCGAGAGAGTGAGAGATAGAGAAAGAGTAAAGAATGAGAGAGAGAGAGAATACATGATTCACTGCAGCTGCACGTGTTATGCTATGTTCACATGCACGCCGTGCTGCCCGGCGGGCTGCCTGGCGGGCTGCGCGGCATGCAGCCCACCCCAGGTCGGCGAAAATTCAAGCTGTTCACACGCACGCCGTCGTGTCAGTCAGTGCCAGCATGGCGGGCAGCGAGGATCTCGGTGTTGTTGCTGCCATATCCTTTGGCTTAACTTATTTTTATTGGAAAAAGAAACAAAATGATGAACGACGGAGAAAAAGACTGCAAAGAAGATCCACTCGTCACGAAAGGGCGAGAATCGGCGAGAGAGACTGACTGCCCGCGCGCGTGAAAACAGTCACCGGGCGCCCGCACATTCATCCTTTGAACTTTGCCAAAAAACCGACACTCGCCCGGTTCGCGGCATTCACGTTCACAGGCGCGTTTACGGGCTCGGGCGTACCGTTTACACGCTCGGGAATGTGAATGTGCACGTTGAATGTCGAGTTGAACGCGCGCGTGTGAACGTAGCATTAAACTTTATTGACGATTTTGATCACTTCGGCTTGTGGAAATCGGCAGATTATTTTTTTCCTGTTATCCTTGAATTATTTCCTTCAAAATAAAAATAAAATCGACCGCGCTTGAGACTGTCGAGGTGACGTTTTTTTTTTCAAGTTTTTAATCCTCCCACTCCCTCACGTCCGCGTCACGCTAAAATAGTCAGATTATTGAATTTTTTTCTACATTTTTACAAATTTTTAAACTTTTCAGCCAGCTATCGATTTTCTTACTATTCTGGTCAGCTCCCCTACTATGAGTATGCATCTTATAATACGTCTAAGAGCTCTGCCTCATTTCATTAGTGCGTTGCGTCGTCGCAGTGTCGACTCAATGCTCACTAATGATTAATTAAATTATGACAATTTAATTATTATTTTAATTAAATTAGTCAATACTGTCTAATTTATTAGTCATTATTATATCCATAATGACTCAACGCAGGTGTGGCAGGTGTGGTGTGGCGTAACTATAGGGTGGCTAAGGGCAAAATGCCACGGGCCCCCAGCCAGCGGCCCGAGAGGGCCATGAGCACAGGAGGATCCTAACCATAAGTTTATAAATGCAAACTAAGAAAATATTCAACAAAGGACACCATTCAGGTTTCGAACATTTTGTACCTTTTCCCCATTGTTTGTCTAATTTTTTGGACAGGACCTCATGCTCAGCAGTAGAGCCACTAGACCATCGAAGCAGTCAGGTGTTAAATTTTGTGGAGGAAAATATGAAATCTACGCGGAAGAAGTCGCGGAAAAATGCTAGTAAAAAAAACTATAACGTTGATTGAGCTTCTGTAGGTACATTGAGGGAGGGCCCCATCCCTTGAATTTGCCACGGGCCCCAATCGGTATAGTTACGCCACTCTGCTTGCACCGTAGTTTGACATTTGTGTGTCAGTGATAGGACTGACGCTTAGCCATAGTACCTACATGCTAAGTAAAGTTTTCTCGGCTTGAGACTTCGTATAAGTTTAGACTATCGCGATTTCCCCTTGCTGGATCGGTGTGTACCGTTTGTAAATATATTTCATCTAAGTAGTTTCTAGAGGAACTAAATGGCACAGAGGCGGGACATTCACCTTTCGTTCAAAAGGTCACGATGTCACTTCCCTTATCAGGAATTCAGAACAAAGTACCTACATCCTAGGTTGGACTTGTGGATTTTACCTACATTGAAGATACCATAAATTCAACGTTTGCCTTTTGTTTACTGCTGCTTTGGGAGTCATTAGAAGCGGTTTAAAACTGACTAAATCATCAAACCAAGTAATGTGTGCGTAAAAAAATGTTTCGCTGTGACATTTTGGTGACACCATTTACCCAAATTGCACCAATTTTCTAGTCTAGCACTTACAATAATAGTCATAACAACAGTAGTTCTTTACAAAGTTGATGATTATTTAAATTCAACACGCGAACTGTTCGTCCCGTCGTGCGCCCGCGCATCCTTGAGACTGCACGATCCATAGAAACACGAACTTAATATATATTTGATGTCTCTACAAAATCAAAGTAAACTAGAGAGGTCGAGACTGTATGAAATGAAATCTACGTGTAAAGTGTAAACTAGTTCTGCTTTTTGGAAGATCCTGTGCATCCTCCACTGTGGTAGATGTTACTTTTAAAGACTTAAGAGTAGAGTTCTAAGTGATAAACAAAAAAAGCACCGATCTGCGATAAGTTTATGTTTTGTTTTCCACGATTCATGGAGCTTGGTAAAAATATTATGTTTTGTAAGTTCAAGGTGGTTTTGTAAGTTATAAGTGCCGCATACCTAACGTGGATCACCTTGAGGTTGAGAGTAGATGCGCAGGCACACGCGGTTCTTACTACCTACTTTGAAGTTGCCTACACTTACTACGGTTTTGGAATTGTCTTTTTCTTGTGGGATCTGTCAAGACAAGTTTCATTCAGAGATCCATTGCCTGGGGGGCCTGGGCCATATGTTTCATTATCACCATCAGCCAAAGACTATTTCTCAAATACTATTGAATGATTTCTAACCTTAGGTACCCAACCTGTCGTAGCAAGAGCTAGAGACACTGCAGATGACCTGACGCTGATATAGCCATCTGAAGCCTGACATTGGCTGCACCTACGGTAGACAGAAACGGTAGATACAGCAATATGCCAAAGGTCTCATTATACGGAACTGTCCGAGATCTTCTTCATTCATTTTCGCTTTTCGGTCGAATAGTGAGGGTAAGCTCCACTGAGTGTGCAGTGTGCTGTGACGAAATCTAAGGTCTAAGTAACTATTTTGATCTTGAGTCTAACTAGCAAAGTAATTTGTAGATCTTTGACGGCCACCCGTTACGGGTATAGTCAGAAGCCCGAAAGTCTGACAACCAGTATGTCCAAGACGTATCGTCCGTGTGTTACGTGGTAACTGGATTGTGGAAGTCAGGTAGGCAGTAGCTTCATGTCGTGTAAAATGCTGGTATTCAGCTGCAACCGGTTAGACTGGGAGCCGACCTACCTAGATGATGAGTCTAGCTTATAAGTTTAATAGTGACTGACTGCCTTGGGTGCAATGGACTTACTGAATCTCGTATCTTGAATCACGTGGGTCTCCCACAGCTCACCATATAAGGTACCTATTAGAATATACCCCGGGCTCCGGCCCACACGCTCGAACCTTTCTATCGGATATCTTATGGCCGTTCTAAGCCCAGTTTATTAGCAAGTACAGTCGCGCCGGGATCACTCGCAATGAACATCGAAACAATTGCATGTATCCGGGAGGGCACGGTGACAGTGCGAGCGGGCTCTGTCACATTATGTAGATTGGTCATTTGCTTATTTGTACGGTGAGTACCTACAGGTGCACCAAACATCTAGCGACCCAATTGAGTAACACTCTTTGAATAACAATCCGAAGGATTTTGCAAGAAATTCTTAATCCAATCCTTCATAAGTTCGAAATATTCGCCTGCTCGACGTAAAGAACCATGTCCCATGCAACCATAACAACATGACAATTTGGAAAAGTATTGCCATTGTTAGTGTATCATGCAATTATATAGGTATCCCCCAGGAAAGGGTCAGCGACAATGTAAGTATATAAACTTCGGCGGAAACTTGAAGTTGGGTGCAATTCAATTTTATAAGTAGGTATTTCTCTTTGTTTCTGATAAACCGCATGCTTGGAAATGGAAAAAAATCCTACATGGCATTTAATTTTGTCGAAATTGAAAAACCTGTAAAATTAATTATACAATGCTGGTTAGGTAGCTGTGCTTCTTATAATATTTTGTATTCATAACTGATGAATAATTGATTGATTTACGGTTCAATGGCAAATGGCAAACCTTAATATTAACGAAAATTGATTTTAAAAACATCATCAACTATAAGGAAACGTTAATTTTAAAACCAAATGTATGTATACATACAGTTAGGTTCTGTATCTGAACCAAGCAAGAGAATAGGAACTAGCCCCGGAATGTACAAAACTCATTAATTGCTCTTATTTTTTTATAGGGCTGACCCCAACGTCTTTGGGAAAAGGCTGCTAGGCAGATGATGATGATGATTTTTAAAAAGGGCCGTCATACAAAAGGTCGCTGTAAGAGCGCCCGCGCAGCCGAATGCACTCCACTGATTGTTCTTACTCCGCCGAGACATGATAGCATCGTAAAATTAACCATACACAGCTAACACAGCTGCCACTGCGTACAATATATACTCATATTTAGACCTTTATCAGACATTGATTACCTCCAGATAGACTCGTGTTTGAAACTTGTTTCATTGAAATTGCCCTAATGACTAGGTATATTAATTCTACATCAACGGTAGAATTATGATAAACTAAGAATGATTACATATCTACAACAACGATTAGAAGAGAGCATCAAACTATTCATCAACTATAGCCTCAACAGATTGGCTGCAGATCGCCTTCGCATGGCGATGCTAATTCATCAACTATAGCCTCAACAGATTGGCTGCAGATCGCCTTCGCATGGCGATGCTAATTCATCAACTATAGCCTCAACAGATTGGCTGCAGATCGCCTTCGCATGGCGATGCTAATTCATCAACTATAGCCTCAACAGATTGGCTGCAGATCGCCTTCGCATGGCGATGCTAATTCATCAACTATAGCCTCAACAGATTGGCTGCAGATCGCCTTCGCATGGCGATGCTAATTCATCAACTATAGCCTCAACAGATTGGCTGCAGATCGCCTTCGCATGGCGATGCTAATTCATCAACTATAGCCTCAACATTGGCTGCAGATCGCCTTCGCATGGCGATGCTAATTCATCAACTATAGCCTCAACAGATTGGCTGCAGATCGCCTTCGCATGGCGATGCTAATTCATCAACTATAGCCTCAACAGATTGGCTGCAGATCGCCTTCGCATGGCGATGCTAATTCATCAACTATAGCCTCAACAGATTGGCTGCAGATCGCCTTCGCATGGCGATGCTAATTCTTTGTCCAAACTAAAAGCAAGCCTCTTATTAGTCTGATCATGCAGGTTGATACAGCACAATATGGTTTCTTGCCATCTCCTGGCCTGGACCGGTTTTTAACAGGGTATGTTTGATAGACTGCGGTAGGCTATTGTTTGTTGATGGCAATATTACAAATAAAAACATAAACGTAACTTGGCGCTGTCTATTTTCTTTACGAAGTAACGGAACCACCGAAAAGGTGACACTGGCTGTTGACAATTACTCTAGCAGAGCGTCGTAACGATGGTTGCGTGGCGGTTGTCTTCTGATGAGACATGATGTCAGGGAAGCCGCTGTCGTACCACGTCCACGACGAACAGCTATATTCCAGCACAATCCTGATGACATTGAAGCTGAACCACTAATACGATGACTACTTCAGGTGCAGGCTACCGTAATTTTATAAGTTGCCTATTCTACGCACATGTTATGTTATTCAAGCGTTTCGCAACAAATCCTAGCAATGCTGTACCTACGATCATAAAAATAACAAAAATTGTTATTTTACATACATTTCACTTTGCTTATCGTTAAAATTCGTTATTGTGCCTGCGCAATTCATATATAACTAGGTCGACATGTGGTTAATGAATGTAGTTCTTTTTTATTTTAAATATTATCAGCGAAAAACTGCTGCGCTGAATTTTATTTGTTGATCATGTATCGAAAACGAAGGTAAACAAGAAAAAGATTGTTGAGTAACTCTAGCTAACCTACCTGTCAAGTTTTCAATTTGAGACACCAGTAATTTGTTAATTGCAATTATATTTTTTTCACATTATTAAGTTAATATCACAAGAAGTTGAAGTGTTAACTTTACATACCTAAAGTAGATTAATATACAGTCAGTCAAATTACGTGTTCGAATGAGGAAAACCAACCCACCCGTATGCAGGTTCTAAACCGTTAATATTTATTTATTTATTTGGGACAAACAAACAGTAACACATTATATCTGCGCAAATAATATAAACAAAGATATTATATAAATGTGAAACTCACACTCTGGCCTGTAAAATTCTGGCTTCTGAAACCTCGATCAAGTTTCTGATCAGTTGGTAAATCTCTTGTCAAAACTTGGCAATGATTTAACTAGGCCAAAATAACTACAAATCAGGTTGACCTGACATACAAACGAAAACGCTTAAAAATATTGTTCCGACCTAAATGTATCCGAGGCGAAATGACCAGCACTGCAGTATGTCAGTCACAACTAGAGACAGTAAGTGGGAATGGACGCTAAATGAATGTGACACTTAGGTACAACTTGGCAACTATACGGGTATTTTCCCCGTAAGAGGAGATAACTGGAGATAAACCATGTTTAGCACAACGAAATAAAATTATCTGCTTATCTTAAAGATTTAAGAGAAGGAATTTATTAGAGTTAAATTGTAAAAAAATAGGTTGTGTGTTAAAAATAAATAAATGAAACCAAGTTAAATAAAAAATATGAGGATAGAGAAGGACATATGAAAACCGAGGAAGTACATTGTAAGTATGATCTATCGGAGTCAAGGCTTGGTTTGCGCAACATGCGCCGGCGCAGCCCTGCGCCAGTGAAAGCCGATCTTGCACAACCGTAGATCTAAGAGCGAAGTCTCGAGTAAAGTGGGAAATTATAATTATGCTCTTCACGCGTAGTCACTGTAAATTAAATTGCACAGTGGTTTGATTGTATGATCTTGGTTTTAATATACGATTAGCGAGATTGTACAACAAAATAAGGAAACTAAACGGAAAGGCAACCGAGATTTGGAACAGGTAGGTAATAAATTATGTTTTTTCTATAAATTATCATTGACTTTTAAACAGACTCGTGCACGGATTTTTATTCTATTTATACCGTTACGGAAAGAATAGGTAACATACGAGACAATGTATTATGTATTTTTAGAAAATGCAAGTTCGAATGTCTTCATCAATACCAATCACAGAAATCTAAATAAAATATTTCTGTTATACCAATATAATCGTATTTCTATTTCAATCGGACGATAGTCAGTAGATAAAGATATTGTATCTTACAAACATGACAGGTGATCATTTGATCGCTCCCAGTAATCCCCAGCACATTGCACACAACGCTATCAGTTTTATAACCGACTTCAAAAAGGAGGAGGTTCTCAATTTGGATGTTCATATTTTTTTGAATGTATGTTCGGGCAAAACTCCGTCAAATATAGACGGATTTTCATAATTCTTTTTTTAATGGATAAGGTATGCTAATAATAAACTAAGTGTAAAAAAATAATATAATTAAATCTAGTTTAAGTTACAATAGCCTAGTGTGAACTTGCTCATCGCCTTTTACAAAATATATTTATAATAACTAGCTTCAACTTTCTGACTAACTGACAGACTATTTAATTTTGACAATTCAAAAGTGCCTGTACAAGGTTTAATTGAAATAAATGATTTGAGTTTGAGTTTTGAGTTTATTGCTTTTCCCGATGCTGGGGCGGTAATTGTTGAGGAGTTCTCCTGGTATTTCACCATCAGCTCCATTCCACCATTCGCAATGTGGGGAGCATAAATTGTTTAGCAACCATATTAAGGAATCGAATCGCAACCTGTGAAATACTTATTATTGAGTAGTTCCGGTGGCTATCTGTGGTCTTCATCATCAGTTCCACTTCACCAAATGGTGCTTTCCGAGAGCAAATGCGCGAGTTACTATAAAAAATACCCAAATCGCTATAGGTGTGCCTATAACATTTGAAGAGTTGATGACAATGGGACCAATCTAAAAGTATATCCTTTTAGATAAAAAAATAATTTTGCAAATCGAATTATAAATAACGGAGTTCTGAGGTAACAAAGTCAAAGTCAAAGTCAAATCATTTATTTCAAATAGGCACATTAAAGGCACTTTTGAACGTCAAAAAAAAACTAAATAGAAATGATTCTAGTCGCCCATTCGAAAAGGTAGTTTTCGTATGGAGAAGAATGGGCAAGAAACTCCACCGTTACTCTTTTAAAAATGTTTTACAAGGTCTTGTATACATAATAAAATTTATATGTGAACACGATGCACCCATAATAAAATTAGTCTACCACAAAAGGTAAAAAGAATTAAAAATTAAGCAATGACAGGTAAATCAAATAAGTGATAGATACATGGTGCTCACATATTTACAAGTTATTTAAAAAAAAAAGAAAAATGAAAAAATGCAAAAGTAGTTGAACTTTAACAAGTGTGTGAGCCACTGTAGTCGCAGATTGTAAAATTGAATTAGAATAAGATGTCATAATTAAAAATATACATATAAATTAAATTAGGAACAAGTTTGATTTTGTCTAGACTTTTAGATTGTCCTATGGAGCAGGACCAGCATGTTTCCAAACATTCTTATCTTGGATATAATCCTCTAATTTGTAATATCCTTGTTTACAAAGTGTACTTTTAATATGAGTTTTAAATTTTCTTTCATTTAATTGCAATATGTCACAAGGTATTTTGTTGTAGCATTTAACACAGTACCCCATAAAAGATGTATGTACTTTCGATAATCTGAAAAAAGGTTGATCTAATTTATCTTTATTTCTAGTATTAAAATTATGCCTATCACTTATTTTATTAAAAAGATGTTGATTTTTTCTTACATACATAATATTTTCATAAATGAATTGGCAAGGTACCGTCATGATATTAACCTTTTTAAATAGTTCCCTAAGAGATTCGCGACGACGTAGATTGTAAATGGCTCTGACAGCTCTCTTTTGTAAAATAAAAATGGATTCAATGTCAGCAGCCCGACCCCATAGTAAAATGCCATATGACATAATACTGTGGAAGTAACTAAAATAGACCAAACGCGCGGTTTCTACATCTGTTAACTGTCTTATCTTTCTAACAGCATAAGCGGCGGAGCTTAGCCGCCCCGCAATAGATGTTATATGAGGTCCCCATTGTAATTTCTCGTCTAGCGTGATTCCTAGGAAAACTGTCTGATCAATAAATTCTAGTTTTTGGCCATTCAATATGATTTCACATTCGCTACTTCTAACATTCGGTAATTTAAATCTAATGCATTTGGTTTTTTTTTCATTAAGTACTAAATTATTTACCGTAAACCAATCTTGGACCTGAAGAATAGAGTTATTCACGTCGTCAAGATTTTGTGACCGTCGGTCTATTTTAAAGATTAATGATGTGTCATCTGCAAATAACACCATCTTCGGTTGATTTTGAAGTAATTGGGGTAAATCATTGATGTAAACTAAAAAGAGGAATGGACCCAATATCGAACCTTGAGGAACACCCATTGTCATTTCAGACCCTAATGAGTTTACGCCGTTTACTTGAACTTTAACCTTTCTATCTTTCAGGTATGATCTTAGCAAGTCAAGTGCTGCTTTTCTAATTCCATAGTGCTCCAGTTTCATCAGAAGTGTCTCGTGGTTTACGCAATCGAACGCCTTAGAGAGGTCGCAAAAGATTCCAATGGCATCTTGTGCTTCTTCCCAGGCGTTAAAAATGTTCTTTATAAGGGTAACACCGGCGTCAGTAGTGCAACGCCCTTTGGTGAAACCGTACTGGTGTTCATGAAAGATGGAATTTTTATTAAAGTGACGTAGCATTTGATTGAGCATCAACTTTTCAAACACCTTACTGAGAACTGGTAGAATTGACACAGGTCTATAATTGTTAGGATCTTTACTATCACCGGATTTGAACAATGGTACTACTTTACTATGTTTCATAAGATCCGGAAAGACTCCTTGGTCAACACTGGTGTTAAATATGAAAGCTAAATAGGGCGCAATAGTTTCGATGAAAGATCTACATACTTTTACAGACATTCCCCAGAGATCTTCTGTTGATTTAATGTTAAGATCTCTAAAAGCTTTTATAACAGCCTGGGGGCTTGTATGCTGAAACCTAAACTCCAAAGGGCATGCCTGTACATTCTTTTTAAGTAAGGCAGCAGAAAGCGTGGGGGATGAATTTAAAGCTTCAGTAGTTTTAAGGGGAATATTAGAAAAAAAGTTTTCAAATTCCTGAGCTATTTCTACATCTGAGTTGATGGGGCCATGTGCAGTCTCTAAATTAAATTCAGTGTTAGGCTGTTTTTTCCTACCTGTTTCATTATTTATTATTTGCCAGGTAGTTTTTATTTTATCATCAGCTGATTTTATTTTATTGCTAATATAAAGAGCTTTAGCTTTTTGGCACACACTTTTAAAAGTTTTTGAATATTTTGCAACATACTGATGAAAGTTTGTATTATTCATATGTTGCTTTAAGCCATAGAGTTCAAAAAGTTTTTCCCTGCTTTTACGAATACCTGGAGTCGCCCAGTCACTAAATAAAAACTTTGTGTGAATATTTTTAGTTTTTAGTGGAAAAGTGTCATTAAACTGCGCGTTTAATATTGAAAAGAACTCGGCGTAGAATTCATTTGGGTCACCTATATTATTAAAATTCTGATCACATAACTTACTGGCCAAAGAATTATTTAATTTCTCTAACTTTTTACATGTAATTGTCCTAAACCTTATTTGAATTTTTTGTAAAGGCATGTAGGAGCTAAATGTTATTTTTTGTCCACTGTGATCAGATGGCAACTTATTTACAATTTCTTTGTGTAAGTAATCACAATTACAAAAAACATTATCAATACAAGTGGCAGAAGAAGCTGTCACTCGGGTTGGTTCAATAAAAACATTTGACAAATCAAATGACCTAAAAAGACTTAACAATCTGACAGTATTCGAGTTATTTTCCAATAAATTAATATTAAAATCTCCACATACTATTATTGACTTACTACTAGTACTAAGTTTCTTTAACACATCTTCCATTACAGAATCAAACACCGATAGATTCTGGTAACTTGGAGGTCTGTATACACATACTATAACATGCTTATCAAGCTCAACACAGGACAATTCAATGGTGTGTTCAACAGACAGTCCGATTATGTCTTTTCGTTCTTTTGATTTAATAGAATTTTTAAGTAATATTAATGATCCGCCATGTATCATACGTTTTCGGCTGAAATGGCTAACTACACAATAATTTTCATAATTAATTGACTTTACTTGATGATCTTTCAACCAATGCTCTGTTAAACAAATGACATCAAACTTGGTGTTTTCCAAAAACAATTCTATTTCCAATAATTTGGAAGCGCAACCTTGGATATTCTGATTAAATAATTTTAAAATATGTTGCACTCCCTTTGGTTTTTTATTAACACACATTAAAAAAAATATTCAACCGATTTGATAACCTCCTCCTTTTTTAAGTCGGTTAAAAACAAGAATGCGGAACCAACGGCACCGACTTCCGAAATTGAAGTTATTTTTCACTTTATACTAAGTGTTTTTTTTTAAAGTCGGTTGTTTTTTTTTGTAAAAAAGTTTTATATGATGATAGCACATGGTTTCCTCAAGGTTTTCCTCATATCTCTATGTTAGCCAGTAGACATCACTTATAAGATAACTGGGCCTCGTTGCTACTTGATCTTCAAAATATTCATTATAAATCGATCGTAAGATATTATCTGTTTTTACATTTCTTGCATTGCAACAATCCTCCTTCAACAATTTCGTATATTTTCTATGAACCAACGCACTCTAGGCGACATCGTTTTTTTTTTGCATGAAAAATGCGTTGTGAGGCCCTTTGCGGCTGTCATGTGCCTGAATGGGTCATGGCTCACTGCATTAGGTGGTGAAGGGACGACGCCAAGACAAAGTGCAAGTGCCTTAAAGGTGCTTCGATCTGGGCAACGTGAAAGATACACATATTCTAATTAGGCGACCAAAGTTAAAAACATGTTTTTCTCCTTAACTTTCGCCATTGTACTTGTATTTCTTTTTGTTTTGTTGGACAAAACAAAAACGCAACTTATTTCCATAGCATACCTACTGTTGTTCCAATTATTGTTTTTTTCTACAACCAGCTGTACTCACTGTAGCAGTGAATCACAAATACTATATAATGGATCTTTTATTACAATGCATGTTCCACTTTAGTCGTTAGTTTCTTATCATTAATAAATATTAAGTATGATTCAAACCCTTAGATACATAGTAGGGACCATACACTTAGCCACACCTAACTTCATTCATCATTTCACTTCGCATATCTCTATGGACTTATGGCTAAGGGTGACCCACGGTGACCTCCGCCTACCCAGGCCTGTATTATTTATTTATGAAGATACGCATTACCTAGGTATGTCAATTTGTTTAATTAACTAAACAAATACTTAGGCGGCGATAACGACGGACTATCGAATTTGATAAGACACGGTTTGCTAACTAACGATGGGCTAACACACGAACTAGTATTAAAATTATAACCTAAATAAATAGTTGATTTTATCTATGAAAGAACATCTACGAAGCCACGGTATTAGTTGTGGTATTAGTAACTACGAGATAGACGTAACATAACACCACGCCTTGTTGCCCTGAAGGGTTGGGCACAGGTCAGTTATGTGCGCAGTGGTAGACCGCGAAATTATAATAATATGGCTTCGGCCCCTCGTACGCCTTCCAAAGGACCGGGACCCCATGGTCCCGAGATATAATGTTAAAATATAAAAATAATCAAAATAATAAATTTTATTTCTCAAAAAACTTAATAATGGTTACAGAAAAATAGTTTGGCAGTATTAATTTCTAATAGGTGGATGTAGCCACTGCAACCGAACTAATTAAAATTTTCTTAGGTTTTTTGCAATTTGCAGGTCAGTGTCAGGTTGTATCTTGATCACATAATGCGCCTATAATAGATGAAATTTGTATTTACAAAATTAGAATCATTAATATATCTCTTTACATTAGATTTGTTCCATGCACTTTTCCATAAGAGATTCCCAATTTTCTTAACTTTTCCAACGGAGATTTTCTTTTTTCCGCTCTATGCATCGAACTTACCACCATTTTAAACCAATGCACCCATCTGCCACTAATTCAAAAGCGCTGAAAGAGTAGAAAATTGACAATAAGAGGAAAATAGTGAATTTCCTCCGTCAACTACATAATGAGTGTTATTTAGTGGCATCGTGTCATTATGTGAGAATAGGCGGGTATTGTAATGACGGTGATGTCAAACCACACCTGAACGAACTTCGGGAATGTTTGTGTATGCTACTGTTGATGTAGTGACCTGTAATGACTGTGTTACGTACCTAGGTGAAATACAAAGTAAGACGTAGTTTACTTATAGAAAAATGTACCGAATGTTCCCGAACCATTTGTGGTGGTGTCGTGTGGAAACCGGCGCGCGGCGTGTCCTAGAACCAAAAATTCGAAGACGTGACATCCACCAACCCTCACTGGGCCTGCGTGGTGGATTATGGCGCACTCACTCTCACAGAGGAGGCCTGTGTCCCAGCAGTGGGAACGTTATAGGCTCAGTTGGCGTTTCGTTTTCGTTTGACGGCACGGTTGGCGCAGTGGTTAAACGATTGACTGCTGCGCTGCGTGTCGCGGGTTCGATTCCCGCACGGAACAAATAGTTGTATGACCTACAATTAGTTGTTCCCGGGTCTAGCTGTTTGTGTATGTGAGTTTAAATGTTTGTAAACGCACCCACGCACGATACAGGAGAAATTCCTAGTGTGGGGCAACGTTTTATTAAAAAAGAAACTAATAAAAAAAAGAAAACCATTCAGAATGATAATTTACCATTTCCTGCAAGATATTTACCTATTTAAGTATTAACTAGTGTCTGAAACATAATTATGAAGAATTCAACTGAAAAAAGGGAGTAAACGAGGCAAAGCAAATAATATAGAAACATATTTATTTAGTTGTTCAGCCAAAACTACCGGTTTCTTGACGTGTTACAAATGTAAATAATTGTATCTGGGGCATACTTACCTAAATGAAAAGCCGTGAAAGAATTATGTCTTTTTGCCACCAAAGCCGGAACTACATTGATAAGATGGGTTTATGGATTTTGTATTTTTATAGTCAGTTGTAGTAAAAAGAAGTAAACCCATCATCAGCATTTTGTTTTCTAGTAAATCACCACCAAAATAGACTAGCTACAAGTAAGTACATATGCAGGTACTTCGGTAGGTAGGTACCTCTGTAACTCGTGAAATTGTGACTAACATAACTTTGTATGTCTTTCCAGACAGTCGTAGAAGATGGACCACATGGACCACGTCATGCACGCGCACGAGGGGCACGAGGGGCACGACATGGACAACATGCACGACGACCCGTGCGCCCACGCAGGACACGGACATGCCATGGCGGTGAGTGCCTACTGTCGTTCAATCAATCAACTCAGCCTATCGTAGTCCACTGCTGCACATAGGCCTCTCTCGAGCTGCGTCACAACACCCTGTCCTCCGCCTTCTACATCCAGTCCTTTTTAAGGTCGTCGGTCCATCTAGCTAGGGGGCGTCCGACACTACACATCTACTGTCATTATCATCAAGTAGATGATCAAATTCTGAAGGTAAATGAAGATGAATCAGGTCTAAGTTAACCGAAGAAGGATGTCGAATCCCAAAGAAACATTAAATAAATCTATTCAAAAGGCAAAACATATTAACATCAGTAACGTCTCAGTCGTGGTCTCAGTCGTGGTCTCAGTCGTGGTCTCAGTAGTGGTCTCAGTAGTGGTCTCAGTAGTGGTCTCAGTCGTGGTCTCAGTCGTGGTCTCAGTCGTGGTCTCAGTCGTGGTCTCAGTCGTGGTCTCAGTAGTGTCCCCTGCTGGGACTTGGGCCTCTTTTCCTCGGACATGAATCACGATATTTTCCTTCACCAATTAGGTACCCAGAGAAAAGTGCATGCCTGGGTTCAAACCCGCGCCCACAACTCGTGAGTCGGGCGCTAGTGATGATCAGTAGTCAGTCATCGAGTACGTAGTCAATGCCCTCAGCTATAAGTTTGAACTAGCCACTATCACACCATAAATAGTATCATGTCAATAGCTACAAACATTGTCCTTATCACTGCGGTCTGCGGTGACCACTCTTTCCCATAGATATCGGAATAATACCTACGGGACTTAGGAACGCGTGAGCGATGATAGTGTCAGTGGTTTGCGGTGAGCGGAAGTGATATACGTATGATAATGAGTTGCAATATACGAATGTATATCTCCTTATTGATAACTTGAAAGATTTTTTGTCATATGTATGTTACTGATAATGCCTGAGTCTTATCCTGTCCAAGTTTCAACGTTTAGGCTACTTTTTTAAATAAGAAATTAACAATCAGGATAATGAAAAAACTTAATACGCTACAAACAGTTTTCACGTTCAATAAGAAACCTATAAAAGTGAACGTAGACTAGCCGACGCACCTTCTGATCAACAGTAGAGCAACAACACTACAATGTGAATCACTTGCCAGATACTCTTGTCTTCATCTTCGAGACGAAAATCACCAATGCAGTATTCACGACTTACTTTCCCCATTTACGATCTAAGAAGGAAAATTCCAACACTTACATTATTAATTCTTATTTTACTGTTTCAAATGTTACAAATCGATTATACCTATGTAAATTTATGCATAATGCATACATTGTAATTTAACGCGAATTTCCCGTCGCTGTATACAGAACATCTGTGAATATGATAAACAGTCGTATTCCCTCACGATTGGACCGAAACTGAGAAATTCGTGTCTGTGTGTCAGACTGGCAGCGTGTTTGTTTGTCATGCTGCTTTCTGCGGCAATGTTTTGTCACTTGATGATGCCAGTCTCCGATTTTTGGATGTGGCGATTAGGCTGTGCTAGAAAAGGTGATCAAAATATACCTGGCACTAACATGAGGCTTATTGAATTAGGAATTTGGTGCAACATAAAAGATACATGATAAACATAAACATCACGCGGGTTTTTGCCGAAGGTTTAGGCGGTTTTGGTGCAATCTACAGTCTTTAAATAGTAAGTCGAATTTAGAACACAAAAAGAAGAAAGAATAACATTTGAGTAGACTGCTCATCTTCTCTCAAGCGAAAATCAAAGCATTAATATGTACAAAACTTCACTTATCATCAAGAGAAAAAGTATGTAGGTAGTGCTATTCAAATTAACAAGAGACCTTTCCACCAAATTATTCACACAATAATGCGCCATCAGTTCTGCGACATCCTGCGTCACCAGCGTGTCAGTTTGTCAGTAACCTTAGAACGTGGGAATCACGTTTAAATATGCTAAATTCGTAAAGGGAAACGTCTGCGTGTCGTTGATTAATGTTACATTGAGCGACTCTCAATAAACTATAGAGAATAAAACCAAAGGATCAGTATGGAATACTAAAAACCTTCATTAGCTAAGACTTACGAGTTTTAATGGATGTCTTCAAAACGTTAGGGCACTGTGTGTACAGTAGATAGACTTGAAATTCAGTGCTACTTGAGAGCTAGAAACTATGCATATATAACAGGATTCCGTAATCACGCTGTTTCCATGCAAAGATGAAGGAATTCACGATAAATAAAACTGAAAATTTTCCTCTGAAGTTCATTTACATACCTACCTATACATAAGTAACAAAAAAAAAATGTAAGTCATGTCAGATCGGAAAAATTAAGGTGCTTCTGCTCAAACTCATGGTGTAGATTATTTCACGCAGATGCTTAGTTATTGTATCATTTATTTTTCAAACTTCCGTCATTTGCATCCAATATACAATTTGAAGAGCATACCGATCTTATCTACTAAAATATTAATTGTCTAATTCTTAAATTTCTCCACTTCCAGTTCCACTCAGGCGTCTGCCAGGAGATCCTGTTCAGCGGCTGGATGACCACCAACGCGCTGGAGCTCTTCGGATCAGCACTGGCCATCTTCTTCGCAGGGGTGCTCTACGAGGGACTGAAGTACTTCCGTGAGGCTCTCCACTCGAGGGCCTCGTCCTCTACCGGCGACTCCAGGGTGAACATCACCAAGAGCGAGTGCGGAGCCAACGGACCATGTGGTGGAACTGCTGTTGTGAAGTAAGAAGGTTTTATCTAATCTCTGACATAGAAGATTAAGGATTTGTGATATCTGGGACAATATTCGTGTCCTGATAGAATACCTTTGTGATATCTGGGACAATATTCGTGTCCTGATAGAATACCTTTTGTGATATCTGGGACAATATTCGTGTCCTGATAGAATACCTTTGCCATAGTATTCTATTCTACACGTGCACTTTAAAGCTGGTAATATACTGGATATCTGTTCAAAAAATTATCAACTTGCTTAACGAATGATTTTCGTGTAGACAAAAAAGGCAAATTTCTATCTTGTAAAGTACCTAGGTACTTGTATAACTATCAAAGCTTACAAATAAATAAATAAGATATCATAGAAGTGAGAGTAAGTTGAAAGGCCTTGAATCCGCGGCCGAAATTTATTAATTACACTCCGGCTCTTGCGTGTTTCAATTAATTGTATTAACAGATTAACTCCATGTGTCCTAGTTGATCAGACTGATCAAAAAATTGTGACATCTTTAATTGGTAAAAGGCATTTCTGATCAGCCATAAAGTTAACAGGGGAAGAATGGGACGATGATAAAACCAAATCAAGATCTGGATAATCAAGATCTATTCACACTTTTAGGGCACACACGGGAAATATTGCAGTTCTCTTCACACAAAACTGACTCAAACCTTCTAACTTCCAGGTACACGATGCTATCATCAGGTCACGTGATACAAACGGTGCTGCACTTCCTGCAGTCCACAGCCTCCTACACCCTCATGTTGGTGTTCATGACCTACAACGTGTGGCTCTGCCTAGCGCTGGTCCTAGGCCTGGCTGTCGGCTACTTCTTCTTCGGCTGGCGCAAGAACACCGTCGTTGACGTCAACGAGCACTGTCAATGATGCACAGCACCCTGGACTGGCTTCAGACCTTCAGTTTACATCAAGAGGTTTTTTGGACGCGACTTTCGGTTCGCCCTCCTTCGCGCGGCTAGTTTTATTTGTATATGGTCAGTGAAACGAAGCGTCGCGCGACTTAGTCGCAAAGGTGTGGCCTGTCTTATTATTGGTCTGTGCTTACTCTATACAAGTACATATTTCTTCAAAAGTTAAGTTCAGATGTTGGTGAGCACTCACCTGAAGGTAAACAATCTTCGGAGTTGGAACATATGTCTTGGTTTCTATTCTTTTGCAAAAAAAGAGAGTAAATGTAGTCTATGAAAATAGGACCCTAAAATGAATTTCCTAAAATGTAACCGTTTAAGTTTTTTTTTGTTAATTTTGTTCAACACTATTCAAATTGAGTTTCAATTAGTTGTAATTTTAACCCATTGAACTGAATGACGAAGTCTATGGTTCCAATTGGTTATGTGTCCAACACCAGATAATTATTAATGATTATATCGCAATGCAATGAGTGAAAATATTTTAATAAGTATATCGATTTACTGAAAGCCATCCTAATTACACGTTAATGATGATGCGAATTTAATACTTGATTATGTAATAATTGCTGCCTGTGGATTCCATTTTATATTTGCAATATTAGTAGTTAGATTATTATTATTTTAAGATTGAAAAGTATTTTTTAATAAATATTGGTTCTTGTTTGATGGATTGCTTCCCAAAAATGAGACCGAGGGAAAATTAACCAAATTAAAAATAAATCGTAAAAAAAACCAGTAAGGACTTACTGGATTACAGTTACTTCTTTTTTTTTTGTACAAAACTATAAAAAATATCTAAGTAGGTATATTATGAATTCGGATTGGAAAAAATCTTGCTTTTTTTAAAAACTTTCATTAGTGGTGTCATGTGATATTCAATTAATTTATAAGAAGTAGTGATAGAATGTTTTTTTTAAATTTTATTGTGATACATTTAAGTTTACTGATGCTCAAAATGTTGTATATTTTCCTAGAGACCGTTTTCCACTTGGACACATAGGTACCTAAGTACCCTACGTCTCTTCGAATGATAAATGACATTTGTCAAAGTTGTCTAACCTTGGTAAAATTTAAAAATTCAACTATTCAGAGAAAATGTCAAACTTAGGTATAATTAGGTAAGTAAGTATAATTCAGTACCTACATTTTAATTTGTAACAATGACCAATTGACCATTAATAAAGTGTTCAGGTAGGTAGGTATCTATCATGAGAGACATTAACATATTGATATAAGTAGGTATTATTGATTTATATTAGAATTAAAACACATCTAAGAGTGTACCTATTTACATACAGAGTGTCAATGAGGTTATCACAAAAAAATACTTTAAACAAAAAAAAAAATAGTTTAAAATTTGACACGAATTATTAGCTAGTGCTTACCCATGTGGGCAGTAGGAAGGCACGCGTGGGATGACAGTAGGTATCAACAATTTAACACAAACTATGCTATTATTAGTAATCAGTCAAGTTTAATACTAACTATGTATTATATCACCACCTATTTGTTCAAAGGTACAAGCGTCCGATTTCGCACGAACTGTCACATAAAAAAACTTAAAGACGTTGCTTTTAAGTTTTATCTAACATCATAGTATTAAATTAATAAATTCTAATTATATCAGAAGAGGTATTTTTGGCTCTTGTCCTAGCGCGTATAGCGTCGCCAAACTAACAAAATTGTTGAACTTCAGATGTTAATGTAGGTAATAATCTCCTCGCCACCCTGTTTATTAAATAATAAGACAAATAAGTTATAATGCATCAATAGTTTCTTGCCATGTCTGGTGACACGTTGACTTTTAAATATATTTAGAAAAAAAAAACTATTAAAATTGTTTACATTTTTTGTTTCCGACCCACCTGCAATCCCAATCACGCTGTGAGCTGTTTGTTGCTGGAGACGCGCCATTCAAAACTCATCTTTTTCACACCTAACCCTAGGGATAGGTGTGAAAAATATATAACATACGGAGAACACGCACCTAAGTATATCCAACTAATCACAGTCGGTAGTTATAGGTAAGGAATTAAATTAATATGTAATGAATACCAACCGAAGCAAGGCACCAATGTGGTGGACCAATCAAATTAAATCCGTAGTTGGGGACCTGTTAATGAATGCGCCCGACTGTCATCTAACAGAACCAGATGGAGAGAGAACATGAGGGGAGCAACGACCATCCACACCTGCCATTGAACACACAATCCATCCTGACCTCGACCTCTCTGTCAAGAGCGAAGCGAACAAGAATACCAATCATTCCGATGGCTGGATTCACGTACTTTCCTAAGCTTCATTTATTTTTTCAAGTAGCTGGAAGGTTGGGTTACATTGTGCTGGTCGCGTGTTGTATTCCCAGGAACAAACAAGGGATAGGTACAACGGACCCTAGTGCAATGTGCGCAATGTTTCCACAAGTCCTACCTACTAAAACCTAGGTTAAAGTGCAAATCTACTTATTAATAAATTCACTGACATAAGTGACCGAAAGAACGCACAGCCTACACCGCTGGGTGTAGAAGCTGGGTGTAGAAGCTGGCTGTAGAAGCTGGCTGTAGAAGCTAGGTGTAGAAGCTAGGTGTAGAAGCTGGGTGTAGAAGCACGAAATTTTGTGCACAAGAGTTCATTATATAAAGAAAGTGAGCACTAAAAAAGGAGATTTTTAGAAAATTCACGCCCTAAAGGGGGCGACAATTTTCATGGTATCAGTTTGTCATTTTTGCTGATGGAAAATCCCTTCGGGCGCACCGCTTGTCACAGATAAGTTCCAAGGTATGCAATTTAGCTATAGAATACATCATCATCTGCCTAGCTTTATCCCAACTACGTTAGGGTCGGCTTCCAGTCTAACAGGATGCAGCTGAATACCAGTATTTTCCATGGGGCGTATGCCTATCTGACCTCCACAACCCAGTTATTGGGTAATACGATATCCCTTGGAGACGGGTTGTCAGACTTTCCGGCTTCTGACGATCCGTAACGACTGTCAAAGATCCATGAATGATAGCCGGGACCAACGGCTTACCGTGCTTTCCCGAGACACGGAGGGGTCTTTGTTTGTAAAGATGGTCACCCATCCACGGACCAACCGCGTCAAGCGTAGCTTAACCTGATCGATCGAACCGTGCGGCTGTTATTTCTTAGCCACAAGCCTCTCGCCCCCAAGCATAGAATACATAAAGAATATTAAGGTATTTCAATATAGCCTGAAAAAAGTTCGGAGCAATATTTTGACTGTTATCGTATTCCGACCGTGCATGCCGACCTTAAACACCACACACTTTTATTTCCCTCCCCATGTGGTGCAGAGTCCGTACTAGAACAGTTCATAGAAAGGTTCTAAGACACATGGAATTCTATGACGTGCCCCTTTTCGATACCTACTATTTAACTATCTATTGAGTGAGTGCCTTGTCGCTCTAGTGGTCGCAACCGTTGCCAGTGCGGTTGTCGAGGGTGGAGTCCTAGTCGTACAAGTGTTATTGGGTAGCAGGATGAGGTAGCAGCTGGAGGGAGACAGGAGTAGGTTGACTATGTGCGTCCCATTGGACTAACAGAGTGGGTGAGTGCATGAGCTTCCTTGGGTAACCTGGAAGTTGTTAAACAGACTCCGGACCCAGGTTGGCCGAAGCAAGGAAAACCTGTTCAGGTGGAGATTCATCGACGACTCCGCCTTGGAGTGTAAATGTGGTGCTGTTCCACTAACGATGGGACACTTAATATCGTGTCCTGCGTGTCCTGTCAGCTGCACGTTACAGGAACTGATGGACGCTGGTGAAGGCGCCAAACAAGTAGCCGAATTCTGGGCCGAGTACATTTAGATTGCTATCGACACGCTAAGAAGAGAACAGAGTGGGTAAGGAACGAGAAAGTACCTACACCTGTGCAAGTGCGTCATATATCTACCTAATATATATGTGACAATAAAAGTTACTTCATATTTAACTAACACCTGCATACGAGAGCACATTGCTTATTAGGGCGAATAGATCCGAATCTCAGTTCAATAATTATGCCTTTCCAATGCACCGGTACAAAAACGCCTGCATTTATTTATCTTCAGCCAACGACTAATATAGGTAATTTAGTCCGTGTTTGTTCCAATTCATAAAAAAGACTCTACCAAAGACTGCAGCAACTACAGGACCTTGGCACTTATTCCACATATCAGCAAGATACTCCTGTACATCATAGCGGGAACAAATACTGAACGTTCGCCAAATCATAGAAAAGAGCCGGGAATTTAACAGCCCTGTGTTGTTGTGTTTCATTGATTACACTAAGGTCTTTGATTGTGTGCAGTGGGATAAGCTCTGGGAGGTTTTAAAAGACATGGGTACGCCTCAACATCTTATTGATTTAGTCCGAAGCCTCTACATCAACAACCGCTCTTTCGTCAAAATAGACGCCGACTGTTCAAATGTGTTCTCCATCAAGAAAGGCGTTAGACAGGGATGCATTCTCTCACCTCTGATCTTCAATGTGTATGGAGAGTATATTATTCGGAAAACTCTCGAGGGCTGGGAAAAGGGGTTTGTTGTTGGTGGAAAGCGCATCTCCAATCTGCGTTACGCTGACGACACCGTTCTCCTTGCTACAACATTTGACGACATGAAGGAGACACTGCATAGATTGGAGGGGAAAATGGCAAATTAGGGCTTGCTATAAATAGGCAGAAAACCAAACTTATGGTGATAGATCGTGCGGGAAAGCTATCGGGCGCCTATAACATCCAAGGCATCGATACTGTGGACAGTTTCATTTATCTAGGCTCTAATATTAATAATGAAGGCAGCTGCGTCCCAGAAATAAAACGACGGATAGCCATGGCTAAAGATGTTATGACACGCCTCCAAAACATCTGGGAAAATCGCTCTATAAGTTATAAAACTAAAGCCCGTTTGTTCAGAGCATTAGTTTTCCCGATTTTCCTCTATGGAGTTCCCACACAGCACATAATATCTAGTAGATATCCAATATTGGTCTACTGAAATCTAAGATATCTAAGATCATAATGGAACGTTTAGTAGATATCTACAACTGGTCTTGAAATCATCTCTTAGTTAAGATATTACATAATATCTAGAAGACATCTACAGCTGATCATCTCTTAGAGAAGATATTGCATAACGTCTAGTAGATATCTACTGTTGGACTTAAAAATGACCCTGAAAGTTCAGAAGAAACAAAGAAAATCAGCAATTTTTTTCGCTGTACTGAACCTTGCAATGCAAATTTATACTTACAAAATAATGAGTTGGACCCAGTTTTTCTATTTTTATTATTTAAAATAGACATACAATTTAACGAAATGATTATAGACGTGGACGTTACATTTTACAATTCAACTCAGCAGATCGTAATAATCATCGCTTACGGCAAAAACACTTTGTACTTACAATAAATCGAGTTTATTGATTGGTACTTACTTATTATTTATTTTATGAAACATTTTATTAAAAAAAACATTTTAGTGTTTTTTGTAATGTTTGAAAGCTTTGTTTTCGAATTTTGCAACGCAGCGAGACGACGCGTTATGATTACATGTATAGGAACGCAACGCCCCTATAAACAATATAACCTAAAAAAAAAGGCACGCCGTTCCGCTCTGCAATTCTTTTAAAAACGTGTTTTCTTTGCATAAATACCTAATTGGTGAAATCACGATGTGGTAATTTGATGTATGAAAAAAAAAAGAAGAAGAAAGTGTAAAAGTGCTCCAATCCTCTAGAGAGAACAAAGTCGATTTTTGGCGCTTGCTTGCTATTCATTGAAGACTGTAAGTACTTACTGATAACAATTTTTTTTTTTTTTAATTGCTCAAAGAGTGGTACTTTACATGCCAGTATACTATTGTAACCTATAACTTGGTTACAGCCACAATATTATATATTATGTCTGTCAACCTTGTAAGAACACTGTAAATAGCCATGTCTTCATGTGTGTCATGTCTTTGTCTCCCATATTAAGATTGAATTGAAATGTTTCAAATTTTTAACAAGGAAATTTTTTTCAGATTTGATGTTGGAAGAGATGTTTTAGACATCAAATTTAAAATTAATAGATTATTGGAATCCTTTGATGACCTGAAAGACAAAATACTAGCTACTGAATAAAGCACTGATGAAGAGAGTGAGGCGAATATATCCATTACAAATAAATTTCCACTGTCTGAAGAAGATTTAGAGACTGTGGAAAATATATAATATACATATTGTAGCGATATAAAAAGGAAACACAATTTCGCCACTTAAAACACGTATAATTTTGTATAAAATAACCGAATGTAACCATAGAGTTATAAGAACATCAATGTAACAAAAAATATAACAAAAATTTAAAAAAAAACGGAAATAATACTTAATGTTTTTTTGTACTTTAAATTAAATTTCAAAATTAGATTGATTACGCGTCGAGTTTAACTACAGTTGCAACTGAAATTTCCCTACGATCGCGTAGCACTAATCACGAACGAAATATATAAAATCTGTAGTATTCTGCAATTAAAGTTAGTACACGAAACAATGATTAAATTACAATAATATACTTAAGTCAAAAGAATCAATAAAAGAAAATGATATCTGATAAATCCTGGATTATGGCATCTTGTATTCCATATGTCATCTCGGTCGGTAATTTTGAAACAGCTCCAACGAATCTTCACTCCTCAACTCATTCAAAATCCAGGAACAGAATAGTACGAAGGTGATAGGTAGGGGTAGGGTAGGGCCGAAAACTCGACTTGTTAGTCTTATATCTTCAGGCGTATCCTAGACAAAATAACGCACATTAAGAATGCTGTAACAAGCTGAACCACTTTTACCAAAAAATAGGTAACGAGTAGAAATACACATACCTGATAAGATCAAAAAGAGTTATATATTGAAGACTTCTCTCGAATCCAATTTAGATGATTAATATCATATATTTCATCATATTTTTACGATTATAAGCAAAGAAAAAAATAATTGCAGCCGTCAGCAGTGAACACCAAACAACAAGTCCCAAACTTCAAGAGAAAATTCACTTGACAGCATCAGTTCAATATTCAAAAGTTTGATTTTTAAATCAGAAAAATGACCAAAAAAGGTTGCCTAAAATCTTAAAGAAGGATGGAATGTTGAAAACATAATTATGCAGTAATTACTAATACTGCAATATATAGAAGATGCTAAGACCAAGAAAGACCAGATAATCTAGAAGATGTCTATACTACACTCTCGAACATCTAGAAGATGTCTAGAGGATATTTTGCAAAATTCCTACTAGATATTTTGTAGATAATCTAGAAGATATCTTCTAAAGTTTACTAGTAGACATCTAGAAGACATGTCTAGTAGATGTGTAGTAGATGTGCATTTAAAATGTCTAGAAGACATTTAGGAGGCGGACATAGAGTCATCTTCTAGATATCTACTATAGTACTTGTAAATATCAGCAGATATTTCCTAGATGTTTATATGAATATTTAAAAGATATTTACTAGATATTCTTTAGACATTGTGTGCTGTGTGGGTTGAGACGTGGACAATCCGAGCAAGAGAAAGATTGAGGATAGATGCATTCGAAATGTGGTGCTGGAGGCGGATGCTCCGAATACCATGGACAGGCAAACGCACAAATGTGTCTATCCTTTCCCAACTCGATGTCAAGACCCGAATGTCTACAATATGTCTACAGCGTATTCTGATCTATTTCGGCCACTTAATGCGAAGGGGAGATAGCAGCCTTGAAAAGCTGGTTATTGTTGGCAATACCGAAGGAAAGAGAGCACGAGGCAGGTCGCCAACACGATGGTCCGAGTTCCGACCAAGTAAAAGAAGCTACGTCCTCAAGCAATTTTCAGCAGGTGGTGATGGCAACTTTGGACCGGAGTAGATGGAGGCAGATTGTCCGCTTAAAAGGGTCCAGTGACCACGATCCTCAGTAAATGAGGGACCGATTGAAGAAGAAGACCTTTTCAAAACCTACTGACATTGCAAATGCATTCAATAATTATTTTATACATAAAATTGAGAATAATTTATAAAAACGGATATGGAATTCGACAATAAATTAGACAATTTGACAAGGCAATCCATGTTTATGGGTAGTTCTTCGAAATTTGATTCTTTGACTGATCCATATGGCCAAAATTTAATTTCACTTTCAGCTCTGTAACACATGTTCATATGAAAATAGGTATACCAAATAACATATGTTTGAATGAGGGACTCGTTTTTATAAAGTAGTTTTCAAGATATTAATTTTGTGCCCAGATGAATCAGAATGTGTTACATATTAATCAGAAACAGAAATAAAAAGTAATAAATACACCGTTAGTTATGAATGTAAATTCTAAACAATAATTATTAATTCTTAAATAGGACTAAGACATATCAAAAGTATCATATTTAGAACAAGATATATACTCCGTCATTTTTTTATTATTCAAAAGGTTATAGCTAAGTAAATAATAATAAATAAGATTAAAACTACTGACTTGTACACGGTCAAAAATTGGACAAGGAGAATTACGCAACAAAAGCGCTCCTATCGTGCTGGAGAGGGGAAAAACTAATTTATTTTATTATTCATATGGGGTTTTGACCATACGAATCAGGCACAGATGAATCAGGATTTTGCCTACAATCATGTATAACTCATCGTACATACAGACTTCATTATTTTCATTTTTCTACACGAATCTATAACCCAAAAGCATCACACGAAACACAGATTGAAGTTTTAAAACAATAAAATAAATTTTATAAAGGCATTGTAATCAGGATGCCACCTGAACCAAACACAGATGAATCAGGTATTTTCCTTCGTAACACCGGATCTAAGCCAACCAGCCGCACGTCCACCTTCTAGGTCGTCCGTTGCACGACTGCAGGGGGGTGACACTACGTACATTTTGACAGCGAAGTAAAGAAAGAGTTGCCATCTATAACTTGGCCCAAGTACTATTTAGGTGCTTCAAGTTATCAACAGATGGCGCTATATCATAAAATTGAAAAAAAAAGATTTTTTTATTTAAAATAAGATTATTGATGTAATATTAATTGGAGATAAGTAAGAGAAAAATATTAAACTCTTCTTACAAATTGAAATAGACACATAAATGAAATACTATTCGCTATAGCACAAATATCAGCTTTATTTAAAAAGACCTGGTGCCAGATTCTACCTATGATGTATAAAGTGACAGTTCTTGAACTGAAAGAAAATAAACAATCACAATAACAATATGGCGGTTTGCTGCATTCTGCGTAAGCGCATTTTGTAGTTCCCGATCCGTATTGTTGTATTTCGTTGTAATTACCATAAGTAAGTGCGTCGCGTTGAGCCTTGTGCGCCTCCCCTTACTATTGGGACCTTACTCCGAAATTTTTGTACGTTACTGTGCGATAAAGACGCTTTGTTCTGTGCGCTCTATACATTGGGATAATTGGGAACAATTTTCATTCCATTGGGACTGTTTTGTTTCGTCCTATTTCTGTAACATGTTCTACTAGAATGTGTTACAGAGATAGGATGAAACGTTCTAATTTAGAACATGTTGTCATGATGCATATAAAGCTATATAATATATATATAGGTAGCTATGTCTATGTAGGTATGTGATTTGTTTGGGGCCAAGTTACAGATGGCGTATTGTCAAATAGGTTTGCAATTTTATCTCGTAAGAGGGCTCTCTTTTCCCTCTATATTATTATACTCTTTGCACGACTGGCTTCCCCCCGCGCTGGAAGCCAGACTCTCATTATTATTACCCGACCAAGTACGGTCAAGCGCAGCTTACGCCACATTAATCAGTATTATACGCCGGACACTTCTTTTTTACTTATTTATAAACAGACTAACGTAGTTATAACTAATACACATTTTTTTTTGTAAGAGGACAATTCATTTCCTTTCGATATAATTATAATTTAAATATTGATGTATCAAAGGGAAAATGCGACATCGACCATTTTGTTCCGGAAAATGGCAAACGGACGCGCTATATGAATCAGAAGAACGACCTTCAAATATTTTTTCAACACACTTGCTCGTAAAGTGGCTCTTATTGAACCGCTTTTAGGTCCATAATGGAGTGTATTACGAACGCGTGCTTTTTCTTTACTTTAATCCACATGTTCTGTAATACCACAGATAACTATTTACTAGTCGGAGACGCGCGCTTTTTTAATCTCATCAAACCCTGCGTTCCGAATTGGGAAATAATCGATGTGTTCCGAATTGGTAAATAACCGAATTAGCGTGAGCGCGATAACGATAACGATGTCCCGTGAATCGTCATAGATGACGTCATGACATTCGCCATCTTGCGATAATGCCGACCATGCCCTAGAATAATATCACCGTGAGCGCTGTCAAAAATGACAGTGTGTGTATGAGGTTGTGTCAGTGTGTGTTTTGTTTTGAGTTGCATCATCTTTAAATTAAACTAACGTGGCATTTTTGAAATTGTGCTTCTGGCTGACAGTCGCCACCTAACCAAAGAAGAAGAAATGTGGTGTTTATACAAAGAAATACTGTAATAATATCTTTTTTACATTGTGTAAGCACTGTCATGTGAGCGCGTTCACGAGTGTTCCGAATTGTTGCCAGCTCTCAGCAGTCATAATAGTAATATCTAAATCGGAACGCATGTGAGATGATGCATGGACGTAATATTACGTCCATGGAGATGATGTGAGCGCTGTGATGTGAGCGATTATAGCTAATTCGGAAAGCGCCCAAAGAGACTTCATGCCGAAAGAAAAAATCCGCGGGCTATATTTCATTTTTTTTTAAATAGTCTGTATTGTCCTTGGTCGCAAAATGAACTCGCAGGGGACCACAGACAATTTAAGGTGAATGCGCAGTGGTAGACCGCGAAATTCTTAGGTTTTTTGCAATTTTCAGGCTTGTGTTTATTATATTTTTTCTATAGGCTGTATCGGTTTTGTCTGTGCCATAGATTAATATATTTAAAATGAGTCAATGTTGCGCGCGCATCGCTAGTGCTGGCTAGCACGGCGCGCGGGAAAACAAAACCAGCGCGCCATTTTCCATACAAGTTAATATTTAACAATACAAGTCTGTTTTTTTTCCTCGCAAGTGTGTTGAAAAACGTCGTATGAAACGCGTGTGCATTAATCAATATACACTCGGCTTTCTTATCGCTCTCGCCTGCGGCTCGCGCGATAATATCGCCTCGTGCATAATGATCAACATAGCACACATGTATCATAATGTACTATTATTTTGTACCTAGACAGCAATTATTAAAAAAAAAACATTTGTCCCAGTAAGGCATAAAGCTAAACTGTACAAAAAAAAATATTACATGCCGTTTTTTTTTTTTTTTTTTCTTCTTTGGCTTCGCACGGTTTGTGCATTTAGCCAATGTCACGTTTTGTTTTATAATACGAAGGAAATAAAGGTAGGGAAACAAAAAATAAAATTATTATTCGAATTAATTATATCGGGATAAATGGATAATAACTATAGGATCAGTATTTATAACGGATAGAATAATGAGCTAAATACAATGGCGAAACAATTATAACTTAATATTATTTAAAGTAATGAATGAGACTATACATTTATATACAGAAAAGCTATTTGTACAAAGTAAAGAAAGTATTGAGGTAGGAAAAGAAATACTGAGGGACAAGAGGTTACTAAGAAAGGATGAACGGTCATATAGGGGACAGGAGAAAAAAATGTGATTTAAGTCGCCTACGTCTGTGCCACACAGACAGATGGGGTCATCGATGATATGAAGTTTGGCAAGATGGGCTGGAGAGCAGACATGACCCAGTCTCATCCTTATTAGAATGGAGGTCTCCTTCTTGCCAAACTTTGCCCTGCCAAACCACGGTTTTTCCGGAACGTCGGGTTGAATAAGAGAAAAATAATGACCCTTCGATTTGCTTCCGATATCCCAAGCTACCTTCCAGGTGTCTCGAAGAAAAGTCTTTGGTAACGTCATGAGGTCATAGCAAAAATTTATATAGGGAACTAGGTCCCCACATTGCACCGCATCACCGGCAAGTGTATCAGCCACTTCATTCCCATGGATTCCAACATGGGCTGGAATCCACACAAATTGCAGTGTATTACCCTCAGAGATGGTTCTAAACGCAAATTCTCTTATTAAATAAATTATAGGAAACTGTGATTTGTGTTCAAAAGGGGATTTATTGATGGCTAGAAGAGCACTTTGAGAATCAGTAAAAATTATAGTATTTTTAAGTTTTAAAACACGAGTATATTCAATGGCTTTTAAAATGCCGAAACATTCCCCCGTAAAAACAGAAGTCTCAGGAGGTAGTTTTATTTTTTGTACGATGTTGTATTGGGAATGGTAAGTACCTATCCCAACACAACCCGTCGGAGAATGCTTCGCTGCATCCGTAAATATATGGTGGTACTCTAAGTGTTCAGCCAGAAAATTATTAAAACTTGAATGGCAATCGGGATCTGATTTACTTACACAGTTATATTTTATGATGGGACTGAATTGTAAACTCTCATAACTACTGTTAACACGTTCGAGGACGCTACCACTTGAGACTGTGTACCAAAATGACACAGTAAATGTCCATACAAATTATACGACGTATGAGTACGTAGCCGCCCATGAAAATATATTGTTTTAAAGACATCATGACACAACCGTTTTATCACGTTATCGTATAAATACGTTATGTCATTAAAAGTAAGAGTAAAATTATTAATTCATAGTAAAATAGTATACTGTCTGGCTAAGGAATAATACATAAATCAAATAAACTAAATACTTACGATGTTTTGTCGCGGCAAATATTACGATACGCCACGAAATGTTTAGCGAACGCGAGCGCACCTCGCAGTGACGCAGCCGCACTGAATGTAGGAGCGCGGTAGGCGCGCGCGACGTATTTACACGTTGTGCGTGTGTGAGTACCGTTCCCGCCCACTGTCAACGGCACTTATTTGAAATAGTTTAAAACTTACTCTACGTGACAGTAAAGCTTCGGGTATTTTAAATGTTGTGACACAAGATACATTCAATAGGATTTTAACTTGAACGTTCATCGGAAATGTACGTTCTGTCGTAAAGTAAAAAAAATATTTGGACGTCATTGTACGTTGTGCCATATCAAAATTACGAACGATGACGTATAATTTCGTTCTGTCCT
This sequence comes from Oligia fasciuncula, assembly GCA_963082905.1. NCBI lineage: Eukaryota > Metazoa > Arthropoda > Insecta > Lepidoptera > Noctuidae > Oligia > Oligia fasciuncula. The sequence continues at coordinate 20,462,996 of OY720402.1, read as the reverse complement.
CGAACGTGTTAAATATAGGAAGTTTATTGGAACGGTGAATAGGAGAAGAAAGTGAAAGGAATTTTTTATAGCTTACAACTAAACAAGGAGCACGTTTATGGGACCAGTAGTCTGAAGATTCAATCTGCAACACTAATGAGTCCAGTTTAGGAATGAGAGGATGAGTTGACATCTGAAGAATCCGGAACAAATATTTGTCAGATAGGAATTGTCTTCTAAGATATAAAGGAGCTTCCCCGCATTCAACTTGAAGTGCATTAATGGGACTAGACTTCATGGCACCCGAAATAATGCGTAAAGCCTTAGACTGGATGCGGTCCAACTTTTTAAAAGCCATAACACTGCCTGGTTCCAGAACGAACGATCCATAATCCAGAGTGCTTCTGATGATTGCATTGTAAACGAGTTTCAAAGAAAAGGGATGTGCACCCCACCACACACCAGAGAGGCACCTGAGCATGTTTAGGTGATTTTCACATTTGTTAACAATATAATCACAATGAGGAACACTACTTAATTTACAGTCGAGTATTATACCTAGATATCTGAATTTATCTTTCACTGGAATAGGTATTATTTATTATGGGAATATTTCTCTTCCGGGTGAATAAAACAGCTGCGCTTTTAGACGTGGATAAATCCAAACCGTTTTGATGTAACCATGACTCCAAAGAAGATAAAGCAGAATTAATAGCATAGCTAGCTTGATCAACAGATTGGCTTGAAGAATATAATAATAAATCATCAGCATATTGCAGAACCTTAACATTGTTAGTTAAGGACGAGTCTAAATCAAAAGTGTAAATATTGTAAAGAATGGGACTGAGCACAGAACCCTGTGGGAGACCTCTCCATACAAGACGAGATACCTCATGTTCTCCTATTAACATACTAACAGAGCGTTCAGTCAGGATATTAATAATGAAATTTGATAAATTCAATGGGACTTGTAAGGTTTTTAATTTATTTTGTAAAACGGATAATACAACATTATCATAAGCTGAATTTATATCAAGGAAAACTGCAACGGTGGATTGGTTATTAGAGAATGATAACCGAATATCGGATGTTAAAATACTCAAACAGTCAGTTGTACTTTTACCTTTTCTAAAGCCATATTGTGACTCTGCCAAAAAACCCTTACTTTCAACATACCATTCTAGACGATTTTTAATTAAGTGTTCCGCTAATTTCATCAGAATTGAAGACAAAACTATGGGACGGTATGAAGAAGCTTCAGATGGAATTTTATTTGGTTTAAGGAATGGCAACACCCTTTGACGTTTCCATTCAACAGGAATGTTTCCTGTATTCATAACAGAATTAATAAGCTCTAAATAATAACTGAGGACGTCGTCATTTAAATTAGCAAAAAATGAATCCGGAATACCATCAATACCTGGTGCAGAATCCTTAGTTTTATGAATAACACCCTTTAATTCAGTGAGAGTGAATGGAAGATCTAGAGTCGTATGAGTATCATGGTTGTTGGATACGAGAGATAGCTCAGGAACAAAAGGAGGAGCTAATTTATCTAAAAATTCACTGGCTAAAGAATCCGGAATAGGGGAAGGGTTGTTATAAATGGACCTAAATCTACGAATATTGCGCCAGACAATCGTAGGGTGAGTATTCGGTGAAATTGATGAGCAAAAGTTACGCCAAGATTCAAATTTTTTCTTCTTAAAAAGTTTAGAAGTTTCATTTATTAGGTTATTAACGATTTCAAAATTAATATCAGACATATCAAGGGTATAGTTGTATTCTGCCTCTTTACGTTTGTTAATCAATTCTGTGCACTCAGAGTCCCACCACGGAGGTGAGGGAATTGTACTAACATTGTTATTTTTTACAGGAAAAACTTCATCTGCCGCAGTGATTAATATGAGAGCTAAAGCTTCAGCACAACTATTTTCATTGCCATCAGAAATAACGGGCAAGGAGCAAAGCTTTGTGTCAACAATGTTTCTAAATTTGTCCCAGTCATTATTATTTCTATTAGGAAGTTTATGTTTTAAGTTTGATCTCCTTAATGGAGCATGTGGTTTGGAAAGAGGATAAGAAATAACTATTGGAAAATGATCACTTCCATAAGTAGAGGTTAAAGTATGCCAAGTTAATGAAGATGCTAAGTTTGGAGAACAGATAGAAAGGTCAATTGCGCTTTGGTTCTGATTGGGATCTGAACGGCGTGTGGCAGCACCTGAGTTCAAGATGCATAAGTTATGTAAGTCTATTATATCTAGTAATTCATCACCATAACAATTAGAAGTTGAACAACCCCATGATTGATGATGGCAATTAAAGTCCCCCAATATTAAGAAGGGCTTTGGAAGACAAGAAAAGAGATTATTAATCTCTTGAAGAACAGAAGAAGAAGGGTGAGGAATGTAAATAGAAACAAGACAAGTATGATGCACTTTAATAGCAACAATTGAAATTTCCTCACTGTGAGGAGGTAAGGAAATTATAGAGAAAGGGATAGAATTCTTGATAAGTATAGCTACTCCACCATACCCATCAGATCTATCCTCTCTAATGGTTAAATAACCGTTAATTTTAAAAATATGATTAGATTTGAGCCAAGTCTCTGATAAGGCAAAGGCAAATGGCTCATATTTGTTTAAAAGATAAATAATATCACTCCTTTTGTTTACTAGACTGCGGCAGTTCCATTGGATTATTTTGGATGTGTTGTCCATTATGAATGGATTGAGATACATTGAAAGAAGGGGCAACGTTGGACGGTGAAATGTTGAATTGAGATAGAAGATTGTGTAATGCAGAAAGATAATCGGTTATGGAAAAAATTGTGTCTTTTTTTTCGTTATGATTATTAGAAAAAGCACAACCATTAGATGGTTGGGGAAAGTCGAAATCTTTGATAATGGCATTGTGAGCCTCTTTATTGTATCCTTGTACAGATTTGGGAGGGGAGCGTGGTTTGAGAAAGACAGTCTTTTTATAGCTACTTGAACCAGGCATTCTATTAGGTGAAGAGATTGATGGAGTATCTGCAAAATTTTTGGAAGGAGAAGATAAAAGTGTATCAGCATATGATTTTGTTACTGGGGGATAAACTTTTGCCGCTTCAGCATAAGATACAGAACTTTGTGCCATGTATGTTTTGATTAATTTTTGTCTTGAAAATTCTGGGCATGACTTATTAGTCGCATAATGATAGCCAGAGCAAAGGCAGCAAGATGCACTTTCTTGTTCTCTTTCACAACTGTCTCCAGTGTGGCCATGGCCACATTTATAGCAACGAGGTTTGGACCTGCACTGAATTTTAGTGTGACCAAAACGACAGCAATTGAAACATTGTACAGTAGGGAAAATATATAAATCTACAGGTAAGGCATTATAGCACATAAAAATTCTTTTCGGAAGAACCTGCCCATCAAATGTAACAACTATGGATTGGGAAGGTTTCCAAATGGTGTTACCATCAACAATGGTTTTAAAATTGAGGCGTCTTACTTTCAAAATTGGACCGCAACCAATTGGGACCGTTATATTATCAATAACTTCCTCCGGAGACCACTCCGCAGGAACACCACGCACTAAACCCATTCTAGTCACATTAAAAGTAGGTATAAAAGCTTTGTAATTAGATGTACCTAGACTATTGTTTATAATAAAAGAATTTGCGTCCAGGAAATTTGAGAAAGATAAAGAAATTTTATTGCGACCGATTTTCTTGACGCTACCGTTTATTATGTTTTGGAAGGCGTTGTGCTTTAAAAACTTGCCAAATGTGATAGGGTGCAATGTAGTTCCATCATCAGGTGAAATTATATTTTTTTGGACATGGATAACGTATGGTGAAATATCAGTTTTATCGTATGTTTTTCTACCAATCTGAGTGGGAACAACTAAGGATGGAGCAGGAATATCGGGTTTTTCGTTATTACTATTATTCATATCAGAGCAGTTAGGCTCCCATGTAGTAGATATTGATGATTCCGTGCATCCACAACCCGAAGACTCGGAACCGTGGTTTTTACGGGTACGACGGCGTTTGTTGCAATTCTTGCAAATATGAACACGGCTTCTTTTTAAATTCCGGGCAGAAGATGACCCATCGGTATCCATGCCCGATTCATTAGACGCAATAGTAATAAAATTGCCTGCCGGGGGCACAAAGTCCCCCGGGTCAGGCGGGTCATTCATTTTACACTATAACTAAAAAAATAAACTTACCACTACCGAAGAAAATAAAAAAACTAAAATGAAATTAAAAGATAAAGAAAATAGAGCACTAAAACTACGACTACTGATCCTGTCTGAATTATAAAACAATATTTTAAAATCTTTTCAAAAAAACCGCGTCCACCAAGTCCGAAGTTTCCCGCGCTTTTTTCTGCCGTTTTTTTAGTTGGTTACAGAAATATACCCACAGACATCGAAAATTTTGTCCCTGAAGAATTACCCTTATGCAGCCTGTTCTTACAACTGACATTGTAAATTTAAGATTACTTAAAATTACAAGTACTGTAGGATTTGACGGTATGTCAGCAAAGCTCATTGATATATTATAAAATATATATCAATGACAAAGATGATAAAACTTGTACCTACTTACGTGTACTTATAGCACCCGTATTAACGCATATTATGAACCTTAGCTTTATTGACGGAGTTTATCCTGAATACTTGAAGAACGTTATTATTAAACCACTTCATAAAAAAGATGACTAAACCGATATGAAGAACTATAAGTCAATAGCTAAAATTTCTGTATTTTCAAATTTTTTCGAAAAAAATATATAAAAGTCTCTGTATCGCTAACTCAATAAAAAATGTCATGGCCCATTTAGTGTGAAAAATATACCTACAGCGTACAGAAATGAAATATGGCGGGAATCAAAGACAAATGATTTTACTTTTCAATGGTAAGTGGCGCATTACTGTGGCTGATGGGGATCATCAAAGAATAATAATAAAAAAAAATAATCTATCTATTAAGAAAACTTAACTTTGTGGTTTTAGGGAGGAGAAAATAAAATAGATACTTACATTTTTTTTAATGTTTATTCAGCTTCATCAATATCTAAAATTACATTGTCCAAGAAAGCCGCAGGTGTATCAATATTTTCTTGATGTCTGGCCCAGGATAAAGTATACTACGCTTGCAATATGGGCACAACATCCTATAGTGCGGCGGTATACTTCATGGTATACTTTTAAACCCAGTGACATGTTTCCATGGGATAAAATAATTTACAGACGGGCGAAACCCCTGGTGCCAACTAATTATTATCCATTTTTTATTGGTCTACTGCAAGATCTCTCCATTGAATTAATTTTTTCTTTTTAGATATATTAAAAAGTGGGTTATGCCTGCATTATTTACCACCATTTTCGTTTTTGTACAAAAACATTTTTGAACCGGGTCGGATTATGGGCCATGACCTTTAACTTATTATGCAAGGAACAAAATGGCTTTATAAAGAATACCACGATCAACATGGCTATTTTTGATTTTTTACGTAGCATTATGTTAGCAGTAGACCAAAAAGCTCCTATTTGTGCTATCTACACAGTTAAGACCAAAGCCTTCGATTACGTAAAGCACCACGTCTTATTAGGCAAACTGCGTAGCTATGGTATCAGAAGTAACATTTTAAAACTACTCGAATCCTACCTCTCCAAAAGAATGCAATGTACTACAGAGATTGCAAGAGTATGTGAAAAAACAAAATTTGAAAATAGTTTTTTATCTCATTCTAGATTAATAAAGTTTGGTGTCCCACAGGGTAACGTCCTGGGGCCAACTTTTTTATTAATCAATATGAATGATCTGCCAAAGGTGACTCAACATCTAATGGTCATGATTACAGACGACAGTACTGCCATAGTGAAATGTATCGATTTCAATATTTATCAAGATGACATAAATAATATTGAATCAAGAGAAACTAGAATTCGTCGATAAAACTGTTTTCTTAGGGATCACGCTCGACTCAAGGCTACAATGGGGTCCTCATTTAACATCTCTTGCAGGACGGCTAAGTTCAGCAGCTTATGCTGTCAGAAAAATCCGTCAATTTACTGATGTGGATACCGCGAGACTAGTCTATTTTAGTTACTTTCATAGTGTCATGTCTTACGGTATTTTACTTTGGGGACGGGCTGCAGACATCGATTCTATTTTTATTCTGCAGAAAAGAGCCATCAGAGCCATATATAACCTCCGCAGGCGCGATTCTCTGAGGGAACTGTTTAAGGAAATTAACATCATGACGGTACCTTGTCAATATATCTACGAAAACATCATGTATGTAAGAAAAAACTTACATCTTTTTAGTAAAAGAGGTGAAAGACATAATTATAGTACTAGAAATAGGGACCTATTAGTTCAACCAGGTTTCAGACTGGCTAAAGTAGACTCATCTTTTATGGGGTACTGTTTAAAATGTTATAATAAAATACCTCCCCACATTCTTCAACTGAATGAGACAAAATTCAAGTCTTGTATAAAACGCACACTATGCAGTCAGGCATATTATAAGTTAGGGGATTACATAGCTGATAAAAATGCCTGGCTCAATGCTGGTCCTGCTCCACAACCACAACTAATTGATTAACACCTGAAAATACTGTTGGAGCTGCTGAAGATTGTAAGACTATCTTTGCATTGTATAAACTCAATTTCATTTGTATTGTATAATTGCATAGCACAGATGTGAGTTCTATGTAAGTACTATACCTTATTTTACCATTTACCGGGTAATATGTCTTTCATTGACTCGAATGTGCCCTGGCGGCTGATAGTATGTCATGCTCACACAAATGTCTCGCTGACGGTGGCGTGTATGTTGGATCATTTAGCTCCCTTCAAAATGGTTGAGCTGAATGGTGCTGATCTATGCGTCATGTTCGTGAACGGGCGCCGTCAGTTGGGGCTGGTCATCACTTAGCTGCCTCGGCTTATTTTTAATTATTTTATTTTTATTTTTGGATTGTTGTTTTAGTACTATTTGTTGTACTCTGGACGCTTTTAACGCATACGTCTTGTTTTTTTTACATCGTTCTCACATTATTTAATTATAAATTCAAAAGTAATGATGTAACTAATATTTTTGTAAAATATAATTTAAAAAGAGTGTCCATGGAGTTTCTTGTCCGTTCTTCTCCATAGGTACCTACGCTTTGGAATGGGCAACTAGCTTCACATTTTTCTGACTGACCTACTTCTTGACAATTCAAAAGTGCCTGTAAAATGGTTTAATTGAAATAAATGCTTTGAGTTTGAGTTTGAGTTTGAGTTTGAGTTTGAGTTTGATACACTATCGGACTTATTTAATTGGCTTATTTTAATAATTTTGTTATAAACTTAAAGAAAACCAATATAATGCACTTTCACCAAAGAACCAAAAGTACCAAAAGTAAATATCAGATATAGTAACTGTGACATTAAAGAAGTTAAAGTAGCAAAATTCTTAGGTTTATTCCTTGAAAAGTAAGAAATAAATAAATCAGCATACGCACTTTTTTAAATTGCTAGAAAGATAACTATGGATGCGCTACTTGCGTATCACGGCTTAGCCTCAATTTTGCAATATGGTATTATTTTCTGAGGCAATTCTACTGATAAAGATATCGTTTTTAAAGCACAAATAAAAAGTACATAATTTAAAAAAATTAAACCGACTTCAAAAAGAAATTAAGCCAAAATTATGAAATAATTTTGATTTCGGAAGTCGGTGTCGGTGTCTGTATTTTATTTATAGTTTTAGATTTACACAAAAAAAAAACTGCTATTAATTGAATAATGTTATACGACTGATGAATTTCTGAATGTTATATTAATGTAGACTTATTTAAGTATATATTTGACTGGAGAAACAAATTTTAATTGAATATTGTGACTAATTGTAATATATGATTATTTATTTATGCATTGACTGTAGAAATTATTCCATATTGTTCTTATTTAGCATGCAACCATATTTGTACGCCTCTTGGCATAACATAGCAACCCTATGACTGTCAAAGATCCACGAATGACAGCCGGGACCAACAGCCGAGGTTTCCAATTCCGAGGCACGGGGAGGGGTCTCGCGGTATGTAAAGATGATCACCCATCCACAGACCAACCGAGGCAAGCGTAGCTCAACCTGATCGATCGACCTGTGCGGCTGTTATCATTTAGCCACGGGCCCCTCCCGAAATAAAAAAATATTATGATTAATTTATAGGTAAATAAACAATATTGTCTAAACGGGGTCGTCAAAAACATCTGGCGTCCGGTTCTAGCAGAGTTTTAGCGTCTTTAGCTGACGATAATAGTCGGCAAATATAGCTCTGAATTAATAATTTAAGTCCTGGTTGAGATTATTATTGTTTAGAGATTAAAAATTCGTAATACCTATTATTCATCGATTAACTCATCGTAATAACATATCAAGAATGAAAGTTACTTTCGTGGTTATACGCTTGTGAGTTTTGCGTTTGTATGTGTACTTGCCTTTTGCATGTGTTTGTGTACGCTAATATCTGTTCAAAAACTCTTGATTACTAATAGTGTTGATGTTTGACATGAAATAAAAATAACAACAGTTCTAAACAGTTTTATTCACGTTCTCATAAAGAAAAATCAATTGTTTCATATCAAAGCTCTAATTTTGCGTTACACTGAATAAAATCTTTTAAAAAGATCAAAACATAACTTTCCAAATTGAACATCTGAGCGCAGTTTCCGAACGGAACTAATGTCATGTCAAGTAAAATGTGACGGGTGTCCCATGTTTTGCCTTTTGTAATTTACTTGTTGATTTTAATAAAAGAATTTAATGAGAATTTAGTGAACAATCGTTAAATCGCCGCGGGGACAGCTATGTTATAGTTTTGTAAGTGCACACAGTGTTGTCGACTCAACGTAACGCTTCCACGGCCGCCGATTGTTCAGGTAACGGGATTTATTTATGACAACGTCGATATTTTCTTGGAAACGTTTACTTGTTTGCTTTTTATTGATTGTAATCTCTATATATGACCTTTGACTCGGGAGTTAGTAAACGTAGTTGCAAATAATCATGTTTGTGTACGACCCGATTGCGTGGTCATATAATTTGGGCGACACTTTGAATTTCGCGAAGCGGAACTTGTGTGTGTGACAAGAGCACGGCAGGCGCGCTGGCCTGATGGTATTTGAATAAGTAATTCTCGAGTTTGTATTCAATAAATCAATTTCTTAGCGCTATTGCCCTTTAAGTCCAGGTAGAATTAATAAAACATTGTTTTCTACTTGTATAATACTTTACAACAGCTAATTATAAATAAGTGATTCTACACATTGTCTGAACTAACTGTACTTTGTTGACTTAACAAGCCAGTCAGGAGTTAATCATTATCATCCAAATCTTCTGCTTCTTCTTGTTCAAGTACATGTGGCTTGTAGAACCGGCTGTAGATATTGTCCCAGAACAACAGTCGCTGGTTGTGAGGCGGCACACTCATCCTCAGAGTGGTGTCAAACTGCAGCAGCGGCACATCTGATATGTGGTAGTTCTCTTTCCCAGAGGGCACTGGCTGCCATATTACAGGGATTAATGTTGTTGTCAGCGGTGTTGGGTCACTGGAACAAACAGTATATATTATAATATCTTTAAGTAAATATAGGTGGTTGTATCTGGTTGAATATAGCCTATGGTTGAATAGAAACAGAAGAGTATCATCAGGTATTCTAATCAAACTTGCAGTGATTGATTTTGGGAGGGTTTGGTCCAGTACAATATGTTAGGAGTGACAATGAGCACTCTACTGTGTCTGTATGCCAGTTTGTACCAACATGCATTATACAACCATGAATGCAATTTTTTAACAACTATAACAAGTGCAGTTTTAACTATGCCACTGTCACAATAGTTGCAGTCTACTAATGTCCCCTGGATAATGGATCCCAGACTTGGTCTTTGACAAACAATTAAAAGTCCAAACTCAAAGGTTTGCCAACATACAATGGAGCTCAGTATTTTAGGCATCAAATTGACCTTCACAACACCACACTGCATCTGAAAATATACTAGTTACCCCAATTTTATGAAGTTCTTGAACAATGTCATCAGCTTCTCTAGAACAACATCAGTTTGTTCTTCTTCTTTATATAAATAATCAAGCAAAGTATCGAAACTGGTCTGTGCCGACTCTTCTGTCTCTGTCTCTCTTGGCAGAGTAAATTTCATGACATATACAGAATATGTGTTTTTAGCTGCAAACAGCGTTGCCATTTTTATTATAGGGTACTCGGTTAATATGTCATGCATGTAGTCTGCATAGCTCTGGGCCATGTCACCTCTGAAGTCTTCACTAAAGTAAAACTGTTTCACAATCTCCCCTAATCCGTGTTTGACTTTATGTTTCTCAAATTCTAAATTGTTTGGCAGTAAATAATCAAAGTTGTCCGGTGGATTCTCAAATTTTTCTGTGTCAGTTCCAATAATAGATGTTTTGTCTTTATGAGTAAACGTGATCAACATCGGCACATTATAGTAGTGTCCTTCTTTCAGTTTATTAATGGGATCTATATCTATGAGACTTAATAAAGAGTCTGACATATTGTCAACGCAGGGAAGAAACATTTCAGGTATGCTAGTCAAATCTTTGGCTGAAGCTTCTTGGTAGAAGCTATACAATTCCTCTGGGTCTTTCGACCCTTCATAACCCAAAGAGCTAGCACCTTTGTGAGCTACAGCAATAGGATCATATGTCATTGAAGAAGGAGAGAGAGCTGATCCTGACTCTAGAACTACTTTATGTAAGAATCCTTCAACCAATCCGGTCAAAAGGACCAGCTGTACTGCTGCGGCGCCGGCGCCAGTGCCGTATACAGTGACGTCATGAGGGTTCCCGCCGAACTCTGCGATGTTTCTGTGCACCCAATACAGGGCTGCGATCTGGTCCTTTAAGCCGGCGTTCCCTGGTGCTTCAGGAGTGCTGAGGCACAAGAAGCCGAGGGCTCCAAGCCGGTAGTTGAAGGTCACGATCACGAAGCCCTCGTTGAGGAACATGGTCGGAGCCTGGTATGCACCCCATCTGAAAACAGATGTTTCGTCATTTTAGACACGTAAAAGTTGCCGATGACTAATATGTTTTTCTTATCTAAGCCAATTTAGAGGATCCGTTTTCGATATTACATCCTCTATTTGAATTTATTTTCGTATTTAAAATGCAACGACACGAACATTGTTTCCTAGCGTGTCCTAATCGTTAACTTTGGTTTCGGAAATCCCCAGTTAGTCACTAAGACCCCACCATGTCTTTTCTGCCTACAAGTTTCGAAGATACGTAAAAAAAATGTCGTAAAAAATACCTCGATTGTGTTTATTATTTTGTGTTGTATTTTGAAGATCTTAGTCAGCCGAATTAAATAGGTCGAAGGTTCGTCAGGTTCAAATATTAAGCATTGAGAATGAAACTCAGTCTTATTACAAAAACTTTTTAACAAAAAAAAAACCGACTTCCAAAAAAACACTACAAAGTGAAAAATAACTTTTATTTCGGAAGTCGGTGTATTTGGATCTGTATTTTAGTTTTTTGCCACCGACTTCCGAAATAAAAGTTATTTTTCACTTTGTAGTGTTTTTTTGGAAGTCGGTTTTTTTTTGTTAAAAAGTTTTTATTTCTCGCTTTTTAGTGTGTCTGTTTATAATGTATCTAAGTTACAAGCCTAATGCCAACTTGCTCATCGCCTTTTACAAAATATTGCTTTTCCCGATGCAGGGACGTTAATTGTTGAAGAGTTCTCCTGGTATTCCACCATCAGCTCCATTTCACCATTCGCATTGTGACGAGTATAACTTGCTTAGCAACCATATTAAAGTAAGTAATCGAATCGCAAACCGGGAAATACTTATTATTGAGTAGTTCCGGTGGCCATCTGTGGTCTTCATCATCAGTTCTACTTCACCAAATGATGCTTTCCGAGAGCAAATGCACGAGTTACTATAAAAAATACCCAAATCGCTATAGGTGTGCCTATAATACTTGAAGAGTTCCTTCGATTTCTCCAGGATCCCATCATCAGATCCTGACCTGATGACAATGGGACCACCTGGAAAGTATACCTTTTCAAACAAAAAAATAATTTTTGAAATCGGTCTAGCCGTCTCCGAGTAATCGGGGAACATACATAAAAAAAAAAATAAAAAAAAAGGTTCCGACGAATTGAGAACCTCCTCCTTTTTGAAGTCGGTTAAAAAGCGGTTTAATTAAAAACGATAGCAACTTGCTACAACCATGCATCGTTTCCTAACTTAACACCTCACATACATTACGGGATTGAGAGGTGGGGCCCATTGGTAACGGCCCCGACTTACGAGGTCGAGGGCCCAGGCAGGCGCTTTACTTTGTGTAAATAATTGTATCACCACTACTCTCACAATGGTGAAGTAAAACATCGTGACGAAACCGGCATGTCCTAAAAACAAAAAATTCGAAGAAAAGTGACTTCTACCAACCCGCACTGGGCCTGCGTGGTAGATTACGGCCCACTCCCTCTCACAGAGAGGAGGCCTGTATCCCAACAGTGGGAACATTATAGGCTGATTATGTTACCTATACATTACCACTCTCAATCGTAATACCTATTTAAAACGCAAGTGAAGTTACGAGTATCAATTCATAACATTCGATATAAATAGTAACAAATTTAGACTACCATCAAAATATTCTGTATTTGTATAACCAACATCTAAACGCATCTTTCCTAAATAGTATAAGAATGTTATACATTACCCGTTCTGAAAGTCTCCGTCGTGCACAAAGACGAGGACAGGCAGCGATGTAGCATGCTCTGGTGTGAAGACATTGACGACCAGGCAGTTCTCCTCACCGTCGGCGTTGGGTTGAAGGCACTTGATCTTGTGGGTGGCTTCGAAGATGCCGTCCCATTCAGGTGGAGGCTTCGGTGCCTAGAGAAACGGGACTTTACGTGTGACGACTAGTGACAAGTCTTTCCCGAGCCAACATAAATATAAATCTAAGTTCCAATTGGACAGTAAACTAAGTGTTTGGAAGTTTTCTACCACTGGATGTAGGCTTCTTCTTCTTCTCCCATAAATAGTACTTCATTTGGAGTGCCATGACCCTAATCAAAATACGATGAATTCAAGCATTATATAAGAATTAATTAAGGCCCATTAAATGCTACACAAAGTACATGCATTATAGGTAAGGTTTAGTTCTACATAATTTAATGGTATGACCACCATACCATACCATTCAATAGGCTATTTGACTGGTTTCTGATAAACATCTCAGATTATTTAATGGTGTCTAACGAGCCCACAAAAACCTATTACTTCAAATTGCATAATGTATTTCTTATAAAAAATAGTAAATAAAAATGTACTGTTTAAATAAACCGCCAAAACGCTATCTTTAACAATATGGCGTCGTGACGTCACGATTCCCGTAAACAAACGTTGAAACGGTCGAGATACTAGACAAAAGTCATCTGTTCTGTCAACGATAGACAGAAATTTACTACATCATGAGTCATGACGTCATCTTAAGTTCAGCCAATCCAGACCGTTTTCGATTACGTGGCGCCAGATTTTAAAAGATGAAGTTTTTTCGGGTTTTTTTTTATAAATAATACATTGTTTTGTAGTAAAATTAATGCAAATCGATTTTAAAAGCGATAATCTATACGAGTGTCAATAATTATGACCTTATTTTTTACATTGTCAAATAGCCTATTGTCCCTGATAGTTAGCCTTTAATTAATCAGCTAGGTTTTTATTTGTTATTTTTTTTTATATTTATCTGTTATTTTTCAGTTTTTTTTTTCAATAATTCGATACGTTGTAATAATTCGTTATACGGAGATTACAGAATACGTAGGTCGATAGGTACCGATTACATTTAAACAAAAAAGGGATCTTCAAACTAAGTAATTACATTATCAGCGGCAGTAAATTTCCCGCGCAATAGCCATCCAATCTACATAGCACCAAATGGGATCTACGTCTATCCACAAATGGATCAGCTGACCTTAAAACTGTCGCGTCGAGTGGGTGGTCGCGCGTAGGGGAGCCCGAAGTACGCGAAGTGGGGTGGGTCGGAGGCTAGGTACCCGCGGGCCGCGCCCTGCGAGGTGACCACGTCTCGGTGCGTCCGCGGCACCGGGGTGGGCCGGCCATGCACCACACACAGCACCACACTCACTGTGGACACTGCACCAACACACCCGACCCTCATGGCCGAGCTTTACAAGCCGAGCAAACCGAGTGTGTCGCGTCCGATGATCCAGTTTACGTTTCGTTATCAAAACAGACGGCGTCTAATCAAAACATTGACACGTCAAATGTTTGACTATTTGTGATTATGACTCAATGTTAGGAATTCCTAAACGGTTAAGTAACAATAGGTTGTATCGTAGGTAGCGAATGTAGCGATGTACTAAACCGTTAACCAAGTTACGGAATGAGTTATTGTTGCTTTTAATCACCACGATACCAAAATAATTCATATAGTATTCAATGAAACAAACAACAGTTTTGTTCGTAGTTTATTTCAAATAATATACCACTCACATTTTTCTAAAGTACATGGCTTTTATTACGGTGACTAAACGACTAAGTAAGTATGCAACATAAGACGTGTTGACTTGATTAGAAGAAATGCCAAGCGTTTTTAAAGAAGGTGATGAAGAAGACGACTTGCACGACGAGCACGGTGTACACGCTGGGGGAGACTGCCAGGCCGAGGCTCCTGTCGATGAAGTGTTCGTTATAGATTTCGGTCCACAGGCCCAGGCGGCCCACATGCACGCCACTCTTCATGGCTGTCTCTGTGCCGATCGACAACCACTGCTCCTGCGCAGCGGTCGCTTTCTCAAACTTGTTCCACTCTATGTCCTCCGCTTTGGGCGTTCTGTAATAAGATCAAAAAAAATATGGGTTTCAATTTAAACCGGGACCAGTAAATTATTCTTTTTCACTTGTGGATTAAGCCTTAACTAATTTAATGAAATCAAAAATAATTGAAAGAAGTTATATATCGTAATCAAGAAATAATTTGTACATTACACACATGCACATGAACTCACGCCTTCTTCCCATAGGGGAAGGTAATTAGTAAACTGTCATTAAACATGAATTTTAAGATGGCGACGTTAGTTTCACTTTCAGTTTAGTTCATTTAGATCCATGAAATATAAGTTAACCTCATTTTTTAGCGTCATCATACGAAATACTGTAACGAAATGTCTTACCCAGTCTTGAGGAACGATGTCCAGAATTGAATCAGCTGTTCAATCATCTTCCTCTCCTGCGTACCTTCATCAGGCATGTCTCCTTCTTGATAGAACAGATAGCCAATGATATCCCCCCTAACTGCTCCGTCAGCCTGGTTCTGAACAGTCGCCAACTCTCTGTTTAAAGCTCCGACAAAAGAAAACTCATAGAAGTAAACCGTCGATCCACAATTGACGAGAGATCGCGCGGTACGCATCACAGGACCAAGATATGCCATGTCCGTATAATATCGTGTTCGATTTTTCACATTAACGTAGGTAATAGCATCCACAAAATATTGAGCTTTAACTTTATTCCCTACTTTGCTCCTTTCTTCGCTTGTTTCAAATTGTAAGTCGTTGGGCAGCAAGAGACTGACATTCGCATCAAGTTCTTGTATGCTAGCTTCTGTATGATTTAAAGATTCGTGCACGCCGGCGTACTCTGCCGAACCTATCATGAACGCGACCTTAATTTCTTCCTTTTGTAACATCGCCCATGGAGTTTCCACCATAAAATGTACTCCATCGTCTGTATTGATTTCTAAGCAAGGTCTCCAAACGATGTTTCTTGCTGCTAACAGTAGGTCCTCCATGTCTATAGACTGCCATGTTGCCCAAGGTCCCTTTATGGTGTTGGCTAAATCCGTTGCAGCAACAATAGGGTTCCTGTTCATTGCCCAATGTGAAAGAACTGAGCCACTTTCCGTGATAACTTTATTTACATTGCTTTTAGACATAGGAGACAAAGCTAGATATCCGGCTAAAGCTCCCGCCGTCCCTTCACCGCTCACGGCGATGTTTTCAGGATCCCCACCAAAGTTTTCTATGTTTTTCTTAATCCATCTTAATGCTAAAGCTAGATCTTTTAAACCGGCATTTCCTGGAGCCGTTTCGTTTTGCAGACACAGAAAACCAAGTGGCCCTAGTCTATAATTAGGAAGAACAAGAATTATTTCCTCTGAGACTAAATATTCGGGACCGTATATTTCAGGGTCTGCGCTTTCATTAATGAAGTTTCCTTCATGGATGTGAACGAGGACACTTGCGTTGCTTAGCTCAGCTTTAAATGGTTTAAAAATGCTTAGAGTCAGGCAGTCCGAATCCCCGACGATTTTATCACCTTGAAGCTGCGGGCAGCGTTTGCTATGAACTCTTTCGTCATGGACAGAGTTCTCGTCCGCCTCCGGAAATACTGGAGCCTGAAAATAAACAATTAGAGAATATAAACTGCGAAACATTCGACAAAAGTTGTTTTTTTATGTATGCTATGTAATACATACCTCGAAATAATTATTGAAGATACCGTACTTTATATCTATATAGCCAAGTATATTTGCATTCTGTCGCCACACGTGTCCACGAACGCGGCCGGTCGATGTTACTACAACTGTATCAACAGTTTCCGGCGAGCTAGTCGTGACTGCTTCGTCAGCAGGTCCATTATCTTCTGGTTCTGGCGGGCTGGTTGTACCTGCTTCGGTACCAGGTCCATTATCTTCTGGTTCCGGCGGTCTGGTTGTACCTGCTTCGGTACTATATCCATTATCATCTGGTCCTGGCGGGCTGGTTGTGTCTGCTTCGGCACCAGGTCCATTATCTTCTGGTCCCGGCGGGCTGGTTGTGCCTGATTCGGCACCAGGGCCATTATCTTCTAGTTCCGGCAGGCTGGTTGTGCCTGCTTCGGCACCAGATCCATTATCTTCTGTTTTTTCCGTGCTGGCTATGGTCTGGTCTCGTTCCGGTCCCGGCGGGTTAGCTGTAGACTCAATCTTTCTTATTACAAACCTAGCCTAAACTTGCGAGACAGTAACTGTTTTTTAAAACGTTATTCCGATGAACGTAAAGTTCTTAATGCAAAGTTGTCAACTTAGGGCGGGTTGTTTCACGTCCACTTGACGCCCGCGTGCATATACGTCATATACGTCACTACGTCAAACCAAAAAAAAAGCGTTGTTTCAAATTACAATTACAAACTCAAAGCATTTATTTCAATTAAACCAATTACAGGCACTTTTGAATTGTCAAGGGGTCGGTCAGTTAGAAAGATGAAGCCAGTTTCCCATTCCAAAGCATAGGTACCTATGGAGAAGAAACACAAAATAATGGCCTTGAGTTACGACAGATAATCACTATTACGTACTCGTTATTATTTGACGTACCTACGTATCTTACGTTAACCAACCGTTTGAAACAACCGGCCTTTAGACTCGGGTTTAACGTCAGTTTTCGTAATAAGAACTTTAACTTTGTCGGATTATAGTTCGAAATTTAAAAATGGCTCGATGGTTTATCTTCAGTGTAAAGATAAACCTTGTTTTGTAATAAAGCCTATAATCTTCCTCACTCGTCTCACTAGTTTTACTGTTAGAATCAGTGACAGAGTAAATCGATTTATCATTTTGTTTAATTTTTGATTGACTGGAACTTGAATCCGGTTCAAATAAATTAACGTGAGAAATATTCAAGTGATACATTTTCTTTTTCCTCACCTTTAGTCTCAGCTCTGGCGACAAGTTCTTCAGGACCGCTTACTATATCCTTTGTTGTACTTGTGTCGAGACCAAGAGGGCTCAATTTATCGCTGTGGAGGTCATGTTCTCTGGTGAGATGCAGCGCCGTCGTGGCCACCACCAGCGCCGCACTCATCCAAGCCGTTGTCTCCCACCGCATTGTTCACACTTGCAAATGGCTGTCGATGTTCATTCCTTTATATAAAGCACTTTATTTAATAACTGTCATGCAACAGTCCACTTACTGAATATTTAATTTGCAAAGGCTAATGGAGCACGTCTCATTTTACTATCTTCTTTCAAATGACTGAATATTAAACCCAGTCTATTAATGGCTTTCGTTTTATCGCAGTCTGTGTTACAGGAGTCATAATCAGCCTATAATGTTCCCATTGCTGGGACACAGACATCCTGTCTGTGAGAGGGAGTGGGCCGTAATCCACCACGCGGGCCCAGTGCGGGGTGGTAATGTCACATGTCCAATTTCATTACTAACCTGTTCGTGTTGCTGTGTAGCTGGTCGCTTGCTCTGATCACACGCGGGTGCCGCACTGACAAACCCGCGGCTCCACCGCAGAGATCGATGACGCAGGACAATCGCTAACAAAACCGACTTGCTATCTGCTACAGTAGCGGACCGACATTTTGGGGCATAGGTCCTTCGACTCTGTTTCCTTGAACGTCGTTGTGTCGTATAATGTATGTAATCGGGATGACTGTGGGTCGGTTATCAATCAACACCCTTTCTCTTTTTTGGTTAGAAATACGAGTAACATACAACATACATAGTAACAAGTATTGAGAACTTTTGGTTGGGAGATATTAACTTGATTAGGCATAGGCGGAATAATTAGGATGTAAAGTTTGATTACGTGTAACTACTAAAGGGTTTATCCATACTAATAGGTATCATAAATTCGAAAGTAACTCTGTCTGTCTGTTACCTATTTACGCCTAAACCACTGAACGGTTTCGATAAAATTTGGCACTTTTTGTCCTGGTAGCACGTTCCTGTGGAATAATCACGGACAGCCACGCGGGCAAATTAACGTCTGCTTAACCATACATGTTTGACGTTTAAACGTATCTTAATTAAAACAGTGTATAAGAATAAACTCTTATGTGACCAGAGTCCTATCGGCAGTCTAACGATATCAAACTATAACAACTTGACCCACCTTAAGGAGTCACCTAAAGGCAGGTCTACGCAGACTGCTCGAGTATAGCTCTGGACGGCATGGCATATCTTGCGAGTGTTCGGCCGCACTACGGCATTTTGCCGTGCTTCTGACTTCTCACTATCCACTAAATTGTATCACTATACAGCTTGAAACAGTCTGTCAGGACTGCTTTTAAGCCCATGTACAACCACAGTTACTTCATAACAGTGACGTAACCCCAAGTTTACTAAGCAGCCTCACGTATCATAGACCATAGTGAATCATTTCCTTTAGTGAAAGTTTATATGAACGTCCGCATCCCGAATGACCCTTCCGTCCCGGGGGCGACCATACACTTGGAACGGGAGTGGACGGTGCAATATTTTAATTGCCTGCCATAACTTGTTCATCTCGTTACGTCCTTTAAGAGGGGTTTTGTATGTACTGCACATTAATTTTCCTTTATATTGAGTCTGCTGAGGGGCTTGTGGCTAAGTAATAACAGCCTCACGGGTTGATCGATTAGGTTAAGCTACGCTTGCCGTGGTTGGTTCGTGGATAGGTGACCATCTTTACATATCAAAACGCCTCCGTGCCTCGGAGAGCACATTAGGCAGTTGGTCCTGGCTGTCATTAGGCAGTTGGTCCTGGCTGTCATTAGGCAGTTGGTCCTGGCTGTCATTAGGCAGTTGGTCCTGGCTGTCATTAGGCAGTTGGTCCTGGCTGTCATTCGTAGATCTTTGGCAGCCGTTACGTACAAGCTTTACCAAGGGTATCGTATTACCCTGTAACTGGGTTGTGGAGGTCAGATAGGCAGTTGCTTCATGTAGAATGCTGGTATTCAGCTGCATCCAGTTAGACTGGAAGCAGACCCCAACATAGTTGGGAAAAGGCTCCGCAGATGATGATTGAGTCTCTGGTATTATTACCTTCTGCTGGGAGAAAGCTTAGTTTTTGGACTTTTGGTTTTGGTGTTGCCAGTACCAAGATTAGGGCACTATCGCAGTTCAGTAATACCATTTTTTTTATCAGGCTCTCGAAGCTTTGATAACAAAAGCTCTGCTGTTTATTTTGTGCTACATCACCTGTTATATATTTTATATGAAACGTATAGATATAGGGGAAATTCAAGGTTTACTAAGAATTTTGACACCGTTTTCCTTAAAGTATGTTATGGAAAAGAATACAATCATTTGCGATGAGAAAGAAAATTACACTGAAAAACCGCTTGATCTTGAAGTCTTATTTAATTTACAAGTTTTTCGGATTTTAATCAGTATTAGACTTGTGTCTTCTTTTACAGAGAAGGCTAGAGCTATAAGACAAGTCATCAAAATTGTTTTACTTATATATTGTTGTACGAAAATAATATCATAACCAAACAAAAAGCCACATACTGTTAATGTCCACGTCGGTCGATCCTTTGCGGAACTTATCTATAAAAAAATAACTTTATTATTGTACATACTTGCTACAGGTAAGCAACACTGCGATATTGTGCTGTGTCCAAAGAGTCAAGAATTCGGTAATATCTCCCTGCCTCACACCTTCTGTCTTTCCATTTTGGTAAGTACTTAAATAATTAAACAATTACTAACGCTTGACAATACATATATTTATTTTCTCTGTAATAAAAAGAAAATTCTTAAAATGTTGGTACTTATCATGGCAGTTCTTTACTAGCGCGGCTGGACGATTGACGTCATAAGTTTTGCGTCACACACTAGGATGACGCGCTCGTGCTACCTCTGGAACAAAACGCGAATTAAAAACATTGATATGACGTGCGATGAATATTATACGGGGATTTCCGATTACCAACCACTCAATATAAATGACAAAAAGTGAAATGTCAAGCCATTTCGAACCGTGTGCTGTGCAACTATTACTGTCAAGGTCAACTTCACCTGCCCTGCAATTATATGGTACGGGCCACAGTGATCAAAATATAATTTAGTTCCGAAGAACCATACGCTATGGAACCAAATTTCAATCAATCATCATCTTCGATCGCCCCGTGCCGCTGTCTTACGCAACATCACGCCTGTGATCCCCGAGGGTTAGGCAGAAGTGTACCTAGCAATAGTATATGCACATCTCGCCAACTATGTTTAACTCCCATGTTAAAGGGGGCGAGCCTATTCCCATAAACCGGGCACGAAGCCAGACTGAGAAATTCCTGATGGAAACACCCAATAACACTTTAACCGACCTGGGAATCGAACCCAGGTCGTTACCATTAACACTTTTCCATAAGAGATTAGTGGTTGGTGGTAGTAATCTGGGGGCACGGGAGTGCCACCGCCAAGACGAGCCAAGCGAAGCGCATGGGCACTACCTACCTTTTCTCGAAGCACTTCGTCGTATTTTTGAACCTTCATAACTTGGGTTTGGATTATACCAGATAAACAAAATTTTCGGGATATGATGTCAGTGGTTGACTTATTAAACCTATAAAGTTTCAATTGCATAGCTCTTATACTTTAGATTTTATTGATATCTAAAATACCCCGATTTCGTCACTGACTCACTGATGATCATCAATATTCTAAGGGTCTTCCTGAAGTCCTAGAAAGCTGAAATTTGGTATGTAAGCTAATAATAGTACACAAACAACAAAAAAACTCTAAAATTTGGAACTTTTACCCTCCAACCCCTTAAAATAGGGGATGGAAGTTTGTACGAGACTTCCGCAGATTTTGATGCTAGAGTTCTGAAAATTGATATAGGGACTCCTTGTTTCAAATAATAAAATACGTATTTCAGGATTTTCAGTAAATAACCCCCCAACCCCCCAAAAAAAATGTTTATATTTCATAAGCATCAATATTCTAAAGTTCTTCCTGAAGTCCTATTTGGTATGTAAGCTAGTAATAGTACACAAACAACAAAACAATTCTAAAACTTGGAACTTTTACCCTCCAACCCCTTAAACTAGGGGATGGAAGTTTGTACGAGACTTCCGCAGATTTTGATGCTAGAGTTCTGAAAATTGATATAGGGACTCCTTGTTTCAAATAATAAAATACGTATTTCAGGATTTTCAGTAAATAATCCCCCAACCCCCCAAAAAAAATGTTTTTATTTCATAAGCATCAATATTCTAAAGTTCTTCCTGAAGTCCTATTTGGTATGTAAGCTAATAATAGTACACAAACAACAAAACAATTCTAAAACTTGGAACTTTTACCCTCCAACCACTTAAACTAGGGGATGGAAGTTTGTACGAGACTTCCGCAAATTTTGATGCTAGAGTTCTGAAAATTGATATAGGGACTCCTTGTAATAAATAATAAAATACATATTTCAGGATTACCAACACACGCTACCATCACATGGGCGTAAGGTGAAAAATTTATTCACTGTTCATTACTTTTCTGTTATACAATAGTTTTTGTAGTAACGAAACGGCCAAGCCTCATATTTTGACTAAGGGTCAGTTCACAC
Source organism: Oligia fasciuncula (assembly GCA_963082905.1). Classification (NCBI taxonomy): domain Eukaryota; kingdom Metazoa; phylum Arthropoda; class Insecta; order Lepidoptera; family Noctuidae; genus Oligia; species Oligia fasciuncula. The sequence goes on along the minus strand of OY720402.1, from coordinate 20,440,632 downwards.
CGAGACGCGACGCGACGCGACGCTGCACGCACACTTTTAAAAGAGTGACTCAAAATATACTTTATTTTCTACACGAAAAGGTACACATTGCATTGTGAGAGTTCAGAATACGTTGCACTGCGCAGCGCGACGCCGCGAGGCGCAGCGCGACGCCGCGCGGCGCAGCCGAGGCCGCCGTGGCGACTTGTCTCTACTATTTCCGTCACACGTCCCACTGCGCCGCGCGGCGTCTAGCTGCGCCGCGCGGCGTCGTGTTGCCAACGATTTTACGATGCACCTCGTGACGTTGGGATGCGTCTCGCGGCGGCGCGCGGCGCAGTGCGACGTCACTGGCCTCTTCTAGTATCGTCACGTCGCGTCGCGTCTCGGTGTGAACTGACCCTTAGGCCGGTGCTTCTCGGTACGGGTGTCTTAAACCTCTAAGTTTAGTAAAATACATGCAAAATATTTCCGTCGTTACCCCGCCATTTCATAGAGCTGGTCTTGGAAGTCGAACGTATCTCGCTGTGCTCCCGTCATATTGATGTGGTTGTATATGAGCACGGGCTCCTTGATCAGCTGGTAGTTGAGCTGCTTCTCATCCACTGCTGGCCATTCCGATTGATGGTCACAGAGCGGGTGACTGGAAGACACCACATTTTTTTAAAGAAATGACCTTCGGTTATAGAATGATGTCACGAAATCAAACATTTTCATCAGGACTGCATATGGCTTCCACCACCAAAAAGCTTACCTGCATCGCATAAAGTTGACGAAAAACGTGGTCATCCAGTACTTCATCAGGTCGTCCCTGGTTCTAGGCGGAAAAGACTTTTCGTCCGGGTCCATTAAAGAATTGGTGCGCAACACAAATGTCTGGTCCTCAAGGTGGGCCCCTCCTCCTGCGTACCCCAGCATCTTGCCAAACTTTACAGCATTAAAGTCACTGTCGAATTGAAACAGGTACATGTAGAGTGGCGCTGCTCCTAGCGAAGCTCTCCACTCCGCCAGCTTGAACGCAGGGTAGGAGAAGAATGAGTTCGTACAGTATTTGATATACTTGCCCACTGTTGCGCCTCCTTCGAAATATTTATCAATCATCATCTCTGACAGACGGAGCGCCTCGCTTTCAGACACAGAATAAGTTATATTTGGTGGTATCATTACTAGAGGATTATCCTCTATAAGCTTAAGTATGTCCAAATATTCCAATCTTCGTTTAAAGTATTCGCACTCAATGCTGGTAGTGCCCACGATCATCGGAAGGTCCTTCGCTCGGCCACGTTTTACTAGGTTTGCTGGATAATCATTCAGGATACTCGTGACTCCTGGACGCTCTGGTTCAACGACAGGAACGAAGGACACTAGACCAGACTTTAATTGTACAATCCTGTTGGCCTCCATGATCTTTTCAAGAGGTATATGTATGAGTTGTTCGTGGATTTCGTCGGCGTCAGTAGAGTTTATGCCTATGTATCGCAGAAACATGGTCGCGACAGATTGAGCGTAAGCAGGCGAGGCTGTGTAGAAACCACCGTTACCTACACCGCTCATCAATATCACTCTGAAACAAAAACAAAAAAAATGAGAGATATAGGCGTACTGACCAATAGACCCAAATATGGCGAGTTATTCCGAGGTCAAGTTTAGCAATACCTACCTTTTTAGCAGTCCCACAGAGGCTTTGGATAGTGAGACTAGATGCGCGGCGACCGAGCCGACGCTCTGTCCTGCCAGGGTCACGTTGTCAGGGTCTCCGCCGAAGGCCCGCGCGTTCCTCTGCACCCACTTGAGCAAGGTGATGGCGTCCCGGAGCCCGTTGTTACCAGGCACCGACGTAGAGTTCAGGGAGAGATAGCCGAACACGTTGATTCTACAAAGTTGAATAAAAACGCGCTCATAATTCAAGGTCACCTTGAATACGCACGCAGGTGTTTATGAAAAGTACGGAATTAAATTATGTATTAAAATGTTAATTAATATTCCATTAAAATTTTGGTCAATTATTTTTTTAAATGAATTTATAGAATAAATATAATTAAATTATGTATTCAGAGCATGTGTACACGATAATGTGTTAAGCTGTGGTTATATACCTGTAGTTGAGAGTGCATTACAAGATAATCGGGGGGCACGGCAGTGCCCCCGCCAAGTCGAGCAAAAAGCGGCACGGCCGTACCATCCTTTTCTCGAAGCAGTTCAAGCCATTTTCGACCCCCTATAACTTCGTTGTGGATAAAACTAGAGACCTGAATTTTCAGTAATCAAGCAGGTATTGTATAAACACGGTATATTTCAAATTTCATTCAATTTGAACCAGTAGTTTAAGAATTCTAGTCAAAGTTTCTTAATTTTGTCACTCACTGACTGACTGACTGACTGACTGACCGATCATCAAAACTCTAAGGCACTTCTAGCAGACATAGAAGCTTCTAATTTAGAACACAATTAGCGTTTAGTGTATAAATCAAGGAAAAACTAAAATATTTTGCAATTTCGTTCCAGTTTTCTAGATACACCAACTGCATAAATAACTTTGTAATCCCATATAAATATATAGAATTACAAAGTTACATTTGCAGTTAATTAATCAGTGTACCTGAACAAAGTCGCTTCCTGCTGTCTGTCTGTCCCTATGGATGCTTAGATCTTTAAAACTGCGCAACGGATTATGATGCAGTTTTTTTTAATAGATAGAATGATTCAAAAGGAAGGTTTATTTGTATAATACATGCATAATATAGTAGAGAAACACTGATAATTTTAGAGGTTTCTAATGTGATGTCGTAAATAAACAGATTTTCTTGCGCTTATATTGCAAAAGCTAGCTGAACCCTACGAGATAGATCAAAATAATGTACTACAGTATTGCACACCTTAAAAAGATCTACAAAAAAGTCCGCGATGGTATATGTCTATCTGTTAGGGATAACCCACAATAACCATTGTTTGTCCTTTACTTTTTACGAGAAATAGTGGCTTGTTTACGAAGCGATTTTAAGCAATACAGCATTAATCTATATCCAATTAAGTACCTTAAATACATTGTGCATTTACTATAGATCAATTTGGCCCTTTGAAGCATGTAATTTAAATGAATATTTTTGAAGATATTACAGATTTAAAATGTAGGGACATAGCGGTTGCGCTGGTGAGTTTACCTATGGCAACGACAGGATAGTACGGTTAAGTAGTCACGACCTCTCATCGTTTGGGGTGGGGTGTACCTCGAGTTCAGCAACTCCCCTAAATATCTTGGTATTACCCTGGACAGGTCTTTAACATTCAGTAAAAACTGCAAAAATATCAAGCAGAAGGTGCACACTCGCAACAGTCTTCTTCGTCGACTGGTCTCATCGAAATGGGGTGCTTCGCCTGAAGTTATGCGGACTACTGGACTGGCGCTATCTTTTTCTGCGGGAGAATTCGCGTGCCCCGTGTGGAGCCGTTCTGCCCATGCAAAGCTGGTGGATACAGCTTTGAATGAAACGTGCCGGATCATCACTGACTGCCTAAAACCAACCCCGGTACAAATGCTGTATCCACTAGCAGGAATAGCGCCACCAGTGCTTTGCAGAGCGGTGGCAAGCTCCAGCGAAAGAGCCAAATGGTCTCCGACACACGACAACATCCTTGTGCCACAAAGGCTGAAAAGTCGAAACAGTTTTTTAAAGTCCCACTCACTGGCGAACCATCACAAGAGAGACTGAAGCTGTGGCGAGACAGTGCTTCCTTACCCAAACCGTTCGTCCCACCCGCTGAAGACCTCCCACCTGCTGAAGACCTCCCACCTGGACATGAGTTACCTTGGGTAACCTGGAAGTCTTTAAACAGACTCCGGACCCAGGTTGGCCGAAGCAAGGAAAACCTGTTCAGGCGGAGATTCATAGACGACTCCGCCTTGGAGTGTAAATGTGGTGCTGTCCCACGAACGATGGGACACTTAATATCGTGTCCTGCGTGTCCTGTCAGCTGCACGTTACAGGAACTGATGGACGCTGGTGAAGGCTCCAAACAAGTAGCCGAATTCTAGGCCAAGTCCATTTAGATTGCTATCGACACGCTAAGAAGAAGAATAAGGTCAACTACGAGATGCCATAGTCAAAAAACAAAAACAAATATAATATAATGGAATAATAGGTACCTATTATTCCATTATATTATATTATATTTCGGCCAGAAGTCCACTTACACCGCAATGATCATTATCGCCTGCGCTATACGGGCTGCGGCGCCTATACACACATACGCATTTTTATCCGTGTGAGTGATGTTCCAACGCTAACAAACTAACATGTCGTGTAGCATCGCGCATTCGCGCTACGAGTAGTCATAGATGTGGTCAATGCTAGACAAGGATGACAATATCAGTAACTTGTTTCTTTATCGCAGTCTGATTATTTTTATCATAGTAATGCAAAATTTCAACAAGTGAGTATAAGTTAACATTAGCTAGATCGGTAACGAGGCTGCACTTGCTAATGTGAACGGGATAGGTGTAGGTTCGAATCCTAGTTGGGCCAGTTTTTTTTTAATGTTTTATATAATTTTTATTATTTGTATGTTTTAGTAATTTATTTTAGTAAATTACTTTGAACAAATAGATATTACAATAAAGGTAATTTATTATTATAATATGATAATAAATGAAGCAAATTTTGATATGGTAACATTGTAATATTTTTTATACAAAAGAAATCCTTTACACTTATTTATGTTATTATAGGGCCACAATATTTGCCTTGGCTTCAATACTAATATTAGCCTGCATATTGAATTGAGAAGAATACTAAAATAGCAACAACAAGATAACACAAACGCTCGTAACTATGTTCACCAACCAACAATAGCGAATAGTGGAATAATTTAGGTAAACTAAAGTAGTTAAAATATGAGGGTAGATTTACAAAGTGAACTTATCACTTTGTTTCAAATCTACCCTCATATTTTAATAACGACGCTAAGATTAAAATTGTAAAACGAAAGAATATTCGTTTAGTTGTGGAATATTTAAAATATTTGTTAGCAACTCGGCATTTTTATTCACATGATTGTAATACTTAAAAAATATTTTTCATGTTTGATGTGAGACTCGAACCCGAACGTTCGCCATGCGAGGCACAATGCTAACTACTTTGGCCACCGTAACGCTCACTTAGCTTATTGAAATTTGTAATAACAATCATAAGCGGCCAACAAGTTGCCAATGTGTAGTGTTGTCAAACGTTCTTATAGAAGAAGGTCTAAAGTATAACTAATATTCTTATGCCATAGTTTTGTGAGATTGCTAGTCGACTTCTGACCGTTATAGTACCTAGATATAATTATGTTCAAAGGTACTTAACTTGTAAAATGGTCAACGGATGTTAAAAATAAAAAGTTAAAAAGGTACCGGAAAGGAAAAAAAGTAGGACTATCTACAAAAAGAAGTGAGATGCCATCAAAAACATAACTTGTATAAAAAAAGCCAAGTCTCGCAACTCAGTTCTTCTACCGTAAAAAGTTGTGAGATCCATGAAATACCAAGTCGGTTAATTTATTCACTCCCTACTTAAGGAACCTTCTGTCTTAAGTTATTACATAATTAGCTAACCTAACAACATCTTGTAGTGACCATCAATATTAAAAATCTTCTATGTTTTAAATAAATAAATTGACTTGGCCATCGCCATCGCATGAAAACACAATGTATCTCACAGTGCGATTGCCAAGTCAATTTATTTACCTATTTAAAACATAGAAGATTTTTAATATTGATGGTCACTACAAGATGTTGTTAGGTTAGCTAATTATGTAATAACTTAAGACAGAAGGTTCCTTAAGTAGGGAGTGAATAAATTAACCGACTTGGTATTTCATGGATCTCACAACTTTTTACGGTAGAAGAACTGAGTTGCGAGACTTGGCTTTTTTTACAAGTTATGTTTTTGATGGCATGTATAATTATTTATACAAGTTCGATAATGGTAAAAGATAATTGTAATGTATGTCGTTGGTAATCCTTAAATAAATAAAAACAGTTCTCATATTAGTAGGTAAAAACCAGATGCAAGACTTCTTACTAACCTGTAATTAAAAGTGGTGACAATAACGCCTTTGCTGACTAAATATTCGGGTCCATGGATGTCTGAGTCACCCGAACCAGTTTGGAACCCTCCACCATGTATGAAAACAAGGATAGGAAGACCAGTTTTTTGGCATATGGCCTTTGACCCTGGGTCGTAGACATCGAGGGGAACGTGGACGTTGGCGAAGATACAAGACTCGCTCATGCCAACTGGCCTGGCGAGACGCCCGTATACCTCGTCATACTGCGGACATATGGGACCCTCCTCTGTGGCTAATAAAACATCGTCCCAGGGATCCAATGGTTGTAATTCCTGGAATGTATAAATGTAAAGGTAAAAAAAAACACACTAGTGCATGATTAATTTCCTCGTAAGTGATATTAGTCGCGATACATTTAAGACAGTGTACCTTAAACCGTAGCTCTTTCAATGGCTGCTTCGCATACGGCATACCCCTGAAGCTGGCGTACTTGACATTTTCCTCCGCGGTCCGAACACCCCCGCAAACCCAGCCAGAGTCGATGCGCGTGAGCACGTCGCAGTTCAAACTAGTGAAGTGCTTATTCGCCGAGAACGTCGGGCTTTCTGGAAGTTTTACATTAACAATGCGAAGACCCCAAAGTAGTACGGGAAATATAAAGACAGATTTTAGTTGGGAAAATACCTTGCATCACTTGTCAATACTATTGTTTTGACGAGACAAAAGCACACTTGTATTAAAAAATATGTTTTTTTATCCCATCTATTCAAAAAGAGCTAATGTATTCTTCGTAAACAGGGACTAAAATAGCTCTTTAATTCCTAGCGACTAAAAGTGATTTGGAATGTGGATATTGTTAGTAAAATTACAATCACCAGAGATCATTCACGAACATTGTATGAACAAGTAACAGGCTGTATGATAAAGTAAAACGCGCGCGAGCCAAATAAAAAAGAATGTTATTATGCACTTCCATAATGGTTCAAATATAAACATTAGCCTCTAGTTATTTCTGTATTGCCTGTAATAAATAAACGTACTACTTATTCTTATTCATAAGTTGCGCTTACTTATTTTTCCATAAAGGATGATAAAAAGTAGAGTGTCCACCTCGGGAGCTATACTATTTTAAGCTCGAGTGACTTAGTTTGAATCCCTCGTTGCGCTTAGGATTAAAAAAAAACACACTCGCCTTCAAAATAGTTGTTTGCTCCCTTGGCAAACAATCTACTATTTAGGGCCGGTTGTAACGATTACGTAATCGTTATTATTTGATAAGTTAAGGCCATAATTTTGTGAAACAACGTTTTTTTGGTTTGACGATAGTTAGCGCCATTTTTTACGTAAACGCGTGCGTCAAGTGGACGTGAAACAACCCGCCCTTAGTATCTTATTACTGGGGAAGTGGGGAGGCTGTCAAATATACAAAATATCATTACTATAAACTGGAGCGTGTATTTGTTAGGACATGCTTTTTCAGATAGACACACCTTTCTGGTAATGTCGTAACTTCATACAAACTCTTAACACCACAGAATTAATAATTATTTTATTAATAACACGACTTACCGCAACAGAAGCATGTTGTCGAAAAACAAATAAAGAAGTAAAAGTGTCTTATCATTTTAATGGCGCCGTGAAGATTAAATGATGAAGTGCTCCGTGCCTTTATATAACCTGTCACGGTCATGTATGCGTACCTGAGGACCACTTCACATAGCGCTGAAGCAAAGGAAGGAGGTTCATTACATTTTCGAATTTTAGCATCACTTGCGACTTCAAAAAAGGGGGGTTCTGTATTCGACCCGTATGTATGTATGTCCGTGATTTTCTCAAAAACTGATCAACCAATTTTGATGTTTCTTTCATTAATGTGATCTACATATTTTCAGGAAGGTTTTAGTAATATAATACATAAGGTAATTATTCTTGTGTATGAAGTTATAATTATGCATAAATGTCCTGCATCCGGCATTTCTATGCGATTTTTTTTCCAATTGTCGATGTTTAGTCGAAGTCGTAAAAGTCATGTGAAGCAAAGGTGGCTTACAAGTACCTATTCTTATAAATAAAACTATTTTTGACTTAAACTAACATCAATTAAGCTGCTTAATTATTTTATTTATTATATGAGATATTAATTCAGAGTAAAAATAAAATAACAATGGTTGACTGTGAAACTAATACATGAGTTAAAATAATTTAGAAGTAAATAATTCGTGATAACCAGAATTTAATACATTTTAATAATAATTACTTATTTAAGTCAGACACAGTGATCCATAATTATGTTAGTATACTTAAAAACTGGCCAAGTGCGAGTCGGACTCGCACACGAAGGGTTCCGTACCACAAGGTAAAAACGCCGAAAAAAACACGTTTGTTGTATGGGAGCCCACCTTATATATTTATTTTATTTTGTTTTTAGTATTTTTTGTTATAGCGGCAGCAGAAATACATAATTTGTGAAAATTTCAACTGTCTAGCTACCGCGGTTCTTGAGATACAGCCTGGTGACAGACAGACGGACGGACGGACGGACAGCGAAGTCTTAGTAATAGGGTTCCGTTTTTACCCTTTGGGTACGAAACCCTAAAAATAATGTTAGTAACCAAATAATAAAATACATGCCACAATAATACTATTATAAGTAACTAAATTGAATAATAATTGAAGTAAAAATCAAATTGTAAAATAAATACAATAAAAAATAATTGAAATTAATTTTGTTACAATCTCTAAAAAAAGCTACACCCGCATGTAAAATGTTCCAATGACAAGCATGAGAATACATTAAGTAATTTAATGTTCAGTGTGTGCTTGTTTAGTTATCACTACCGGTTGTTAGGGTTCCGTACCCAAAGGGTAAAAACGCCACCTATCATATAAGAGAGACACTACAACATACTCGACGCTAAATAGGGTAGATATAAAATAGTTTTTTTCGGCGTTAAAAATCTGTATAATATTGGGTTGTAACTTTTTACCGACTTCAAAAAAAAGGAGGTTATCAATTCGATACGTATGTATGTAATATTATTGGAATTGCATTATATTCACATATGACAATCTATTAGGGCTTCCAAACAAATATACAAAATTTTATAGACGTATGTATGTATGTATGTATGTTTGTCCACGCATATCTCCGTAACTATTAATCGGATCGTGACCATTTTTTTTTGTATTAGCTTACATTTACTTCAACTTAGGGAACAGTGCAAGTTTCATCAAAATCGGTTCAGTAATTTTCAAGATATGGACTAATACGTGTAAGTGTGACGGCCTGGCGTATTGATACGAGCTACGGGTGTAGTGTCAAAGGGAAAACATCTCAAAACCTTGGTCAAATTCTAGTGCAAAAACTAAAAATGTCGAAATAAAAAGTAATTTAAAAAAATTAAACCGACTTCAAAAAGAAATGAACTCAAAATTATGAAATAACTTTAATTTCGGAAGTCGGTGGCAAAAAACTAAAATACAGATCCCGGGACACCGACTTCCGAAATTAAAGTTATTTCATAATTTTGAGTTCATTTCTTTTTGAAGTCGGTTTAATTTTTTTAAATTACTTTTTTGCTTCAATATACTGTTCGTCTGTTTCACTTATTTGGACCAAATGTTCCGCTGCTGCACTGTGCGTTTCCATAGTCACAATAGATACCTAGAGTCGTTCTTTCTTCTCGTGCGCGCCGGTCTGGTAGATGAACTCACCCCTTCTTCCCATGAGGGTAGGCAGAAACTACAGAAAACCAACTGCTACGATCCTTAGTTACTCATTTGGCTTCGTTTACCTTTATACATCTGCGGGTCTATTCTGTAAATATCTCACCATGTAAACTTAGGTGAAGTGAACTGTCACTCTACCTACCTAATGCTAGGGATTGACACTAATGTCAGCTCAATTCACCTAAGTTTTCACGGTGATATTGTTACAGATTAGATCGGCTGGTCATACACGGACGCCGCCGCCGCCGGTTGCGCTTTATTACTTTCTAGGGCGTCCTCCCGGCGTTTTCACTCACATCTGCCTTTTGATATTCGCATTTAATTCATCCTCTCAACATGACCAAACCATCTTAAGCTTGTGTTCACCAACATTTAAATCAGCTAATTAAATATTTAAGTAGTTGAAGGTTTAAAATTTCCTTGAGAAATTTGACATAAACCAACTGTTTAAATAGCTAATAGGTACGCGGTAGTTTGAAATTGTCGATGCACACAGAGCTTATAGTCATACTCTTTTACATTTTTGTCACATGTCTACATCTTCTTTAAAACCGCACTGTTGCCTTGACACAGCAATCCTTGTGGTGGCATGGCATTCCTGAATGATGTGATTTTCAGTAATATTTAGTAAGTATTTGATATTTAATCAAAACACTCAAGGGTTAGGTTCATTAGGGAAAATGTGATTCGAATTAGCATTATTCAGAAATTTCGATTCATGAAAGTTTGTTTAATTTTCATGAATTTCCCAAATATTAGTCATCAAATCACAAAACCTTTTGAAGAGCGGGTACCTATACCTATTCATAAACAATCCTTCAGGTAATTAGGTTGTTTTTAATATTTCATATAATCTATGATCATTTTTGTTAATACGTTTGTTACCTACTTTGGCTGCCGTAGACAGGCACGACGCGAATTATCCTACTTAAAGGATCTGTAGGCACACGGATAGTTTATAACCTGGATTTAACACATATGATCATTCGTGCCATGTGCTAAATTTATTCTTATATGTATAGACTTTCGACGACACTTTGTGCACAATTTCTAAGCAGTAACCTAACATAAAGTACTAGGCTTGCATGAATTCACGATAGTACTTGTAGGATTTGGATGAAATTAGGCACGCAGATAGTTTTGGATTTAACAAATTATATGATACTTGTTATTCCAAATTCATGCAAGCCTAGTACTTTTTGTTTGAATACTGCTCAGAAAGTCGGTCATATTTCAATCATGATTCGAAAGACACGTAGCACCCGTAGCACCATCTAGCGTTCTAAAGCAATTGTGACCGTGGAAAGTTATTGTTCTTTTCCTCGGGAACAGTATTTTTTTTTCTGAATGACAGGTACATACCACCTATGACCTTTTCTATACCACTGACAACGTATATGCAAAATTTTATGATGATCGGTTCAGTGGATTAGGCGTGAAAAGTTAACAAACAAACTTACTTTCGCATTATAATATTAGTTATAATGCGAAAAATAAGTGGATAAATAAGTGTTTTTTTCCTCATTGAACAACGACTGAAATTATTTAGTAGGACCAATGGGAATTAAAAATAAAATTACTAAATTATTCCCGTTCATCCCACTGATATTGTCAGTGGGACGAACGGGAATGCACAACTTTGAAGGATATTGCTAATCCATTGCTTCTTATGTTCGAAAGATCTACTCAAGAACGTAAATAACGCAATGAATGTTGTTGAACTGTCAAAATGAATGCCATTCCTACTGTTAGTATGATATGCAATTCCCCCGCTGCTTTTAGGCCGCCTCCCGTGCATACACGCATCTACATTCAGTTTTATTTAGCGAAAGTATCGTAAATAAGCTAAACATATACACGAATGACGTTTCAAGGCTTAACAAAGATCATTCAGGGGAGTTAATAACAGTTTGTTTTTAATTTAAATCGTTTGATTGGATTTGTAATTGGTATAGCGTGCGCCGCATCTCAAACAATTGACTCGTCTATAACAACCAACTGGTGCCGATTATGAAGTGTTCAACCAACCAATCATTGTTTCGTTGCAGAAAGTGAAGGTGCTATTTAACGTGTACGTATAGCTCCATCACCGTCACTTCATAGTATAATATAGCGTGATCCGTTGAGATGGATCAGTCTGGCTGGACAAATCTGAAACTATTCGAGGTAGAGTTGGTTCTAGGGAACCATCATCATCTCCCTAGCTTTTTTCCAGCTATGTTGGGGTCGGCTTCCAGTCTAACTGAATGCAGCTGAGTACCAATATTTTACATGGAGTGATCTGACCTCCACAACCCAGTTACTGGGCAACACGATATCCCTTGGTAAGACTGGTTGTCAGGCTTTTGGGCTTCTGACGACCCGTAACGACTGTCAAAGATCCACGAATGACAGCCGGGAACAATGGCTTAACGTGCTTTCCGAGGCACGGAGGGGGTCTTGTTATATAAAGATGGTCACCCATCCTCGGACCAACCGCGGCAAGCGTAGCTTAACCTGATCGATCGACCCGTGCGGCTGTTATTACTTAGCCACAAGCCCCTCTAGGGAACCATGCCGTCATGGTCGTTTACGTATATAAAAAAAAAACTTATGAGATACAAACACAATACATTACATATTTGTAATTTTCACTGTTGAAATTACAATATGTATTTCGCTATCTATCTACCGTAGCGGCGTAAAAGCGTCCAGTGAAGTATTTCTGAAAGAAAATAAAATGTAACGTATAGTATTTCATTGTCAAGTGATTAACATAAGAAGGTTGTCATGTCATGTTCTGATCACCTGGCGACCTGGTCGATCCTATCGTAGAACCTGATCATGTCTTGCTGGTACTTCGTTGGTGGTGTGTTGTCGTACACGGCAGGTTTGTGGATGTCCTGATAGTTCAGGAGTTTCGCGTACACGGGTTCCCAGCCTGGCTCGCCGCAAGTTGGCTCACTGAAGTCAATTCAAATGATAACAATCATAATTTGCTGTGGTTCGAAAGCACATACTTGGCATTTGATAGAATAATAATGGTCTTAAGGCTCCATGTTTAACAACACTGGGAGAAAAATTAACGTTGCTGTCAAGATTCTCAATAATCAAGTACTTACTTGCATCGAATAAAATTGACAAATAACTGAGTCATCCAATCTTTCATGCGATCGTCTCTGCTTCTTGGCGGGAACGACATCTCGCTGCCGAGAATGGCATTTTCGCGGAAGATATAAGTCAAGTCTTCAACGTGAGTGGTGCCGTTGTACTGCAGGTTCAGACCTGCCTTCAATGGACTGAAGTCTGCCTCATACGAGAACTGGTACAAGTAGACTGGTGCTGCGTTCATCTCGGCTCTCCACTGAGCGACTTTGAACGAAGGATACACGAACAACACATCTCGGCATACATCTAAATATTCTTCTATATTCAGCTTACCGTGGAAGTTTCGCTCAACCACTTTTGTACCCAACTCGCGTGCTACATTAGGAGGTGTTGAAAACGGAATTCTGGATGGCAAAATTAAAGAAGGATCCGCTGCGATCCTTTGCAAAAACTTTGCGTAAAGCAATCTTCTCCTAAAGAATTCACACTCGTCAGTTGTGAAGCCGATAACCATTGGATATTCGTTTCCGCGACCTCTTTCTATAAGTCTTAATGGATCATCGTCTATAATTCTCTTAACCCCTGGGTATTCAGCTTCTACTACAGGAACAAAGGAGACTAACCCAGTTTCATATTGAAAGACGCTGTTAGCATTGAGAATTTCCTCGATTGGAGTATTAACTAGTTTGTCGTGGATGACGTCAGGATCTGTAGAGTTGATGCCTAAAATTGAAAGGTATCTAGTGGCAGACATGCTGGCGTAAATCGGAGAGGTTGTGTAATACGTTTGTTCGGCCGTGCCACTCATCAAGATCACCCTGAAATAAAAAGGATAATAGAAATGTTTGAAGTTAGTTAGTTGAAGCCCTGCAGAAGTTTTCAAAGCATTTTACCTTTTAAAAAGTCCCTTAACCGCATTAGACAAGGACAACAAATGTGCGCAGCTTGCGCCGGCACTCTGCCCTGCTATCGTGACGTCATTGGGATCTCCGCCGAAGGCTCGCGCGTTCCTCTGCAGCCAGCGCAGTAGCGTCACCTGGTCCCGGAGACCGGCGTTGCCGGGGATCTTGGGAGTGTTCAGCGAAAGAAAGCCAAACACGTTGAGCCTGGTTATAATTACACACTCTTAGATCATACTTGCACACAGATCAGACTATCGCATCAGCCGGTCGATTCTGTTAAAATGAGTTTATTTTTGCTAGGAATTGACACTATTGACAGCTCACTCCACGCTCACTTCACCTTAGTTTTCACGTTGAGATTTTTACAGAATAGCTCTGCTGATGTAAATAATTTAACATTTAGGTGTTGGGTAAAATCTGATAATTTTATAAACTCAAAGCATTTATTTCAATTAAACCATTTTACAGGCACTTTTGAATTGTCAAGAAGTAGTTCAGTCAGAAAAATGTGAAGCTAGTTGCCCATTCCAAAGCGTAGGTACCTATGGAGAAGAACGGGCAAGAAACTCCATGGACACTCTTTTTAAATTATATTTTACAAAAATATTAGTTTGTAAAAATATAATTTTGAATTTATAATTAAATAATGTGAGAACGATGTAAAAATAAACAAGACGTATGCGTTAAAAGCGTCCAGAGTACAACAAATAGTACTAAAACAACAATCCAAAAATAAAATAATTAAAAATAAGCCGAGGCAGCTAAGTGATGACCAGCCCCAACTGACGGCGCCCGTTCACGAACATGACGCATAGATCAGCACCATTCAGCTCAACCATTTTGAAGGGAGCTAAATGATCCAACATACACGCCACCGTCAGCGAGACATTTGTGTGAGTATGACATACTATCAGCCGCCAGGGCACATTCAAGTCAATGAAAGACATATTACCCGGTAAATGGTAAATAAGGTATAGTACTTACATATAACTCACATCTGTGCTATGCAAATATACAATACAAATGAAATTGAGTTTATACAATGCAAAGATAGTCTTACAATCTTCAGCAGCTCCAACAGTATTTTCATGTGTTAATCAATTAGTTGTGGTTGTGGAGCAGGACCAGCATTGAGCCAGGCATTTTTATCAGCGATGTAATCTCCTAACTTATAATATGCCTGACTGCATAGTGTGCGTTTTATACAAGACTTGAATTTTGTCTCATTCAGTTGAAGAATGGGAGGGGGGGGGGGGGTATACAAGACAAAAATAATACCTGAAATTAAAAGTGATGACGATTATTCCTTTGCTGACGAGATACTCCGGCCCATGAAGATCGGTGTCTCCTGATCCTGATTGAAAGCCTCCGCCGTGGATGAACACAAAGATAGGAACTCCTTTCTTTGCTGCATTGTTGACGTAACCTGTGTAGTATTCGTGATCATCAGCTCTGTTCACTATGGGCAGAGCTTCCAAAGGCACGTGCACGTTGGCGTAGATACAGGATTCACTCATGCCCCTGTAGGGTTTGACCAGACGGTCGTAGAGCTCGTCGTGCTGGGGACAGACGGGACCCTCCTCAGTGGCATCCAGGTGGTGCGGCCAGGGGCGTACCGGTTGCAGCTCCTTGAATGCACGGAAGTAGACTAAGACATCATGAACCCGGTATATTAAATGAAACAAGTGCCCAAGTTTAAATACCTTGGATTACAGCTCCCTTACTTAGATGTGATGATAAGCAGCGTACCTTGAACCGCAGCTCCCCCAGAGGCTGCCGGGCATACGGGATGCCCCTGAAGCTCGCGTACTCCACGTCATGCTCTCCTCGTCTGACCAGTCCGCACACCCATCCCGACTCTATGCGCGTGCGCACGTTACATCTCAAGTCACTGGATGACGTTGCAAGTGTAGCTAAAAATTTGATTGCACCTGTATTTTGGAACAAAGTTCCTTAACGCAGCTTGCGGTAGAAGTTGACTGGTAGAAATTTTTACGTAACGTACTTACACGATATTTTTTCAACTTGTAAAAAAAAGAAGATGGCGTAGCCGAATTATGCACTAGGTACATAAATATAGTCTAATTACTATCAGTGTAATGTGTCAATATTATGTCAACCTACGACGTTTCCTTTTTTTGTTCGACTCTAATTAATTAACTCTGAAGTGGTACCCAACAAAAGTTGAAAAAAAAACGTGTACGATCGGGGGACACCCGCCGGACGCACACACACATCACGTATCTAATAGAAAGAGACACAGAGAGACAGAAAGTTGCAAGGCATAACGCTTTTTCCTTACGTGAAGATTTCTAGTCAACTCCTACCGCAAACCCCGTTAAGGAACTGTGTTCCAAAAACTAAACACTCAAGCTCATCTACTGCTTCCACATTAACATTCACTTTTCACTCAGAAAAACTCATTCATTATCTCCAGTGGCTCCCAAACTTACCACACCACAAACAATTGATGATCAGCACCAAACTGTAGCTCCTTATCATTTTGTGTCCAATTAACACTAAAACGCTTGATTCCTGCCAGCTACATATATAAATAATACGCGGCTCTTAAGGCATACACTTAAATCCGTGTTACATTCTAGTTTTGCTTAAAGTTTGTGAGTATTAGTAGTATTATTTGTACCCCATAATTATTGTATCTGTCTTTGATTTCTAACTAAGGCGTAAAAACCGAGCGAAGCAAGGGTGGGTACCCTTGCTTCGCTCGGTTTTTACGCCTTGACAAAACATGGAGATTTCTTTATTATGTAACTTTAATATGAATGTATAATCCAAATAAATCTTCTGGAATAAATTCTCTAAATGATGGTGAAAACCGAAGTGTAAGTGTATACACTTGATTAGATGACATATTTCCAGCCAGTATAATGGATAAGTTCTAAACTATAGGTCATAGAGAATACCGCTGAGAGGAACTGAACTTTTTTTAATGGGGTCAACTATAAAGAAAAAAAAAGTGACACAACTGGCGAAATGTGTTACTAGAGGTGCACCCTGCCTGTGTTAGGCAGGGTGCACCTCTAGGTAGTAACACAGGGATTACAAGGGTGATTTTATGTTTATGTTATAAAATTGACATTTTATTTTTTATTTTATTTTATTCTGTTCGGGAAACTTACAGCTAAATTAAACAATGCTCTTAAACAATATGCATCTGAAGGCCGTAACGATTATATTAGAGTATACGTAGATATTTTCGAAGATATTAAACTTTTTATTACTTTTGTTTAATATTCTGCCTCTACATCACATTACAAACTATACCATGTTACAATCATATGCCTAAACTTCCCAAAAGTTATGTGTGTATTCGAAGTAGCCACCATTCCATGCCCTGAGCACACCTGATCACATTTAATATGATCGTGTCACATTTAAAAAAGTTATTTGTGGGTTTTTATTTTTTTATATAATTTTGGTGGTCTATTAATTTTCTTAAATGTAGCCCATCGTTACTTCAGAGTTTTTCTCTATGACCATAATTTCAGGATATACGCACACTGCACTGGCTTGAAAAAAACACCTGGCTATAGGTATAAGTACTTACCACTCTTTTAATTCAAACTTTTATGTTGGTAATAGAGAACCGACCATCAGCAGCCGGTACTTGGGTTAAGGAGGTCAAACGACAATCGCATGCTGCTTGCTGTCGCGAATGTCTGGTGCAATGTCAAATGTTACCTTCACTAAGACCTGCTCGCTTTTTCCTTGACCAGATTATTTAATGTCATATTATTATTTCATTTTGTACGGATTTGAATGACAGCTTCGTAACTTTTATTAGATTAATTCTTCTAGTCCTTACATCAAGTATGACATCATGTGATTGAATAAAAAGTTGATTTTATTTCTGCCAACCAATCACAACACCTTACATCAGATTTGCAAGCAGAGGCTCATCAGCATTTCAGAAACTCTAGTACACAGCACCTTAAATCTAATTGGTATTACATACTTTGTAGAAGGGTATTTACTACTGAATATAAATCAAACCTAATAACCCCTTGTTCAGGATATAGATACTTGAGACTTAGCAGAGCGTTTAGACAAACTGAAGTCAAGAATGAAATATTGCTTTAGTGATTTATACCCTTCGATCAATAATAGTACTAGATGAATGATTAGGAACAAAAATAAGTCGCTAAAGTGGCCGCGTTTGCACACAGATAAACATTTATATTTCTTATTAGGAACTATAGAAAAAAGTTTAATAATATTAACAACTTCAGATTATTATAAACCTTAACACTCTAACATAAAGTTTAATTACGATTGCAAATGATTAATATTTAAGTCCTTCTGTCATCGAAGCAATAAATTTAAAATGTCACTTGAAAATAAAAAGTCATTTTTATAATAACTACAAAAATATTTATTCTAAAATGAAACTTAACGTCTAAGCAATAAGGTTAAAAACATTTTGTTGACAATTTCGTACTTACTCGAATTTGGAACTAGACGTAGTTCTTGGAATTACATTTCAATGCTTCAATGTTTGTTAGAATAGTTGGCGCGTTGTCGCAAACATTGGCCAAACAATAATAATATTTGCTTATTGATTTATATTTACTATTTAATTGTGTTACTATTGTATGAAAAACATTTAATGATAAAAACTTACCGAAAAAAGATATTCCTTCCAAAATCTTGGTGTTTCGGTGGTTATTTACACAACTTTTGAACGCGCACTGAGGCATTTTGACGTCTTAACATTGGCTATGATTGGACCATACTAATTTGAAATAAGAGCACAAAAGTATTCGTGCTCGTATTTTTCGGGCCGTTTTTGAAGCGCTTATCGGGCATCTAGTACTATTATTGATCGAAGTCTATACCTGTCTGAAGGTACTTTGTCTATTGAACATCATAGGACTGTCATCTCAATCAATTCGTTATTGTTTTAATTAAATTATTTTATAGATCTTCTTCAACGACTGCTTCGTTGTACTTGTGGTTGGTGTGGCAAGCGCTACTGTTGAGCATGAGGTCTGGTTGTTCGATTCCTAGTTCGGGCAGTGTTATTGCGTTTTTCCATCTAGATTTTCTCAGTAGCAACCAGAGTCAGTGTGCGTGTTGTGTCGTGCCCGGTTGAAGGCAATACATCACTGAAAAAAATAATTTCTTACTATGCCACATTAAAGCGATTTCATTAAGACTTACTGACTTTATACAGTAAGCAGAAATGTTTGTAATACAGTAAAAGACAAAACAGTAACTTTTAATGATTGAACATACTATTTACTGATAAAAACAACAAAAAAGGAAAACCAGCATTACTGTAACGGAAGTTCAATGGCTTGAACGATATCTATATGAATAAAACGGTTAATTTTGTGACCTTTTAGCTACTTAAAACGATAAAGTTTACTGTCATGACGGTAATATTTTGCCTCAAGCTTTAACTGTTTTCGGATCAGTAAAAAATGCTGTTTTGAACGTTAGGCTCATATGGAACTGGTTTAAGCAGTTCAGATCAATGTTTTTTCATTTTTATTTACTGCTTATTTCTTTCCACGCCTCCTATTACATGGGACTTAAACATAACTGGCGAAATGTGGGTGTACTATAGGTTCACCTCTGCCCTATCCTTCGGGGAAACAAAGCGTGATGTTATGTCCTCTATAGATGTCAATAGTCCTATAAATTTCTCATAGCATCCAATTAATAGTTGTATGCCAGATGCCTCTATGTAAGCGGACCAGTGGACCAAATTAACTTATATGGGTACTCTTGTCCTTCACTTCCGATCAACATAAAAAAAATTGTTTTTCAGTTCTTAAATTCCTATTTATTACAAAACATCATAATTGTGAGTTAATTAGCGATGCGGTTCCTCGTGTAGTAGAATTTGTCGTAGATGTCGTCCCACATACGCTGCGCCGTGGAGTGCGGGTAGTCCATCATCGTCAGCTCGGCGCCTATGTTCAGCAGTCGGAAGCTGTCCGGACTCGTCACCTCCCACGTCACATCGTTGTCTTGAGACGGGTTTCTGAAACACAGTTACGCTGTGTGTAGTACAAATATTTTTAGTTGGCGGTCGGTCAATGTTTTACTGTTGTTAATTTAATAGAATTTAGTCACTACGAATTCAACCGAATTCGATCTTCACTCACCATCTGGTGAGATATTGATCAAACGGAACCAATCAAAAATATTTTATAAAAGTTGACTCGAGTACAAATCATGTCTCGGAAAATTCTGGTTACAAATATACCTAAACCTACTTCTGACAAAATCCTCGGTTTTAAGGTTCTATATTATCTTTCAAAAACACTAAAACAACTTACAAGTGCTTAACAAAATTCGTCCAGAGCTTCACAAGACGTTTCTGCACATTTCCTTCCTCTCCTTCCATAGCCCCACCATAGAACAAGTAGGCCAACTCATCCGAATGGGCAGCGCCCTTCTTCGGCACTCCAGGCTCTGACCTGACCCCGAGGTCACCAGAGTAGGAGAACTGGTAGTAGAAGACTTGGGCTGTTGATGAGTGGTAACGAACGCTGCGGTGGATGTGGCTCGAGAAGTAGGCGTCCCTGTTGATGATAAACAAATTTATGAAACACTATTTAAAAAAATAGCAAAACTAGCGAAATGTGAGTGTTACTAAAAACCCCTGCCTAACCTTTTGGGGAATATAAGCGTGATGTTATCAAAAACCTTGACTTGATCAAAAATAAAGTACCTATATAAAATAGCAGTACTATTGTTTTAATTGTAAGACGTCACACAAATGTCTTAATGACTTACTATTTCAGTTAATTTACATAACTGTGCAAAAAAAAAAGGTTTTGACTTTACCTGTGATACCCTAACACAGAAGCCATAGTAATATTTTTCTTGAAATACATGTCCTCAATCAGTCTTCCAGTTTGTTTCCGTTCCCTCTCGTTCAGAAACTTTAAATCATCTGGTACTAAGAAACTCGCACCCCTGGACATTCTCCTGAGAACATTAGCTTCTCTCAAAATGGACACAAACACATAAGCTTCATTGTCGTTATATCCAATCATCATTGGAACTGATTTACCCTTCTTACTTGATAATAAGTCGTATGGTGCTTCAAATAAGAGTCTTTCTTCTTTCTTCGTAGGGTTCTCAACGCACATCGCAAAAGGAAAATAGGGGACATTCAGTTTATTCGCCCTGGCTACTAAATCCTCAATTTTAGCATCAAGCAATGATATAACGTTTTCATCGCCGAAATCACTCATGATGCCCAGAGCCTTGGCTCGGTCTTCTGCGTCATAGTTAAAAGACCAAGGGCATAAAGCACTTCCACTCTGTAGTATAGCTCCGTGGTACAGCCCATTGGCCATAGGAGACAGTACTATAGCCTCTACCATGGCCGCACCGAAACTTTGTCCAGCAACCACTACTTTGGCTGAGTTTCCTTTAAAAGCGACGATGTTGTCGCTCACCCATCGTAAGGCTAGAACAACATCTTTCACGCCGGCGTTGCCTGGTATTTCATCATCTCCCAAGCATAGGAACCCTAAAGGCCCCATTCTGGAAAAGTTTTGAAAAGGTAGTCAAGATTTCGGGAGATCTTCGAACGAACAAAAATCTGACGTATCTCTGAATAATAAACGTACCTATGATAAACAATAACCACAATAATCCCCGCCCGTACCATCATCCCAGGGTCGTACGGTCCACTTCCTCCCGTGACCCACACCAGCACAGGCCAGCTGCCTCCAACTGCCGTGGGCGCGTGTACGTCCAGCTGTAAGCAGTCTTCAGCATTGGAGACTAACGTACAAGTCATCGATTTGGAATTTCTGGTTTCGAACCACAGTGGAGCGATACCAGCTCTCTGAAAGTTTTGATGAAATATCATTTAAGATTATTAACACTACTTAGCTAAACGAAAATGTTCCGTTATTATGGAAATGTGCAACTTGCTGTTCCAATATTTCAATTGTTAATTATTCGTTCTTCTATATCAAACCTTGACTAATGAGATCAGTAAATGACCTTCGTGGCGCTTTCGGGAATCAGCTGGTCTGGAAAAGTTCGGAGTACTTGAGACTATGAGTACCTAATTATCCGATCTAAGTAAAACTCATACTGGCGCCGATTCTGTTGTTCACAAACTAAACTAAATTTAAGTTCATGCATCTTTTTCTTTCTATTTCATTAAGAAAAGGACAGAAGATAAATATTAGTTTAGTCCTGTCAAATTAGTCAGCGCCTGACGTAAATTGACGTATTTTTAATAAGCAATTTTTTAATCTCGTCTAAATTGTCTATGGAGTATCTTAATTTGACAGTACTAAACTAATATTTATCTTCTGTCCTTTTCTTAATGAAATAGAAAGAAAAAGATGCCTGAACTTAAATTTAGTTTAGTTTGTGAACAACAGAATCGGCGCCATTGTATGCATAAAAAAAATAATTTACAAAAAACTAACCTTGAACCTGCCCATCGAGCCTGTAATATTGGCATAAGGTATCCCTGTGTAGGACACGTAGCCAGTCCTTGCCACTCCGCGCACCATCCCCTGCGCAATGCTGATCACATCCTGCCTGCTCATCATCATCATTTGTAATATCACCACCAATGTGTAAGGCAACATTTTTGAAGACACCAAACGTTCAAGAAAAATTTAAAGTTGTTTATTAATTGAAACTAAATTTAAATTATAATATTAAATTCCCTTTATACAAATTATATGATTTAGCTTGTGTCGTTCAACATGTGAAAATAAACTGTATGTTTGTGAAAATAATCTGGTTTGACGCGCGCGAGACAGTGGGAAAACCCAGCATTTTCACACAATGTGATAATGTCAGGTTTTCCAATTTTGTAATGTTACCGACTAACTGTATTATATGCAGTATCGTTTAGATCTCTCTCGTTTATCTGCACCGATGATTCAGGGTCCACACTCGAGCCTGCAGCATGCTGGCTAGTTTATTAGTCTTGCTGCCTTGGCCGTGTCCGTTCACTTCTGCAAGACATCACGTCTGAGATGCCATGGTGATCTTGTTGAATAAATATGTTTTTCTAAAATAGGTTTAATCTCATTAATCATAACCATAATTCATTAAAAAAATATATAATAATTAATCTCATTTGAATAAATTAAATTCAAGTTAGGAAAAACTTAAATGGCTATTGATGACATGCAGTTATCGTTTTAAATTCTTATAACGGTTCCTCCTACAGCATTATGAAGTCTAGTGCGTTGGGTACCAACCCTGAAAAAATCCCTAAACTTAACAATCTATTGAAATAAAAATACAATATCCACGTCCGTCCACCGCAATTATTTAATTGGAACATTGAATCCAACGCCACACGGCACGCGACCACACGATCATTGTACTCTCAGCGTCATTACATTAGAAAGTGAAGTATTTACAAACGCGTTGTGAACTAACAGTACAGTTGACTTAAATAATAATACGTTACATCAGTCGCTTCATTACGCATCGGGAGTACCTGGATCACGGAGCAGATATACTAAACTGACAGTTCATTTTATACTGAACATATTGTCCAAAGTTATTGGGGAAACAGAAGTTGGTCTTACTGTACGAAAACTGAATCAAAATACTTTTTGTCGTAGTAACTTCGACAGTACAACTGAAAGTCATAATAAATCTTCTAAAACCGTAAATTGCTAGAAAGAACATCGTTGATTTGTGTAACTGTAAGGACAAATTCAATTTAAATAACTTAATTCCAATTAAGTATGATAGTTTGTTGTACAGTTTAGAATTTCTGCCTCGTGATCTTTCGTATAAACTTATTCTCTTTACAAAAATTACTTACACTAACTTATAAGTAAATATTATTTGCGGGCCGATTGTAATTTTGTGATCTGAAGTCTAGTTAAGTTTCTTGAGATCAATCCTCCGGGCTCTTGAGAGCTCTAGAGAGCTAAACCGTAGCTCTACAACAAACAGGAACCACGGATGAGCTTCATTAGAGTTCAAGTTGTATTACAATTGCTTCGTAAAACAATACTAGGTCTAAAGATAATCTAGCTGTTACTAACAAATCCGTAAAACTAAAACAATTATTAAGTCCTCTTTGAAATCAAACTAGTTGCACTAAGATGTCAACGCAAGACTACGACGTCAGTCAAACTGATTTCATTTTAAAGGTTTGTTATTAGACACTATTTGAGAATTTATTATTGCAAACAACATTTACATCGAACAACTTTCCAAAGTACAATAACACCCTTATTTTCTAAATATTAGCTGATTGTACCAAGGAAGACAAGAAATTACATCAGTTACCGACTAGATTTGTGACATTAAACTTACCCTAAATAAATTAATGCTAAAGCAAAACCACATCCCGAATTATCGTTCCTGATATGACAATATTAACTGCACTCAGACCTTTTGGGTCGGACACTTCCACTGCTCCACGAGGGCACTCAACTGTATGTCAAATATCGAGTCGTCAGTCTGTTTATATCAGTCCCTTTGTGCTAGTCAAGCTGTCAAAGAAGTCGATGACGTCTTGTTGTCTCGCTGTGATGCCCTTGCTCTGGAATATCGTGGGAGACTCGATGTCTTCGAACTGGTGGCCGTTGTCTGCTGGCCATATGGAGTGGTTATCCTCGCAGATTGGTTTACTGGAACAGAAAGAATGACAGTTTATTGTTATGGGTATTGTTGAAATAGTGACGTTTTAAAAATACATTTGAAAGTAGTTAATTAAATAATTTTAATTTCCACTAGTACGGCTTTGTTAGGTACGCTTTACGCGATTATATGATATTAAGAAAGAAGTATCTCATTAGTCCTCAAATTATTGAAAAATAATAAACTATTGTATCAATTACCTGCACGTCATGAAGTTGACGATGAAGTTTGTCATCAAATTCTTCATGTTAATGTCGTCAACAGTTGGCGGGATGGCCCCCTGTGCGTTCAGGACAGAGTTCACCTTGAACACGTACGTGAGGTCCTCAATATGGCCGACGCCCTCGTAGTTGCGGCCCATCACCTCCTTGATGACGTTGCTCTGGCCCTCATACGCGAACCGGTACAGGTAAACCGGAGCTCCACCAGTTTCTGCACGTTTCTGTGCCAGCTTCAACGCAGGATAC
The DNA here is from genome assembly GCA_963082905.1 of Oligia fasciuncula. Taxonomy (NCBI): domain Eukaryota; kingdom Metazoa; phylum Arthropoda; class Insecta; order Lepidoptera; family Noctuidae; genus Oligia; species Oligia fasciuncula. Next base: position 20,415,794 of record OY720402.1, on the reverse strand, counting down.
TCGTAGAAGCCGTCCGAACAGGACTTCACGAAATTATCTACATTAATTGTACCGTTATAATATTTTCTATCGATTTTTTTCGTCAAATCCATCAGGAACTTTTGTGGGGTCATGAATATAATCTTGGACGGTACTATAATAGCATTATTCTCTTGGATCTTCTTGACTAAGTCAAATTGTTCGAATCGGTTGCGGAAGGTCTCGCATTCAGCACTCGTGTATCCCGTAAGGAGTGGAATGTTCTTGCCGCGTCCGTTTGCAACTAAGACTTCTGGGTCATCATCAATGATGGTCGTGACTCCAGGTAGTGGTGACTCCACGGTGGGCACAAACGTGGTTAGGCCAATATTTTCTAGAAGGATTTTGTTGGCTTCGCTGAGTTTCTCTGCGGGTAACTCGATGAGCTGGCGATGTATGGCGTCGGGGTCAGTGGAAGTGATGCCCAGGATGGTCAAGAGCTGCTTGGAGATTAACTCGGCGAAAACTGGAGAGGGGCTGTAGAATGAAGAAGCGGCTGTCCCACTCATTAGTATCGCTCTGAAATTAGAAAGTGGAAAATGAGCATAAAGATAGTATTTTTTTTTATTTATTTGAAATGGGTTTGGTCTTGACTCTCTAGGTCAGAGGTGACAGACACAAAATGAATTTCCAGAAATTAAAAGCTGTTATGTAATTTTCAATTACATAATACATATTTAAATATTTGTTACTTTAAATCTGCAATTACTTAAAATACAATTCCGAAACGACGCCACCATTCACAAACTATTTAACAACGCGTTAGTATCTCGCATCATGAACGGACCGCCATTGAAATACTAGTGCTGTGCCATTTTGGTTGTTTATTGGAGATTTGAATTTATAACACGTTACTGTTGAGCAGCGTTTGTACGATTGGCCGACTATATTAGACACAGTCAAATAATTTGACAGATGAAAGCATTAAATAAACCTACCTCCTAAATAGCCCTTCAGTAGCTTTCGACAAAGTGAGTAAATGCGCGGCTGCAGCGCCGGCGCTCTGCCCCGCGATCGTGACATCATTGGGATCTCCGCCGAAACTCTTCGCGTTCGTCTGCACCCAGCGCAGCAGCGTCACCTGGTCCCGGAGACCAGCGTTGCCGGGGATCTGTGTTGTGTTCATAGACAGGAAACCGAACACGTTCAACCTGGAACATTGAGGCAAGTCCGTTAATAATGGGGAACTGATGGTTCGTGATCTGACACCGAATGAATGATGACTAAATTGCAGTGTAGTGCTGTAAATCATAACCGATGTACTTGGTCTGTGCTGCGGGAGTCATGAATTTGATAATCAGACGTTGTAAAGTGCAGTTAAACTTACCTATAATTAAACGTGATAACGATGACTTTCTTGCTGACTAGATATTCTGGACCATGTAGATCTGCGTCACCAGATCCGAAGGCGAATCCTCCACCATGTATGAATACCAGGATCGGTAGTCCAGGAGATGTGACTTCCTCTGGGTACGGTGGTTGGAGCTCCCTGACGAGTCTGCGACCATCCAGTGGGAGTGCCTCCATTGGCACATGGATGTTGGCGTGGATGCAAGCCTCGTTCTGCACCTGGGGCTGGTGCATCATCCTCCCGTACAGCACATCCGTTTGAAGGCATATCGGACCTTCGTTTGTTGCGTCGAGAACGCCCCAATGTTCTGGAGGTTCGAGCTCCTGGAATAGATAGATAATTCTATTAGCACAAAGTAAACGGTCTTAAGCTGGATTAAAACTACTAAAGTTTAGATCAATGTATTTAAAGAAATAGTACAAACTTACTTCTGACATTCTGAACTAATCTCCCAGAATCCGCCATCATGTCAGCTAGTTTTACAAACATAAATCTGTCAACTTGGTGGTAAGGATTTGCTATTCTCACCTTAAACCTGAGCTCTCCTAAGGGCTGCTTAGCGTAGGGCACTCCTCGAAAGCTGGCGTACGATACGCCGTCCTCCGCGGAGCGCACCGCGCCACAGACCACTCCCGCGTCGGTGTATGCAGGCACACCTACTCGGCATGGCGACTGCGGCGACGCAAGCGCTGTGCATGCTGGAACGGAGAAAGAGGCTATTGAGTACGATTAGTAAGTACATGTGATTTAACGAAGTACGCGTATCTGAATTTTGGGTCAAACATTTGAACGTTTTTCCATCAATACGCTAAGAAGAAGAACATGTCTGCTGCGTGACAAGTGCTGGACAAACTGTACCTCATGCCCCGAGCCCGAGAGACGGGGTCGCAGCAGGACACGAAGGAGGTGGTGGGAAGATCAGGATGGATTTCGTCAAAACTGGAAGGAGGCAGCGCGGGATCGCGAGAAATAGAAGGAATAAAGACAAGGCTTTGCCTAAGGATGGTAAACCAACGCAAATATTGCATTTATGTTTTTTAATAACGGATGAAGATGTAAAAAAAACAACTGCTATTTTAATACCCAAACAAATATCTTGGCACCCGTCACATTCAATTCATTGAAGCTTGTACGAGCTAGTTGTTGCGTTGTTTGTGCTTGTTCGAGGTCGCATACTCGTATTACTTATTAATAAAGTGATAAATATTTTTCCTTTTGCTAGAACAACACGGATACACGTGTTTTCATAAAAAGTCTCGCAAAATCATTAAAAACTGGCTTTTTTCAACATAATATAGCGGTCTGTGATGAGCTTAACAAGACAATTAAATTAGACTATAATAAAAACTGGCTGATAATGCGTGCTTATTTAGTTTCACAAGCAGAGCGTTTATACTCTTATATTTTAGGTTCTTAATATTAAATTAGTACTTTATGTAAATGAGAGATTAGTATTTAATATTAGATTATTCACTAAGGGGATAAAGCAGTGTCTTAATGTCGCTGGCGCTATTTTGAATCCTGAACGTGAGGAAGGATTCCAGGGAACTCTTATTTAACTCCTGAGCGAAGCGAGGGAGTTAGGACTAGAATCCTGAGTGCAGTGAGGGATTCAAACTCGCCCAAGACGAAGACACCTTTATCCCCGAAGAGAATACTCTACTTTTCGCACCTACTGCGAGGTAATAAAACCCAAGTCGATTATCGAATTAGTGGTTTATGAAACTATTAAATAACCGGGGAATAGCTAGTTAGTTATGTGCAGTTTCATACACTACTTACCCGACTACGTGACAGGACAGGGTTATGTTTTTATGCGTAAGTACTTAACTTTGTTTATTTGTATGTGGAATTCATTAAACCCTCGAAGTATCCTAAATAATCCTAGGTTTTGTTTTTATAAAATCAAAATGGCGGATTTTAGACGACAACAAGGTCTTGAAAAACAAAGTATCATTACTATGTGGGGTATCAAAATAAAGTGCTTGAAGAGGCGATTCCAAAAATATAACACAATCAAAACCCGACTGCAACTAAAATTAAAAACTAGCTCACTTTTCAAGGAGTCTGAATAGTCTGATGCAGTTGGTGGCATCAAATCTGAGATTAAACTAAAATAACATACTACCTGTCGGGTTTTTTACCCGACTGCGGCGAAGCCCAAAAGGAGGATTATTAATCTTTTCAATCTGATCATGAGATCAGATTGAAAAGATTAATAATCCTCCCGCATTTTCATCAAAAACACAATAAATAATATTGTCAATGGAGCATCGGCCCAAATCAAAGGTCTAAAAAGTTAGTAGAGAAAATTTTGGAAAAGTCTTATTTAAAAAAAGATAACTGGAAATCTCTGTTTTTATGGAAAAGTTTAAAATCGGTCTAATTTGGATGTAACACTATTTTTCGAAAATGTTCTCTACTAACTTTTTAAACCTTTGTATCCTGCTTATGCGTATGAAGTTTCATTAAAATCGGTTCATTCATTTCGAAAAATAAGGGCTTGAAAGTTTGTATGAAATGCCGTACGGCGTAAACGCTCTCAACAGGCGATATTTTGGAACCTCAGTCCAGGATTGCTGCTTTTTTTTACTAACCAGTATACGGTGCATTACTACGTTTTCTTATTGCTTAGAAGCTCTTGGAACTCCTAAAATGAATGTCGTTGACCGCACTTAGTTTCACGCGCATATGCTTAGTTAAGGGTCGACGACGTTTATTTACCATCAACCATCAAATATGCGGAAACGAACCGGATAGACCAAGTCTACCGGTCCGTTTCCACATATTTGGCGCGGGACCCTAAAACAGCTACGTACTTGATATTCTGCACACAATAGTAACAGGTTCTACCATATTTGCAATACTTTATGAATAGGAATGGAAGTCTATAAGTCACAGACCATTTGGAGATATACGAAGACGTACTTGTGATGTGACGGTAATATTGTGTAACCCGAACGGTATTGGGAACCCATGTTTGGCCTTAGACGTTTGGAGACTATGATGAGGCATTGCTGAAAGAGGAGAGGCGAAAATGGCTCTTTTGGCACTTTTAACAAATATAAGATACATTGCATATTTGGCCAATAGTGAACAGTATAATAAATAATAGCTGTTTGTTTTATATTTAGAGCTCTTCACTATCAACAACTAAACAATTCAATAAAATAATGACTGGTAGTTGAAGTGGGAGTTTATTTAGCAAATTTTTTTTTACCAAAGTTTACTCAGTAACTAAGTAAAACCGGAACGCACTGGGTACACAAACTCTAACTCTATAGACACATTAATTACGGAGCCGCGTGCAAACGGCGTCAGGTTTTTTGTCAGTCATAAAACCAGTCGGTATTAATCGGAAGGACCTTGTCACTTGTCCGTGTTGCTACGCGCGCGTGTAGCCGAATCTCTTGTACACATGTTCGTGTGTCGCACTGCGCTGACCTCCCAGGGGTAGCTACACTCCTAGTCCTAGCTGATCGAACAATAGTATTTATTTTCATAAAATAAAAAAAATATTACTAACTCAGGCAGGCGCGATAATATCGAACACAGTATACGCTCAGACGTGCTTGACTGCTTGCGAAATCTAAAGTAAATAACTAACAAAAATATATGAGATCAATCATTTTAATCAAAGGTAATAAAGGTGGTCAAAACTCAAAATCAATTGATTCTTGACAAAAGCTAAGATTCACCAACACATAGATATAAGTTGTATATACCTTTATATAGCTATCTAGGTATACACAGGTATATTTATAACTAATCAATTTATGTATGTTATGTATGATTTATCACAAAACCGCTTCCTAATCTGGCGACAGGAGATAACGTCATTTAATCTCGTATACAAAAGTAACTTAATAATCGTATTTGTGAAGATCACTTGGACAAACAGCAGTTTCTGTTGCATTTACTGATCACTAACCTCAGCCATTAGGTACGATCATTGTTATCCTTATGATTATAGATTAGTAAGTTGTAAGCAAAAAAAAAAAAAATTTATCCTACTTTTCGTTACATAAATAAAAACGGTTCGAACGGGAAATCCTGCACAAACGTCACGCCTGTAGTCCCCTCAGGGTTAGGCAGAGGAGAACCAATAGAGAGGTGTTTCTATTGTTAAATAACACAATATTTATAGACTTTAATGGATATGAGGAAATATTACAGTAGCAATCTGAGAATATTCCAAGTTTCCAAGTGGATTGTGCCAATCATAATAGGTACTCAACGTATTTAAATTAGTTTGTACCTACGTATTGTATGAACAAAATATCAAAAAGCAAATACCTGTCACAAGTTAATTTTAATGCAAATTATGCCGTACAGTAAGTAGGCCGCACTGCCACTCGTCTGTCGTGACACTTTGACCTTGAACTGGCCTAGCGTAGTACGGAGTTACAATAGAATAATACACCAGTTTATTCTGGCCTTGATGTACCTGTTAATGATCTAATGAAAAAAGTAAAAAAAAAACTATTAATTCCTATTATGATTTCAATATATTAACATAAGTAATCTACAAAACACATAATTATTATGTCTAAGTTACGTTGTCAAATCATGTGCTGGCGTGACGTAGCTCGTACGCTCGTAGCCCGTCCGTAGCAACTTGCTACGACTGCTACGAGACTTAGAAAAAATACCGGTAAACGATTATATAATACTAGCTTCTGGCCGCGAAATTTCATGTTCCCCCGATCCACCCCGTCGCATCACGTCGCATCACATCGCATCACATCGCCTGCCCGCGCTATTACTTCGTTTTTGCTTAGCGTTCTTTCTGATTTTTTGTTATTTTTGCTCGGCTCCTAAGGGTCATAGCGTGATGCTAAATAGCCTATAGCCTTCCTCAAAAATTGGGCTATCAAATACAAATTTAAAACAAATTCAAATCCGACTGGCAGTTCCAGAGATTAAGTACCCACTCAAACTTTACCTCTTTATAATATTAGTATAGATATAATCGTTTACCGGTATTTTTCTAAGTCTGAGACCATTGACCATTTGATGAGACCATTTTTAAAAGATGTTTTAATTATGTTTTGTCTTTGACATACCTCGGGACCCTGGGGTCCCGGACCTTTGGAAGGCGTACCAGGGGCCGAATCCATCTCGCGGAGGCCCCTTAGACAATTTTAAATGATGAGGAGGCACCCACCGACGATTATCCCTGTATGCACTATGCAAGTGCACCCAAGGATAACCCCCGACTGGCGCTGGACTACTGCAGAACATGGGAACAAAACATATTGGGCTGTGGGTTTGGGTGGCTGTAGTGGATTGGTTACCTAGAACTATGAAAGGACTATGTCCCCTGCCTGGCCAATGTTATGTAATACACGTATAAAATGGCAGAGGGTGACTTGCACACTCATATTAATTATGTTATCTTTATATTATTCGTTTATGTAACAATAGAGTCTTGTCACTTAATTTACCAAAAAAACGTAGGTACCTACCTATTTTGTATTTCTTGATAAACCAGCAACCCGCCCCTGCTTTGCACGCTATTTACGACTTGAAAAATTATGACGATTTCTTTATTATACCTAATTATGTCAGTTTAATGACTATGTACACATTGACACGACATATTTTGACTACTCATGACAAATTGGCTTTCAGTTTCAGAATGGAATAATATAAATATTGGTTATACGCTTATACCTTTCGGAATAAAATCTCTAAATGTTGGTGAAAACTGCATCAAAGTCCGTGGCGTAATTTAGAAGAACAACGCGGTCACACAGACAGACACGAGAAACGACTTTAATTTATAATATGTAGGTATAGGTGCTAAAACAAACGTTTTCAATTCAAAGAAAAAATGTTCTTTTTATCACATCTATTCAAAAAGAGCTAGTGTATTCTTCGTAAACAGGGAGTAAAATAACTCTAAGCCCTAGGGACTAAAAGTGATTTGAATTTGAAATGTGGATATTGTTAGTAAAAGTTCCAATCACCAAAGAGATCAATCTCACAATCACGAACATTGTATGAACAAGTAACAGGCTGTATGATAAAGAGAAACGCGCACGACCCAAATTAAAAAAAAAATGTTACGGTGCACTTCCATAATTATTCAAATATAAACATAGCCTCTAAATATTTCTATGTACCTATTGCTCCTAAGTGTATGTAAACAAATAAACGTACTATTCTTATTTATAAGTTGCACTTACTTATTTTTTCATAGAGGGTGATAAAAAGTAGTGTCCACCTCGGGAGTGACGTACTTTGAATCCCTCGCTGCAGTCTGGATTCAAAGAAACACACTCGCTTTCAAAATAGTTGTTTGCTCCCTTGGCAAACAATCTACTATTATATTTAGTTTTTCAAGCTACCTATTTATCAGGTATAGGTAGTTGTCATGTGGTTGTAACGAGCTAAAATAACTGATTCCTTACAGTCGATAAGCTGACATACATTTTCCGCAAGTACTTTTTCCCTTTACAATAATTCTATTCACCAAAGAAACCGTAATTTAACACGTGATAAGACCAGAACAAAGTTTTTCACATAATTCTTTTAAATTCAATAAGATTTTCAGTGTAAGACACTTGCGCTTGCGTCAACCGGTGAGCCGTGACGTTGTAAAATACAGTTACAATAATTGTAAGATATCAATTTGCTTGGTTGCTTTTTCTGCTTTTTCTTCTTCTTTGTTTTACGAAGTTGTAGTGGAATATTATCACGAAACTACAGGTTATGGGAAACTGTTCCGATTGCAAGTTCAAAATGTTGCAAGCTCGTCAAAACATGATTCAGTTTGTTTTTTATTCTGCTTTTGGGTGGATGTTATGGTTTTCAAAACGTTTGTTAATATGTTGAAAACAATAGTAATTAATCAAAAATGAAACTACTTAAGTCTTAATGAAGATCACATAAAAACTTGACAAAATGCTGAAGAAAAACAGATAATCAGCCTCACTGAAAAATCACTCAACAAGAAAAAAAACTTCAACACAAAGTTTCAATGTTGTCCAATCACTGCACCGCTATCTCGTATGAACTCACCGTGCAAGGCGAAGGCGAGCGCGATCCAGTGCGTGGTCATGTCGGGTACGAGTCGCTCACCACACTGGCCCGGCCGCCGCGACCACCGCCGTATATATGCCACTCTGAGTCCCGCACGCGCACACTCGCTCCATTTCAAAAATGAAAACAACCTAGCCTCAATTTGAAAACCACACCACCCTATTACTGGCCAGTCCTAAATTTAATTAATTAATAGCCAGAACTAAAATTTAGAAATGAGAAACAGTTGAATTTATAATGTTACATACAAGCTTGCAACTTGATGCTTACTTTACTGATCATAGCAACAGTGGAGATCTCATAACATGCTGTTTGTGCTGTAATAAGATTATCACATATTTCCATTGTTCATAATGTAGTGTATTTACACAATTTCGAGATTTTCTTGCGAGATCCTGGCTTGGCACGTGGAACAAGTTATACAGCTCATTCATAAGAAATGTTAGTTCACTATAATTACCTTTTTCACTCATAATAGCCACCTAAAATATTCAGATTTCAACCGCATTTTATACCTAGGCGCTAGCAAAACGTCCTATTAGTAGCAAATCGTCCTTCAAGCAAATGGTCCTAAAAACAAAAGAACGGACTTGGTAGTCATTTTGCTTTGTCGTTTTGATTAATGGTCGGACTTTTAATTAGCTGCAATAAAATGACGCTTCTTATTGTCATTTCGTAAAAAAATGTTGCCAAACTATCTCTATTGGTGATGTGATTACAACGCAAGAAAACATCGTTTTGCCGGTCAGCGGGATTGTCCGAATGGGTTACCGCTGGCCCGGAACATAAAGGGCTAAGGAAGGAACACGGGTGGGTTTTAGTCAGTAAGAGTCTGACACTCCCTTCCGCTCCACCCAGAGCGGGAGGGGTCATTTGATGATTTCCCATACTCAAAAAAAAATTGATTGCCATACATTGATTCCCAAGAGCTCCATAAAAGGGTCATGGACATCATCATCATTCTCCTGCCCTATCTCAATTTATTTGGGGTCGACGCAACATGTCTTTTTCTTCCATTCTCTCTATTACATTACAAATAACAGCGTACCATTAAAAAAATCGCTGTATATTCAACTGTTGTCTGCCTACCTCGGACCACCACTTCGGACCTCAAAACTTCACTTGAATTAGTGAAATTCAATAGATTTTTCAACTATCACCACTGAACTGCAGCTTTAGAAACGTCACGTCAAAAGGTCACTCTTATTTCGTCTGACGTGACATGACAAAAGTGTTGCTACCTGAGTCGCCCACGTGTGCAAACTTTTAATGGCGCACCTCTATAAATACACCGCGCGTGTGCAGCTCGGCAGCTTGTGTAGCGTGCACGTGGAGCCTTCGGAAGCGTGCCTCTCACCCACTGTATTTATTTCTATTCATTGATGGAAACTACTCGTTTGACTTGCGGTTAGACACCTGCTGCTTCTGCTTTGCAATCACATTTTCGCTTTGAGATTTTCTTTCCACAATAGTCAACTGTCTACATTGTGTTAGCCACGTAGCTTGTGGCGTCTCGCGTCTATAGATCTCCTACATAGCTCTAATCTTAAAACTTTGCGGCACACTTAACGCCCCTCCACGTAATTACAATAAAACTTCTATTGTGGCTCGTTCAGTGTCCTTCGATGTGTTAAAAAAGAGGGGTCGTGTCGATCGAAGGTTAAGCTATGCTTGCAAAGGTCGGTCCGTAGATGGGTTACTATCCGTGACATACTGAGACCCTTCCGAGCCTCGGAAAACACGTTAAGGCCAACGCCTTAACGTGTTTTCCGAGGCTATACCTATAAATGACAGGCGGGACCAACGGCCTGGCTGTCATTTATAGGTAGATCTTTGACAGTCGTAACGGGTAGTCAGAATTCCCAAAAGCCTGACAACCAGTCTTACCAAGGGATGTCGTGTTGCCCAGTAACTGGATTGTGGAGTTCGGATAGGCAGTTGCTCCATGTAAAGTACTGGTATTCAGCTGCATCCGGTTAGACTGGAAACCAACCCCAACTTAATTAGGAAAAGGCAGATGATGTTGACGGTAATCCTACATACAATATTAAAAACGCTAAAGTTCGTGAGGATGGATGGATGTTTGTTACTCTTTCACGCAAAAACTGCGGCGCAGATTTGAATGAAATTGGGCACACAGATAGTTTATAACCAGGATTAACACATTGGGTACTTTTTATCCCAATATGCCCACGGGATCGAAACTTACGGGGGTGAAACCGCCAGGCGCTGCTAGTTAACTAATACAGAGTATAAAGATAAAACTAACACATAAAGTGACAATATTGATTATCATCTATCACATAATTTAGCTCGTACACGTTCACTGCTGAACACACTGTGATGAGTCAATTAACGGTTTTATTCACACTGCTCAGATGAACAAGGATAATTATGTGTTCTGTTCTATGGTAATATTACCTAAGTATAGCAATCAGCCTGAAATATGTGCACCGTACATAAGGATTTATTGTCTATTCATGTTTTTGCGCAAGTATTGACTGTAACTTGTTGCCTATTTCCATGGCAATATCGACACGACGACGGCACAGGAGTGTTTCAACTGTAGTCAAATGCATTTTGAGTTACGTTTTCGATTGCATCATTCTTACTTTATATTTTGGTAAAAAGTTACGTAAATAGTTATTATGCTGGCTGTGGCGCAGCTAGCTGACATAATCTATAACTTCTATACTAATATTATAAAGAGGGAAAATTTATATGTAGGGGGTAATCTCTGGAACTACCAGTCGGATTTGAAAAAATCTTTTTGTATTTGACAGCCCAATTCTTGAGGAAGGCTATTTAACTTCACGCTATTTAACATCACACTATGACCCTTAGGAGCCGAGCAACAAGTAAAAAAGTCAGAAAGAACGCTAAGCAAAAATGAAGTAATAACGTGAGCAGGCGATGAGATGTGACGGGGTGGGTCGGGGAACAAGAAATTTCACGCGGACGAAGTCGCGGGCAGAAGCTAGTGCCAAATAATGTAATTTTGACGTTCAAAAGGTGCTGATTCTCGGCCTAATTTGAATAAATGACCTTTTATTTTGATTTTATGGTATTACGTGAAGTCAAGAGAGTAAGCAGCAGTCTTTTATGGTATTACGTGAAGTCAAGAGAGTAAGCAGCAGTCTTTTATGGTATTACGTGAAGTCAAGAGAGTAAGCAGCAGTCTTTTATGGTATTACGTGAAGTCAAGAGAGTAAGCAGCAGTCTTTTATGGTATTACGTGAAGTCAAGAGAGTAAGCAGCAGTCTTTTATGGTATTACGTGAAGTCAAGAGAGTAAGCAGCAGTCTTTTATGGTATTACGTGAAGTCAAGAGAGTAAGCAGCAGTCTTTTATGGTATTACGTGAAGTCAAGAGAGTAAGCAGCAGTCTTTTATGGTATTACGTGAAGTCAAGAGAGTAAGCAGCAGTCTTTTATGGTATTACGTGAAGTCAAGAGAGTAAGCAGCAGTCTTTTATGGTATTACGTGAAGTCAAGAGAGTAAGCAGCAGTCTTTTATGGTATTACGTGAAGTCAAGAGAGTAAGCAGCAGTCTTTTATGGTATTACGTGAAGTCAAGAGAGTAAGCAGCAGTCTTTTATGGTATTACGTGAAGTCAAGAGAGTAAGCAGCAGTCTTTTATGGTATTACGTGAAGTCAAGAGAGTAAGCAGCAGTCTTTTATGGTATTACGTGAAGTCAAGAGAGTAAGCAGCAGTCTTTTATGGTATTACGTGAAGTCAAGAGAGTAAGCAGCAGTCTTTTATGGTATTACGTGAAGTCAAGAGAGTAAGCAGCAGTCTTTTATGGTATTACGTGAAGTCAAGAGAGTAAGCAGCAGTCTTTTATGGTATTACGTGAAGTCAAGAGAGTAAGCAGCAGTCTTTTATGGTATTACGTGAAGTCAAGAGAGTAAGCAGCAGTCTTTTAGTTTTATTGATCGATCCAATCTGGCCCATCGTCCACAGCTACTCACAGTACCTACCTAACGTGTTACAATCTGGCCCATCGTCCACAGCTACTCACAGTACCTACCTAACGTGTTACAATCTGGCCCATCGTCCACAGCTACTCACAGTACCTACCTAACGTGTTACAATCTGGCCCATCGTCCACAGCTACTCACAGTACCTACCTAACGTGTTACAATCTGGCCCATCGTCCACAGCTACTCACAGTACCTACCTAACGTGTTACAATCTGGCCCATCGTCCACAGCTACTCACAGTACCTACCTAACGTGTTACAATCTGGCCCATCGTCCACAGCTACTCACAGTACCTACCTAACGTGTTACAATCTGGCCCATCGTCCACAGCTACTCACAGTACCTACCTAACGTGTTACAAACTTAAACCACCAATTAGTAGTTACCTTTGAGTAGCATCGTGCATGACGAGCCTTAAGTGACAACATGGCAACTATAATAATTCCCTATGCCTGTAAATGTGTAGTTTTCTTCGTACGAGCAAAGCACACTTAACCGCTCCGCGATGCCACTTTGCTCTGGTGGAAGGGCAGCCCGAAGCTGGAAACGTTACATTAAAGCAGTTTCTACAAGTCCTCTCATCTCTTGGTCGCGTCGACTGGCGCCAACATGTAGCCTGCCACATGAAAACGTCACAAACATTCTTGTCTTTACCGTACGTACGTACGTACGTACCGTACGTAACCTAAACTTGTCTTGCCAATTATAAGCCGGTTTAAAGTATTACATACAGGCAGGATGATCTTTTTTACCGGTTCCAAATTTTTACAGGGTGTTCTATCCATGAATATGAACTTGACCAACTTTCACGTTGGGATCAATATTCTAAAATCACGAAAAACAAAATCTGCTGTTCCATACATTTTGGTCAATTAGGTATTGAATTTTTATATGAAACAGCAGATTGTTTTTTTTTCGTGATTTCAGAGTTGGCCCCATAGTGAAAGTTTTTCATATTCATGGGTAGAACAACCTAAAATCATCCTGTATATTTTGCACCTAGTCCTGAACTTGTTTCGCGAAAACAAGTCAATGACTTAATGACTAGTTAAGTCAATGACTTAATGACTAGTTAAGTCATTGACTTGTTTACCTAAATAAATTATTGTTAGAACTAGTTTTAACTGGATCTTTTAATATCCTGTTTACTGTGCGTGTGTTGTTATATTATTATTAATTAAAGCTTCTGCCCGCGACTTCCTACGCGTGAAATCTCGTGTTCCGACCCACCCCGTCGCATCGCATCGCCTACCCGCGCTGTTACTTCGCTTTCGCTTAGCCTTCTTTCTGACTTTTTTTGTTTTTGCTCGGCTCCTAAGTGTCCTAGCGTGATGTTAAATAGCCTTATAGCCTTTCTCAAGAATTTCGCTATCAAATGCAAAAATAATGTTTGGAACGTTACTTCCAGATATTAGCGCTTTCAAACAAAAAACTCTTCAGCTTTATTATGCGTATAGATTGTTGTCATAAAAAGTTACATGCTCAGTATGCTCACCAAAATGAAAAGAGTAAAAATTAAAATAAAAACACTGAACAGGATCTTCATTTGTTTATATTAGTAGAAGGAAACTACAAGCCTAAAATTAGATATCAAGTCAAATCTATCCACTTTTCAAAACCTCAGGCTCTTGTTTTCGAAAATATAATAAGTATAAACGGTATTGGGGGAGGCCTATGTCCAGCAGTGGACGTCTTTCGGCTGAAATGATGACGATGATAAACGGTATTTACATAAGATTTTTCTTTTTCAGGTAAATGTTGTTGCTTTCCGTTTCAAGAGTCTGCCCGCTGCACACACTTTCAGAAAGTACCCCTTAAGACCTTTCATTAGATACCAAACACGACATTTTTTTCTTCGGTAACACTTTCATCTGTTAGAAACCGCCATCTTAGATTTTATGTGACGTATAGTCTATAACCCACGGAACAAAACTCGCTTCCAACGATACCTCGGTTGTCAAAATGCGATAAAACTATGTGGGAACAACATACATACATAGCCTGTTCAAATCATAACCTTCGTCGGGTAAACAACGAGAAGTAATCAATTTTAAAATGACCTGAAAAAACATATCGAGTAACTATCGGTCTGCACGTGTAAGGTATGATAGTGCAAGATGAGTACCTAAGGGTTTTCTGGGTGACGTAATCGTGTCTTTAGCGCAGATTGCTTAAGGATATTGCTGAAAAAATCTGTCAGATAAAATTCATAATTCTCTAGTCTACAGTGTGAGTCTTCATAATGTGCACATATCGAAATGAGGGAAACTAAGCTTAATTTTATCGGCGGAAAAAATATTAAAAAATTTTTTTTTTTTTTTTTTGTAGCATTTTTTAAATTCTTTTTCACTGCTGTAAACAATCCCCTGTGTAAACAATCGCCCCTGAATTGAGAATTATGTTTTTTTTTTAACAAAAATCTGACATTTTTTCTTAAATTTTTACAATAATTGTAAAATTACTCAATTAAAGCCCCGATTACCTACCCTTTTTGATTATTTTAAATTATTCTCCATCGTATCAAATATTTTTTCCATCGATAAAATTAAGCTATGTTTCCCTCAATTCGTTATGTGCACATTATGAAGACTCACACTGTATTACATCTGATGGAGCTAAGTTTGTGACATAGTTTTTCACTATCAACAACAACATTGTTGTAAAATGACTATTCACGTAAACCTTAACTTAGCACGTATTTCTTATCGACATGAATGTCAAACTAGTCGAACTTTATGTGAAGACACGTAAAATTTTATTGCTGATTCAAGCATCAATTATTGAATCTGATAAAACACTTCTCAATGTGACCAGGCCAGGCCCACAAAATAACTAAAATAATTGAACATTGAAGAATACATTTTTCTGCTCTCAAGCTTTCGATAAGATTGGCATGAAAGCTTGGAGCTTTAGTACGAGTAGGTATATTAAGCAAACTCGTTTGTAAAAATCTTCTAATCGCAAAAGCTTTTTTTGTCGAGGCCTTTTCTAAAATTATGAAAATGAATGCAGTAAATTAAAGGGTAGGGATAATTACCCCTTTAATTTACTGCAAGGGTGTGTGAGCTACGGTCCTGTAACTAATATACACGCATTATTAATTATCCATAGATTGACCTTTTTTAGTAATCAGTAACTTATAACCTTATTGCGTACTTACTATAATACTCACAACTAATTCTGTAGGAAAGCGAAAGTGAAATGATAAGATAATCTTTTATAATCTTCATTAAGTAAGTGATTAATTACAAATTGTGTAAAGTGTCGAACACCTGTGCTAGGTGGTTACCTAGTGTTACAAGAGCCAGTGCCCTCTCGCGGAAGGAAATTGGAGACAAGCTTACAGAAGAGTGCTCACCTTTGTACCTATTTTTAACACGCTTTTATAAGGTCGACCTGTATGTAACTATGTAATGGACTCTAAGGTAACTAATTTAACCATCTTCCAAGGGTCGTAGCGTAATGAAAATTGGCAGCTGTATGTATTTCTGATGACAATACAATAATATGGTACTGTCGAACTGATCTAATGATGAAGCCGGAAGATATGAACTGGAAGTTCATGATGGAAAATCGTATTATAGCTGTTTTGGATTTCTTAGAAAAGTCTTGTAATGAACTTTGACCACGATTAGGTTTCAAGGTCTGATGATGAAGCCGCATGGCATTCCATGATAGAATATCGTATCATAGTCGTGTTTGCACTTGTGAGAAAGACCACGTAATGGACTTTGAACACGATCAGGTTTCAAGGTTATAACAAACCTATTATACTTTGTGGCCGTCGAGTAGAAAGTTTTCTACTGTCTTTAGCGATTACAAACTCTCTTAGACAACTGTCAGTCCATCAAAGCTAATTTTGGAAACGACGGTGAGCACCTAATTCAGCCTATAGGCATCCAGTTCCCGGCCAAGTATAGCTACGGTACGGTGGAAAGGCGCATGCTCCCAGTGATTTTAAGTTGGGCATCTACCGTGCACAAAATGCAAGTCTGTACGGTAAACCATGTGTGGTATACTTAGGGTCCCGTACTTTTGCGGCTGGACAGGCGTATGTAGCCCTAAGTAGAGTAAAATCACTTAGTGGTCTCCAGATTGAAGAGCTAAATTGTTCTAAGCTGACAGATAAAACACCATGCAATACAGACGCACTGGCGGAGATGGAGAGGATGCGGGCTCATTCGCCTACTTAAAATAAATGTTAAAAATATTTCGTTATCAAAGACCAAAAAGTATAAAATAAATTAATAGTTTAAAAACACTAGAAAAACACGCTTTTATAAATGCACGTAAAAATAAAAAATAAATTATGGATCGTTCAAGTTGTCTCTATTTCTGGGCTGAAGTGTAAACTATGTGCTTTTAATTATAATATTTGATTGTAAAAGCGTGGGGCGCTAGAAAAAGAAAGACTTTTTGTATAACTTGCTGAGAAATCAAGTTAAGCGATGTTACGGAAAGCAGGTTACACAGATTGGCGCCCTAACTGGAGTTGCAGCACGACTAGTAGACGGCTCTACATTAAAAAGTCTGTTCAAAGTACCAGTTTGTCGAACTCAGACAAAACATGCGCCAGCAGCGAGGAGAGATGACATTCACCGACATTTTTAACGCCTCTTCTTTCAGGAAATTAAGTACATAAGGGTAATGCGTCAACAGTGACAAAATGTAGAGTTCTTATTCGTGGACGAGATGTCCTTGGTTTCCTTTGGTAAGCGTTATGATCTTGTGCGCCCTCATGCAGCTTCCGCCAGGAAGTTAGTATTAGTATTTGTTAACAAGAAAGTCTTTCCTGTTCCAGCGCCCCACGCTTTTACAATCAAATATTATAATTAAAAGCACATAGTTTACACTTCAGCCCAGAAATAGAGACAACTTGAACGATCCATAATTTATTTTTTATTTTTACGTGCATTTATAAAAGCGTGTTTTCTAGTGTTTTTAAACTATTAATTTATTTACTTCTTTACTAGTATAAATTTCGGGTTTCCTAGAACCGTGGTTATATCATGACAACCGACGAATAAAGAGGGTTTTAGACACCGCAATGTCAAAATTTGAGCTAATCTGAGCACGAGATCAGCTCACCATATTCAAGACTCTCCGTGACACTATTGACGCGCCTGATCTGCTTGCTGTGCTGTGCTGGCTCGTTTTTTTACACCAGACAATTACTGCCGCGGCAGAAAGCAGCCTGTGGCTGCTTGCTGTGCCCCTGCGTCGTACCTCGCACTCGGTCGCAGTTAATGTTCTCTTGGATTCTAAATCCAACAAACGATCTGTTTGCTAATGAATGGACGAAGATTTTATTAGCATGTCAGAAGTACTGAGAGAGAGATTCATGAAAGTATTGTTAATTGTTTTTTTATTGTTTTTATCTGAATTTTATATTTTCTTTTCTATGTGTAAGTACCACCTACATAATTACAAACTTAAGTGTCTCTGCCTTTAATTATTATAATTGGTTTTTAACCGTGTTAATTAAAGTTAAATAAATAAAACATCGGTAAAAATTACCTCAAATAATCAAGTTTTCAGAAATCATAGTCAGAAAGAAGAACCAGATTTATTTTAACCTACTTACACAGAATAAAATGTCATAAAAAGATAAAGTAAATTGCTTGTTTTGCCGAAAACAAACGTATAAGCAGGTGAAAGATTACCAAAATGCGCGAAATCTATTTGTGAATATAAACAAAGACCAAAATTCAACTCAAAACAACCTATTTTAAACGCTACTACCTGAAGTTGAAGTTCAAATTGCAATGTTTTATGTAAAGCTACTGTTGTCAAAGCTGTATATGTTATCGTACGGTCAATGTCGAAGTCAGTAAGTCAGCGCCGTTATTTCAGAGATCTTATTGAAAGAGATAACAAGTTGGAGACAGCTACACGTGGCTATGTTTCGCACGTGGATATCCTGAGCTTGCAGCCTTGGTGCGAGGAGCCTGGCGCCTGGCGCTATAGAGAGCGCTTACTTTATTATCGCCGAGTTATCGGAGATGAGAAATGATTTTATGACCTACATATTATTTGTTCCGGGTTAGCGTTTATGAATAATGTAATGGCTGCATTAGGAAACATGCATGGTTACGGCATAAGCTGAAATATTCAATATGCCAACAAGTTTCAAGGATAAAAATTCAGATATCTTCAGTCCCGAAATTCTTTTGTAACTACGTACGAGGATTTAGAAAGATTAAACAGGAGATATTGTCCTAATGCAAAAGTTTATAAATCGCGTGTTAGTGTTTCCGTTGTTTAATCGATGTAGAAAACCTCATCATTAGTATGTACAACATATTCATGCCAACATCTACAGGTGAGGGATACGAAATAGTCTTTTCAGATTCCAATTGTCCCGGATGAACATTGATCATATTATTATTTCTGAAACTTTTCCTCTCATAAAAATTAAAGCCCGAAATTAATAGGTATTTTGCTATCATTTCAGTTTTCCTTATCTTCCGAATATTTTGCCAACAAACGATGCATTGCTTTTCGATAGCCGATCAGACCAATTAAACACAGCAAAAATATCCCACTTAAGTGAGATAACATGCACTGATATCGTATCGTGGCTCATGACCCGCGAGCCGCTGTTGCTATGCGGAAAAGAGTAATTTGATGTATCAGACTCGAGGCGCCATCACTATCGCTTCTGTACTTCATAGACATGGCGGCTCCATAAAATATTCTCAAAACCATAATTTATCATTTTTCGTCCATCATATCTTACTAAAGTTGCCCAAAAAGTTCTTCATAAATGTACCTTCAGCAAGCAAGTAAAGTCGAAAGGTGGCCGTTAGAGACATCGACATGGAGCAGTTTGCAAAACTTGAGTTGGAATTTTATTGTTCCTTGTAGGTAGTAAAAAAAAAAAATAGTAATGGTGCTCGTAGGACGTCTATGTAAAGTTCTATCATGTTCAGCCGCATATCGTGGCGTACAAATTGGTAAGAAGAGATGGTGCAAAAACCGTGATAATATACATCAAAATTACATTTCATCATGATACAATTACTTATTTAAAAAAATACATACAATAGATCATGTCAAAAAAATATCGATACATTGTTAACTCAAATACGAGGAAAATTGTCCTCTTTCATAAACTCTGCTATACTGTAATATGCTCTTTCATAAACTCTGCTATACTGTAATATGCTCTTTCATAAACTCTGCTATACTGTAATATGCTCTTTCATAAACTCTGCTATACTGTAATATGCTCTTTCATAAACTCTGCTATACTGTAATATGCTCTTTCATAAACTCTGCTATACTGTAATATGCTCTTTCATAAACTCTGCTATACTGTAATATGCTCTTTCATAAACTCTGCTATACTGTAATATGCTCTTTCATAAACTCTGCTATACTGTAATATGCTCTTTCATAAACTCTGCTATACTGTAATATGCTCTTTCATAAACTCTGCTATACTGTAATATGCTCTTTCATAAACTCTGCTATACTGTAATATGCTCTTTCATAAACTCTGCTATACTGTAATATGCTCTTTCATAAACTCTGCTATACTGTAATATGCTCTTTCATAAACTCTGCTATACTGTAATATGCTCTTTCATAAACTCTGCTATACTGTAATATGCTCTTTCATAAACTCTGCTATACTGTAATATGCTCTTTCATAAACTCTGCTATACTGTAATATGCTCTTTCATAAACTCTGCTATACTGTAATATGCTCTTTCATAAACTCTGCTATACTGTAATATGCTCTTTCATAAACTCTGCTATACTGTAATATGCTCTTTCATAAACTCTGCTATACTGTAATATGCTCTTTCATAAACTCTGCTATACTGTAATATGCTCTTTCATAAACTCTGCTATACTGTAATATGCTCTTTCATAAACTCTGCTATACTGTAATATGCTCTTTCATAAACTCTGCTATACTGTAATATGCTCTTTCATAAACTCTGCTATACTGTAATATGCTCTTTCAGTTAGTAAACTCTTCAATTTACTTTTAAGAGCAGATATATTTAATGATTTCCATGATTTGGGCAATTTATTAAAAATGGTCGGAGCCATGCAAAAGATGCTCTTACGCATAAGAGTGGTTTTAGCGCCATGAACACAGAGTTTGAAATTATCACGTCTATTCCTAGGGACAGCATCAGACAAACGCTGAAATAAATGATATGTGTAGTTTGCTGTGTGGCTACTAGGGATATAGTCTATGTTCAGCAGCGATGCCGCGATGGTGGCGTAATGTATTAAGCTAATCGTACTCCTAGTAATCACACTATACCGCACTTATTGCCAATAATAGCTTATCACCAGGTCAGAAGTCACTATACTTAATTAAGGTAAATATCGAAAAGTGCAGTAATCAGCTATGTGACCTTTGTCACGTGTCTAGCAATATGCTCCGGCGCAAAGATTACGGCGGACAGCTTGTGGTTGGAATCCGAATCCGTTTGATTTTGAGTCTAAATTGTTTATGAATCTGATTTACGACTCTCTCCCCTCTCTCTCCTCTCTCTTCTCTTTCTTCTCTCTCTCCCCTCCTCTCTCTCTACCCTCTCCTCTCTCTCTCCCCTCTCCTCGCTCTCTCCCCTCTCCTCGCTCTCTCTCGGGAGTCTTACCTGCGGGGTAATTACGTAACACAGTAACAGTAGCAATAGCTTTCACGTTGATGGTTCAACAACATTCATTGCGTTATTTACGTTGTTAGAGGTGCAGATACATTTTTCAAACATGAAGCAATGCATTGCAATTAGGGTGCAGGGAGGAGAGTTTTTGATTTCTTACTGTTGGTGTTAGAGTTGATGCTGATGATAAATAGGATATTTATAAAGAGGTCTTTCCGGACCTTGTGATAATATCTATTTGAAACTATCTTAACTGCAAACGCATGGTTTGACAACGCGAAAATCTTAGTGCAACCGCCAAAGGAAGGTTATCTGAAAGTTGGACACGTGGTACTGACTCCCGAGCGTGAGGAGCGTGACGCATCAGCAGGGTCGCGAACTAGTCCAAGCAGGCAGACACAACATGCTGCGGCTGTTATCATAATTGTATACGAATTCTTTCGATGGTGGGAATTGGTTTTGTCTCGAGTTCTCGATCTATCCTTACATAACAGCAGACTTTACAATGAAAACAAAATTTCATATAGATAATTATTGTAGGTTTGTTGGTAAGGGGTATTGTAACTAATATTTTTGTAACAATATAATTTAAAGAGTGTCCATGGAGTTTCTTGCCCGTTATTCTCCATGGGTACCGACTACGCTTTGAAATGAGCAACTAGCTTCATATTTCTGACTGACCGACTACTCCTTGACAGTTAAAAAGTGCCTGTAAATGGTTTAATTAAATAAATACTTTGAGTTTGAGCAAAAACAAATTATTTAAGATTAATAAATCGTGTTCGGTATGTAATGAAAGGTCTTAGAGAGTACTTTCTGAAAATATATTGGTTTTATATATAAGTAATTAGGTATATAATATATAGGGTGACTGGTAATTAGTGACCGATACTTAAACATGTGATTTTACTCATCATTATGAACAACTTTTACTATGGGACCAAACCTGAAATCGTGAAAAAAAAACAGCTGTTCTCTACATTTTGACGAGTTAGACGAACATAAATGTAGGGAACAGCTGATTTTTTTTTTCGCGATTTCAGGTCTGTTCCCATAGTAGAAGTTGTTCATAATGATGAGTAAAATTACGTGTTTAAGTATCGGTCACTAATTACCAGTCACCCTTTATATTAAGCTCAATTTTACTTGTAAATTTTCCCAAATCAAAGAATTGAGCGGGGAAGTGTACCTTCAATGATCCTAAACCCCAAAATAATTGAAATAAAAATATAAGTTACAAACTAAAACCCAACTACGCAAAAACCGCCAACTAAAAAAGTCCGAAGTCACACGTACTTACGTAGGTAATCTGTTCGATTCCGTGTGACTCCGGATTATTAAATTGTCTGTGTGTGTGATGTTTTAGTTTGTAACTCACATTTTTCACATTAGTTTTTTATGCAAAGAAAAATTAGAAAAGTGGCCCTGAACATAGGGAAATTTGTGAAAAAACTTTTCTACTGTCTCGAGGTCATACAACCTCCCATAGAATCTCCATATTTAAATTTTGATAGGACGTCTGTCGGGTCAGCTTGCTAGTTAATAAAAAAAACAGATCTTACCCATCCCGGTCTTTTTTTTTTAAGTAAGTTTTCTACAACAATTTAAAAATAACTTAACGCTCACCCCATGTTACTGTCGCAACCGATAACTTAAGGATTTCGTTATACAAGCTGGGGGTGGAGGGGCTAAAGTAATAACTTAACGCTCACCCCATGTTACTGTCGCAATCGATAACTTAAGGATTTCGTTATACAAGCTGGGGGTGGAGGGGCTAAAGTAATAACTTAACGCTCACCCCATGTTACTGTCGCAATCGATAACTTAAGGATTTCGTTATACAAGCTGGGGGTGGAGGGGCTAAAGTAATAACTTAACGCTCACCCCATGTTACTGTCGCAACCGATAACTTAAGGATTTCGTCATACAAGGTGGGGGTGGAGGGGCTAAAGTAATAACTTAACGCTCACCCCATGTTACTGTCGCAACCGATAACTTAAGGATTTCGTTATACAAGGTGGGGGTGGGGGGGCTAAAGTAATCACCCGCTGTTGTTTTACTGTAATTTTTTTAGCAATGAAATTTTTAGTTCTACTGGCAGATTATGTTTATTTAAGGTAATATATCGTTGCTGGGATAAGACCGTATTAATCAAATTCGGTGCCATTTTTAACCGACTTCAAAAAAGGAGGAGGTTCTCAATTCGACGGTATGTTTTTTTTTTGTGTGTTTGTTACGCGATTACTCCGCCAATTGAGGACCGAATTTCAAAATTCTTTTTTTGTTCGAAAGGATATACTCTCGAGGTGGTCCCATTATCATCAAGTTGGAATCTGATGAGAGAATCCCATGGAAATCGAAGGAAACCCTCAAATTTTATAGGCAAAGCTATAGCGATTTGGGTATTTTTTTTTAAAGTATCTTTAGCATTTGCTCTCGGAAATCATCATTTGGTAAAGTGGAGCTGATGATGAAGACCACAGATGGCCATCAGAACTACTCAATGACAAATATTTCACGGGTTGCGATTCGATTACTATAATATGGTTGCTAAACGATTTATCCTCGTCACAATGCGTATGGTGAGTGGTTGTTGAGGAGTTCTCCTGGTAAGAACCAGGAGAACTCCTCAACAATTAACGTCCCTGCATCGGGAAAAGCAATATTTTGTAAAAGGTGATGAGCAGTTGACATTAGGCTATTATAACTTAGATAAATTACAAACTGACCCACTAAAAAGTGAAAAATAAAAACTTTTTTACAAAAAAACAACGGACTTCCAAAAAACACTATTAAAGTGAAAAATAACTTTAATTTCGGAAGTCGGTGGCAAAAAACTAAAATACAAATCCAAAGACACCGACTTCCGAATTTAAAGTTATTTTTCACTTTAATAGTGTTTTTTGGAAGTCGGTTGTTTTCTTGTAAAAAAGTTCTTTTTACAAAAAAAAAATGCCCTGATCGTCTTCGGGGCAGAATAAAATGGCGTAGAATACAATGTTAACCGCATTATAAAATATGCCAAATAAGCCGGGAATTTGATTCGTACGTTCCTATCCGAGCAACGTTTTATGGCATTTTCCATCACTTGTGTCAGAACTTCCGGCAATAGGTTCTCGCATTCCTGTCGGATATTCTCTTTGAGGGCTTTAAGAGCTTTGTCTGAGGCTTGATTACATAAACCAGGGACTTCAAGTAACCCCACAAAAAAAAGTCTGGAGCTGTTACATCGGGTGATCTGGCCGGCCAGCGCAAATCGCCAAAGCGAGCGATTAGACGACGCGGACAATTATTCCGCGTTCTTGAGGAGTAGAGCGTTCCATGGCATATTGACGTAAATTCTGCATCTGCTTACTTCACAAACTTCAAAACAGAATTGACATTTGCCGCCATTTGCAAAAGTTATAGCGCATTCCATTTCCAATTACTTTTGCCCCACCTTGTATTAATGAAAACATACCTATAGTGTTATTTACAGAACGCCCTTAACCTCTGGTGCCCAACGGTGGTGGTCAGACATCGTATCAAATGGGTCAAATTACAACAAAAACAATTAAGGGTGGAATAAACGCTATTTGCTTTACTCAAAATGAGACAAACAAATATTATTTTTATTCAATTTCTGAAGAGCTTTCCTGGCATTGTGAAGCTGATCACTTAATAACAGCGTCCGCTAGTATGTTTAGCGATGCACGTGTACAGAGATGATAAATAGATTATTTAGAAGATAATAATAGTAAAGAGTTTGAACACAAGCTTTAAAAATTCCCTGATCGCCTGAAAACAAGACAAAATGCAACTGCCAAGAAAAGACAGGCAGTTCGCAAGTAACTGTAAGGCAGCACGATTTCTTTACGGTGCGGCACATAAACCGTGCCGTAGGAAAAACGTGTCTGTCAACAAGCTTCCATAGTAACGACCTGGCGCCTGGCGACCGTGCCTACACACGGCGAATAAACCGTACTGTTTCACGACAAGAAAAACGTGTATGTACAAAGAGCCAAGTATGTAAATACATCAACAACTGTAGGAATATTGATTTTATGTTCAGCATATACGTAATACGCTTTTAAACACGTAATATCAACATATTACGGGTTTAAAAGCGTATTACGTATGTCATTTATATTAATGGCATACACATGCTCAGCAGATATCTAGAGAAAAACAGGCGAATCTCGTTAATAGCTCAAACAATAGTTATCTCGACACGTGTATGGAAAGTATCGAATCACAACAACTTACTTGAAGGATACACGAGCTGCTGATGCCGCCATGATATCGCATCGACCCTGTTTATTGCACGAACTTACCAAACAGAATAAGTACTCGTAGGATTTAAAGTTTCAGGTAGCAACAGCCTAGGGGCGCGTTTATCATAATCATCATAATCAGCCTATACTTAATGTTCCCACTGCTGGGACACAGGCCTCCTCTCGGTGAGAGGGAATGGGTCGTAATCCACCGCGCGGGCCCAGTGCGGATTGGCAGATGTCACATGTCTTCGAATTTTTGGTTCTAGGACATGCCGGTTTCCTCACGATGTTTTCCTTCACCGTTTTGAGAGCAGTGGTGATGACATAATTTACACAAAGTAAAGCGCCTGACTGGGCGCGTTTATATAATGTGAAAACTTTCAGGTGTCAACTGCCTAGGGGCGCGTTTATATGGAGCGAAAACTTTCAGGTGTCACTGCCTAGGGGCGCGTTTATATGGTGCGAAAACTTTCAGGTGTCACTGCCTAGGGGCACGTTTATATGGTGCGAAAACTTTCAGGTGTCACTGCCTAGGGGCGCGTTTGATTGACGCGAAAACTTTCAAGCATCGACTACTCGAAAGTGTTCGCCTGTTAAGATGTTGCTGCCTGAACAGATCTAAGATCGTAAATTCTTGCCCCATCCCAAAACATTGGTGACGACGTGAATCGGTTACACAAGGTGAAGGAGTGAATTTTTTTATTAAAAAACAAATGCTGAAAATACTGACATGGGGCTGAAAATAATGTTTAGCCTAAAAATCATCCATCATTCACTGTAATAAGCGCTCGATTTGATTACCACGCAGAAGAAATATTTTCGTAATTAATGCAGCTGTATCTGCATGCATTCCAGATTTTGATGGGTTGTGCCACAACAACCCGTTTTCCGCATTCCGTCTACATCGGCCGGTTCTATAGTCGTTTGTCAGCTAGCTGTGCACGTTTGTCAGCTAGCTGTGCACGTTTGTCAGCTAGCTGTGCACGATTGCACATAGAGCCCACCTCAAAATGATTGGGGGCTTCCACCAAATGAATATTGTTGTGCAACACTGATGAGGAAGTTAACTGCAACCCAGTGCACAACCTTATCACTGCTAATAATAACTTAATTGTTGAAGTTGTCTTGCTCCCGTGATCTCGCCTGGGTCAGTGTGTTTCACGGTTAGCAGCGCCCGCGCTGCTATCAGCCGCGTCTCGTAGTGCTAAATAAGAGGACAAACAAAGTGATCCATAATCAATCAATCATGTTGTGAATATTATCTGTATTGTTTTACTGTTGCCATGCATCGCGAGAGCATGTGAGTCTTATAGCACTTTGTTTACTGGAGTGAAGTTACAATGTAATTGTAATTTCCTAATCTTTACGAATACGAACTGTAAACAAATTATTACCGTCATTTTACGCTACGCTACGCTTTTTTTGTTTATTATTATTTATTTTAATGATTTTACATTTTTCGGGATCATGGAGTCCCGGTCCTTTGGAAGGCGTACGAGGGGCCGAAGTCAACTCGCAGAGGCCCCTTAGGAAATTTTAATGAAATGCGGCACCAACCGACGATTATCCCTGTAGGCACTATGCACCCAAGGATAACCCCCGGTTGGTGTAGGACTATTGCAGGATAAGGAAAAATAAAAAGTTGGACTACGGGTTTGGGTGGCTAAAGTGGACCGGTTACCAAGAACTATGGAAGAACTGTGACCCCTGCTTGATCAATGTTTTATATACACGGATAAAATGGCAGGCGGTGACTTGCACACTCAATAATGGGCCCCCGGAAACGGTCGCTAGCACATAGTGACGTAGCGACAAGGGGGCAACATGTCCTGAGGTGCTTATGAGGAGTGGAGAGGTATTCCACGGCTATCAGGATAATCCCGGACGTACGGTCAAGATCCCTACCAGCATCTTACTGGAATATTTTCTTCCTCCGAGCACGTTTGCTCATGCGAATCTCCACTCAAACCGGCCAATAAAGACAAGAATGAGGTGGGAGCTCTGATCCTCGTCATTGTTCACTCCAGCCGGCCATTAAAGGCAAGCCAGAGGTGAGGAACAAGACTTCTCCCGGGAGATAGGGTCCGTGGGGTCGCTACTGCCCAACAGCTCGCCACATGCTGCTCTGCGGGTTTTTGTATCTCTCTTGGTCTGGCTCTTCACCTTAGACCTATTCCGGCAATGTAAACTCTTCTGGCGCAGGCCCAGAGTTCGGAGCGCGCAAGCCCCACCACGACGTCAACGTAGAGATACGGCAGTGGGGATATTATTATTGTTATTAGCCGTTAATGTCCCACTGTCGGGCAAAGGCCTTTCTTCTCTCTTTCCACCTCTCTCTGCCCAGAGATCTGCCAAGGAACAATCTTTATCAAAGGAGTCCAGTCTTTTTTTATAACCCTACTAGCTGCGCCCCGCGGTTTCACCCGCGTCAGTGTCGATCCCGTGGGAAAAAGTAGCCTATATGTTAATCCAGGGTGTCGGCTACCTCCATAAAAAATTTATTCAAAATTGCTCCAGCCGTTTGAGCGTGAAGAAGTAACAAACATATAAACACACCACACACACACTCACAAACTTTCACCTTTATAATATTTAGTGTGATCATATTTTCCTAAATTATGTCGATCTCAGGGCAAAGAAAGAAAAATGCGTTTATTCGCATTAGAACGAAAACCACCTAACTCAAGTACGAGCTGCGTTGGTAACACACAGGCCAATTTCTAAAGTGAAGACGTAAATATTGCTTCAGCAAACATTTACATTTTCAGTTAGCGAACAGTAACGGTGCGGTGCCTAATAATATTAATTGCAAGTCCACGATCCGCACGTGTCTCCTTGTTTACACACAAGCACAACACACAGATACGGCGCGCGGCGTCTCTTCACGTCATACACTTTCACAGCATTGTTACTACCTAGTCAATTCTATTTTCACAATGGGGATAGAGTACGATGCTGAGCTTTTGAAAAGACATGAGTTCAATCTTGAGTCCAACAATTGAAACTGAAATGGAATTGAGCTGGACACATCTGCCGCATGTCAGACGATCAATGGGCCAAACTTAAGACCCAGTAGTAGCGGGATCCCGGGACCAAACGGAGATGGCTGGATGTGCTGGACTTCTTTAAGTTTGCCCAGCAGTGGGACATTACTGGCTTATAATAATAATTCCTTTTCTATTTTGTAAACCTTCAAGATACCCGACTTAGTCAGGGGAAGGACAGGACAGGATTTCTAGGCAGTCTATACGTGAGGATTTGTAATTGGCTTTCGGGTGACTATGATTTCCTTTTGTGTTTGTTTTTATTAGCTGTACGTCCTCCATGTACTAAAATAAATAAATAAAATTACTCTCCCATTTTGGTACTGCTAACTATCAGAGAGCTTTCAACACTAACCTGGAGAGCATCGTCAAACAATTCAGACAATGAATTAAATACTTTAAAATTCAATTTTGTGACTGCTTAAAACCAATTCTGCCCAGTCAACAGACAAACACGGAACAATAACAACAATAGCGCCACCGCACCGGCTGCCGCTGACGTGTTGACATGCGCGGGAGTCGAGCCCGTGTTTGTGCGGTCCTGGGTCACCCGAGACGTGACGCATGCAATGTGTAATAATCATTGACTTATATATTACTGTAATAATCCTGTTGCATCAGATAATTTGACCGCAGTATTGACTTTTGAACTGATAATATAAGATAAATAATGTAACAATAACAAAGGATCAGACCGCTCGACCGGGAGCTTTAGCTCTTGCTCTAGCTGTTGGTGTACTCGGATGTGTAACAAATAAATAAAAAATGTATGCGGTCGTCACCCCTACACCGTCAGGAACGAAGTTCCTTACGCGATACTCGCGCACGTATACCATAGAAAGAGACAGAGAAATAGAGAAAGTGTGAAGTTAATACGGGTTTTTAATTCAGATCCAAGTAGTGTAAGCTTTTTAAAAGCTCTCATAAACTAGGCGCCATCTTGGTTTTTAATTTTGACCTCACTATCGAGTTTAGCACTCTCGAACAGCCTGAAAACGATACCCATGATGATATATTTAAACATTTTGGCAGCCCCATCTTGGATTTTCGTTTTGACCTCACTATCGGATATAACACCCTAGAAAACCACAAAAACTATAAAGAGAAAGAAAGTCGCATGGAGCCCTAACGCTTTTTCGTTACGTGACGATTTATACCAGAAAGAACTCCAAAAGCTTGCAGATAAATAATTACATCAATGAAATTAAGTTGTTAATTGCAGTTCCCCTCCAGAGCAATATTTTACTCTTCATAGCGTCTAGGTTTGACAAACGTGCCACCACAGGATTGCCATAGGAACAATGCTCAAACACCGATCCGAACATTTACAAAAAAAAAAATGATGAAAGAACTTGCTACAAGATTGTCTTTTGGCTTTCCGTCCACTTTCTTTATCATTTATTTGTTTGTTTTGTTAGGGAAAACAAACAATTTTACATTATATGTTACATGTAAGATTACATTAGCAGTGGGTAAATGTACAATCCACAACGTTTCCACAGATTACCTAGGTTAATGATAGGTACAGTGAAGACACAATATTCAAGTTACAAAAACACAAAGAAGAAGACAGGAAGAGAAAAAAGAGGCTGTACTTATTTTAAACTAAAACAAATAGTACTAGATACAATTATTACGAAAAACAAACAAAAAGAAAAGACACCAAACATCACGCAAATGTAGACTATTCACTAAATATTTCTTAAATTTTTGGCTTGTAAATTTTAGCTAGTCTATGGAGAGGCGCCCGTCCACCCGCGTTGGTACGACAAGGTGTCGTGGCAAAAAGCGGGTAAACGCGTACCTCCCGTCGAGTAACTGCTTTGGGCACTACATAAAATATATTATTAACTAGATGTGAGCAGTCAATCTTGTTGTGCAAACAACAACAGATCATGAAGCGTCAGGGTTTGAAGCAACAGACGCCTTGATTCCAAGGTTAGAAGGTTACACTATTGTAGGAACTGAGTGTATGAAATACGTTCCATATGACATCTAAACTGCATTGATCTTAAGAATTTGAACTTTTTGTATAGCAAGATTGTATTTAGCATAGTATGGATCCCATATCATGCAGGTGTACTCAATTTGTGGTCGAATCAAAGAATTAAAGAGATGCAGGAAAGTGGCTGGTCGCTTAAAATCTACGGATGATCATCTCATTACAAGGTGGTACATTTGAAATGCCTTAGCAATAATCTTATCAATGTGTAGATTTAGGTGCAGTTTGCAGTCCAATAGGATACTCAAGTCACTAATCTGAGTTTCTCTTAGAAGTAATTCATTGCATAAAGATTAATTAAAACTAACAATGTTTTTATTTTTGATGAAATTCATGTACCTCCACTTATCTATAGTTAATTTTAATTTATTTATATCACAATAGGCACCTGCAGATAATCTATTTAAATCATGTTGTAGAAGATAACAATCATCGATCGTTACAATTTTCCTATGAACTTTGAGGTCCTCACTGCATCATAGACTGCTCCTATGGACATGTGATACCTTACTTCCTCAAATCTCCAGGTTCCCTAGGTCAACGCTAATACTATTATGACCTTTCTGGTGAGCTGCATGTCTCTAAACCGACACGCAAGAGCATCGAGTCAAGTTCAGGGCTGAACAGTGCCACGTGTATGACCAGTCTGGACGGAAAGTACTGCCTGCCTATATATGTATCTGGGTATGCACAGCATATAGGGGCACGGTCATGAAAACATTTACGGATGACGTATGTGACAAACATAATATACACAGGGTATATATAGAATATTCTAGGGGCTTATCTAAGAGACGGCTGATTGAATTCGCCGAAAACACATTCTGACCAGAACTACTGCTTTCACATTAGCACTTACGCTATCTACGAATCTCCATAACCCATATGTTTAAGAACAAATGGTATGGTAATACAACAAGGACTACTTTTAAACATTATCATAAGTAGGAGGAAGCATGGAAGTATATCATCTGCTCTTGTACTGGCCTCCCCACATAAATGAGAACAGATCATGCCTGTAAACTATAAAGCCTGATTGATATACACGGTGCGATTTAACTGCCAGTAGCATGCAATAAGTTAAAACAACTATAGAAATTGCACCGTAATTATGTATCACCTCATGTACCTACCCATATTCAAGCAAATAAATGATGATTTGATTTGATTTGATTATAAACAGTGTTCAGACGGTGCAACTGCGTTGACGATCCAAGTCAGTTCTTGCTTAATTTTATTGTATACCACAGGCGAGAAAGTTGCATGATGATAATTAGGCTTTGGCAAAGTGGTACAAGCTGGCTGCCCAGACAGCGCCGGCGAACATTTACATAAGTATCACCCGGTCTATGGTATCAGCAATCGTATAAAATCTGTTCTAAAACCTGTCGCTAATAATGAGAGTGAAAACTTAATCTATCGAATAGGAAAGAGCAAAGGTATCCGATACCAGAGCTAATCTATGCTATTTAACCTCCTCACATTGCAGTAAGTACTTGCGACACGGGGCGACCAAGGCTGCGTCATTTTAGGTACCGTAACCCTTCTCCATTAGCAGGCATTAACGAGCTCATTAGTCGTTAATTAAATGATAACTATACGAGTAGGACAGAGCTTAGAGTAAACAATCTGGCTTCATATCTCTCTGATACTTAGATACTAAATATTTTCAATAATGCAAGGGCCAGAATCTCACTGTAATCCCACAATGTTCACTAAAAAATGCATCTGTCTAGTAACATTTTAGTGAGCACCTAAACTAAGTCAGACAACAGTAAGCCACACTCGAACCACCATAACACATCAGATGTTGGTATAGCTTCGTAATGTACATAGTGTCAGTCAATGATATTATAAGTAAATTACACTTATAATATCATTGGTGTCAGTAGTAAAATATCTCATATTGCACCCCTGACCAGACGAAGCCGAATAAATGAAGCCACAGTTGATCATGTTACATCATTACTTCGCGATAAAGTGACGTACGAGGCACGACAGCTGCAGGAATTGCACTTAAGCATTGTACCGACACTTCGAAGGGATTGGGTATTGCATATCTTATGAACTTTGAGGTATTACTTACTGAATGCACCGTAATCATGTAAATTAGAATGAATTTGTTTAAACTTTGAGGTATATCCCAATTATTTGAAACTGAGCCTTATTTCTTAATCGATTCTTTTGAAGTCTGTTGATTTACAAATATCGACAGAACTAATTATAAACAAATTATTAGGAATTATAGCCCTGAAAAACAACCCACCATTATGAGAGAACCACATATCCGTGGAGAGAACTTAATAGAATCATTATGCAAACTAGTTTCATTCTGACGAGCGTTTACTGTTCTTTACTACATTATCGACAATAAGTATCATGCTTCCAAAGTCCTAACCTTTCAATCCAACACGAACAACAACATTGACTAAGGTCAAGTGTGTAAGTAAGCCTGGGTGCACCTCAGAATCTATGTACCAAAGTACTCAGGGAAATGACTTGTTTAGCAAATTGACTGCCAACTTAAATTGTCCGTATATTCGAATCACAACTGTCACTCTTT
The DNA here is from genome assembly GCA_963082905.1 of Oligia fasciuncula. Taxonomy (NCBI): domain Eukaryota; kingdom Metazoa; phylum Arthropoda; class Insecta; order Lepidoptera; family Noctuidae; genus Oligia; species Oligia fasciuncula. Next base: position 20,382,905 of record OY720402.1, on the reverse strand, counting down.
GACAGTTGTATGAAATGGCTATACTTCTCACGTCCAATTCACGTAGTGTTCATTTGATAAACACCACCCTGATTGTACCATTTGCTTTCGTTCCAGTAACATTACGATCATCATCATCTGCCTCTCATCATCATCTGTTGGGTCGGCTTCCAGTGTAACCGGATGCAGCTGAATACCAAGTGTACCTGGAGCGACTTCATATCTGAACTCCACAACCCAGTTACTGGGTAATACGATACACCTTGGTAAGTCTGGTTGTCAGACATTACCATCGGCATCGGTATATAAATAACATGTCAAACATATTACATAAGCTAAGTACCAGCTTTTCAGTGAACCGTAATCGGAAATAATTATTCAGCAAGCAAATGGAAATATTAGCGGGTACTGTTGGAGCGATAATCCCTGACCGCTACGGACCCTGATCCCCAACCGGTGAAATCTTGTTTTGTTTACCAAATGATCGTGTGTTATAAACAGAAATATGCATTTATATTAAACTAGCTTCTGCCCGCGACTTCATCCGCGTAAAATGTCTTGTTCCCCCGACCCACCCCCTCGCATCGCATCGCCTGCCCGCGCTATTAGTTCGTGTTCGCGTTCTTTCTTACTATTTTTCTTTTTGCTCAACTCCTAAGAGTCCTAGCGTGATGTTAAATAGCCTTCACAAGAATTAGGTAATCATATGCAAAAAGATTTTTTTCAATCCTACCGGTAGTTCAGAGATTAGTGCGTTCAAACAAACTCTTCGGCTTTATTATTGGTATAGATATAGACGCGATGTACCTATATCAAACGCTTAAGAACTAAGTAGAAGTATCTCCGGATGACTTGACAATCTGCATACCACTGCGTAATCAGTGGCGGCGTACACCGAAGACACACTGAGTGTTTGGCCAGACTGGGGCGTGGGCGCGGGTGCGGTAATGCGCGCTGGCTGTCTGTCCGCACTGGAGCGCGGCTGCGTTCTGCGTGTTGTCGTGTCCAGTGTTTCCCAAAATATAATAAGGATGAAGAATGCTTATTTTTACTAGAAAAAGCTCGAACTAGTTGCGGCCACTTGTACGAACGAGTTATGGCGTGAGTTGCCCGCGCGCTCCCCGCGCCGAGCAGCCCGCGCGCCCTCTATAGACACTCAAAGGAAGTTCATATGTTTGAATACGCCGCGCCGCGCCCGGCCCGCGCCCGCGCTGTCAGTCTGGCCAAACACTGAGGAACGAGGCGCGCCAAACGTATGGGTTACAAGTTATTAAAAGTTTAGTTATTCGTATTTAATTAGAAGAAGTTTATCCAAAAGTTTACGTAACAATCAGAATCATGCTCACAGTGCCACTCAGTACCTACAGCTTCTGCTGAGAGAAACTCCTCAAAGCTATTAAATGAATTAAATTGAGAAGGACGATGAGCCGAGAGAGACTCTGTGCGTTATCAGTTCTATCAATTGAAGCGGAAATAGCGGCTGGTGTTAGCATGACAATTATGTCATGCTGGATGCCTCATTGATGTTTGTCAAGATTACTTGACAAACATCAATGGGGCTAAAAGCGATACAGTTCGTCTATTTTAATTTGTGTTTGTTTAAGTACCTAATATTTGTCATCATTTGATTAGCAGTAAAACTCATATACATTAATGTATAATTCAGCTCATTCAATTAAACGTTTTCTTTCTGGCTGGGAAATGAAAGAGGCCTCGCAAAGCTGATGAAGCCGCCGTCTAAGTCCTGTCTAGCGCCGCTCCTGTGCGTAATGTAATCACTCCTATATTTCGAACCAGTACAAACTTAAATGAAACTATGTTAGGAAAAAGGTTACAGGTGTCTAAATACAAAGATCTCTCAATAAACTCCTACAAATATGCCCTTTTTCAACTATCTCGGCGCAACGCCTAAATAAATGCCCAAACAAAATCGCGTTGTTGGATTGTTTAAAGCATTTACTTATACAATTACAATAGTGGCATCATTATCATCTTCCTGGCTCTGTCCCAATGCTGCTTGGGGTCGGCACAACACAATCAGAATAATGGTATAAACCTTAAATTAATCACACACTTTCAAGTTGTGCTAAACCATACCTTGCTCAATGACTGCGAATACTGCCACGACGGTCTACGAACATGCTAGCCTGTAATCTCCTACGACATTACGGGACTACGAACATGCTAGCCTGTAATCTCCTACGACATTACGGGACTACGAACATGCTAGCCTGAATCTCCTACGACATTACGGGACTACGAACATGCTAGCCTGAATCTCCTACGACATTACGGGACTACGAACATGCTAGCCTGTAATCTGCTACGACATTACGGGACTACGAACATGCTAGCCTGTAATCTCCTACGACATTACGGGACTACGAACATGCTAGCCTGAATCTCCTACGACATTACGGGACTACGAACATGCTAGCCTGTAATCTGCTACGACATTACGGGACTACGAACATGCTAGCCTGTAATCTCCTACGACATTACGGGACTACGAACATGCTAGCCTGAATCTCCTACGACATTACGGGACTACGAACATGCTAGCCTGTAATCTGCTACGACATTACGGGACTACGAACATGCTAGCCTGTAATCTGCTACGACATTACGGGACTACGAACATGCTAGCCTGAATCTCCTACGACATTACGGGACTACGAACATGCTAGCCTGTAATCTGCTACGACATTACGGGACTACGAACATGCTAGCCTGTAATCTGCTACGACATTACGGGACTACGAACATGCTAGCCTGAATCTCCTACGACATTACGGGACTACGAACATGCTAGCCTGAATCTCCTACGACATTACGGGACTACGAAGTGTCGTAGGAATTTCGTAGATCCTTAAGTGTGTGGAGAAATGATATCTGACAAAATGTTTTAGCATCCAACTGTCTACCAACTTGTGGAGTACCTGCTGAAGAATCCGTCGTTTCGCTGTTTATAGTAGAAGCCTTAAATTACTATACTAATAAAACTTGAACACGTAAAAGTAACAAAATCCAACTAAACAAAAGTTATCCAGTTTGACCCCTGTCTATAAATGATTTTGATTTAGAACAAGTACATGTGCACTGAAACGCAATCATATATAATATCAAATGTAACAATGTCACAATTAGTCCGCACAAGGTCACTGTGCAGGCGCAAAACGTCCGGTACAGTCACGAGCACCAATATGTCAACACTTGGCAACTTTAAATTGCGATTTTTTCACGAAATAACAAAGTCAAAGTCAAATCATTTATTTCAAATAGGCACATTAAAGGCACTTTTGAACGTCAAAAAAAAACTAAATAGAAATGATTCTAGTCGCCCATTCCAAAAGGTAGTTTTCGTATGGAGAAGAATGGGCAAGAAACTCCACCGTTACTCTTTTAAAATGTTCTACAAGGTAATAAAATTAGTCTACCACAAAAGGTAAAAAGAATTAAAAATTAAGCAATGACAGGTAAATCAAATAAGTGATAGATACATGGTGCTCATATATTTAAAAGTTATTTAAAAAAAAAATGCAAAAGTAGTTGAACTTTAACAAGTGTGTGAGCAACGTTGAAATACGACACTTTACATATACCTATTACCTATGGGTTCGAAAAATACTATGTTCCTACTAATATAAAATGTCATTCAAAAATAAAGAAGAAAATCGCCTTTGAATAAAGCCAAGTGTATACATACGTTTGCTCGTGACTGTACACCCAAAATAAATAATGCATTAATTTAATAATATTTTCGTAATGATAAGGTGAGGTTATAATAAGGAAAGTGGCTTGTTTTTTTAACGTGTTGCGATGCTATTGTTGAACAACAGGTGATAAAACTTTCGTATCAATATCTGCCCTTCACTATCGTGTCAAGAACTTGGATCTCCCCGATTTATAGTTCATGACACTTTAAGTTAACGCTCTATGAGATATCGAGGGTTTTGGGATTACCAAAATCATCATCATGCCTAGCCTTTTCCCAACTATGTTGGGGTATGCATCTGACTGAGATCAGACTGTGAACGTTCTAATATTACGAGAACTGCCCTCTGATAGTCATCATCTTCTTAGCCTTTTACTACGTTGGGGTCGGCTTCCAGTCTAACCGGATGCAGCTGAATATCAGTATTTTACATAGAGCGACTGCCTGTCTGATCTCCATAACCCACTTATTGGTAATACGATACCCCTTGGTAAGACTGGTTGTCAATCTTTCGGGCTTCTGACTGTCGAAGATCTACGAATGACAGCAGGGACCAACGGCTTAACGTGCTTTCCGAGGCACGGAGGGGTGTTGGTATGACCAAAACAGGGGGGTTTGGGATAACCAAAATAATAAGTAACAATAAAATAGTAAGTAGTAGTAGTTTTAATAGTTTTTTTTATTATTGTTCCTCTCAACCAAAGCACCAGCCATCTAATCTCTTCACCACCAATTTGACTGGTAGAGATGGCCTTTGTACCTTTTTGTGCGAAAAATTCTAAATAAATAACTAAATGATGAAATTCTGCCGAAACAAACCTATCTTTAAAATATGAATAATTGAATACAACCCCGGGGTCAGAACGACCCTGAGATGGTGCAGTAACATTGCGTAAAGACCAATTATATAATCTACGATTGATAAATAAGTAAATATTTTCAATTGCATTGCATTTTCCATCTTATCTCTCTCTCTCTCTCTTATTGTTAACTTTGCATTTGTCTATTGTTCCTTGCCATTCTAACAGCATTGTGTTGTCGTCAGCGGAGCGGTGAGGCGGCGGCATGGAGGACGACGTGACGTTCCTGTTCCAGCTGGGCGTGGTGCGCGACGCGGTGGCGGCGCCCGCGCATCTGCTCACCCTGGCGCACCTCAAGGACCTCGCCGTCCAGTTCGTGCACGATAAGGTAAGCTTCAAATGGTCCTGCACCCTAATTGCATCACACTATCAATCTCAATCTGAATCATTTTGAAAGATATTGCTTTATATGTTCAAAAAATGTTGCTCAACAATGTAAATAACGCAATGAATGTTGTTGAACTGTCAAAATGAAACTCAAACGTGTGTTACACATTCAATACCCCGCTGACTGTAACAAAAGTTTATGGAAGAGAAGTTCTTTCAAGCTCTTTAGGTGTCGGTTAAGGCCCTTTGTACACACACGTTTTTCTTAACGTGAAAAACTACGGTTTATTCGCTGTGTGTAGGTTCGGTAGTCAGTGTTGTTTGGATCACTATGGAAGTTTGTTGACGACACGCTGGCACTCGCCGTATAAGAGCCTGTCCAGATGAGGCGTTTTACGCGCGAGCGGAGTCGCGCGTTTCAATTTATATTACGTCCAGATAGCACGCTTTACGCGCGTTCCTTTGTAGCTCTTTTATCTCGGGAACGCGCGAGTGTCTACGCGCGAGTCGACTCGCGCGTAAAACGCCTCACCTGGACAGGTACTATAGAACCGCGTCATATACAGGGTTATTGGTAAAACATTAACAACCTCTTAAGAGGTCATTCTACTCGTCATTATGAACAACTTTTAATATGGGACCAAACCTGAAATCCCGAAAAAAAAATCAGCAGATGTTCGTTTAACTCGTCAAAATGCAGGGAACAGCTGTTTTTTTTTTCGCTATTTCGGGTTTGGTCCCATAGTAAAAGTTGTTCATGAGTACAATGACCTCTTAAGAAATATACTGAAGCTCTAGCTAAGTCACCAGAGAGCTTACGAAAGAAAAAAGACTGAAATTTATTTTTCCTTTCGTAAGCTCTCTCCTATAAAAGCCATCACTGAGCGTGCACGGTGACATCAGTGCAAAAAAACAATATCTGAGCCAAACATTAGATTCGGACCTAAAAACCACTACTTCATTTGCTAATCTGTCTATATTAATAACTGGTACTTAACATCTGTACAGATCCCGGACAACGGCCTGAACCGTCTGTCGGACCGCATCCTGCTGTTCCGGCACGACTACTGCTCGCCCAACGTGCTGCAGCTGATCAACTCCGCCTCTGACGTCACCGACGAGACGCTCGTCGAGATCGTGCTCACCGCCAACCGTGAGTATGGATGTCAGTACGGAAGAGACGAAACAATTCCATGGAATTTATTAACCTTTTAGTCATCGATGATATGATGGCACTCTGTTAATAAGCAATTTAAACAATTTGTTAACATTAAATGTAAGTTCTTCTAAACATGGTTTTTAAGTGAAAGCTGAAATGCGATTAGTAAGCAGTTACTGTAACATGTTAGGACATCAGCATTATTCAGTTCCATCTTCTTTTGCTAAAATTATAGAATTAATGAAATGATCTCTTCATTTACTAGAACATAGGTAGCGTCCTATTTAACGTTTTACTTAATCAAGTTATCCGTCTCCATAGTAAGTTGTTTGTTGATATCTTGGGTAGGTCTGCAGTCTACAAAATGTTTTGAAATTAATAAATAGACACCAACCTTTATAACTGGGATCATTCAGATAGTACATGCCTAATTCCCAACCCGTACCATTATACCTACAATCTTAGAGTAATTATATACTCTATGCCTACAATCTTAGAGTATATAATTACAGTACTACTGTAATTATTTACTATATGCCTACAATACACAATGATGTTGTTCTAGCCTTGCTATGCGACGGCGGCGCGGACGTTGCGCCGGCGCTGCGGCCGCACGCGCTGGCCGTGCACTCGTACAAGGCGCCCACTTTCTGCGACTTCTGCGGGGAGATGCTGTTCGGACTAGTGAGGCAGGGGCTCAAGTGTGAAGGTAAGAAGACTATAAGAATTGTAGATACATGCCTTACTCTGCAACATTTCGGTTTCAACTGAGTGAACTCCCATTATTGGATGACAACGGATTGAAACTCCCTAAACAAAACAATATTGAATCTGTAATCTCAGTTTTTAAGATCTCAACATCTATCTAAAGATTCTGGATAAGGCGGTTGTCACACTGCACACACTAATTCTCTATGACACAATGAACGAAACCGCGCGAAATCAACGCGAGATTGGCGGATTAGCTCAGCAATTGACGTGGTTTCGGTAAGGAATCGTTAAGTCAACTTTATGTGAATTTGACCTCAGCAATTGCTTCCAGGATGCGGCCTAAATTACCACAAGCGTTGCGCTGTCAAGGTCCCGTCGAACTGCACCTCGCCCGTGACGCCGGGCGCGAGCTGCCAGGCCGGCGCGGGCGCACGCCGCGTGTCGGGCGGCTCCACGCACAGCCACGCGTCGCACGACGACGCCACGTCGCTGGTAAGGCGCCTCGCCAGGCTCGTCACTGATAAAGACAACTAGAAAGAAAAGTGGAGGAGTTATGAGGAGTTGCGTAGGCAAGGAATGGGGAATCTCAGGTGAACCAATGTCATAGGGGCATTCCCGTATTTTAAGAACGTTCGCATTTTAATCTCAGTCTCAATCTGTCAAAAATACGTCTAATTTAAATAAAATATATATTTTTAGCGAGACATTGACGAACACAGAGAGAGAGACATTATTGTCGCTGAAATGAGATTGCGACTTCATTGGAACGTTTTTTAGTACGAGAATAGGCCTTCTGGATGTTTTTATGCGTATTGGCTAGGGTTCGGTGATTATAAAATCAAACTTTTTCCAGTTCTTAAAATCATATTTAAATTATATTGGTTCATGTCATACCTAGTTATGTAGGAATAACGGTTAGAAAACGAGGAGGGAATCTCTGAGAGAAAGTTTATTAAAACTGGTTAAATGCAATCTCTTTAACAACAATTTCGCATTTATTAATTGTTACTACTTACAATGTACTTATTATTATTCTAATTCTGATTAAACTTACATATTGACTTCTTTAAACTAATTAGATTTATGATTCTAATGAATATGGACTACAGCTCATATGAAATACTTGCAGTATTAAATACAAAAAAAAAAATATTTTAAAATCAATTCGTCGTATTAATAATAAGTGACAAATGGATGTGTCAAAAGTATTACTTATATTTTATATGTGTTTATTATAATATAGTCATAGATCATAAGCATAACTATGCACACAACTATTTTAAATAAAGCTATATACCTACACAAGAGAGTAACATGAGTTTTGTAGATCTGACTTTAGTGTTTAGTAAACTATATCAAGTTAACTTGTCACAGTGATCTGTATGTTTCGATATTATTAGTTAGACATAAGAATGAGATAGACAGACATTCCAGAAAGTAGTCACTATTGTTGTTATTTAAATCATGATGATGTTATTATACACAATGAGGATGCTCTTTTTACGTCGCCAAATGTTTTGTATACAATTTTTAGATACAATTAAATTTATTCTATGATAAATTATGTTAAAATAATACAAATTAATGTAATTATTGTTTTAATACTTAATTTGTCTTGTTGATTTTTCATACCGTTCAAGATTTTTCATTTTTAAATACAAAAATGCTATTACAATAATTAATGATGTTAGGAATATTCTGTTTTTCCTGCTGCTTTCTAAAGGCCTTAGTAGCAAATCCATTAAGTTCAAGAAGTGGATTTTATTCTCTCTATGAACATGATAGAACATTTACGCAGTTTTAGTTAGTAAGTAACTTATGTTGAGTATTTTATATCCGTCCAAAATACTTAAAGTATTTTCTTTACTTTATAATACTAAAAGTATTTAGTTTTTATACAACCCTTGTATACTATTTACTTTATTTTGTAAAACTAACAAGAATCGGGTGGTGGGTAGCATTTGTGGAAAGATATATATTTGTTTTAAATAAATGACTTATTATGAATTACTTCGTTTTATTTTCAATTCCCATGTTACCCATCATCCAATTCGAAAACTGACAAATTAAGATCAAGTCTTGCGCGAACCAGTTTGGTCCAAAATACAGAGGCGATTAGCAGATTCTTTAACTTAAAAACATGTGAGAATGTTCATAAAAAGTAGAAGTCGAGGTCTTATAAGTTCCCCCAAAGTAATGCTTATACGTTGTTATGCCGTCAAGCAGTATTAATCTGCTATTAAATAATAATACTGGCAATAAATTACGATTATAACAAATCAAGTTAAACGTGAGGGTATTGTCTCTCACAGAGAGGAGGTCTGTGTCCCAACAGTGTATAGTCGACTGAGAGGAGGTCTGTGTCCCAACAGTGTATAGTCGACTGAGAGCAGGTCTGTGTCCCAACAGTGTATAGTCGACTGAGAGGAGGTCTGTGTCCCAACAGTGTATAGTCGACTGAGAGCAGGTCTGTGTCCCAACAGTGTATAGTCGACTGAGAGGAGGTCTGTGTCCCAACAGTGTATAGTCGACTGAGAGGAGGTCTGTGTCCCAACAGTGTATAGTCGACTGAGAGGAGGTCTGTGTCCCAACAGTGTATAGTCGACTGAGAGGAGGTCTGTGTCCCAACAGTGTATAGTCGACTGAGAGGAGGTCTGTGTCCCAACAGTGTATAGTCGACTGAGAGGAGGTCTGTGTCCCAACAGTGTATAGTCGACTGAGAGGAGGTCTGTGTCCCAACAGTGTATAGTCGACTGAGAGGAGGTCTGTGTCCCAACAGTGTATAGTCGACTGAGAGGAGGTCTGTGTCCCAACAGTGTATAGTCGACTGAGAGGAGGTCTGTGTCCCAACAGTGTATAGTCGACTGAGAGGAGGTCTGTGTCCCAACAGTGTATAGTCGACTGAGAGGAGGTCTGTGTCCCAACAGTGTATAGTCGACTGAGAGGAGGTCTGTGTCCCAACAGTGTATAGTCGACTGAGAGGAGGTCTGTGTCCCAACAGTGTATAGTCGACTGAGAGGAGGTCTGTGTCCCAACAGTGTATAGTCGACTGAGAGGAGGTCTGTGTCCCAACAGTGTATAGTCGACTGAGAGGAGGTCTGTGTCCCAACAGTGTATAGTCGACTGGTCATGAGAGGACACGAGTGGTTGAGGCACGAGGCTGTGGGTTAAAATCCAGGCAAGTACCAATACGACTGTTTTCAATTAATATGTACTTTCTGAGTTTATTTTGGACATTACTGACATCAGCGAAGGTCCGAAGGAAAACATCGAGAGCCACCTGGACTTGTAGTTCATGGACAGATGGACGAGCGTGTGGTCGGTGATCAGGACACATACTTCGAGAACCATTCGCTCTATGACCCTGCAACTCTTGAAGAATAATATTAAACTCTTAGCCGTGCTCCTTCCGATGCAAATGTTCTAGTCTTGGGGCCGTAACTCCGTCACCGTGCCCGGCGGGCTATCAGACGTGCTCGGTTCTACCGTACACCAATGTTTATATGGAAGTCTTAAATCGTCAACCCGTCTGAAGCAAGCTTGCCCATCAATGCGCATGCCTTCTCCGTATGAGAAGAGGCCTCCCCACTGCAGTGGGGCAATAATAAACTGCTATAAATATTGTCATTTTTGAAGTTAAAACTTCTTTAGGCGCGTTGGGCATTTTTTGAGATGGGAAAAGACCATTGAACTCGCGCCACTGATACCGTAAGCGACACCGCGCGTGTTTTGTTTATAAGACGATTCATAAAATACTCGCTTCGGATGTGTTCGGCTGTCCTCGGGATGTACTCGGTTTCCTTTTAAACTAATCATCTTCTCTACTGCTGCCACAACTACCTTCTCTCTTCTAATTTCTTGTCGCTTCCTTACTAGTTTTAATCATGATTATGACTCGCAGCGCCCGTGCTCGCCTCGGAGAGTCCAAACTCAATGAGGCTTTGAGCGCCTTAAAGGCGTCAAAGGAGTCCTGTGACCAACTAATTAAGGAAATAGATGACAATGAAAAGGTGCTCTTTGATGCCCATGAAAAGAATAGGAAGTTAAAAATTGAAATGGCTCAGATATATAATCAATACACTGATGCCATAGAAGAACGGGATAGACTTCAACTTGTTGTGGACGGGTTCAGCCAGTGTAGCACAGAGTATGAACAAGCTCTTAGTCAAAAACATTTATTACAACAGCAGCTACATGAGGCTCAAAGTCAAATAACACAACTTGAGACGACCAATCTTAACATCACCGCCTCGCTGAACCAAAGTCTGTTCAGTGAGTTGATGCCTATTGCCCCGTCAATGGTTTCTACCATAAACCCCACATACACTATGGATTTGACAGCTGATGATGAATCAAAATCATATAATTCAGTGAGGGTAGTAAGCAGTAAAAATAAACTTAAAAAATACATTAAAATTAATAAATACATTGTTAAAACACAAAAAATGGTAAAAAGACAAAAGTTCTTTATCAAAAACGTTAAATTGAATAGAGAAAGGTTGAATTTAATTAAACAATTAGACATGTATTCTTATAATTTGGAGCAGAGTACTAGGAAGTACAACATTGACACAGAGACCTTGCAATCTGAACTTGACCATCTACAGGAGAAACTTAGTTCAATGACCAACAAATATAATACCTCTGAAGACCTAATGAGGGAATATGTGTTGGCAATGAATGAGCTGGTAAACTCACAAAAAAACAACTGTGAGCATTGTCAAACACCAACCAATGTCACACCGGACCATTCATTGACAACTTGCAATACCACCTTAGTGCAGCCCTGTGTTGATTTGATAATTCCTTCTACTAATAGTACGTATAAACAGTGTAAACAAACTTTAAATAATGATATTGTGTTATTTTGTGATGAGATCGGTAAGGACTTAGGACACTTGTTAACAGCTGAATATCCGGGACACTCAATAATAAATTACTGTATGCCTGGTTGTTCTTTGTTTCATATTATGAAAAAAATTATTAAATGTAACTTTACCCAGGATACAACTTTATTAATTTTTATGGGTAATAGGGGAAATGTAAACAAAGGAGAACTGCTCCAGTATCATAGAACATTATGCAACCTTAGTTTAAGAAAAGTTGTATTGTTTACATTCCCTTATAGTAACAGTTTGCCACAGGAAGAAAATAGCTTAAGATTTGAATTGAATATGACAATGCATAACTTGACATTTAATAATAACATGTTCCATTTAGTTGATATTAACAATTATGTTAGTAATTATTTCTATTTGACAAAAGATAGATATAACATTGTTATGTACTATCTTTCTGACTATTATAAAAGACAGATAGCTGTGTCGCTATCTTATTTTTTTTCTATTACAGCCAAAAATTTGGCTAAACAACTTGCTTCTTTTGAGCAATGCAATGACATTATAAATAATTCTGCCAATAATTTGGTCACTATTAATGACATTGCTAATAATTTAAATTAGAAATTAAGACAATAGAGGCAACCTCTAGCTATAATGTACGCAAAAAAAGCTTAAAATCAGTCAATAGTATCAACCTAGTGCATCGAAATATTTAAGGATTTATGAACAAAGAATTAGAAGTAGAATTATTTATGAATTTTAATAGTATTGACATACTTTGTATAACAGAACATTGGCTGAAAAGCCACCAGTTCTTGTTCAATTTTAATAATCACCAGGTTGGTAGTTCGTTTAGCAGAACAAATGCTATACATGGTGGCTCATTAATTTTAGTAAGTAACCAGCTCAAATTTAAAGATCGTATAGATATTGTGAGCCTATCAGTTGAGCGTACGGTTGAAATTGCCTGTGTAGAATTGGAGCACTCTATTGTATTAAGTGTGTATAGACCCCCTTCAGGATTGTATGACTGCTTTGAAAAGGTAATGGATGAAGTGTTACACAGGATTTGTAACTCAAACAAGTCCGTTATCATTTGCGGTGATTTTAATGTCAATTTATTAGAAAACTCTGGTTCTTGTAGTAAAATTTTAAGTCTGTTTCAGTCCTACAATCTTCTAAACCTATTTTTGGAGCCCACAAGAATAACCCCTACTAGTGCCACATGCCTAGATAATATATATACAGATATTATACCAAGCCACAAAGAAATTATAACTTTACTAGATTCTGATCATTGCGGGCAAAGGATTACTATTCAAAATCAAAACAAAAAAGTGGCTAAAAAGGATATCACTGTTAACCCCAAAACTGCAAGTCGCTTGGAGGCTTTTAAAGTTAAACTCATTGATAAATTACCAGTTTTGTCTATTCATGCTGATCCTAATCATCTTTATGATATTTTTTTTAATGTATACTGTAAACAATTTGATTCCACCTTTATTCCCAAGACTATTTCGGTTAATAGTAATGCATCGTTCAGTGATTGGGCTACCATTGGTATTCATAAAAGTAGAACACGGCTTTATGAACTGTACAATGAAATGACTTATATTAACACTGATGAATTTAATTTGTATGTTAGAAATTATTCAAAATTATTTAAAAAAGTTTGTTATATGGCCAAGTCACGTTATTTGGGTTCAAAGATTAAAAACAGCAGTAATGTAATTAAAACGACTTGGAATATTATTAATAGTGAAACGGGAAGATCTAGTAACCGAAATACTGACTACAGCCTGTCTATTAATGACAACATAATAAAATCAGACGCACAAGTCGCCGAGGCATTTGAAAATTTCTTTTCAGATATTCCCGTTTCAACTACTAAATCACTAAACTCATCACCTTCTGTTGCTGAGTCTTTGCTTAAAGAAAATGTTAATGGTTGCGATTCGGAATTTCATTTTGAATATATTACCTGTAGAGATATAATTAAAACCTTTCACACTTTAAATGTAAAAAAGACTGCAGATCTGTGGGGTAATTCTGTAGAAGTAGCCAAGTCTATTATTGACATTGTAGCGCCTACTCTAGCTATTATCTTTAATAGTTGTATTGACAATGGGGAGTTTCCTGACCTTATGAAAAATAGTAAAATAATACCTTTGTTTAAATCAGGTAGTACATCAGATCCCACAAATTATAGACCTATTTCTGTACTACCTACCTTTAGTAAAATTTTTGAGAAATTAATTTTAGACCAAATGCAAAGATTTTTTAATAAAGATAAATTATTACATAGCAAACAGTTTGGTTTTACAAGGGGTCGTTCAACTACTGATGCCGGCGTTGAACTATTAGGACATATTTATAATGCATGGGAAGATAAATGCGATGCCTTGGGCATCTTTTGTGATTTGTCCAAGGCATTTGATTGCGTTCTTCACGAAACGTTAATCAGGAAACTCCGCCACTACGGGATCCGAAACACTGCTCTGGATCTTCTTATTTCATACTTGAGTAAAAGGATTCAGAGCGTTGACGTTAATGGAAAAAGATCACCCGGATCTATAGTAACAATGGGAGTCCCACAGGGCTCAATTCTTGGTCCTTTCTTGTTTCTCATTTATATTAATGACTTGCCGTACCTCATAAAGGATCATCATGATATAGTGTTGTTTGCAGATGACACTTCTCTTTTGTTTAAACTTAAACGTCAGCAGTTGGTTACTGACGATGTAAATAGCGCGATCTCGAAAGTAGTCCACTGGTTCAATGTTAATAATTTGCTTCTAAACGAGAAGAAAACCAAATGCATTAAGTTTACGCTACCCCACGTAAGGCAGGTGAAAACTAATGTGTTGATAAAGGGCGAGGAATTGAATCCGGAAGACAACACAGTATTCTTGGGCATAACTTTGGATGCTAAGCTTCAGTGGGGTCCACATATAGATAAATTGTCAAAAAAGCTAAGTTCTGCAGCATACGCTGTTAATTCAAAATTTAACTGATATAGAGACTGCTCGTTTAGTGTACTTTAGCTATTTTCATAGTGTAATGTCGTACGGTATTCTATTGTGGGGAAATGCCGCCGATATTCAGACTATCTTTGTTTTGCAGAAGCGAGCTGTTCGATCAATTTATAAATTAAGTCCGAGACACTCTCTCAGAGACAAATTTAAAGAGATTAATGTAATGACTGTGCCTTCTCAGTACATTTATGAAAGTCTTTTATATGCCCATAAAAATATAAAATTGTTTAAAAAATACAGTGATATCCATAATATAAATACTAGAAACAAACACAAATATGTTGTACCTACAACCAGGCTCAAGAAAATAGGTGGCTCGTTCAGATGCCAATGTATACGCTTTTACAATAAACTACCAAGCCACGTTCAAGATCTAAGCCTTAATAAATTCAAATCTTTCATTAAACGTAAGTTGTGCCAGAAAGCCTTTTATACCGTTAAAGATTATATTGAGGACAAAAAGGCTTGGGATTGAGCTGCTTCCAATTTCTGCATTTTGAATGATTTTTTTCTTTTTAATACACATTGACATTGATGAATATTTTTTTTTAAACAATGACATTTGCTTACTTTGTAAAGTATTATATTATTTTTTCATTGTGAATGTGAAGACGATGTGGGTCTTTTTACATACTTATATATATTTTTTTATTATTCTCTCTGTTCTGTTTTTTTTTTTTTTTTCTCATGGTCTGGCAGTTTGAGTCCTTTCTTTGGTATTGTTCGTCGAATCGTTGAGCTCCTTAAGTCTTGAGTTGAGCTGCACGATTTTTGACAAATGCGTGCACTGACTGGACAGGTCCTCTCAATCTGTGTGGTTCTTTCCTCAAAAGACCACCTCAGACATCGATCTACATGGTCTTCATATAACCTGACCAAGATTATGTCTGGACTTTAAAAGAGACTGTGACCTCTGAGTTTGTTTCGGCCTTTCTTCTCAGAGTAGTCAGATAGGAAACGCCGACTTCATCTAGTTTAAAAAAAAACATGATTGACGTGTAAAAGTGTTTGTACAAACCTACTTACAAAAAAATAAAATCATTTCAAAATCATTTCAAATCATTTCATTTCATTTCAATGTATATCCGATATATTATGTCAGTGAGTAATGGCAAAGTATTCTGTTTGTGTTTTGTTTTCACTTCTGTCAGCACTCCCGGAGTGCCACTGTTTGTTTTTGTCTGTGTCACAGTAATCTGATACTTCAGTCGTTATTAAAAAGTAGTCATGATTTAAATTTTCGACTAGAGCATTTGTACTCAGTACATAAAGGCCGCCACGCATCAATGTAACATCGGCGTCGACGCAATAGTTGTCACAATCCAATGATTTTTTAAAGGGGCACGAATTTAGCGATGTCGCTCTATCGCTTTTGAATGTCAGCCCTAAATCCCCTGCAACGTTGACCCCTACAGATGGGCAAGCACTCCCGCTCGCCGTCCCGCACGGGCTCGCTGGGCGGCTGGAGCGTGGCCAGCGCGGCCAGCGCGGCCAGCGCGGGCTCGCAGGCGCGCGCGGCCATCCCGCACACGTTCGAGGTGCACTCCTACACGCGCCCCACGGTGTGCCGCCACTGCAAGAAGCTGCTGCGCGGCCTCTTCAAGCAGGGCTTCCAGTGCAAGGACTGCCACTACAATGCGCATCGCAAGTGTATTCCTTTCATACCGAAGGACTGTAATGGAGAGATTCGGGACCAACATAGTGAGTATTGCTGCTTAACTCTTTGTTGTTCATCTTGAATATCAACGAAACAATCGTTTGTTCGTTACAAACGATTATTTCTTTGATATTGAAGATTGAACCTAATGTCAAAACGAAATTACGTAATCACTTTTTCAATGTCGAACAAACATCAACATTGTGTTTTTTTTTTTAAATAAAATCAAAAATAAAATGGCTATGACTTTACCGTATCCACTTTGGTGCTGTATTGGACTAGTGAAAATTTCTAAAATAGAATATCACAAATAGATTTCCGCTGGCGTATGACAATATGTTTAGACTACATACATACCGGAAAATTTTAAATTACCTTTTTATGTCAATAAAACAATTTATTATGCAACTTTACTTGCATAATAAATTGTTTTATTGACATAAAAAGGTAATTTCCAATTGTAGCTACATAGAATCACTTGGCTTTAAACTGACCAAGTAAGATATATGATTGCACGTTAATACCAGGCGAGTACCAGGACAGCAGCGGCGGCAGCGAGCTGTCGGAGTCGGCGCGTCTGCCGGACGACGAGTCCGACGACGGCGGCGCCGAGGCCGCGGAGAGCGCTGCCGGGGACGACGGAGAGGTAACGTACAGCGGCGGCAGCGAGCTGTCGGAGTCGGCGCGTCTGCCGGACGACGAGTCCGACGACGGCGGCGCCGAGGCCGCGGAGAGCGCCGCCGGGGACGACGGAGAGGTAACGTACAGCGGCGGCAGCGAGCTGTCGGAGTCGGCGCGTCTGCCGGACGACGAGTCCGACGACGGCGGCGCCGAGGCCGCGGAGAGCGCCGCCGGGGACGACGGAGAGGTAACGCGCAGCGCCGGGGCGTTTCCAACTATGTTGGAATCAGCTTTCAGTCCAATCGGATACAGCTCAATACCAGTATTTTTCATGGAGCGACTGCCTATCTGACCTGCACAACCCAGTTACTGGGTAACACGAGGGCCCTTGGTAAGACTGGTTGTCAGAATGTTGGGTTTCTGGCGTTGAATCGCCACAAACCCAAAATTCTGACAACCATAACTTCTATAACGACCCTTAGTCGATTCTTTTGAAACAGTATCTATAGTGGTTAAGTGCACTAGATATTGATTGGACGAGGTATCGTGAGTAGAGGCTGCCCACAGGGTGGGGTGCTGTCACCACTGTGGGATACGCGGATGATATATCAATTCTGATCTCGGGGAAATTTGAGGGCATCTTATGCGATCTCACGAGGAAAGCCTTCAAAATAATTGAGAGTTGGTGCACGAAGCACGAACTATCGGTTAACCCATCGAAAACAGAAATAGTAATGTTTACCAACAAGAGAACTCTTGGACCCCATAGGCTTCCAAAACTTTTCAACACTGAACTAACACTTAAAGACGAAGTCAAGTACTTGGGGGTGATCCTTGATAGCAAACTGCTCTGGAACAAGCATCTTGACTACAAACTTAATAAAAGCACAATTACACTCTACCAATGTAAAAAAATGTTAGGAAAAACATGGGGGCTCTCTCCGAAGATTACTCTGTGGTTATATAAAGCGCTGATCAGGCCAATGTTGGCTTATGGCGCTCTGGTTTGGTGGACGAGGACTGAACTCTCAACCACCATTACCAGACTACAACGCTTCCAACGACTGGCCTGTTCAGCCACCACTGGCTGCATGAGAACCACCCCAACAGCAGCCATGGAGATAGCCCTTCAATTAACTCCCCTTGACCTGTACATACAGCAGGAGGCGGCGCTAGCTGCCATCAGGCTAATGCATCTGGGCATATGGGGCAAAAACCTTACAAGTCCACACGCTAGAATCCTGGACCGGGCGATTGAGTACCAGCCTCTCATCGCTGCCCCGTGTGATAGAACACCTAACCAACCAATGTTCAACAAAAACTATATTATACAAACAGTTCAAGAAGAAAGGGACCAGTCAGGAGCCAATGAAGTGCGAATCTACACAGACGGCTCAAAAACACAAAACGGTTCAGGTGCTGGTGTACACTCCCTTGACCTCAATATTAACTTCCACATACCGCTAGGCACACACAGGTCGATCTTTCAATGCGAATGTGTTGCCTTAACACAAGCTGCAACAGCAGTAAAGCGCTTAGGCATTCGGAACTACGGAATTAAGTTCCTATCCGATAGCCTATCTGTGCTCAAAGCTTTAGAAAGCAAACAAACTAACAATAAACTAATCTTCGAGTGCCACCTAGCTCTGGAGAGTTTATCGACATCCAATCGTATTACTCTCCAGTGGATCAAGGGGCATAGTGGATCCTTGGGCAATGATGCTGCAGATGAACTTGCGAAGAGAGGCTCTGATATGAGGGTGCTAGGCCCGTACCCACTTCTCCCTTTGCCTTTCTCACAATTTCGTGCGTGGATTCGCCAAAGATCGACCGAACTCCATAACAACAGATGGTCACGGGCAACAGACTGTAGACAGTCAAAATTGGCTATACCAATGATTCACCCACGACTAACCAAAAAACTTCTTAGCCTAAGTAGTAATAACCTTAGAATAATAATAGGTTCAATTACGGGCCACAACCTCCTTAACAAACATCTTTTCAACATAGGCGTCACGGACAGCCCCCTTTGCAGGGGCTGCCTTGACGCCGAGGAATCAGCCGCCCACGTCATCCTGGAATGCGAGGCCGTGGCTTCTCAACGTGCAGAAATCCTCGGAACAATGAGGTCGCTCCGCGAAGCCTGCGAAGCTCCCAGGAAGCTTCTGTGCTTTTGGGCGGAGCTTGGCTGGCTCTGTTAGCCAGAATCCCCACGCACAACGGACCGAATGAGAGTCTAAGTGCGGAAAAGGGAGCCCCATCATCATCATCATCATCATCATAGATATTGATTGTAAAGAATTGACTCGACGGTACGTCAATTTGACATTAACAGCGTTTATTTCGTACCAGTAAGAAAGACTGGTTTTCGTTGTTAAATTGATACTACTGACATGCAGTTGACCGTACAAATGATATTTTAAATGTGTCTGTAGCTTCAGTGCTTCATCGGAGTTGCACAAGCGATGTTTTTGTAACGATATAAACATGTGTGGCATGTATATAAATAGATACATATGTATTGTAACTAAAATATCATCATACGATATTAGTACACGTATCGATAGTTTTCTACTCAATCAACAAACCATGTAATGTAGTCAAGTAACCATGTAATGTTGACCCACAGGTGGAGCTCCGCCGTCGCGAGGACGAGCCGCAGCGCGACACACTGCCGGAGCGCTCGGCCAGCCGCCCCAGCAGGTGAGACGCGCTCCTGTCTATACAACTGTGTGGTGGTGGGCCTGTACGCTTTCTGTTACTCTGTGACGTCTCTACTATCGCATAATATATACTTGTATAGGTGTCGGTCTATCCTTTAGAGTTAAAGTTCTTAATACAAACTGACTTAAGAGCCAAGTTTAAGTTGTCAATTTTGCAGTATAGTAAATTATTCACTAGGGTATAAAGCAGTGACTTATATTATCGCAGGCGCTATATTGATTCAAGCTTGCCCAAGACAAAGACACCTTTATCCCCGAGGAGAATACTCTACTTTTCACACCTCCGATTCAATTTACGTTTATTTTTTATTTTGTAAAAGTTTTCATACTGACGGCACGGTTGGCGCAGTGGTTAAGCGATTGACTGCTGCGCTGCGTGTCGCGGGTTCGATTCCCGCACGGAACAAATATTTGTATGACCTACAAATAGTTGTTCCGGGTCTGGCTGTTTGTGTATGTCAGTTTAAATGTTTGTAAACGCACCCACAATACAGGAGAAAGTCCTAGTGTGGGGCAAAGTTTTATTTAAAGAAAGATACTACGTTTTATTTAAGGTACCAAATTCAAATCATAAAACTCAAAGCATTTATTTCAATTAAACCAATTACAGGCTCTTTTGAATTGTCAAGGGGTCGGTCAGTCAGAAAGATGAAGCTAGTTTCTCATTCAAAAGCGTAACTAGTACGGAGAAGAACGGACAAGAAACTAAATATTATTGATTGGCAGGTTATAATGAAATTCAGTACAATATTATTTCCCGGCTTGACCCCAGGGCTATAATGACTAACTTTGGGTTAGGTCTGTATAACGTATAATTTGACATTATCGAACAAGGTGGTATGAAAAGGACCTTCGTCGGAATTAAGTTCAAAATACAAAATTTGACTCGAAGGTTCAAGCTTTGGCTGAAGTTAAATCTCGTATTGTAATGAGACGGCAAAAGATCTGTGATGTGCTTATCTTACCCTGTAATGTATCTCCTATCGCATATACTTGTATAGGTTTCCGATTTTTAGTATGAGCAGCTTTATGCGCTTTGTGTTAGTCTGTGACGTTTCTGCTGTGAAAGTATCTTGTGTGTTGGACTAAAATATAAAAAGACCTATAAAGCTGCAACTAAATAGCGGTGCTCGACAGCGATGTTAGTATTAGTGAAAATTTGGTACGATGCCGGGATTTGTGCCCGGTTATATAGGACTTAAACATAACTGGCGAAATGGGTACCTATTCTAAAGGTGCAGCTCTGTCAAACCTTTAGAAGATTCCAGGCGTTATGTTGTGTTACGATTTTACGATATCTCTGATCGTCCGCAGTCTAGATTCACCTTAAATCTATACATATAATAAATCTGTAGACGAGGCGTTTCTGTACATTGAAAATTAAAAAAAAAATAGGTGGGGTGTTAACCAACAGATGCCATTTCGTACATTTTTGGAATTT
Source organism: Oligia fasciuncula (assembly GCA_963082905.1). Classification (NCBI taxonomy): domain Eukaryota; kingdom Metazoa; phylum Arthropoda; class Insecta; order Lepidoptera; family Noctuidae; genus Oligia; species Oligia fasciuncula. Next base: position 20,361,836 of record OY720402.1, on the reverse strand, counting down.
TTGTCTGTTTGTCGGTTTGTCTGTTTGGATGTGACAGATTTTTTATTTGAACAGGTTCAACGTAAAAAGTACCAAACCAATATTTTTATACTCAAATATAGTGTAGAACTCGGAGTAGTGATTAGTCTTTGTTTCATCGCAATCGCTTCAGTCTATCAAAAGATATAATCAATTTAAAGCATTCTATAACAACTTTTTATTGCAATAAGTGGAAACACGTAACGACATCTATTGGGACGATATAGTACTAAAGAAACATATTGTGATCTTTTAAACATTATTATGTGTATTATTAACTCTGATACTTATGTCCGTGTTAAGTAATGATAATAATTATAATCTATAAATTAAAAGAAAGTCGTGTTAGTTACACTATTTATAACTCAAAAACGGCTAAACCGATTTGGCTGAAAATTGGCGGGGAGGTAGCTTAGAATCAAGTGACGGACATAGGATACTTTTTATCCGGTTTTAGACGGACATAGTATTTAATACTTTTATTTACTTATAGGAGTAGGGTAGGAGTAGTGTGGGAGTAGGGTAGGAGTAGGGTAAGAGTTGGGTAGGAGTAGGGTAGGAGTAGGTTAGGAGTAGGGTAGAAGTAGGGTAGGAGTAGGGTAGGAGTAGTGTAGGAGTAGGGTAGGAGTAGTGTAGGAGTAGGGTAAGGGTAGGGTAAGGTAAGGGGTAGGACACCACGCGAACGATAGCGCCGGGCAGCTAGAAATAATTTATATGGCAAAACAACGTTTGCCGGGTCAGCTAGTTCTTAATAAAAATAAAGATGTGAGACTCGTATAGGTTTTAGTTTAACTATAGGGATCTATCAAAATTCCTTATTATAAAAATCTTTGTAGGATTTCCGCTTTGAACTTCGTCTTACTTACTTACCTACTTTATTTGTGTTTAAGACGTAAATGATTTTAAGTCTTATTTTCGGCTTACCTGATTGATATTATATAAATGACTACAAAAAACCGCTTCACTCACCTCCAAACGCTTTATAATTATATATGTCGATGAAATGATAAGGAAGCACACTAAGGGCGGGTTGTTTTACATCCCCTTGACGCACGCGGATACGTCAGTAAAGAACTAAATATAAGAGTTCATACCTGTGATGGTTCGAATAACTGTTTATGCCCAACATTAGAAAAGGTATCACAAACGAAATATCTAGGTATTATAGTTGACCAAAAACTATCCTGGTACCCCCACCTTGAACATGTGAATACTAGAATTAGGAAACTGAGCTGGATTTTTAAAACGTTAAGGCATATTGTTCCAAAGAATATACTCACTAACTCTAATAGCCCCAGACGCCTCATCAACGAAATATACATAACATTGGTGCAATCTGTCTTGACGTACTGCATCCCCATTTGGGGAGGAGCAGCCAAAACTAAATTTATTGACATTGAGCGGGGACAACGTGCTCTTATAAAGTTGATGTACTTTAAGAACAGTCGATTTCCTACTCTAAGTCTTTACCAAATTAGCGACCTACTCTCTGTGAGGAAACTATATATTATTAAAACTATTCTTAATAAACACAAATCCCTTCCATATAACCCTAGACTAAATTTAAAAAGAAGAAAAGACCTAGTAGCAAATGTTCCACAAACTAAAACTAAATTTGCCAGTATTCAATACAAAAAGCGCTCTGCTCAGATTTACAACAGATGTAATAAAGTAACTTACATACACACAAAAAAACAACATGAATGCAAAAAAATACTAATTGAATGGATTAAACCACTTAGTTATGAAGACACAGAGGCTTTATTGTTATAAATACACACCATCACTAGGCATATTCTCAATGCCTTTCACTCATATTGTCATTCTCTCAACCACACACATTCCACACACATTCACATACACAACACACATACATCCTGATTCACACACAATTCCAGTATTTCACGCACACTTTGCTTAACCTTTAAATGTAACCCAATGTAGTTTTAAGTTTTTATTTTATTTTTATTTGTATAATTATGGTAAAATAGAAATAAACAAGTATTTATAAGTACTAATAATGTATGGAAGAGCGGAGTCTCCTAATACAGGCTTTATACGCTTAAAAGGAGGCTCCAATCACCACTGATGTTTTTTGCACACTTGTTGATTCCAATAAACCTTTTTCATTTTTTTTTTCATTTTCATACGTCAAAAATGGTGGTAACTATCGTCAAACCAAAAAAGTGTTGTTTCAAATTACAATTAGAGAATTATGACCTTGACTTACGTCAAATAATAACGATTACGTACTCGTTAAGAGCCTATACTACCTCAAATGGCTTAGCATGATCCTCCGTTATGTCAAAAATTCCACAGCATTAACTTTGAAATAAATATATGCTAAAGTTGAGGATTAATGTAAGGTCTTATGTTAGACGAAAACACGATTCCATAAAATTTTCTCGATAGAAAAAAATTCCAAAGTTACCTCCAAACCGAATAATAAACCGCTGGTATTCAAAAAATACTTCAAATTAGATCATGAAACTTTGCATACTAACTGAACTAACTATAAAGCAGGTCTTATGTTAGTTAGTTTTTTTGAATTACCTTTATTTTCACCGTAATAAGCAAATACCTAAACTATTGGCGCTGCCTCCCGCCCAGCACCGCACTCTGTCTCGCTCTCACACAGTCCGCGAGCAGTATCGTGCGAGCGAGATAAAGAGTGAATTTTAGCTGAGGTAGTATAGGCTCTTAATATTAGACGTACGTATGGTACGTTAACCAACCGTTTGAATCAACTGGCCCCTAAACACCTATTTAATTATTTCACAAGTTATTCAATCTTTATTTTCAAAAAGATAATATTTACATAATAATATATACGCTAACAGACTACAGATACATATAAGTAGATATTTTATAATAATATATACGCTAACAGACTATAGATACATATAAGTAGATATTTTATAATAATATGAACATGTATTACTTCGTTTTCACTTAGTGTTCTTTTAATTTTTTTTTTGTTTTTGCTCGGCTCATAGGGGTCGTAGCGGGATGTTTAAATAAGCTATAACCTTCCTCATAAATAGAGCTGTCAAATGCAAAATCCAACTTAAAGTCCTAGAGATTAGCGCGTTCAAACAAACAAACTCTTCGGCTTTATTATTAGTAAAGATATAGATTAGATAATTTCATTTGAGACTTAAACGAATTCATTATTTTTATAGCCTATATATATTATGATTAAATACCATACTAGCGTGTGTATATATTGTACGCACATACAAAACATGAAAAATTACAAAACTGAATCCAGAAAGAGATCGGAACCCACCACCACACATAGCTCGCCCCCGCCGCCCCCCCCAACCCCCCGGCCTAGTAGATCTGACTCGTCCGCACGTTACAGCTCGTCCTCCTCGCCCAGCGCCAACATCCCGCTCATGCGCATCGTGCAGTCCGTCAAGCACACCAAGAAACGAGAGGGGCAGTGGCTCAAGGAGGGCTGGCTCGTGCACTTCACTAACAAGGATAAAGCTGTAAGTATTGCCGTCAAGCAGCGTCACGGTGTTCTAGCTTGTAGGGTATGGGTGCCGGTGTCTTTACAAGCACATGAAACATTTCAGCTTTGACGCTGGCATGGCAACACATCTGTGATGACTCTGTTATTGCAGATGCCCATAGTTGCCGTTGACCACTACCCTTCAGGTGAACCGTCGACTGGTTTGAAAAAAAAAAGAAAGAAGATAATATGTGGTCGCATAAAAGAGAGAAAAAAGAAAAATAATGTGCCATGTTGTTTTGCAGTTAAAACGTCACTACTGGCGTTTGGACAGCAAGTCCATCACGCTATTCAGTTCGGAGCAAGGCAGCAAGTACTACAAGGAGATCCCGCTCAACGAGATCCTCGCCATCGACACCGCGAGACAGCCGCATGCAGGCACAGGTAGGTGAACTTACTAGATACGGTGTAACTACATTTGGGTCGATCGACGTCAAGCAGTCGTTGCTTATCGCCTCCCATTGCGATGCGAAATTGTATAAAATAATTAAAAAATTATTTATCCTTATGACCAAAAAACTTTTACAAAAAAAACAACCGACTTCCAAAAAACACTATAAAGTTAAAAATAACTTTAATTTCGGAAGTCGGTGTCTTTGGATTTGTATTTTAGTTTTTTGCCACCGACTTCCGAAATTAAAGTTATTTTTAACTTTATAGTGTTTTTTGGAAGTCGGTTGTTTGTTTTGTAAAAGTTTTTATTTTTCACTTTTTAGTGGGTCAGTTTGTAATTTATTTAAGTTACAATAGCCTAATATCAACGGATCATCACCTATTACAAAATATTGCTTTTCCCGATGCAGGGACGTTAATTGTTGAGGAGTTCTCCTAGTAAGAACCAGGAGAACTGGAGCTGATTGAGAAGTCACCATCAGCTCCACTTCACCATACGCATTGTAACGAGCATAAATTGCTTAGCAACCATATTAAAGTAATCGAATCGCAACCCGTGAAATATTTGTCATTGAGTAGTTCCGATGGCCATCTGTGGTCTTCATCATCAGCTCCACTTTACCAAACGATGATTTCCGAGAGCAAATGCTCAAGTTACTTTAATTATTGAGTAGGCCACACGACGAAAAATGACGCGATTACGCAACTTAAATTCGGTTTCAAATTGACGCATCAGCATGACTAGTAGGTAGTGGTCGTCCTATGTAAAACTACAATCTTAATTAGGTAGGTATTATTTTTGTACGACCTGAACATTTTGGCGTATTGAACCGTATGAAGTAAGCCCAACAAAAGGTAACTGCTGTAAATCGTTGAGGAATTCCCTCGACTGTCTATGGTCTCCATCATCAGACCTGTAATGGCACTTATAACCCATATGGGTGCAAAGTTTTTCCTTTGCCATTACAGTTCTCATAAATATAAATTAATTAATTCCAAACACAAGGTAGCTACTGTAAACTGTTGAGGAGTTCCCTTAACTGTCCTTCGTCTTCATCATCAGACCCCTAATGACAGTCACAACCCATCTAGGTGTAAAGTTCACATCAATACAAATTAATCAAGCCCAAACACAAGGTAACTGCTGTAAATCGTTGAGGAGTCCCCTCGACTGTCTTTCGGCTCCATCATCAGATCGACTCCAGGCCTTCATTAAATTGTAGTGCTTTAAAATACTTAACGAAAAAATTAACAAACGCACTAGTCGCTCCTACGATTTTCGAATGTTCCGCTCGGTTTCACTGGGATGCCATCATCAGATCCTGGTTTCCTTATCATGGTACCACCCTTGGCATATCTCCTTTCCAACAAAAAAAGAATAATCAAAATTGGTTCATAAACGACGAAGTTATCCGCGAACACACATAAAAAAAAAAAAAAATATACGGTCGAATTGAGAAACCTCCTCCTTTTTTTTGAAGTCGGTTAAAAACATAAAAGGTTTCACATACGTGCATATTTATAAACAGAGTATTGAACTGCCTCGTTGGTGTAGCGGCTTGATTCCCAAGTGGGACAAAATGTTATTGAGTTTTTCAATCAGGAACTTCTCAGTAGCAGCCCGCAATCATGAATTAAGCCCGATTGATGGCAATAGGCTCGGTGTTCTATAAGTACACCTCCGTCCCTTCCGGTACACAGGTGTAATGTTATGTTATTGAACTCCAAAACTAGGTGTATCTTCCTGTAACTGTCGATGGTCGATCTAGGTAACATATACCACTGCAACGATCTCGAAGGTCGATGGCAGTGACCACAATTTTGTCGTACCATTAGATTTTTTTTTTCACGTAATTTTTTGTACAGAGAAGCAGAAATACCAAAAAGAATTTGATTTAATGTCTACATTACCGGTTGATACAGAATAGTAAAAACTGATGATAGAAATCATTATGATTATGACTATATAGGTGCGATGCTACTTATGACTGTGATCGTCATCACCTTTCGTTGATTTTCTTTTGACCATTTATACAGAAATAAGTATTGTCCAACCGAAACACGATTTACAGCCGAAACCGGCTCCTCTTCTAGTTTCGGCCGAAACCGAAACTTTTGAAGCTAAGAAAAAGTTAATTAACCTTTTGACCGCCACAGTCATGTATAAATGACAAACCAAAATGAGCCCAGCACGCCACGGTTCAACTATATGACAGACTTTGACGCCGAGGGCTCCTTTTTGATATTTGGCGTGTGGCGGTCAAAAGGTTAATTAAATAACATTATTATATTTTCTGAGACCCGTCGTTTTTCGTGTGATTTTGCTAATGTGACCGAACGAACAATCACTAAGATGCATAGAATCTGCTGTTGCCCTTAGAACTTGTATCAATATTTCCAGAAATCGAATAAATTCGTACTCGCTGATACTAAAAGCAGCATGTTAAGAAACTAATTGACTTCTATTTATAAGTCAACACTTATTTGTTTGTGTTTTGTACAAAAAAGGATGAAAACGGGACCTCATTGCTAAGTCCACGCTGTCTGTCAACAGCTCACAAACGCCATACGCCAGTTTTGGTCGGGCCGAACCGAAACTGCGGCCCAGACCTGATGTTTTGGCCGAAATTGGCCGAAATAGAAACCACCGAACCTCCGGTCGGTCTAGAGCCGGCGAAGGTAGAAGGCACTACCAAAAAAAAAATATCCTAATTGCGAAAAGTAGCCAGTATGGGGAAATCATTAACTTTATGTTACTTATGCCAGATGTGCGCCGCGACAAGGCGATTCCTTGCAAAAATTGCAAAGCACAATTTCGAAAGGGTCAAATAAATGAAAGCTGCTGTTACTCTCGACGGGATGGAGACGGTATAGGTATGCGTTTGGGGTAAGAGGGCGTGTGTGTGCGTTTGTGTGTACGTCTGTTTCCGTTTGCCTCCAAAACTACTACTAGACCGATTGATACTTATCTGATTGTTTTTTCATGCGACGACATTAACGTCCAGTTGAAGTTACTTGTTGTGCAATATTAACAATTTGTTACACAAAACCTGCTTTCTTTTAACAAAAAAGTGATATTTTTCATATGCTTTACGATTTCATGCACACAAGCTTTGGTCGAGTTACAAATTAAATATTACTTGTCGTATTTTATTGTCTTCAATTTTCGTGTTGTCTTCTTTTGTTTGTTTCTCTTCTTTTCTTTGTTTAAACATGCTGTTAAATGTCGTGTGGTGTTGCAGACGTGATGCACTGCTTCGAGTTGCGCACGGCTAACTTGGACTACCTGGTGGGCGTGGAGGAGGCCTGGGCGGGCGGCGCGCCCCCTCCGCCAGACTCCGGCCTCGGGGCCTACCTGGCGCGCTCCTGGGAGACTGCCGTGCGGCAGGCGCTCATGCCTGTCACACATCACTCGGGTAAGTAACACGCTCCTAACGTGGCCTACCTGGCGCGCTCCTGGGAGACTGCCGTGCGGCAGGCGCTCATGCCTGTCACACATCACTCGGGTAAGTAACACACTCCTAACGTGGCCTACCTGGCGCGCTCCTGGGAGACTGCCGTGCGGCAGGCGCTCATGCCTGTCACACATCACTCGGGTAAGTAACACGCTCCTAACGTGGCCTACCTGGCGCGCTCCTGGGAGACTGCCGTGCGGCAGGCGCTCATGCCTGTCACACATCACTCGGGTAAGTAACACGCTCCTAACGTGGCCTACCTGGCGCGCTCCTGGGAGACTGCCGTGCGGCAGGCGCTCATGCCTGTCACACATCACTCGGGTAAGTAACACGCTCCTAACGTGGCCTACCTGGCGCGCTCCTGGGAGACTGCCGTGCGGCAGGCGCTCATGCCTGTCACACATCACTCGGGTAAGTAACACGCTCCTAACGTGGCCTACCTGGCGCGCTCCTGGGAGACTGCCGTGCGGCAGGCGCTCATGCCTGTCACACATCACTCGGGTAAGTAACACGCTCCTAACGTGGCCTACCTGGCGCGCTCCTGGGAGACTGCCGTGCGGCAGGCGCTCATGCCTGTCACACATCACTCGGGTAAGTAACACGCTCCTAACGTGGCCTACCTGGCGCGCTCCTGGGAGACTGCCGTGCGGCAGGCGCTCATGCCTGTCACACATCACTCGGGTAAGTAACACGCTCCTAACGTGGCCTACCTGGCGCGCTCCTGGGAGACTGCCGTGCGGCAGGCGCTCATGCCTGTCACACATCACTCGGGTAAGTAACACGCTCCTAACGTGGCCTACCTGGCGCGCTCCTGGGAGACTGCCGTGCGGCAGGCGCTCATGCCTGTCACACATCACTCGGGTAAGTAACACGCTCCTAACGTGGCCTACCTGGCGCGCTCCTGGGAGACTGCCGTGCGGCAGGCGCTCATGCCTGTCACACATCACTCGGGTAAGTAACACGCTCCTAACGTGGCCTACCTGGCGCGCTCCTGGGAGACTGCCGTGCGGCAGGCGCTCATGCCTGTCACACATCACTCGGGTAAGTAACACGCTCCTAACGTGGCCTACCTGGCGCGCTCCTGGGAGACTGCCGTGCGGCAGGCGCTCATGCCTGTCACACATCACTCGGGTAAGTAACACGCTCCTAACGTGGCCTACCTGGCGCGCTCCTGGGAGACTGCCGTGCGGCAGGCGCTCATGCCTGTCACACATCACTCGGGTAAGTAACACGCTCCTAACGTGGCCTACCTGGCGCGCTCCTGGGAGACTGCCGTGCGGCAGGCGCTCATGCCTGTCACACATCACTCGGGTAAGTAACACGCTCCTAACGTGGCCTACCTGGCGCGCTCCTGGGAGACTGCCGTGCGGCAGGCGCTCATGCCTGTCACACATCACTCGGGTAAGTAACACGCTCCTAACGTGGCCTACCTGGCGCGCTCCTGGGAGACTGCCGTGCGGCAGGCGCTCATGCCTGTCACACATCACTCGGGTAAGTAACACGCTCCTAACGTGGCCTACCTGGCGCGCTCCTGGGAGACTGCCGTGCGGCAGGCGCTCATGCCTGTCACACATCACTCGGGTAAGTAACACGCTCCTAACGTGGCCTACCTGGCGCGCTCCTGGGAGACTGCCGTGCGGCAGGCGCTCATGCCTGTCACACATCACTCGGGTAAGTAACACGCTCCTAACGTGGCCTACCTGGCGCGCTCCTGGGAGACTGCCGTGCGGCAGGCGCTCATGCCTGTCACACATCACTCGGGTAAGTAACACGCTCCTAACGTGGCCTACCTGGCGCGCTCCTGGGAGACTGCCGTGCGGCAGGCGCTCATGCCTGTCACACATCACTCGGGTAAGTAACACGCTCCTAACGTGGCCTACCTGGCGCGCTCCTGGGAGACTGCCGTGCGGCAGGCGCTCATGCCTGTCACACATCACTCGGGTAAGTAACACGCTCCTAACGTGGCCTACCTGGCGCGCTCCTGGGAGACTGCCGTGCGGCAGGCGCTCATGCCTGTCACACATCACTCGGGTAAGTAACACGCTCCTAACGTGGCCTACCTGGCGCGCTCCTGGGAGACTGCCGTGCGGCAGGCGCTCATGCCTGTCACACATCACTCGGGTAAGTAACACGCTCCTAACGTGGCCTACCTGGCGCGCTCCTGGGAGACTGCCGTGCGGCAGGCGCTCATGCCTGTCACACATCACTCGGGTAAGTAACACGCTCCTAACGTGGCCTACCTGGCGCGCTCCTGGGAGACTGCCGTGCGGCAGGCGCTCATGCCTGTCACACATCACTCGGGTAAGTAACACGCTCCTAACGTGGCCTACCTGGCGCGCTCCTGGGAGACTGCCGTGCGGCAGGCGCTCATGCCTGTCACACATCACTCGGGTAAGTAACACGCTCCTAACGTGGCCTACCTGGCGCGCTCCTGGGAGACTGCCGTGCGGCAGGCGCTCATGCCTGTCACACATCACTCGGGTAAGTAACACGCTCCTAACGTGGCCTACCTGGCGCGCTCCTGGGAGACTGCCGTGCGGCAGGCGCTCATGCCTGTCACACATCACTCGGGTAAGTAACACGCTCCTAACGTGGCCTACTAAAAATGTTCATTTAAATTTTCTACATATTTCGTTTCACTTTCAAGCGGAGGCACGTGGCTGTGCAGTAGGGGAAGCGGAAGGCGAAGGCAGCACAGAAGAGAGGGTGACGGACATGGCGCAGCTGTACCAGATCTATCCTGACGAGGTGCTGGGCTCGGGCCAGTTCGGCATCGTGTACGGAGGCCTGCACAGAAGGTCCAAGAGACCCGTGGCCATCAAGGTATGTCTTACAGTCTCTTCTGGATAGAAGCTAATGTATGAAAAAATCTGCTAGCCTAGGTTTCACCTTCATTTGTGATGTTACTATATTTCTACCCGACTTTTCGAATCCCAAAAGAAGGGTATTATTTTTCACAAAGTTATATTTTCTTAATATTCCTACATTGAACAAGCGAAGTTACCCTTAATCGGAATACGCGCAAAGTTTGCGCAGATCTCACACACACTATCACTCCATATCTAGATAAACTTCATATTTTCCATTCTTCTCCTCCCCAGGTGATAGACAAGCTCCGTTTCCCGACGAAGCAAGAAGCGCAGCTGAAGAACGAAGTAGCCATCCTTCAGAACCTGTCGCATCCAGGCGTGGTGAACCTCGAGAGGATGTTCGAGACCCCTGAGAGGATCTTCGTCGTGATGGAGAAGCTCAAGGGAGATATGTTGGAGATGATCTTGTCTCATGAGAATGGAAGGCTGACTGAGAGGATAACTAAGTTTTTGGTAGCACAGGTATGTTGAAAAACACGTTATTATGGTTTGGATTGCACTTTTAGGGACCCAAAGCCGTCTGTGTCTTTTTAACCGTAAAAGGTAGCCAGATGAACTTCAAAGAATACGTATTATTGTGTACGGACCCTAAGTGAGCGAGTGCATCTCGCACTTGGCCGGTTCTTTTTCATAGCTTGCACAGTTAATATAATCTTGGGGTCAGCGCAACACGTTTTCTTCTTCCATTTTCCCCTGTCTACCGTTACGCTATCATTCACTCTCCCTTCTCTTTCACATCATTCGTCACACAATCCATCCATCTTTTCTTCGGCCTTCCTCTCCCTCTCCATCCATCAACGTGTATATTCATCAATATTTTAGTCACATGCGTTTCCTCCCTCCTCATCACATGCCCATACCAAGTCAAACGGTTTCCTTTCAACTTTTCTCTCACTGGCGCCACTTTCAAACTTCCCCTTGTTAGCTAGGCGCACGTGCGAGGTGTCAACAGACGCGTCACGGCGCGGGCCAGCGATCTATGAGATTTTTGGAATATACGCGGATGAAAAAATTTTGATTTGCTGAAAAAACGTCCTTTACGACCAAAATATGGATACTCATTTCTTACTTTATCCGTTTTCATCACTGCACACATCTCAACATTCTCATCTTCGCTGCATGAAATATTTTTCAAACTGAAACTAAAAGTATGTATTTTAATTAAACCATTTACACTTTTGAATTGTCAAAGAATCGGTCCAACCCACCGACTCATATAACCTAGGTTCCTATAGAGAAGAACGGGCAAGAACCTCCGCGGACACTCTTTTTATTAATCAAAATATTTGTCACATCATTTATGTTAATCAATAGAATTAAATTGCGTTAAACAATTGATGATCGAATAACCACTTTTTTATCCTAAAGCTTTAAATTAAATAAAAAATAAACATTTAAAAACACACTCCTCAGGTCATATTCAACAGCTCGCCTCACAATTCTCCAAAAATACAATCCTTTTAACAAAACTCCTACACCTCAGATCCTGGTAGCCTTGAAGCACCTGCACGAGAAGAACATCGTGCACTGCGACCTGAAGCCGGAGAACGTGCTCCTGTCCACGGATGAGGAGTTCCCGCAGGTCAAGCTGTGCGACTTCGGCTTCGCGAGGATCATTGGAGAAAAGTCGTTCAGACGGTCCGTCGTCGGCACGCCCGCGTATCTTGGTGAGTTAACTAAAATAGGTTCATCGTGGAAGTATGACATTTTCGAACTGGAGAATGCGCCAACGACAAATATATAATACAATCGTTTTATTGGTATGATGCAGCGTTAGCCGCAAATGTTGCACAACGACAAATATATAATACAATCGTTTTATTGGTATGATGCAGCGTTAGCCGCAAATGTTGCACAACGACAAATATATAATACAATCGTTTTATTGGTATGATGCAGCGTTAGCCGCAAATGTTGCACAACGACAAATATATAATACAATCGTTTTATTGGTATGATGCAGCGTTAGCCGCAAATGTTGCACAACGACAAATATATAATACAATCGTTTTATTGGTATGATGCAGCGTTAGCCGCAAATGTTGCACAACGACAAATATATAATACAATCGTTTTATTGGTATGATGCAGCGTTAGCCGCAAATGTTGCACAACGACAAATATATAATACAATCGTTTTATTGGTATGATGCAGCGTTAGCCGCAAATGTTGCACAACGACAAATATATAATACAATCGTTTTATTGGTATGATGCAGCGTTAGCCGCAAATGTTGCACAACGACAAATATATAATACAATCGTTTTATTGGTATGATGCAGCGTTAGCCGCAAATGTTGCACAACGACAAATATATAATACAATCGTTTTATTGGTATGATGCAGCGTTAGCCGCAAATGTTGCACAACGACAAATATATAATACAATCGTTTTATTGGTATGATGCAGCGTTAGCCGCAAATGTTGCACAACGACAAATATATAATACAATCGTTTTATTGGTATGATGCAGCGTTAGCCGCAAATGTTGCACAACGACAAATATATAATACAATCGTTTTATTGGTATGATGCAGCGTTAGCCGCAAATGTTGCACAACGCTCAGCACTCTCGTAGCAGTCGTAGCATGTCACTTGCACAAAGTACAACAGCAACAATTTCTAAAAAAAACAGTTTTTCTTATACTTCTTTCTTTCTTTTTCTTTTCTTTTTTTAAAAAACGTTGCCCCACACTAGGAATTTCTCCTGTATTGTGGGTGCGTTTACAAACATTTAAATTCACGTACACAAACAGCCAGACCCGGAACAACTACTTGTAGGTCATATAAATATTTGTTCCGTGCGGGAATCGAACTTACTTAACTATTACTTATTTAACTTATATCTATTAGCCATTCAGAAATCTTTGCGATGATACCCTGTTAATTTTTTGGTGGTTTGCTGATTTAACTGTGAAAATTACAGATTATTTATTTATTTAGTACATGGAGGACTTACAGCTAATAAAAACAAACAAAAAAGCAAATCATAGTCACCCGAAATTACTATTGTTTAAAGCTATACGGCGACGGCGCCGTACCGTAGTGCCACCGTGTCGTAACAAGCTTCCATAGTTGGTTGCTTGTAAACCGTTTTAATTAAAGAATAAATAAATAGTGATCCATACAACACTGGCGACCGGGCGACCGTGTGCCGATGTGCCTACAGCCCTACACGCGGCGAATCAATATTAGTTTTTCACGGCAAGAACAACATGTGTGCTTGTGTGTACACATGGCTTTATAGGTTTAATTACCTAATGCGATAGTACAGTGTTTATAAAGAATATAAATGTTAAAATTATGTACAATATAAAATGATTCCGTATACATATAACTTCAACCTTTTTAACCGACTTCAAAAAGGAGGAGGTTCTCAATTCGTCTGAACCTTTTTTTTTTATGTTAGTTCCCCGATTACTCGAAGATGGCAGGACTGGTTTCAAAAAAAAAATGTTTGTTTGAAACGGTATACTTTCCAGGTGGTCCCATTATCATCAGGTTAGGATCTGATGATGGGATCCTGGAGAAATCGAAGGAACTCTTCAAATATTATAGGCACACCTATAGCAATTTGGGTATTTTTTATAGTAACTCGTGAATTTGCTCTCGAAAAGCGCTATTTGGTGAAGTGGAACTGATGATGAAGACCACAGATGGCCACCGGAACTACTTAATAAGAAGTATTTCACGGGTTGCGATTCGATTACTTTATTATGGTTGCTAAGCAAGTTATGCTCGTCACAATGCGAATGGTGAAATGGAGCTGATGGTGAAATACCAGGAGAACTCTCAACAATGAATTTCCCTGCATCGGGAAAAGCAATATTTTGGTAAAGGCGATGAGCAAGTTGACATTAGGCTATTGTAACTTAGATAAATTATAAACAGACCCACTAAAAAGCGGGAAATAAAAAATTTTTAACAAAAAAAAACCGACTTCAAAAAAACACTACAAAGTGAAAAATTACTTTAATTTCGGAAGTCGGTGGCAAAAAACTAAAATACAGATCCAAAGACACCGACTTCCGAAATTAAAGTTATTTTTCACTTTGTAGTGTTTTTTTTTGAAGTCGGTTTTTTTTTTGTTAAAAAGTTTTTTTATGATAAGTATATTACCCGTTTTGATATAATACCGTGGTGCTCGCCGGAGAGATTGACAGTAAGGTTCATATTATTACGTCGTGCAGCCTATCCTTTCCTGAAAAAACAGTGGAAATCCGGGAGTGCCGACAAGTGAAAACAAAAGACAAACAGAATACTTTGCCATCTCTCGCTGACATTAAAACCGAGTACATCCCAAGGACAGCCGAACACATCCGAAGCGGGTAATTTTTGAATCGTCTTAAAAAATAAATTAATCGTTTAAAAACACCAGAAAAATACGCTTTTATAAATGCACGTAAAAACAAAAAAGAAACCTCATCGTGTTCAAAGTCCATTACGTGGCCTTTCTCACAAGTGCAAACACGACTATGATACGATATTCTATCATGGAATGCCAGTGCCTATCTTCCGGCTTCATCATCAGACCTTGAAACCAAATCGTGGTCAAAGTTCATTACAAGACTTTTCTAAGAAATCCAAAACAGCTATAATACGATTTTCCATCATGAAGTTCCAGTTCATATCTTCCGGCTCCATCATCAGATCAGTTCGACAGTACCATATTATTGTATTGTCATCAGAACTACATACAGCTGCCAATTTTCATTACGCTACGACCCTTGGAAGATGGTTAAATTAGTTACCTTGGAGTCCATTACATAGTTAGTTACATACAGGTCAACCCAATAAAAGCGTCTTAAAAAACACGCGTGGTGTCGCTTACGGTAACAGTGGCGCGAGTTCAATGGTCTTTTCCCATCTCAAAAAATGCCCAACGCGCCTAAAGAAGTTTTCACTGTAAAACATGTTCATTCCCCCAGCCCCGGAAGTCCTTCGCAACAAAGGCTACAACCGTTCCCTGGACATGTGGTCGGTGGGCGTCATCATCTACGTGTCGCTGTCCGGCACCTTCCCCTTCAACGAGGACGAAGATATCAACGAGCAGATACAGAACGCCGCCTTCATGTACCCGCCCACGCCCTGGAGGGAGATCTCCGCAGAGGGTGAGTTGGGTCACTCTTGTGGTGTCCGAGCACTAGCACATCGATGAACGTGGTCAATCTGATTCATTCTGTGTTACACAATATCCCATATCCATGTTTTTAAAATTATTTCTTTGTTTGTCTATACAGCGATCGACCTAATCAACAACTTGCTACAAGTGAAGCAGCGCAAGCGCCTGTCGGTGGACAAGTCGGTGGCGCATGCGTGGCTGCAGACGCGCACCGCCTGGCTCGACCTGCGCGCGCTCGAGGCACGCGTGGGCTCGCGCTACCTCACGCACGCCAGCGACGACGCGCGCTGGCAACAGCGCTGACTGTGAGTACATAGGGACTACACTAGGTACAACTGTACCCTGCAGACGCGCACCGCCTGGCTCGACCTGCGCGCGCTCGAGGCACGCGTGGGCTCGCGCTACCTCACGCACGCCAGCGACGACGCGCGCTGGCAACAGCGCTGACTGTGAGTACATAGGGACTACACTAGGTACAACTGTACCCTGCAGACGCGCACCGCCTGGCTCGACCTGCGCGCGCTCGAGGCACGCGTGGGCTCGCGCTACCTCACGCACGCCAGCGACGACGCGCGCTGGCAACAGCGCTGACTGTGAGTACATAGGGACTACACTAGGTACAACTGTACCCTGCAGACGCGCACCGCCTGGCTCGACCTGCGCGCGCTCGAGGCACGCGTGGGCTCGCGCTACCTCACGCACGCCAGCGACGACGCGCGCTGGCAACAGCGCTGACTGTGAGTACATAGGGACTACACTAGGTACAACTGTACCCTGCAGACGCGCACCGCCTGGCTCGACCTGCGCGCGCTCGAGGCACGCGTGGGCTCGCGCTACCTCACGCACGCCAGCGACGACGCGCGCTGGCAACAGCGCTGACTGTGAGTACATAGGGACTACACTAGGTACAACTGTACCCTGCAGACGCGCACCGCCTGGCTCGACCTGCGCGCGCTCGAGGCACGCGTGGGCTCGCGCTACCTCACGCACGCCAGCGACGACGCGCGCTGGCAACAGCGCTGACTGTGAGTACATAGGGACTACACTAGGTACAACTGTACCCTGCAGACGCGCACCGCCTGGCTCGACCTGCGCGCGCTCGAGGCACGCGTGGGCTCGCGCTACCTCACGCACGCCAGCGACGACGCGCGCTGGCAACAGCGCTGACTGTGAGTACATAGGGACTACACTAGGTACAACTGTACCCTGCAGACGCGCACCGCCTGGCTCGACCTGCGCGCGCTCGAGGCACGCGTGGGCTCGCGCTACCTCACGCACGCCAGCGACGACGCGCGCTGGCAACAGCGCTGACTGTGAGTACATAGGGACTACACTAGGTACAACTGTACCCTGCAGACGCGCACCGCCTGGCTCGACCTGCGCGCGCTCGAGGCACGCGTGGGCTCGCGCTACCTCACGCACGCCAGCGACGACGCGCGCTGGCAACAGCGCTGACTGTGAGTACATAGGGACTACACTAGGTACAACTGTACCCTGCAGACGCGCACCGCCTGGCTCGACCTGCGCGCGCTCGAGGCACGCGTGGGCTCGCGCTACCTCACGCACGCCAGCGACGACGCGCGCTGGCAACAGCGCTGACTGTGAGTACATAGGGACTACACTAGGTAAAGTCAAAGTCAAAGTCAAATCATTTATTTCAAATAGGCACATTAAAGGCACTTTTGAACGTCAAAAAAAAACTAAATAGAAATGATTCTAGTCGCCCATTCGAAAAGGTACTTTTCGTATGGAGAAGAATGGGCAAGAAACTCCACCGTTACTCTTTTAAAAATGTTTTACAAGGTCTTGTATACATAATAAAAATTATATGTGAACACGATGCACCCATAATAAAATTAGTCTACCACAAAAGGTAAAAAGAATTAAAAATTAAGCAATGACAGGTAAATCAAATAAGTGATAGATACATGGTGCTCACATATTTACAAGTTATAAAAAAAAAAAAAATGAAAAAATGCAAAAGTAGTTGAACTTTAACAAGTGTGTGAGCCACTGTAGTCGCAGATTGTAAAATTGAATTAGAATAAGATGTCATAATTAAAAATATATATATAAATTAAATTAGGAACAAGTTTGATTTTGTCTAGACTTTTAGATTGTCCTATGGAGCAGGACCAGCATGTTTCCAAACATTCTTATCTTGGATATAATCCTCTAATTTGTAATATCCTTGTTTACAAAGTGTACTTTTAATATGAGTTTTAAATTTTCTTTCATTTAATTGCAATATGTCACAAGGTATTTTGTTGTAGCATTTAACACAGTACCCCATAAAAGATGTATGTACTTTAGATAATCTGAAAAAAGGTTGATCTAATTTATCTTTATTTCTAGTATTAAAATTATGCCTATCACTTATTTTATTAAAAAGATGTTGATTTTTTCTTACATACATAATATTTTCATAAATGAATTGGCAAGGTACCGTCATGATATTAACCTTTTTAAATAGTTCCCTAAGAGATTCGCGACGACGTAGATTGTAAATGGCTCTGACAGCTCTCTTTTGTAAAATAAAAATGGATTCAATGTCAGCAGCCCGACCCCATAGTAAAATGCCATATGACATAATACTGTGGAAGTAACTAAAATAGACCAAACGCGCGGTTTCTACATCTGTTAACTGTCTTATCTTTCTAACAGCATAAGCGGCGGAGCTTAGCCGCCCCGCAATAGATGTTATATGAGGTCCCCATTGTAATTTCTCGTCTAGCGTGATTCCTAGGAAAACTGTCTGATCAATAAATTCTAGTTTTTGGCCATTCAATATGATTTCACATTCGCTACTTCTAACATTCGGTAATTTAAATCTAATGCATTTGGTTTTTTTTTCATTAAGTACTAAATTATTTACCGTAAACCAATCTTGGACCTGAAGAATAGAGTTATTCACGTCGTCAAGATTTTGTGACCGTCGGTCTATTTTAAAGATTAATGATGTGTCATCTGCAAATAACACCATCTTCGGTTGATTTTGAAGTAATTGGGGTAAATCATTAATGTAAACTAAAAAGAGGAATGGACCCAATATCGAACCTTGAGGAACACCCATTGTCATTTCAGACCCTAATGAGTTTACGCCGTTTACTTGAACTTTAACCTTTCTATCTTTCAAGTATGATCTTAGCAAGTCAAGTGCTGCTTTTCTAATTCCATAGTGCTCCAGTTTCATCAGAAGTGTCTCGTGGTTTACGCAATCGAACGCCTTAGAGAGGTCGCAAAAGATTCCAATGGCATCTTGTGCTTCTTCCCAGGCGTTAAAAATGTTCTTTATTAGGGTAACACAGTAGTGCAACGCCCTTTGGTGAAACCGTACTGGTGTTCATGAAAGATGGAATTTTTATTAAAGTGACGTAACATTTGATTGAGCATCAACTTTTCAAACACCTTACTGAGAACTGGTAGAATTGACACAGGTCTATAATTGTTAGGATCTTTACTATCACCGGATTTGAACAATGGTACTACTTTACTATGTTTCATAAGATCCGGAAAGACTCCTTGGTCAACACTGGTGTTAAATATGAAAGCTAAATAGGGCGCAATAGTTTCGATGAAAGATCTACATACTTTTACAGACATTCCCCAGAGATCTTCTGTTGATTTAATGTTAAGATCTCTAAAAGCTTTTATAACAGCCTGGGGGCTTGTATGCTGAAACCTAAACTCCAAAGGGCATGCCTTTACATTCTTTTTAAGTAAGGCAGCAGAAAGCGTGGGGGATGAATTTAAAGCTTCAGTAGTTTTAAGGGGAATATTAGAACACAACTGTACCCTGCAGACGCGCACCGCCTGGCTCGACCTGCGCGCGCTCGAGGCACGCGTGGGCTCGCGCTACCTCACGCACGCCAGCGACGACGCGCGCTGGCAACAGCGCTGACTGTGAGTACATAGGGACTACACTAGGTACAACTGTACCCTGCAGACGCGCACCGCCTGGCTCGACCTGCGCGCGCTCGAGGCACGCGTGGGCTCGCGCTACCTCACGCACGCCAGCGACGACGCGCGCTGGCAACAGCGCTGACTGTGAGTACATAGGGACTACACTAGGTACAACTGTACCCTGCAGACGCGCACCGCCTGGCTCGACCTGCGCGCGCTCGAGGCACGCGTGGGCTCGCGCTACCTCACGCACGCCAGCGACGACGCGCGCTGGCAACAGCGCTGACTGTGAGTACATAGGGACTACACTAGGTACAACTGTACCCTGCAGACGCGCACCGCCTGGCTCGACCTGCGCGCGCTCGAGGCACGCGTGGGCTCGCGCTACCTCACGCACGCCAGCGACGACGCGCGCTGGCAACAGCGCTGACTGTGAGTACATAGGGACTACACTAGGTACAACTGTACCCTGCAGACGCGCACCGCCTGGCTCGACCTGCGCGCGCTCGAGGCACGCGTGGGCTCGCGCTACCTCACGCACGCCAGCGACGACGCGCGCTGGCAACAGCGCTGACTGTGAGTACATAGGGACTACACTAGGTACAACTGTACCCTGCAGACGCGCACCGCCTGGCTCGACCTGCGCGCGCTCGAGGCACGCGTGGGCTCGCGCTACCTCACGCACGCCAGCGACGACGCGCGCTGGCAACAGCGCTGACTGTGAGTACATAGGGACTACACTAGGTAAAGTCAAAGTCAAATCATTTATTTCAAATAGGCACATTAAAGGCACTTTTGAACGTCAAAAAAAAACTAAATAGAAATGATTCTAGTCGCCCATTCGAAAAGGTACTTTTCGTATGGAGAAGAATGGGCAAGAAACTCCACCGTTACTCTTTTAAAAATGTTTTACAAGGTCTTGTATACATAATAAAAATTATATGTGAACACGATGCACCCATAATAAAATTAGTCTACCACAAAAGGTAAAAAGAATTAAAAATTAAGCAATGACAGGTAAATCAAATAAGTGATAGATACATGGTGCTCACATATTTACAAGTTATAAAAAAAAAAAAAATGAAAAAATGCAAAAGTAGTTGAACTTTAACAAGTGTGTGAGCCACTGTAGTCGCAGATTGTAAAATTGAATTAGAATAAGATGTCATAATTAAAAATATATATATAAATTAAATTAGGAACAAGTTTGATTTTGTCTAGACTTTTAGATTGTCCTATGGAGCAGGACCAGCATGTTTCCAAACATTCTTATCTTGGATATAATCCTCTAATTTGTAATATCCTTGTTTACAAAGTGTACTTTTAATATGAGTTTTAAATTTTCTTTCATTTAATTGCAATATGTCACAAGGTATTTTGTTGTAGCATTTAACACAGTACCCCATAAAAGATGTATGTACTTTAGATAATCTGAAAAAAGGTTGATCTAATTTATCTTTATTTCTAGTATTAAAATTATGCCTATCACTTATTTTATTAAAAAGATGTTGATTTTTTCTTACATACATAATATTTTCATAAATGAATTGGCAAGGTACCGTCATGATATTAACCTTTTTAAATAGTTCCCTAAGAGATTCGCGACGACGTAGATTGTAAATGGCTCTGACAGCTCTCTTTTGTAAAATAAAAATGGATTCAATGTCAGCAGCCCGACCCCATAGTAAAATGCCATATGACATAATACTGTGGAAGTAACTAAAATAGACCAAACGCGCGGTTTCTACATCTGTTAACTGTCTTATCTTTCTAACAGCATAAGCGGCGGAGCTTAGCCGCCCCGCAATAGATGTTATATGAGGTCCCCATTGTAATTTCTCGTCTAGCGTGATTCCTAGGAAAACTGTCTGATCAATAAATTCTAGTTTTTGGCCATTCAATATGATTTCACATTCGCTACTTCTAACATTCGGTAATTTAAATCTAATGCATTTGGTTTTTTTTTCATTAAGTACTAAATTATTTACCGTAAACCAATCTTGGACCTGAAGAATAGAGTTATTCACGTCGTCAAGATTTTGTGACCGTCGGTCTATTTTAAAGATTAATGATGTGTCATCTGCAAATAACACCATCTTCGGTTGATTTTGAAGTAATTGGGGTAAATCATTAATGTAAACTAAAAAGAGGAATGGACCCAATATCGAACCTTGAGGAACACCCATTGTCATTTCAGACCCTAATGAGTTTACGCCGTTTACTTGAACTTTAACCTTTCTATCTTTCAAGTATGATCTTAGCAAGTCAAGTGCTGCTTTTCTAATTCCATAGTGCTCCAGTTTCATCAGAAGTGTCTCGTGGTTTACGCAATCGAACGCCTTAGAGAGGTCGCAAAAGATTCCAATGGCATCTTGTGCTTCTTCCCAGGCGTTAAAAATGTTCTTTATTAGGGTAACACAGTAGTGCAACGCCCTTTGGTGAAACCGTACTGGTGTTCATGAAAGATGGAATTTTTATTAAAGTGACGTAACATTTGATTGAGCATCAACTTTTCAAACACCTTACTGAGAACTGGTAGAATTGACACAGGTCTATAATTGTTAGGATCTTTACTATCACCGGATTTGAACAATGGTACTACTTTACTATGTTTCATAAGATCCGGAAAGACTCCTTGGTCAACACTGGTGTTAAATATGAAAGCTAAATAGGGCGCAATAGTTTCGATGAAAGATCTACATACTTTTACAGACATTCCCCAGAGATCTTCTGTTGATTTAATGTTAAGATCTCTAAAAGCTTTTATAACAGCCTGGGGGCTTGTATGCTGAAACCTAAACTCCAAAGGGCATGCCTTTACATTCTTTTTAAGTAAGGCAGCAGAAAGCGTGGGGGATGAATTTAAAGCTTCAGTAGTTTTAAGGGGAATATTAGAACACAACTGTACCCTGCAGACGCGCACCGCCTGGCTCGACCTGCGCGCGCTCGAGGCACGCGTGGGCTCGCGCTACCTCACGCACGCCAGCGACGACGCGCGCTGGCAACAGCGCTGACTGTGAGTACATAGGGACTACACTAGGTACAACTGTACCCTGCAGACGCGCACCGCCTGGCTCGACCTGCGCGCGCTCGAGGCACGCGTGGGCTCGCGCTACCTCACGCACGCCAGCGACGACGCGCGCTGGCAACAGCGCTGACTGTGAGTACATAGGGACTACACTAGGTACAACTGTACCCTGCAGACGCGCACCGCCTGGCTCGACCTGCGCGCGCTCGAGGCACGCGTGGGCTCGCGCTACCTCACGCACGCCAGCGACGACGCGCGCTGGCAACAGCGCTGACTGTGAGTACATAGGGACTACACTAGGTACAACTGTACCCTGCAGACGCGCACCGCCTGGCTCGACCTGCGCGCGCTCGAGGCACGCGTGGGCTCGCGCTACCTCACGCACGCCAGCGACGACGCGCGCTGGCAACAGCGCTGACTGTGAGTACATAGGGACTACACTAGGTACAACTGTACCCTGCAGACGCGCACCGCCTGGCTCGACCTGCGCGCGCTCGAGGCACGCGTGGGCTCGCGCTACCTCACGCACGCCAGCGACGACGCGCGCTGGCAACAGCGCTGACTGTGAGTACATAGAGCCTTACACTACGTATGTCAACTACGCTAGAAGTTCCATTACACCAGAAACATTAAATTAGTAGCAGTAGAGAGCAGTGGTGGCCAAGTGGTAACGGCCGCGACTTACGAGTTGTAGGTCGTAGGTTCGAACCCAGACAGGCGCTTTACTTTGTGTAAATTATTTCATCATCACTGCTCTCAAAACGGTGAAGGAAAACATTGTGAGGAAACCAGCATGTCCTAGAACCAAAAAATTCGAAGACATGTGACATCTATCAACCCGCACTGGGCCGCCGGCGTGGTGGATTACGGCCCACTCCCTCTCACCGAGAGGAGGCCTGTGTCCCAGCAGTGGGAACATTATAGGCTGAATATGGTTATGGTTATCGCGCGTTTTATTGTTATTTTTGTCTCTTGTGATCACTTTACCACAAAAATTAGAGAGTAAGAGGGCTTAGTTTCATAGATAAACACATTAGGGTAAACCGCGGTCGGGCTTGCCGTACCACGGCACGGGCCCGTGCAAGGGTAAATCCAAGGAGTTACACCTGGAACTTTAATCGACAATTTAAAAGATCCCCCCCAATACACCTTAACTAATACCTATACACAACAAATCATAATCAAAAGTCATTTATTCGAATACTACTACCACACACACAATACAGGAGAAATTCCTAGTGTGGGGCAACGTTTTATAAAAAAACAAAAACAAACAAAACTATATTGTGATGTGCCCGACCGGTCCATAATGATCTCATTAAATGTTAAATTTCCACCTATAGTGTAATTTATTAATTCACTGGAGTAAACTGACAGATGCTAAGCCATATTTATTGTAATAGTGATGAGTTCCGTTCGTTGTGATTCAGTTCATTCCACAAAGTCAATGTTTCTATTGACTTTAATAATTAGACTTTAAGAACATATTATGCAACGTGGAATGTAACAAATGATTCAATAATATCGATTCTCGTGTACCAGATCGTCCCCCAAGCCACGCTCCGGGCGGCTGCGCGCGCGCTGTGCTCGCCTGCGATGGAAGAAGCTATTCATCCGCTTCACGCCCTCACACTGACACCACCTCATCGTAACTCCTCAGCAACGCAGCTTTGTGATATCATTAGACTTCATTTAAATTCTACATGACAGAATGGAACGCTTATGACAGACTTAAAATTAAACCCTATAAAGTGTCATGGCTGCTTACAATGTATAGATAAAAAGTGTCCCTGCGCAGCTTACCTACATTCAGTGAGTGATGTGGATTATGAGACATTTCAGCATTTTACAATAACGTCTTGCCGGTTGAAAAAATTAAAAATCGAATAAATAAGACGAAATAATAATTCACAAAGATGTATTTTTTTATATTAGCGAAATGGTTTTAATAATAAGAAGCTTACAGAAATGTAATGACAATCAAATAAACCTGACAATAGGTGAAATGTACCATGTTGTAGTTAAAGTGTATTTTATATTTTAAAGATGTGTACAGGAAAGATTAACGTTATTTCTGTATGTTCGACAAACTTAGTTCTGTCACAAAATGTACCACTTTATGGTACCACAATGGTTGTCTAATAACTGCATTCCTACGTACAGGTTGTCCGCCGGCAGATTTTATACTTAAAAAAACAAAATGAAATAAAAATATAAAGAAAAACAAAGTTATTTTTATCATGTTACAAAATAATAATGCGGATTTTAGGTTTTAAAAATCAATCCACTCAAATGGCTTCATTCTAGCCGCAAACATTCTTGCAATCTTTCTTTCATGTTGAAAATTTCTCTTCTCATAAGTTCTGCGTTTTCAGAAGTAGTAACAGACGTTGAAGGTCCAGGCCGAGGCTCATTTCCGACTGATCCAGTTTTGCTAAACTTCAGTACCCACGTCCATATCAATTGGTTGGATGGACCATCCTTTAATCGTCTGATATCAAAGTGAAAACAAAACCGACGCCTCGCACATTGCGATCAATGCTTTTGCGGTTGATGCGTATTTTGCGATTCCATAATTATTGATCGCAAAATACGCCGCAACCCCAAAAGCGCGGTGCGCTCCCGTCCACTGACTCATGGCTACCAAACAACCCGCAACACTCCCGCGCCGAATGATACCTCTCTCCCGCGCTCCCGTCCACTGACTCATGGCTACCAAACAACCCGCAACACTCCCGCGCCGAATGATACCTCTCTCCCGCGCTCCCGTCCACTGACTCATGGCTACCAAACAACCCGCAACACTCCCGCGCCGAATGATACCTCTCTCCCGCGCTCCCGTCCACTGACTCATGGCTACCAAACAACCCGCAACACTCCCGCGCCGAATGATACCTCTCTCCCGCGCTCCCGTCCACTGACTCATGGCTACCAAACAACCCGCAACACTCCCGCGCCGAATGATACCTCTCTCCCGCGCTCCCGTCCACTGACTCATGGCTACCAAACAACCCGCAACACTCCCGCGCCGAATGATACCTCTCTCCCGCGCTCCCGTCCACTGACTCATGGCTACCAAACAACCCGCAACACTCCCGCGCCGAATGATACCTCTCTCCCGCGCTCCCGTCCACTGACTCATGGCTACCAAACAACCCGCAACACTCCCGCGCCGAATGATACCTCTCTCCCGCGCTCCCGTCCACTGACTCATGGCTACCAAACAACCCGCAACACTCCCGCGCCGAATGATACCTCTCTCCCGCGCTCCCGTCCACTGACTCATGGCTACCAAACAACCCGCAACACTCCCGCGCCGAATGATACCTCTCTCCCCCGCTGACGCTTTGCTAGCCGTTCAAAGTGTTAAATCTGCCGGCGGATACTCTGTGTTAAAATGATTTTTTAACCTATTTTTATTGTTTAGCTATTTTTTTAATTTATTAGTGCGGAGGGTTTTCTTACGTAACGTAGTTTAAATTAAAAATATTAAACATTTTGCGTTTATATGTTGTGAACAAATATTATTTTAAGTTAATTATTTTTAAGTGTTACGTGGAGAGGGTTATTGCCCAATATTTTGATGTCGCAAATAGATATGCTAGACGACTGTACTTACTGCAGTCGATCGATTAGTTTCCTGCGGTAAGAATGTTAATACTTGTGTAATACTACGTAAGTCACAAATCGATAAGTACATGTTACGAACGCAGCCTTTATTTTAAATAAAATAAAACCCTAAACGTTATCGTATTTACGCAAATTGTGTTTCCATTCAGTCTGTTACTTAAAAATCATCAAATTCGTAACAATTGGACAGATATTTTTCCTGTATTAAAGTAGCTATAACAAATTTCTAATAGACGTAACTCAGGCTGAACTCACAGCTAACTACACTGAGTACAACTGTTTTTAACTCACTTCTAATCTTAAGCGAACTCCTAGTCTATAAGAAATTGAACTCTATCGTCTAACTAACAATAAGTTATAAAATACTATTAGAACATTGATTTTGTAGAATCTACTAAGAAATTCGCTATGTGACCGCTAGATTGTATATCTAACTATATTCAGAACACAAGAAATGTTTAAAAACATGGAAAACTTTTTTTTTTAATATTACATCGTATTTTTTCCCGAAAACAAACCTTACGTTGATCGGAACGATATAGTGTTACTGACAATATTACGGTGTACGATTCGTGCAAGAATACCCACAATACATCACAATCACGTTGTGTATCACGCTCGTATTGATCCCGTGTAGTGAGTGAGCCTACGACATGGCGGCCTAAATGCTATACTCTACTTTAAATTAATTTAAATACCGTCGATATGAAAAATGGTCACACGAAGGCATCTAGAGACTTTATTTTTTGTTAATGTTAGGGTAGCCCCGCGTATGGTGCGGTCGAAATAGAGATCGATATCAATACTATACTCTATGATCGATACTCGATAGAATCGGTATAAATCTTAATTCTATATTATCAACCCGAGTGACAAAACTACAGTAGTGCCAACATTTTACATTTGTACCACACATAAACATTTTGTAAATATATATACCATTTTGTATGAGATATGTAAGGAATGTTACATCAAATATTTTAATATATCTAACTTAAAAATGCATTTTAATATTGTAATGGCAGTCTTCCCCATTTTGTTACTTAATTTACAGATTATATTATTACCCATAAGTACAGTCAATGCAAAACACATTTTAAAATAATAACGCTGATATCGCTCCACTCTTGGATTCTCCATTTTTTCGGAATGTAATCCCAATTGTGTTTGATCGACACGATATCGATAGTTTTAACGCTCTCATCACATGTCTAATTGTCTATTTTAAGAATATTTAATCGTAACGGAAATATATCGATAAATATAGAACTGGATAGGAGCGATCATCAGCATTATACTTAGTACCTACATAAATCGAGTCTTAATTATAATATGTCCTGAAGACTAAAAGTGACAAGACATGTGTCACACAATTTTGTCGAGTTACACGCGAGATCTGACAGATTCCATGACATGTGTCTTGCCGCTGCGGTGCGCGGTACTGTGGTAGGTGCGATAGAGAGCGAGGGGTAATGCTAGAGATACGTGACAAGAAGGGACCTAAGTTAAGCGTATACGTCGTGATGTGTGTGTGTGTATCTATATGTCACTGTTCTTGTCTCGAGCCGTCATTCCAAGAGAGAAGCGAACTGGGGCGTCTGAGTGGGTTTAGACTTTATTGTTGTGTCGCACTTCTTTTAGGATCAAGTAGTAAAAGTTACGTGAGCCCTGGGATCGTTATTACATCACTGACTCATTCTGTCATATTTGATATTTGTTGTACTGTTTAGTTATAAATAACATTCCCAGGGTGACTCTCTGTGCTCTTTTTTTAAAATACCTACACAGAAATATAATGAGAAAACTAAAAAAAACTCTTATAGCCCTCAAGACATGTCCCCGGTCGCATATTAAAATGAAGCTGTGATTTTATACATTTATTTTTTATTTTTATACACTTTACATTTTTCAATACAAGCTTCCATTTTCTGTGATCTCTTTACGCCGTTACGTTACTCGCAACTAGCTCATGAAATATTATTTATAATCAAATAATTATACAGTATATATCTAGGTGTATGTATATGTTGTCTGTGTAATGTTTAATGTGCTAATCTTTGTCGTTCTTCTATATTCATATTTTTAATTATGCAAACTTGCGAATTTCTTGGCGTATTGTTGAAGCATGTTGACATTGTTGACATTTACTGCGTAAGAATGTATATTTTGAAATACATAGGTACGTCTCTTCATACGCAAGTTCGTATACAAATCTATACATTTCAATCGTCAATTCTGGCCTGTTACTCAGTAGGTGCTGGTTGTTTTACTCAAGTGTTTCATTGAGAATGCAATTACAAACGCTCACTGTATTAGTATTATTATTATCGTGTCTATTATTTATTTGGATGTCCGTTATTTTGGAATGCTTCAATCTAAATTGGTCCAATGATTGTCACCACAGCAGACAATAAGTTTTACAATTATATATTATATATATTTACAAAATAAAGGGGAAAATTTATAAGTCCGTGATAAGGCCTGTCGTACTTTATGGGTCTGAATGCTGGGCTGTGAAGAAGACGGATGAAAAAAGATTGCATGCAGCGGAGATGAGAATGTTGAGATGGATGTGTGGAGTGACGAGAATGGATAAAGTAAGAAATGAGTTTATAAGAGGAAGTTTGAAAGTGGCGCCAGTGACAGAAAAGTTGAAAGGAAATCGTTTGGCTTGGTATGGGCATGTGATGAGAAGGGATGAAACGCATGTGACTAAAAGAGTGATGAATATACATGTTGATGGATGGAGAGGGAGAGGAAGGCCGAAGAAAAGATGGATGGATTGTGTGGGGAATGATATGAAAGAGAAGGGAGTTAATGATAGCGTGACGGTTGACAGGGGAGAATGGAAGAAGAAAACGTGTTGCGCCGACCCCAAGTAACATGGGATAAGGGCAGGAAGATGATGATGAAGATGATGATATATTTACAAAATACAGGGTTATTGGTAAAACAATAACAACCTCTTAAGAGGTCATTGTACTCATCTTTATGAACAACTTTTACTATGGGACCAAAACTGAAATCGTGAAAAAAAATCAGCTGTTCCCTACATTTATGTTCGTATGTTCTCGTCAAAATGTAGGGAACAGCACATTTTTTTTTGTTTGGTCCCATAGTAAAAGTGTTGTTCATAATGATGAGTACAATGACCTCTTAAGAGGCTGTATATTTCAGTTTGTTATTAAAAATTGACAATCACAAATTATGAACTGCTTCCTAATTATGTTTTCTAAAACTTAAAAGTAATATGTAGTTTCAAAATAACGGGCAAACTAATTAAATACCGATGTATATTTTATTTTATATTCTTGACTCAAATGTACCTATGTTATGTTATAAATGGTGAATTTTGGACCAAATCCGAGTTTGTAACGGTATAGTGTAAAGTTGTAACATATTAATATATCATCCAAACATGTGCAGCATCCAAATGTGTTAGGACGAACTTTAAAGCGGTAAAAAAAGTAATTTAAAAAAATTAAACCGACTTCAAAAAGAAATTAACTCAAAATTATGAAATAACTTTAATTTCGGAAGTCGGTGTCTTGGGATCTGTATTTTAGTTTTATGCCACCGACTTCCGAAATTAAAGTTATTTCATAATTTTGAGTTAATTTCTTTTTGAAGTCGGTTTAATTTTTTTAAATTACTTTTTATTTCGTAATTTTTAGTTTTTGCACTAGTATTTGACCAAGGTTTTGAGATGTTTTCCCTTTGACACTACACCCGTAGCTCTTATCAATAAGCCAGGCCGTCACACTTACACGTATTAGTCCATATCTTGAAAATTACTGAATCGATCTTGATGAAACTTGCACTGTTCCCTAAGTTGAAGAAAATGTAAGCCAATAAAAAAAAATGGTCACGATCCGATTAATAGTTCCGGAGATATGCGTGGACAAACATACATACATACATACATACATACATACATACATACATACGTCTATGAAATTTTGTATATTTGTTTGGAAGCCCTAATAGATCATCATATGTGAATATAATGCAATTCCAATAATATTACATACATACGTATCGAATTGATAACCTCCTTTTTTTTTTGAAGTCGGTAAAAAGAGAATAAAACTTTGACCTAACCCTGAAGAAAAGCATATATTCTGCCAATTATGTGCCAAGTAAAAAATTTCAGAACTGATTTTATTCATAGAAATGCTTCGTAAATACCTGTGAGCTCAGTGCCGCTTTCATGTCGATTGAATCCAGAGGACACTACACTATACCCCTGGTTTGTGTCACTCTATGAATCGACCTAAGCAGTGCTGGGCTTCAGAAAATGATAGCGGTCTAGCTAATTATCTAACTTAGCAATTTATTATCCAAAAACTGCGTGAAAATTAAGTACCCTTTGGGGATACTTATCTTTACATAGTATACAACAAAGTCGCTCCCGCTGTCTGTAGGCTTAGATCTTTTAAACTACGCAACGGATTTTAATGCAGTTTTCAACAATAGATAGAGTGATTCAAGAGGAAGGTTTATAATGTATAATACATGCATTTTATAATAGAGAAAAGCAGAGACATTCATAGATTTGTAATGTCATGTCGTAACAAACATATATTTGTACGCTTACATTGCAAACGCTGGCCAAACCTTACGAGATATATCAAATTAATGTACTACGGAATTGTATATCTTAAAAAGATCGATAAAAAACTCCGCGATGGTATATGTATGTTTATCTCTGGATAACCCACAGTAACCATTTTTATCTTTTACATAATTACAATTATAAAAATAATATGGGTTATTTACCAAGCTATTTTAAACAATACAGTATTATGCCTTATCCAATTAAATACATTAGATACTTTGCGTTCATGTAAATCAAAATTGCCCTTTACAGATTATCATTAAAATGAATATCTTAGAAGATGTCAGAGATTTAAAAAGCGGGGGCAGAGCGGCTGGCGGTACGAAGTTCGCCGGGTCAGCTAGTTTTGTTATAAGTTCAACTAACACATTTGGTCGCAAATATAACTAGTAATTAACAAGTGTCAATGTGAATGATGATCGATAAGTGTAATGGTTTAAGTACACAATGGACTTCCATGGCCTCATTTTGACTTGCGTCCCAAAATCTCATGGAATCATAGAGGAATTAGATGAATTCTACATTTTAAGGGAACTACCTAATCCCACAAAGACAGACGAGCTAATACAATAATTTGGACCTTGGGTGACTGGCACTAAATTCAAAATAACTCATGCTGTCATAAATTGGAAAAATTTAATTAGAAAAGGTACTTAAAAAACATTTTTGATAAAATTCCACCATGGATGGCCATGGACTGGGCCACCCTATAAAATATTGCCCAGCCTGAACCATTGTGTGCTCGAGCTTAAACCATTGCCATCATGGTGTGTTCACCCCTAAGTGAATGCTTGTTTGATGCTAGGAGGGAATGGTGTGTTGTGCTCGCCAGCTGAGAGCATGCAGCGTGGTAGCATTGTGCTGGTCAAAGGGTCTGATATCGCTACGAAGATGAAACTGTTTGTATAAGTTTGGCAGGATAAACCTATAGGAGTTTATTTATAAACGTTGCTTAAAAGACGTTTAAACGTCAAAATTGTATGGTTAAGCAGTCGCTAAGCGTTACTTAACTTTAAGGATCGTTTACAAATGAACCCCACAGTCTGAAAATGCAGCTGAATTCTACAATATTTCCTACGATTAGCAGTTGCTATCTTCTTATTAAATCGACTTCAAAATATCGAAAACGTTTTATTTTTGACGCGCATGAAAATAGCCTTTGCTCGGCCTTTCTGACTGACACATAACTAGCAACGGGTTAGTTACATATCATATTAGACTAAGTCACGTTTGAACAAAATCACGATCAGATCTTGAATTTACAATTGTAAGCTGAATGCGGTCAGTCGCTGCTCCATACAAAATAATGTTGTGATGTGAACATGTATGTTGCATACTGGGACGTTTTTGTACTCGGGGTAGTGACGAAACTCATTACGGAAAAGGAGTTTATTTTACCTGTAAAGTTTAAATATGGTGAGCACAACCCACTTGTTGGCTCCGTTATGTTGATGTTTTAGCATAAGAGATTAATATTGTGACAGATCGATTTATAAATTGTGTTATTATTGATTATTTAAATAATAAATGCCGTTTTGAATATAAATATTTAGTTTTTATTAACCTCCCTCTCATTGAGAGGAGGCCTGTGTCCCAGCAGTGGGAACATTATAGGCTGATTATGGTTAACCTTCGGTAGATAATAATTTATTCCAAATATTTATATTACAGACATGAACTTTATGTACCTTTATGCTGTTAAACCTAAACCTCTACAATACACAATAATACTTTTATCTCTTGCACCTCTCCTGAGTGAGTATATAAGTTATATAATGTAAGTAATTATGTATAATATAAATAATGAAAATACATCGAATAAAAGGAACATTAAATTCAGACAATTTTGTCCTTAATTTGTAAGTAAGTACCTATTACATTATATAGGTACTAAAACAATGTTAGTCATGATAAGATCAATTAATGCATTTGGGTAACATAAATTTCAAATAAGTAGGTACAGTCACGAGCATAAGTTTGTATACACTTGGCTTTATTCAAAGGCGATTTGCTCCTTTATTTTTGAATGAAATTGTATGTTATTACGAACATAGTATTTTCGAACCCATAGGCTTAAGTGTCGCATTTCAACGTTGCAATCGTTATTTCATGAAAAATCACAAACGAAAGTTGCCAAGTGTTGACATATTAGTGCTCGTGACTGTACTTAAATAATTGAAAATTTAAAAAAATGAAGTAAGTAATTAAAAATATAAATAAAATATTCATTAGGTCCATTCAAAAACATTATGCAATTAGGCACTACAAAAATTATGATGAGCTTAACAATATCGTCTATACATATAATAAATCTGTAGACGAGGCGTTTCTGTATATTGAAAATATAAAAAAAAAATAGTTGGGGTGTTATAGGATAACCAACAGATGCCATTTCATAAATTTTTAGAATTTTTGTCTGTTTGTCGGTTTTTCTGTTTGGATGTGACAAAATTTGATTTGAACAGGTTCAACGTAAAAAGTACCAAACCAATATGGTTAATTTTTATACTCAAATATATTGTAGAACTCGGAGTAGTGATTAGTTTTGGTTTCATCGCAATCGCTTCACTGTATCAAAAGATATAATCAATTTAATGTATTCTACAACAACTTTCATTACGTAAGTTGGATACACGTAATGACATCTATTGGCGCTTTATAGTACTAACGAAAACATAATTATTGTGTTTATAACATTATTATGTGAATCATCACGTCATGCAGGCTTTAGATGACTATCGCAGTCACTTCTGCCTGTGTTATTTGAAAAAGTAATGATAATCGCTTTCGATTGTTGGTTGATTAGTGGCGCTAAAAGAATTTCAAATAAAAAGTGAGGATAATGTAAGATAATATTATGTGATGTGGTGTTCTGAGTGATAAAGATTGCAATGATAAATGATTTTATTTTTGTAAGTAGGTTTGTACAAACACTTTTACACGTCAATCATGTTTTTATTTTTTAAACTAGATGAAGTCGGCGTTTCCTATGTGACTACTCTGAGAAGAAAGGCCGAAACAAACACACACACGGGCAACTTTATGTAGGAGCTCTTTCGAGGGGCAAGCAACCTTTCTAACATTGTTAACAGAGAAGCATTTTCTTAGTGACATAAGGTTTTAAGATCATAATTATCATATTTTCATAGTTTTTGCCTTTTTTCTCGATTTTTTTTACATTTCTTTACCATGATAACGCTTCAACGCACACCTCAAGACGGGCTGTTGATTTATTGAGTATAGGTTCGGCAGGTGCACACCCTTTTTTTTTGTTTCCGGGGTGGAAAATCTTCAGGGATGTCCGCCGCGCTGGGACGGGCGGCGAGGTCTGTCAGGCTCTTACTGACTAAAAATCACCCCAGTGTTCCGTCTCAGACCTACGCCGGGGGTTGCGGGACCGTACGATCCTTTCGCAACCCCCGACTGGTGACGGCAAAGCGGGGCGCGCGTGGAACACTACGCGCCGCCAGCTCAAGTCCTGATGTGTTGGCGGTGACAGACGTCCCCGAATTCGTCGCCCCTGGACCCGGGGGGCTGGAAGAGGGCGTTGTACGCCCTCCGCCGACGCCCGATGCGCCTACTGCGGGCCGGGTGAGTGGATGAGATCTCCCTCTCCCTTTCTACAGCCTCCTTCTGCGAGACGACCGACACCGACACCGACACCGTGTGCTCCACCGTGTCCTCTGGGCGATCCTAGCAATGGTGACACCCGGGCGTTTCCTCCCGCCTGATGATGTGCAGGAACCTCCCGAAACTTTCGTGTCCGGTGAGGACCTGCGTCAGGCGGTAGGTGAAGGCGCCGTGGCGCCTCTCTAGCCACTCCTTAAAGAGGGGTCTTATCGCCGCTATCGTGGCGTGCCCTGCGCTGGGTAGCGACAGTTGCTCTTTCCATGCCGCCATGAGATCGCGCCGGAGATCTGTCCGCTCCGCACCGATTTGCTGCGGAAGCGGATCTTCCCCCCGGCGTAGTGCCTCCGCGCGCCACTCATACAGGCGCGCGAGGACTATCGCCTCCAGATCCCATGCCGGCCCCGGCCCGTTCCAGTTTGGGGGCCAAACGTCGGAAATGCACCATATCGACCCTCAAGGTATCTTATGGCTATCCACCAAGAGAGAGTTAGCAAATGTGGGCACAGGTTTACAGAATAAGTTAAGAAAGACTTCAAACTACTTTTCAGATAAACTGCAGTAGGTACGATTTAAGAGTAACACCATTGATGTATTCTTCTTTTTATCTTCTAGATATCTCGACGCTATGATAAAGTCTTAATATTGGTATGTAAGATATCTACAATACCAGAATAAGAATTTCTAAATTTATCGCAGAGCGGCAGAGAAGAAGACAAGACTTATAAAAGCTAACTTCAAACTTCACCTACTAATCTCAGATATACTTTAGATAAAATGGTGGTATGATTTTACGATTTATTCCGGTCTATCTTAGTATTCTAAAACAAATGCAAAATAAAATGGACATAATTTGGCTATTTGGTCAGACAATCAGCCTCGAGCAGGCGCTTTCATTTTTATTTATCCTCAAAAATCAAAGTGACACTTCGTCGCATTGTCATTATGAACCCTGAAGACGCAGTGACTGCTGTACAGTCGAAAGGGCTATGGTTGAGAACCCCAGGCAAGGGAAGCGTTACCAGACAAGATCGGAAGATTTTTCCTTTTACACCTTTCCTAAGCGACACATTATTGTGTTCCGTCATCCACGCGAACAAAGTCGCCGGCACAGCTAGTCTCGAAATAAAAATGAACAAATGTAATCTGTCACCCAGTGACACAGAATCAGCCACGGATGACAACGCCAGTAGCAAGATCTAATGTTCTCAACTTCATGACTATGAGGTGGACAAACTTCACGGCTCGGTTGATGGGTGACTCGCAGACCAAGCGCGTGGAGCGGATAATAGCTGCGTTAGCGCGATGTTACAAACATTTCGCATTAGATATAATATATAGTTTTCTAGACAAGTACGCATTTGAACGGCTTTTTATAATTTTGACTTCTGAAAAAGCTTGAGATTTTTAGGCATCAAGGTCCTAACAATCCCTTATAGAATCCCTGTGGAGAACTGTAGAATTGATTACTGCAACGCCTTAATAGGTTATCTTGAGAAGTTATTTAAAATCATAATTTCAATATGCCTTTCACCAAAGCTACGACGTTCATATTTTTTCCATCGAGTTCTTAACTAAATATACAAAGTATTAGGTGTCTTAAAAAGTTTTCTCGTAGAGCACCCCTGACCTAACAGTAACACACGAAGCGAAGCGCGTCACACGTCACACGACGCTTCACAACCAGACAAACATCTCAACAGTCACACACGACAATGACACGCCTACTAACATTGCTCCTCATCGCCCAAGTAAAAGCAGAGTGGGTCGAGATCTCACAGCAGCACTATAGGAAGCCCATCAGGACACACAGCCCCTTCACCACACCAGACAAAGTCACAGACGTCGGGGACACCACAAAACCCTGGACCTACAACAACCACAGTGTTACTGAGTACAACTGGAACAAAGACCCTGCAAGACCACCAAGCATGGGGAATGTGAAACGTGTGCAACGCATTGATAGTAATGTAAAAACAACTGAAAGAGTTAAATTAGAAGAAGATGATCTTGATTTACATGTTGATTTAAGAGATTATGAACTTAGACCAAACTACGGCTCAACGAGAGCAACAATAGAATTACAAGACAAACAAAAAGGTACGATTGAAAGAGTTCCAAATGTAAGCAATATTAATCGTGTTCAGTTGAATAATAGCCCCGTCAAATCGCCCACTAATTATAGGGCAGACAGAGAGAAATATTCGAACAATTTACATGAGAGTCTACCACATGATCACGATATTGATGGACCAAATGACTTTAAACATAAAAAGAATACTGAAGCATTTAGACGAATTTACGTAAATAAAGTGAAAAATCCTCATGGAACTGAAAGAACGGCCACATTTCCGCCAGATAATGATGAAGATTCATCATTTACCGAAGAAATAACTTTTAGTACAGAAAGGACAAAACAGGCATTCAAGAATCATACTACTCTAAGAGATTTTTACTCGATAAAACCAACTTTTATTACTGAATCTGAAGATTTCACCAAGTACGAAACTCAGCAGAATAGGTTTTCTAAGATCACTAACAGTAAATCTTCCGAAGTGACTGACTCAATCAACGTCTATACTACAGAACTTATTGAAACCGATGAATACATAGTTACTAAAACCCCTGGACTTACTAAATCTACAACAGCAAAAGCTAATAGAAGCAATGTTCATAAAAACATAAACGATTTCAAAGCGGAATCACACGAAAATAAGGTTGAAGTGTCTATAAACGACGATAAACTAGCAAATCCAATGGTCAATGCGAACGCGAAACGAAAAGGAAATAACGACCAACCAAATCAAGATCACGCATACGAAAAAGAAACCAAGGACAAAAATGATGAACTACCACCCATCACCAAAGTGGAGAAGAATAAAGTGAACACAATGGAGAATGTGATAAAATTCATGAGAGTAGTCGCGGACACAATATCCAAGAACTCTCGCAGGAGTTTTGGCGGTAAGATGCAGTATTTACACGAGCTGAAGGAGTCCATCCTGACAAATATTGGTAAGTGAAATCAGTAATTAGCTACTGTGATGATATTGTAGTGATGAATGTAGACACAATATCACCTTGCATTAATTTTTAACGCATTTTTTACCTTGACCTGTAGGCTATCTATGTAATGGAATCTTTCAACGTAATTTTCACCAAACTTGAAAATTTGTACACGTATCAAGGATCGATGGCAATACAGTAATTTGGTGATGATAGAGCCAGGAGGTGGATAGTGAAACACTTCAGTAGCTTCTAGTAAACCCCTCGAGTTTGGGCTCATTAGCTCATATGATTCGTTTTGACGAGTCCAATAAATTGGGCTTGGTAACGAGGGTGATGATGGAGCCAGGAGGTGGATAGTGGAACTCTTGAGTGTCTACTAGTAAACCGCTCAAGTCATAACTTGAGGGTTGACTTTAGACTTATTATATGAAGAATATAGGTAGTGTGCGTTACCCCAGCCAGATATTGTCGAAAATCGTCATCTAAGTATATACTTACGTACTACACTAAAAAGTAAAAAATAAAAAAAATTGTTTTAATGTCAAAAACCATGATACAATAAGTAAGGGTGATATTGTTAGTGCAAGCATTACCACTGGTGTGCGATTGACTTGTCAAGTTTACATCACGGAACACTTTACTCCTAAAGCGGAGGTTTACATACATACGACTGTCATATTCCAGAGGAGCGCATAGATGCAACATGGCCGGACGACGACAGCGCCGGCGCGCGGCGTCACTCGCGGTCTGCGCATGCGTCGCCCCGCGGTCACGGTCATGTGCAGTTCCCCTCATCAGAGAGTGCGCTCATGACCATATCCTTCCTTACCTTCGCCGTTTTCCTCATCAAACTGGTGCTGGTATGTATGGATATGATAAACTTTAGGTTGTTCGAGCCCATTTCTAATAATGTTTAGGTCTGGCGCCGAAGTAAGATTTTGTAGTTTAATGTTCGTTATTAAGAGGAAACGCCGCAGGAGGTCGTCTCCTACCTCAGACACCTTTCTCTATTTAAGATTCTGCATTTTATTATCTGTGTGTGCCCGTCATATTAATATGATGTTGAGATAAAAAATAAAAAAAGTTACAGATACAAGAAAGACCAAGACAAGATACCATAAAGAACTTCACTAGCCTCGTCGTTTTATCTTCATCCAATTCATTCTGAACCTGTGCTTGTTTGCACGTTAGGCATAGCATAGATTAGCCATAGCATAATCAGCCTATACCTAATGTTCCCACTGGTGGGACACAGGGCTCCGCGTGGGGACGGTCCACTCCCTCTCGGTGTTTGCAATTTTTAGTTCTAGGACATGCCGGTTTCCTTACGATGTTTTCCTTCGCCGTTTTCACAGCAGTGGTGATGAAATAATTTACACGAAAAGCCTGTCAGGGTTCGAACCTACGACCTACAACTCGTAATGTGGCGGCCGTTTCCACTGAGCCAACACTGCTCCATTGCACGTTATGAAGAAATTAAAATAAATTTTGTTGTTATTTTATTTTAAGATTCTGTAGGATAGTCACGGGGTATACTTATGAGCTCATAAGAGTCAGAAACGATGTTTAATTTGAAAGAATTAATAACGTATTATTTGCAGCAAGTGATCCAGACCTATAAGCAAAAAGCGATGATGGTGGCGCCGCTGATGGTATCCTCCGGACGTAACGTGTTCACACATTATGGACATCATTGATGAAAATAATAAGTACATACTTTGGTTTTTACTAAATCATCATCTGCCTAGCCTTTTCCCAACTATGTTGGGGTCGGCTTCCAGTCTAACCGGTTGCAGCTGAATACCAGTATTTATTTTTTGGTTTTTATTAAATGTTTTATAAAATATTGATCTTTCTTTTAATATATTCTTAATTCTCCAGATGGATCTGAATAATATGTAGGGACCTAATACTGTATTTTAGACTAATAGAGAGTAGTATACACATGCTCTGTGGTATATTCGATCGATATTCCTTGCTTTTTTTTAGACTGAGGACTGAGAGGTCCTCTCAGAGACGAGAGTCTCTCGTCTCTAATAGTTCTAGATATGTTATATTAGGGTAATTTTTAGGAAATCCTATTGAATATATTAGTTATCGGATATTATGATACCATAACTATGACTGGGTATTAGTCAAATATTAGTGAACCGATTCATTTATAACTACTCAATCTAATATTGATACCTGCATATTATTCTGAATACAATACTATGGAGTCGCTGTGAGCTTTGGTCACTAAGTGACTACAAATATTATAAACTAATATCCGTATTAGCTAATAATAGACAATGCGACAGAAACAAGTGACCAAATGTAAAAAAAACTTTTCATTGCTTGCTTACTTGGTAACCAACTCATGCAGCTTTCATACGAAGCCCGACGCACAGTGGTCCGGATTTGAAAAATGGTGGACTTAGGAACAAAAGTCATTATTTTGATTTGAAAAAAATTGTATTCGATAGGAAACCTGATTTACATTAACAAACGTCATATTCAATTTTTCGATATATTGACTCTAACATGTTGAAAAAAAATTATTACGAAAAAAATGTATGGGGCAAGATTGATTTTATTTTTTTTCTCGGTGTGTTCAAAAGTGTTAGCTGTGAAACCTTTTATATATTGTTGTATTCATTTTGTACTTTACCCCTATAATTAAATTATTCGCAAATACTTGCAATCTTGGAGTGAAATCGCTGTTGAAATTCCAAAATTTTCACTTTATTTTTCTAAGGCTGTGAACGTTTTTAGTTGCATTTGTCCACATCAGTGTTGTGGTTTCTCAATACTTTTTTAATATATTGCGCCCACAAATGATGTTTTTAGCTCTAGGAGTGTATTCCGTGAATTAATGAAATATTAAATAAAATGTCAAAAAAGCATTAAGCAAGCTATATCGGGATGCCCCTTATTAGTATTGGGTTTATGTTATTGGTGAATCTTCTATCAACTGTACTTAAGTTTTAAACTTACC
Source organism: Oligia fasciuncula (assembly GCA_963082905.1). Lineage (NCBI taxonomy): Eukaryota > Metazoa > Arthropoda > Insecta > Lepidoptera > Noctuidae > Oligia > Oligia fasciuncula. The sequence continues at coordinate 20,321,667 of OY720402.1, read as the reverse complement.
CTTGCATCTCTACTTTAAACCAAAAACAAAGTTCATAAATCGACGGGTGATAGCCGTCACCCGTCAATATTAATGTGCTTATTTTTAATTACAAGCGTACTTAATCTCTTTCTCTCAGAAACTTGAAACATATGTTAGCCCTGAAAAGGGCTGTTGTGTTGTTGCTCTAAAAGAGCGTGTAAATAAGACAGAAATTCCAAAATTTTAACTTTATTTTTCTAAGGCTGTGAACGTTTTTAAGTGCATTTGTCCACATCAGTGTTGTGGTTTCTCAATACTTTTTTAATATATTGCGCCCACAAATGATGATTTTAGCTCTAGGAGTGTATTCCGTGAATTAGTGAAATATTAAATAAAATTTCAAAAAAGCATTACGAAAGCTATATCTCGGATGGTATTGGGTTTGTTATTGGTGAATCTTCTATCAACTGTAACTTACCCTTGCATCTCTACTTTAAACTAAAATCAAAGTTCATAATTCGACGGGTGATAGCCGTCACCCGTCGATATTAATGTGCTTATTTTTAATTACAAGCGTACTTAATCTCTTTCTCTCAGAAACTTGAAACATATGTTAGCCCTGAAAAGGGCTGTTGTGTTGCTCTAAAAGAGCGTATAAATAAGACAGTCCCAAAAGAACTTGAGTGTGACCAAAGCCATCACTCCAAAGGATCTGGCACGTTTTCTGAAGCTTCCAAGACGTCCATTTCTTCTTCTTCGATCTCTTCGGCTGCTAAGAGCTGCAAAGCTTCGGGAAAAAAAACTCAATTTCTTGTATTTATCCAACTTCGGCTTGATGTGCGATATGTAAGGATCTGAAGTAATTAGAAAATTATGTAAAATATCTTCATTCGTAAGTGTCCTCCCCATCTTCCTTGTGTGATGCTCTCTTGCATTTAGGAAGTCCTTGTTCCTTGCTTCAGCTGCCTCTTCGGATAAAATCCCGATAGGAAGGCAAGAAAAGTGCTTGCAAATATCAGCACCATGAATCAACATCTTATACACACTGGCTGGCATGTGGTACCAGGGATAGTGATGCACAAAAATCATCGTCATGTGCATGACGATGATTGATGGCAAACTGGCCACGATTATCACAGAGACACCACACAAGGAAGATGGTGAGGACACTTACGAATGAAGATATTTTACATAATTTTCTAATTACTTCAGATCCTTACATATCGCACATCAAGCCGAAGTTGGACAAATACAAGAAATTGAGTTTTTTTCCTGAAGCTTTGCAGCTCTTAGCAGCCGAAGAGATCGAAGAAGAAGAAATGGACGTCTTGGAAGCTTCAGAAAACGTGCCAGATCCTTTGGAGTGATGGCTTTGGTCACACTCAAGTTCTTTTGGGACTGTCTTATTTACACGCTCTTTTAGAGCAACAACACAACAGCCCTTTTCAGGGCTAACATATGTTTCAAGTTTCTGAGAGAAAGAGATTAAGTACGCTTGTAATTAAAAATAAGCACATTAATATTGACGGGTGACGGCTATCACCCGTCGATTTATGAACTTTGTTTTTGGTTTAAAGTAGAGATGCAAGGGTAAGTTTAAAACTTAAGTACAGTTGATAGAAGATTCACCAATAACATAAACCCAATACTAATAAGGGGCATCCCGATATAGCTTGCTTAATGCTTTTTTGACATTTTATTTAATATTTCATTAATTCACGGAATACACTCCTAGAGCTAAAAACATCATTTGTGGGCGCAATATATTAAAAAAGTATTGAGAAACCACAACACTGATGTGGACAAATGCAACTAAAAACGTTCACAGCCTTAGAAAAATAAAGTGAAAATTTTGGAATTTCAACAGCGATTTCACTCCAAGATTGCAAGTATTTGCGAATAATTTAATTATAGGGGTAAAGTACAAAATGAATACAACAATATATAAAAGGTTTCACAGCTAACACTTTTGAACACACCGAGAAAAAAAATAAAATCAATCTTGCCCCATACATTTTTTTCGTAATAATTTTTTTTCAACATGTTAGAGTCAATATATCGAAAAATTGAATATGACGTTTGTTAATGTAAATCAGGTTTCCTATCGAATACAATTTTTTTCAAATCAAAATAATGACTTTTGTTCCTAAGTCCACCATTTTTCAAATCCGGACCACTGTGCGACGTGTATAACTATGTCTTTATAATACACACATTACGCACGCACAACGACAAGCAAGCAGCCAGGTTCTATTCATACAATACAATATTCATCTCGCTTAATCGCCAGCCTCGGGTCGGTTTAGGCGAGTCTAGTCATCTCGCTCACTCGTCAGGTGCCGGCGAGTGAGTGAGACGACCGCGGTCGGCAAATAAATAGTAATAGCATAGCGAGCGAAGCGAGTCGCCTCGCTATTACGCGTCCCTATTATTTGACTTATATCTGGTAAGGTAACCTATTACTCTATATTCGCGTAACCTAATATGAATATACATGGCTTTGTATTATGATACCTGTACCTATTACGAATATATTGGTCACACCCATAGACTACTATTATAAATATCAAAAAGTACTCTGTGATTATAAACTCGAGGTCAGGTCACACCTCTGTCCAAGTCGAAACAATCGAGAACCATCGAGATGTTCGTACAATCGAAACAATCGAATAAAACCTCTCGACATCGCGCATCGCTACTCACCTCTATGAGTGTCTCTGTGCCCTGCCATAGTTTATAGATCATTCTGTGCTGAGAATGCTGAGCTCCCGTATTATTATTATACTCTTTGATGCTGAGCCTGAGATCCTCCGCTACTTAGAGTAAGAAAGCTATAGAGCATCGGGTAGCGTGGCCACACATGAGACAAAAAACTTTGTAAATAACATTAGCTACTTAAGTAGCTGCCTTGAAAAAACGGGCACGCACTGAGAGACGGAAATAGTATAGGTATAGCTTTATTATTTTCTGTTACTTATAATAACTCAATACTTTATCCCTTTCTTGTGGAAATTAAATGGCGCTACCCGCCGTCTATACTTTTCTTTGTCTAAGCTCCGCTAGGAGTATATGTGTTCTGTGCTGAGATCAGTCTAGTCTGTGGATCAGTCCATAGACTAATATATATAAACTGAGAGATCAGTCATTCATTGTTAGGGATGTGACAGTATACATAAAAAATCGATTATTAAATAATCGATTATTTTGCCTAGTAATAAAATCGATTATAAAATAATCGATTTTTTTTATAAAAATAATCGATTTTATTAAAATAATCGATTTTTTTCCTTTTTTTTTTGATAGTTTAAATTAAACGCCTGAAATATCGATAATAACTATCTATCACAGCACTCAGTTTTATTAATACTAATAATAAACATTAATTACACAACAAGTTAATAATTTCACACAAAAAAGGATTTTTTTAAATTTCTCCTTTCGCGCGAAATTCAAATTACATTAGATTAGACATTACGTTTACGTTAGATTTCTACCACCAACCACCAATCTCTTATGAAAAAGTGTTAATGGTAGAAATGATTCTAATGATTATAATTATATAAATATGTACCTGTTATTGTCGTGAATCATATTTTAATCAAGATACATCCTGACACTGACCTGCAAATTGCAAAAACCCTAAGAAAATTTGAATTTCGCGGTCTTATCTACCCATTCACCTTAAGGGGGAAGCGCTAAGGTGGCCCGCGAAAACAAATATGTATTTACAGAATTATAATCATTAAAGTCATCAACACAACTCTCTAAGACCATGTAATTAATCCCCAAGAATGACTATTTCATGAAATCTTGACATTTGGGGATTACATGGTCTTAGAGAGTTGTGTTGATGACTTTAATTATTATAATTCTGTAAATACATATTTGTTACGACCGCGAATCATATTTTAATCAACGTACAACTTAATACTGACCAGCAAATTGCAAAAAACGTAAAAAAACATGAATTTCGCGGGCTAACCTGGCGCTTTCGCCTTAAGATACAATATCGCTCACCATACAATTCAATGGACCATTACACACGACGAAGATAATATTTATTTCATATTTAAGGGAATTACAAAAGGATTACAAAGATAAAATATTAAAGTATCTTAGCCGTGTGTAGCGCCCTTTAGCATCATTCATTTATTAGTCAGTGGTACACTTCGCGGTACTTTGCGGCTTCACGCTCCTGACTAAAAAGCTGTGTTGCGGCCGTTCTAACTTCTAGGTGAAAAAAATCGACAGTGAATAAAAAATCGATTTTTTATTAATCGATTTTTTGTAATATTAAAATCGATTATAAAAATCGATTTTTTTTGAAAAAAAAATCGATTATTAATCGATTTTTTCTATAATCGATTTTTTTTTTACATCCCTATTCATTGTTCATGGAGTGATAGACGCAAAGAATATAATATAATAATATAGAGGGAACGATTAGACACAGGAGCTTTTGTAATTCTGTGATAATCAAATAAATAAATAACTATGAGTGATAAAAATGACCCCATACTTTTACTACCGAACCAGTCTCCGGCCATCGCGCAGATGGGCATCCTGGTACCGTTCTTCAACTCGCCCACTAACCTTAGCAGTGAGTAACATAAAACTTGTGTTCTTCAGTTTGTATTATTTTAGAATAATATTTCCGGAGAAGGACAGTGTTGCGTCATTAGTTCCACTTCAGTAAAGCTGCGTTAGAAACGCAGTCGATATTGAACACCATTGCAAACCGACGCATTTGTGAAATTTCTTGTTATAAACATAAAATTTAACATAGGGCACTCGGCAGTACTGTAGCTTCCCATTAGTGAAAGAATATTTCGAAATCGTATCAGTAGTTCCGTAAATTTTAATTACCCCTTACATAAAAATTATAAGGATATTTATTTTTTGTAAAACATGAATACTACAATAGATTTGCATGGTCTTAAATTAACATTACAACGACAGAACGGGAACAGGATCTACATGTTTTGCCTTTTAGGGCGTACAAAAAATATGTTTTGGTCAAGTTATCCATTTGAATTTACACATATCAAACAAAATAAAAAATACCTATATATTTTATATTGATATAGACTAGTCATGCGACCCTTGGGTCAGATCATCTTAGGGGCCAACTTATTCTCAATAGAAAGTGCATTGTTTTGTTTTCAAACTACAACTCATAGTTTCCCTTATCAAGCCCTTGCCTGTATTTGGGTCATTGACACGGTCATAACTAGCTGTTCTTCACTGTGATGTAGGAATAGGATTGTTGCGTGTAACAATGTCAAATTATATAGCTATTACTAAGTAGGTAGGAAATCTGACCCATTTCTTGAATAATTCATTGTAACACTATTTGCAGATGTCCGAGACTTCTCTAATGTGTGTCGGACGTGCGCTACCATCACGGAGTTCGTTATGCCCATATTCAGTGGAGAAGGGCTGCAGAACGACTTAGCTGATAAAATAAAGAGACACCTACCAATACAGGTGAGTACATATAATTTGTGTAATGAATCTTAAGCCATTATTTAAAATGAGTTAAAGTCATTTCATTGGTTGAAACTAGTTATAAGTAATGCTGGAGTCTGAAAAATATATAATTGTGTTAACTATTATTTAAGAATCAAGCTATGCAATTATTTTATTTTGTGGACATGTTCATTAAATAAGGCTAAGCGACTGTGAAAGTGTACACATCTATACTAATAATAAAGCTGAAGTTTGTTTATTTGCACACACTAATCTATGGAACTACCAGTCAGAATTGAAAAATGATTTATTTTTGCATTTGATAGCCCAATTCTTGAAGAAAGCTATGGCCACGTTATATATTTCACATCACGCTAGAACTCTTAGGAGCCGACCAAAAAGAAAAACAGTAAGAAAGAAAGCTAAGCGAGTAAAAGCATGGGCAGGCGGTGCGATGCGACAGGGTGGGTCGGTCAGGGGAATAAGAAATTTCACGCGAACGAAGTCGCGGGTAGAGGCTAGTTAGTTAGATATAAGTTGTTACTGGTTCCCTTATTTAGTAATATTCTTGTTTGCGTGTACAATAAAGAGTATTCCATGGATCTATGTTTCTTATACATTCAATCCATATATCACACCAGGTACAGGAGAATGACGAGCTACCACTGGTGGTGTGCTACCAGTGTTCGAGCACCCTGCTAGCATGGCATGAGCTGGTGAAGTGTTCCATACAGGCCGATGCAGCCCTGCGTGCAAAGATCTCCAGCCAAAGGGTACCTGTTGTTCCTAAGATATTAATTTATAAAATTAGTCATAAATAACAAGAGTTGATTGATCAGGCTAAGCTATGCTTGCCGCGGCCCCCTGTTCTTTGGAAAACACGTTTTATTTCATTATTTATCTACACACAGTAAAATATTTAGAGATAGGGCATAATGTATTAACACTGCGGGACACTGACCGAGACACAATAGAAGTTTTATTGTTATTACGTCGAGAGGCGTTAAGTGTCCCGCAAAGTGTTAACTTTTGAGCACAAAGGTACTTTGTTTATTTTTTAAGAAATTTCACTGCAAAAAATTATTTCTGGTCAGTCACGACGTGCAGCTGCCGACTGTTTCTGTTCTGTGCGTGATTAGATCTACATAAATATTTTTTTATTTTATCTTATTATTTGAATGAATCTTATCTTGTAGCATGCACATGTTTCAGAGTCAAATAAATCTTTTTTCCTTTCTTTTTTATAATGGCCATATTTATATATCACTAGCTTCCGCCCGCGGCTTCGCCCGCGATGTATGTCGATGAAAACTATCCTATATCCTTCCCCGGGATGCAATCTATCTCTCTGCCAAATTTTATCGAAATCCGTTGAGTGGTATAGGCTTGAAGAGGTAACATACAGACAGACAGAGTTACTTTCGAATTTATAATATTAGTATGGATTGACTGTATTTTTGCATAAAATGAGTACTGTTGCTAATTGTCTAGTTTTGGTTGGCTACTTCATTTGGCGAGCGTGCAAGTTCTGACTTGACACAGATTCCATATAAATCCGGATAGATGATAAATGATTTTATTTCTGTATGTAGGTTTTACAAACACTTTTACAATTAATAATATTTCAAAAACTAGGTAAGTTGAGCGTTACCCATCCGACTACTCTGAGAAGAAAGGCTGAAACACTCAGGTCACAGTCTCTTGTAGTGTCCAGACATAATCTTGGTCAGATCATGTGAGGACCATGTAGACCACGGAATAGAAAAACAAGTGGAAGTGCCCTTAGACTTCCTTAGTACGGGAACCAGTGTCGCCAAACTCACACAATTGCAAATTAAAATAAACATTTCAATACACAGAAAACGATGATATAATTGACTACTTATTATAAATGCAACTTTGGCGAAAAGTTTATTTATTGTTGTTCAAAATTAAGTCTTATTACAACGCTAGAGGGCGCTGTACTAAGTTACTCTTTTTAGCACGCTAACGTCATTGAAATAGATGTCATATTCGTATGCACCTGTTATCTATTTTGCTACTCAGCTAGGGCAGGCCTCCGTCACTCCATGTACTTGCGCGCTATAAGTGCCTACCGCCCAGCCGAGCGGTCTCGGTCCGCCGGCGGATCAAATTCAGTGCGGTTTTCGCAAGCGAAGCGCGCACACGCCGTTCAATTTTAATAGTGCTGTTCGTTCGTACGCGTATTACGATGCCGTGTGGTGCCTTATGTGCTGTAGATGGTTTATTTTACCTACACGTTTTATCTAGGTTTCTTCCACAGTCAGCACCAATATATAAAACAAAACAAACTTACAAATATAATAAAACAAACTTTAAAAAAGAGAACCGACTTCAAAACACTAAACCGTAAGAAATAATTTCTTCTTTGATGTCGGTGCTTTTTCGATTCGTAATTACCAGCTGTTAGCACTAACATAAAAAAAAAAAAAAATATTTCTTACGGCTTAGTGCTTTATTTGAAGTCGGTTCTCTTTTTTTAAGGCTTTTTTTTTTTTCATTTCTAGTGAACATCTCCGAAGATCATCATCAAACTAAGAAGTATTATACTTATTTTAAAACGTTCTCCTAAATGTAACAAATCCTTTTCTGAAAACCGCATCGATATCGGTTTAGCCAAACGCGAGATTATCGCGCACAAACATACATACCTACAAACCATACAAGTCAAACATCTCAGTTTGGCCTGTATGTCTGATCACCTTTTTTTAAGTTGGTTAAATATTTTATAAATGATAAAAAATTTAACTGCCACATAAAAGTCAGAACATATTCACAGTTCTCAATAACATAGATAAAAAGTTATGTTAATTTAATTTTATCGAAGAGGCAGCCCTGCGATTACTGTGGAATCGCGCGGTGCGAAGCAATCACTGCTGTACGCTTGAGCATTTAGGCGCATTTTAGCATACAGTGGTTGTTGACGCGAGGGAGTAGGCAATTATCGTAATAGGTATTGGAAATTTTCTACTGAGTGAAGTATCTGTTACGTAGTAACTATTCAGTAATCTGTGGCTAGGGATAAGGACAAGATTTCGATAATTTAATGTCGATCTTTGTACAATGTAATAATTAAAATCTTTTATATTAAGTAATGGACCAAAGTCCGATTAGTATAAAAGGTAAAATGAAACGATAAATAGTAAATTTAAAATATTTATTGCCCTTGAAATAAAACATATTTGTTTAATAAAATACCTAAAGTTCGAAAAAGAACAGAGACAAAGTGGAGACGCCTTATGACAAAATATTTTTTTGGGACTAATGTCCCGGGTTTCAAACACATTACTAAATTACAACTAAAATCAATAAAGTAAAACAACTATCGAATTCATTTCCTGTTTCTGTTTTTGTTTTGAATATTAACGACAGGATTGCGAGTAGGTACAACATTTGAGCACGGACTAAAATATAAAACAACTGTTTGAATAAAAATCCATAAATTGTTGAATAAAATAAAAAAAATAATTAAATTCAAATATTTCGAAAACGGTGCGTCCTAGGCAAAAAATAACCAAAACTTAACCCCCCCTGTTACCCCCGTGCAAGCAGTATCCCAACATGAATTAAGGAAAAAAAGTTTTTCGACCGACAAAAAATTTGAAAAAAATTCTCAAACTTTTTTTTTTCAATATTTCGCGGGTTTTTTACATCAGTGGTCCTCATGGTTTTCGACTAGAGCAGCAATTTCTTTCCAGAAAAGATTTTCATCCGAGCCAACATTTTGGAAATATAGAGCGTTTTATATAAAATAAAATTCGGAGGCTCATAATTCGGAAACGGTGCGTCGTAGGACCATGCTTCTTAGAATCTAAATAGTTTCTATGGTCAAGGTTACTTCGAAACTGCAATAAAAATGGGACATAAAAAAAAATCTAAATGTTTTTTAAGTCCTCGCGCCAGTGCCCCTGGCTATGGCTACACTCCAACCGGACCCAGTTCTTTATCTGAATTAATAACAATAGAAAACGTATCTACTGGTTATTGAGAATGTTCTCCTTGTTTTTGAAGTCTGTTAAAAATGAAAATGAATTCAATTAGTGTACTCTATTAATAACATTAATATTAAATGTACTTAAGTGATGTCCCGAAAAAACATTTTAGTCGTAAGGAAGTCTCCGACTTTCGTCTATGTTCCTCGAACTTTAGGCAAATTAACTCTACCTATTCCGATCACTCATAATATGTCATGGTAACGTATAACGTTTCACTATATAAATACACATTTTATTGTTTTATCGATACCGAACTATTTGAATGTGTCCCATCCCTAATCGAGTAGCGTCGAACTTTCTAGAATGTATACGATGATATTCAAGACAGCGAGCAAGTTGATTTAGACTTTGAACAGTGGACATAAGGTAGTTTTTAGTTCGCAACAAAGTAATAAATATGGTTTTGTCAATAAAAACAATTTTATTGAAATATATCATAGTTTTATACTTACTGGTGATACGATACACCTCCGCAAGATACATTTTTTGTCCTGCTATCGTTTTTGCATGTAAAAATTGCACAATAAGGCATGTTTGTAATATTTTTCGTTACGTTCGAGACGTCCTATCACAGCAAGTAGCTAATCGCGATTGAGCCGCCTCAGAGCCGGTCTTGCGGAGCTCCGCATAATTGTGACACGCGCGATAGCTGCGTGGCACTTCCACTTGTTTTTTCTATTCCGTGATGTAGACTGGTGTCTGAAATGGTCTTTTGAGGAAAGTACCACACAGATTTGAGCGGATCTGTCCAGTCGGTGCACGCCTTTGTCAGTAATCTTGCAGCTCAACTCAGAACTTAAGAAGCTCGACGGAGTAAAGAGAGATGACTACAGTGATGCATTCACTGAATAACTTACAGTAATAACTTATTACTAGAGCTAGAATTATATTGCATCTGCTAGTGCACAGTCGGTAACAGAAGTTCATGAACACTTCAGGTTTTTAAATCAATTATTGATTTAAATATTTAATCAAAATCGTAACTGACAGCATAGACTTGGTAATGGAGTCAGTTTTCCCTTTCTGTCCTAAACCCCAAAAAAAGTGTTTACTTATAAATAGAAGTTATTCAGGTTCTTAACAAAGTTGTAGTATCAGCAAGTAAGGATTTATCCGCTTTCCGGAAGATTAAGAAAAGCTCTAAGGGCAATAGTAGATGTATCTCAGCAACTGTCAAATCACACACACGTTTCAGCGATTACTTGACGCGACGCTGCATCGCGTTATGGCGAATCGTTTTGTTTGACTATGGTTTAAAATTTCGTTTTCTAACGATCCTGAATAGTTTGGCGAAGGTAATTAGGTATATCGAGCTTCCGGAAAGTGATTAAATCGCTGATTGCTGATGTTAACTGATGTTTTTGAGGGTTCTAGTGCTTATAAAAATAATGTATCATCAAAAAGGAAAATATAAGGACATACAAGTAGTTAATAATTTATTATTCTGTAAGAAATTATTGCTTTATGGTCATTAACCAGGAAGAAAAAAACTTGGAAATAATTAAGGCTTTTTTATTTTTCAGAAAACAAATCCACCTAACACTACCGTTAAATCAAGTTCAAGTGTAGAAGAGGAAGCACAGAGCAAGTGAGTATATGTCATTACCTTAGTATTGTTGGTTCTACAGAATTTGCCACACATATTCGTATTTCAGGTTGTTTTACACGAGTGTCAGAAATGCTCTCATTGACTTCCATATTGATCTGGATGACGATGATACGGACGTAGAGTTCGTTTGCCAAAAGTGTGTGGAGAAGCCAGCATTGACCACTGTGCACAGTCTCGCTGAACATATCCGACACGGCCACGCTCCTGACACACTCGACAATGCTGTTAAAACATTCATCACCAACTACATAACGTTTGAACAAGTGCTAGCGGAGGATTCTGACAGAGAAACACAATCAGACACTAAAGAGAAGTCCCAAATAGTTCTGCCGAGCCTGCACTGCCCGTTTTGCGCGAGTGTGTTCTCTTCGGCCACGCGGCTCTTGTACCATCTCAACAAACACGTGGAGGTGAGCATGGCGGCCGGCGCCAAGTGCTGCGACGTCGTCTACAGCGACAAGAAACACTTCGTGCAACACTTGCAAGACGCACACGTCAACAGGACAGCCGACGACACAGTGCCAGTGTGCGTCAGCTGTGGCTTCACTGCAAGCAATGGCGAAGAAATGAGACAGCATTATAAAGACGCGCACAACGATGTGAAAAGTTCGAAAGAGAAAAAAGTAGAGAGTCTAAACAACCAGAAGTACATACCAGCGGTGTGCCCCGAGTGTAACAAGATGTTCTCCAACAAGTACAACATGTTTGCGCACATGCGCAGTCACACGCACACTGCGCTCTACCCGTGCGACAAGTGCACCCGGACCTACCGCAACCAGGGGAACCTTACCCATCACAAGAGGCTTGCGCACCAGGGAATACTCAACTTCATATGCGTCGAGTGCGGGGAAGCGTTCCCCAGCAGGTCAGAGCGCGACATACACGCGCGCATACACTCGGGAGAGACGCCCTACAAGTGCCCGCACTGCGGCAAGTCGTACCGCGCCAAGAACACGCTCACACGACACCTCGAGATACACGCAGACATACGCAAATACGAGTGCGAGATCTGCTCCAAAAAGTTCCGGAAGAAAAGCCACCTGGACTACCACGTAAAGACGCACATGAAGTAACAACGGGCATTATTTGTTGCAGGAGCCCCTGCGACTTGCCCGAGGATCCCCGCAGTGGCCCCTCTGACCCGTCCGAGCTATCCGATGACGAGCCGCTGGCCACGTTCGCTACCAAAAAGCCCACGAAACTCTATACTAACTTCTACAGAGCACTCGTGAACTTTAGAGACCATCTTGTTAATGATGAACATCATGAGGATTATCCAGACTTCACCGACTCGAGTGTGTCTGACGCTGAAGAAAATGACGTGGACAGGTTCGACGACCTGACGCAGTGCAACATGAGGCGAGACAGATTGGACGAGAAGACAAGGCTAGAGCTGAGAGAAGTGCAGAATAAAATCGACAACAAGACATACTACACGTGTAAGGTCTGTAGCAAGAATCTGAGCTCGGCGCACACGTACCTGTTCCACAAGCGCATCCACACGGGCGAGCGGCCGTGCGTGTGCCACGTGTGCGGCAAGCAGTTCCGCGCGCCCAACGGACTGCAGCGGCACCTCACGGAGACGCACGAGCGCGTCCGCCGGTACAACTGCTCACTCTGTACCAAAAACTTTGCCAACTCACAGAATCTCAAGCAACACTTACGGATACACACCGGAGAGAAGCCTTTCGTGTGTTCTCACTGCGGGAAGAGGTTCACTCAGAGTGGTTCGTTACACGTGCATCTGAAGACACACAGTGAACACTTTCCTTATGAGTGCGCGGAGTGCGGGGCTAAGTTCAGACTGCGGTCGGGGCTGGTGCGGCACAGACTGAAGCACACGGGCGAGCGGCCGCACGTGTGTGCGACGTGCGGCAAGGGCTTCCGGCAGAGACACGAGCTCACGACGCACAGCCTCGCGCACAGCGGTGCCGCGCCGCACGCCTGCGCCGCCTGCCCGCGCGCCTTCCGCCAGCGTCGCGCGCTGCGGCACCACGTGCGGCGCGTGCACGACGCGGAACCTCCCGAAATTGCCTACAACGTTACGCACTACTAGATGTTACCATAATATACGTTACGAACTTATATGACAATATCATTACACCAGTCCCATCCTTTCCCTTTCCAGAACGGTAATGCCAGAAGAAAGCGCCCAAGAAGATGACAAAACTAAAGTCGAAATTATCGAGAAACCGAAGTTTACAATAAGCGAGAACGGAAAGCGATACGCGAAGTGTGGCGTGTGTCACAAGAGTGTGTCCGTGGGGGGGTGGCCGCGCCACATGCGCGCGCACCGCGGCGAGAGACGCCACAGCTGCCACACGTGCGGACTCGCCTTCAACGACAGCGGCAACCTGGCGCGCCACTCGCGCGCCATACACTCCAAGCAACGACCACACGCCTGCCCCACGTGCCCCAAAACATTCTCACGGAAATCTCACCTGGAAGACCACGTAAAGTCTCATTCAGAGAGTAGGGCATTCGTGTGTGATATATGCGGGAAGGGATCCAAATCAAGCGCAGCACTACGCATGCACGCGCGCACGCACGATGCATGCCGGTTCCCGTGCGTGCAGTGTGGCGCACGGTTCAAGCGGCGCGGTGAGCTGAACGCGCACATGTCTGTGCATACCGGGGAGAAGGCACATGTGTGCCACTGCGGGAAAACTTTCCGATTGCGAAGCCAGCTGACGGCACATACTAGAGTGCATCAAAAAACACGGGAGCAGGAAATGGAGGAGCTAACCAATGCTAGCAACACACTAGGGTTATGCGAAGACGAAATTCAATGATTTTCTCTTCTCTTGCATTCCCGCTTCGCTCGCTCTTGCATTCTCTTACTAAAACCACAACGCCCGCTTAACCCAATATCCGAGGTAGGATGCTACAAAATTTTTCAGCTCACTTCGCTCGGTCATGCATTCTCTTAGTAAGATCTTAATGACAGCTTTACGTTTCAAGTCAGTATGCTAAATTTATTTATTGACGTGACAACGTCTTAAATTAGGTTGCGGCTGGGAGTCACTTATGAAAAAGTGTAACGCTCGGTAACGTTACGATGAGTCACCGAACGAGAGAGAGGCCCGCCGAATGCCTTGCGTCTCTCTCCCACTCAACTATGATCGGATGATCGGTCGTTGTCACGTAAAATCTTCGCCCGTAAAACCGACTTTACAGGCAACCATTTTTTTGTAAAACAATACCCTTCTTTAGAGCCTCGCCGCAGTTAGGTGAAAAGGTAATTTAGAACTAGCTACGCCACTACATATTATTATATGGCAGACTGAAACCTGTACGATTATTTTAACTAAGAACTTAGTATTAATAAGAAAAGTGGTTACTGCATAGTAGGCAAGCTGAGCTAAGTTATGACTTGAGTGAAGGTGAATTGGCAATCTGAACTTTACGAGAGTAAAAGAGTGAAGAGAAATATGTATCCACTATAAGACGCGCATATTGATCTGTAGTATGATACCGAATAAAGACAGATTACTAGAGAAGGCAAGCAGCTGGGGCAAACGGAGATATTATATGATGCAAATTTATAAGGTCTATCGTAGTTGAAGACGCAAAAGGCTTGCAGAACCCTCGAAACAACAAAATCTACACAAAAAGGTATATTTTCAAAACTATCCTCTTAACTTTTAATAAAAAATAGTTCATTTTAGTTCATAATTATCCATCAGCTGTAATAGAGAACTTTGTTGCAGGTTGAAGCCTGAGTTTTCTCGTCCGCAGCCGCAGCAATACCGCACATGCGTGTACTGCGCGACCACGCACCCCGTCGCCTCCTACCGGAAGCATCTCGTCGTGGAGCACTCCCACCGGCTGTTCCACTGCGAGGAGTGCGACGCCTTCGTCGACAAGAAGGACTTCGTCGTGCACATGTCCTTCCACGCTCTACACTTGACCGCAAAGGGCATTAACCGAAAGAAATTTAAAAAGAAGAAAGATATTGTCAGGCAGATTCCCAGCACAGTGCGTCCAGCCCGTGCTCCACAGTGTCCACCTAAAAACCAAAGTCCACAGTGCGCACCGAAAACCGACAATTCACAGTGCTTACTGATAACCCAAAGTCCACAGTGCGCACCGAAAACCGAAAATTCACAGTGCGCACCGAAAACCGAAAATTCACAGTGCGCACCGAAAACCGAAAATTCACAGTGCGCACCGAAAACCGAAAATTCACAGTGCGCACCGAAAACCGAAAATTCACAGTGCGCACCGAAAACCGAAAATCTACTGGCTTCACCGAAAACCCAAAGGTGCGCACCGAAAACGGAAAATCCGCAAGCTTCACAGAAAACCGAAAGTTCACAGTACGCACCGAAAATCGAAAGTAAACCAATTATTAAAACAGATGATATAAATCTCCCTGTTGTGGTTAAAACCAAAACGTGTGTCCAAGAGAATGACTTTTCAGACCACAGTGATATAGACGGCTTCGAACCTCTACCTGAGTCAGTGTTCGAAGCTATCGAGGACTCGCAAGACGGCCAGCATTTAGCAGATAATACCACTCACACGCCTGAGAATCGGTCACACAGAGACGAGTCCAAAATATCTTCACAACCCGAAAACAATAAATTAATTACTCCTGCCCCGAGTTTGGAAAAAAATTATAAATTTAATAATTGTTCAGTAGTTATAAAGCCAATCAATATAAATAATTGTGCCCAAATGAATATCGCAATTAAAAATAGTAAAGTAAACAACAATCCAGCCAATAAGACTCCCCCAAAAACTACTGACGCTAGTACTAGTGGTAATCACCCGACTGACGAAAAGAAGAGGACCCAGAAGATACGAAAGTGTCCCTTATGTCCTAAAGAATGCAGAGCAGCGTCCAGCTACTTCTACCACCTGAAATACGTCCACAAAAAAAGCAAGGAACATGAATGCGAAGTGTGCGGCAGAAAGTTCAACACCAGATCCTGCTTGACGCAACACATGGCCATACACGCTGCACAGTACGAGTTCGAGTGCCAGCAGTGTCCGAAACAGTTCAAGACTAAAGCGAGCCTTTACATCCACGAGCAGACGCACAGCGGTAAGAAGTTGTGGTCGTGCAGCCATTGCGAGACATCGTTCAGATGGAAGACGCAGCTGCAGAGGCACGTGAAGAGGCACGCGGCGGAGAAGGGGCACGTCTGTGACACGTGCGGGCGCGGGTTCAGCGTGCGGAGCGATCTGTTGCGGCATGCGCGCACGCACACCGCAGGGAACTTCACCTGTGATAAATGTGGACAGAAATTCGCTCAACTGCGGTATTTGAAAGTGCACACTACGAAGCAGCACTCGACCAATGTTAGGAAAGGATCTAAGTAAAGGCTAGCAGCGGCGGCCCCGGCTGGGCGGCATTGCCCGCGAGCTTCCGGCGCACATTGTGGAAACCCCGCGGAGGATAAATTCGAATGTTTAAGCAAACACCAAAAACATAAACTCACGCCTCTTATTTTATTACGCATATGTTATTTTATTTACAACAAAGTCGAATTGCTTTTGACTTTCAGTCTTATTTATATTGTATATAGAGTATGTAATGATCGTAGCAGGTAGCATTCTGTAGTTTCTCCCCCTCCATATCTAAAACTCCTAATAAGAAAACTACACTTACGTTACCTCGTTTTGATATTAGGACCATTTGCTTATAGAACTTTTTGATACGGAGGATATGGGAACGAGGCGTGAGCTTGTGTGTGTCTAAGTCAGTCAACATTTCGACTTTGCCAATAGGATGATATTATCGGCAAATCAGTTGTGTAGGTATTCACCATCAATTTTTAAGCCATGGTCGGTCCACTCAAACTGTCTGAAAATCTTTCAGCACTGTTGTGAAGAATTTTGATGAGGTCTCCTAGTCGTACACCCATTTCTATGTTAATGCTCTCTCCTTCCAATTAGAGTAATTAACTCAATTTACGTTTTTAAACGACGCTTACGGCAGTACCTCATAGAAGCGCAGAGGAAGCTAGATATGGTCACACTAAATGTCTCAATTATATGATGTACAGACGCCAGCAGGTCAACCTACCCGAAACTGTCAGATTTTCCCAATCAACCTTGAACCTTATGTTTTAGCAATAAAGTCGAAAATCTATTAAAGAAATCTGACAGAATGTAGTAACTTGATGTGCTGGCGTCTGTACGAGTACCTACCCACCTGAGTATGTGTCAGTGTTTCTGTCGGTGAATGTCGCACGAAAATGTACATATAGTGTGTACGTAAAGAGCACGGATTAATAATAAATTATTATGACAATGTGTTGAAGCATGGAAGTCAGGCATCGTTTAAATTAAAACAGGTTTTTGCTCTGACTCGTTTCGTACTTTATTTGCTTAAGAAGGTCTAATTATATGTATCATATCATATATTTATTTATCAGTATTTTAATGTTTTTATTTTTTGTTTTTACAATGTACTAAATACTGTTTTTATGTGACACAAATTTATTTTTATTTATTTATGTAATTATGCATACACACGTCACGTTGCAGTATATAACTGGTTTATATCCGTCACCTCACACATCAGGTCCAGTTGAAAACCAGCGTCAGGCACTAGTTGTCTGGCATTTTTGCTGAACTGGGCCTTTTTGGCGCAGCCGTGAGGCACACATTCCTGCTAATTTCTTACATCGGACTTTGCACTTTTATTTTTATCCTTTTATTTTTTGTTTTTATCTGATGTACGACTATTACCTGACCATCTGTGTATTGTGTGTCTTTTAGTCTGTGCTAAATAAATGTATTTTCTTTCTTCTTTCTTTCTTTCTTTCTTCCTTTTCTAGTATTTTTACTGATGCAGTCAGTACTGCCTGTGTATGTTATTTATTATTCTTATGCATTTTTTTTCGACTCGCTTTTTCATGTCGTTCCAGAGTCGAAAGCTTAGTTAGTAGTCCACAAAGCAACAATAATGTGGTAGATCGTATTCTTGTTTCACGACATGGACAACCGCTGCGCTGTCTATAGAGTACTTGCTTCTGAAGCCCGCCTGTTCTCTGGGTTGGTTTTCGTCTATTACTTTTGTGATGTGACTCGAGAATAATACTATAACTTTTAACTTGATATACATATATTTGACATTACACTTATTGGCCGATAGTTGCCTACATCGCTTCTGTCTCCTTTTTTATGTATAAGAATGAAAATGGACGTATTCCACTGCGTAGGTCTAGCTCCTGTTATTAATACTTCGTTGTAACAGTGTGGTGGTGTAATGACGTTGTGTTGCTATCAAGAGTTCGTTAGTCTAATCTTTGTCCCATTTTTGTGATTTCTAAGCCTGCTCTACTATTACTAGCAGCTTTGTTCTCCATGTAATGGCAAGATATTAAACTTTGCCCAACATTGTATCTCTATCGATATGGGTGGTTCGCCAATTGAGTCATCCAATGTGACACTGGCATCGTCCATAGATATTGACTCTCTGTTCTGATTATAATTATCGTCGCTTTGTCTTCACTTTTCCTTTTTTTGTTTTTCATATTTTCGGTATCCTGTCTTTCATCTCTAATAAGCATTTTATTGCCGTCTTCACTCCCCCTGTTTGGATGATATATTCTTCAAAAAGTTTTTAGTCTGTGACTGTCTGTCTTCATCATCATACATTTTTATTTATTTTTTTGTTACTTTCTGTCTTACTTCTTTAGATTTACTATTAATGCCGAATCGGCATTAATAGTAAATCTAAAGAAGTAAGACAGAAATTGCCGATAAGTCCCTTTCTTCCTGTAACTTTAGCGTTTCTTCTGATATTGTTTGCTGCCACAGCTCATGTTTTTGGTATATACAAAACATGCGCAAGCAATTGGTAAATATAGTTAGGTACTTATTTATTTTACGTAACAACCATTGTTGTATAATATTATTATATTCTGCTGGCTGCACATTGAGTGTAGCTCAAAGAAACACTTTGAAGACGTAAGTTACATTACTCACTTTGGTATTCTTTAACCTATTGACCACCACACGTCAAAAAATCAAAAACGTGCCCTCGGTGTCAAAATCTGTCATGTAGTCGAACCGTGGCGTGCTGGGCACATTTTGGTTTGACGTCTATACACGTCTGTGGCGGTCAAAAGGTTAAACCAGTATTATACATATAGGCTCAAATCTCAATAATTTATTGCATTCTACTATGTGAACTTAAGGTCTAAACCTTCGATCAACAATACCAACTAGATATCGGGTCGGCGCAAAAATTACGTCTCGGTAAATAACAGCGCACTTGAGACGTGAGCTCTTATTTTGTTTAGTTCGCTTGAAACACAGCCAATTTAAACACGTTTCACAATGCCGCAAAAGTTGCAAAAATAATGCCCGAAAAAGCAATTTATCGGCCGGAGTGTCTTACTTTCGGTAAGTACGTGTAAAATAAGTTATATTATAAGCTTTAAACTAGTAAATAATATCAAATTTTGAACAAAATTACCATTTAAACCACCGCTACAAATGTTTGGCCAAGGTTGGCCAATACATGCCCAAACATACAATGTTGGCCAATACAATGCTCAACAAATAGTCGACAAAGCAAACCGAAACGAAACAAAACGATGTAGCTCTCAAGGCCATAACAGGAAAAAGTACTTTATTTGTTGCTGTCTAAGGTTGATTTTACACTAAATGTTATTTAACTTATGTCTTTTCATTTCTAAGTGACAGAATAAATTTATTGCTTTTCTCGTCTTTTGTGACGAACTTCGATCAACAATACCAACTAGATATCGGGTCGGCGCAAAAATTACGTCTCGGTAAATAACAGCGCACTTGAGAAGTGAGCTCTTATTTTGTTTAGTTCGCTTGAAACACAGCCAATGTAAACACGAAGTGTCTTACTTTCGGTAAGTACATGTATAATAAGTTATATTATAAGCTTTAAACTAGTAAAT
Source organism: Oligia fasciuncula (assembly GCA_963082905.1). Classification (NCBI taxonomy): domain Eukaryota; kingdom Metazoa; phylum Arthropoda; class Insecta; order Lepidoptera; family Noctuidae; genus Oligia; species Oligia fasciuncula. The sequence continues at coordinate 20,301,718 of OY720402.1, read as the reverse complement.
AATATAAAATTTTGAACAAAATTACCATTTAAACCACCGCTACAAATGTTTGGCCAAGGTTGGCCAATACATGCCCAACAAATATTCGACAAAGCAAACCGAAACGAAACAAAACGATGTAGTTCGCAAGGCCATAACAGGAAAAAGTACTTTATTTGTTGCTGCCTAAGGTTGATTTTACACTAAATGTTATTTACCTTATGTCTTTTCATTTCTAAGTGACAGAATAAATTAATTGCTTTTCTCGTCTTTTGTGACGAATGATCGTAAGTATATGATAATATTTTGTAGACATGGGCGAAATAGCTCACTGAAAAGATAAAGAGCGAGTAGCTCTTTCACTCTAAAGAGCTATATCACTCTTCTAGCTCACTAGCTCTTCTATAGCTCACTTAGCTCAGTGACTCAGACGCCGACTGTTAGCTCATTTGACTCACGCCGCACGCGCTTCGGCTCGCTCGCTCAATAGTCAATAGCTCTTTGGAAGTTTGGATTCTTTGTTACTCACTAGCTCTTCTATAGCTCAGTAGCTCAGACGCCGACTGTTAGCTCATTTGATTCGTGTCAAGCGAATTACTAAGGAATTACGGATATCGATAAATAAATCTTGTTTTATTTTGTGGCGGTTTTTGATAGTAAGAACGGTCGTATTAGTATTTGTACTTCGTTGCACGTGCCACGCAGCGGTATGCATGTCATTTCGTCAAAACAACCGAAAAAGTACCTACTAAGTTAAATAACTTTAAATAAGTTTTTCTAATCTGTTTGTTTATATTATGGTATGAGTACCTACTTATGAGTTATTTAGAATTTACGTAAAGAAACGCAAGAAACAATGCGGTTCCTTTTTATTTATAATGTGCCAAAGTATTTTCTACTTTAAGTCAATGACTATAAAGATAAATTTACAGTGATTTACGTCGTATGATAACTGATAAGATTGTGTCGGAGAGCTTTTGTTGGAAGAACGAACGATGCGACGAAGTATTCCGAAGCGAGCCGAATGAGCCGTTCGGGCCGGTCGCGTGCATCGCTGAAGTACTGAGCTAGTGAGTCTGAGTGAGCTAACTGAGCTAGTGAGCTACGTAGCGAGCGACTGAGTGAGCGAGAGCGACGTCAATCACGAGCTACCCATGTCTAATATTTTGAAGATTTGTGACTTTATTACTAGGTGCCATGGTTGTAATTAGGTTAACTTAAAACTGTTGTAAAACTTTTATCTCAGTTCGTTACTACACGAATGTAGCTGCATAGGTATAAATTCACGCGGACAGCATTTAGCTTTGATTTTGTACGTGACCCGTTGTCTAGTTGGTATTGTTGATCGAAGGTCTAAACATAGGACTGCAATTGAATTGCATGCCAGCTGCGAAGTCGCAGTTTCGATGCACTTGACATAACTAGGTTTCGAAGCAGTTAACTGTATCCAAACTGCGATGTTGCAGCTGAAATGCAGTTAGTCTGTTAGGTACACCCTACTTCTTTTACTTTAGGTATACTATTGTATTATCATTTAGGTATTTATGCTCTATTATAAGAATTCCATTTATGTTCATGTCTACCTCCAAGGCTCCAACCAAATTAAGAGTACAACATAAGGTTCGGCCGGCCAAACAAAGTAGTATATAGTTAACTTAATAAGCTGTATGTTAGCCTTAGATTCCAAGATAGAAATAAAAACGATATTATAATCTTGATTCCTTTATTTGTTTTAATCGTATCTTAGTGGTAAATATAAAACTATTTAGTACGATAACATTACACAAACAACAATAAGTTACTGAGACGGACGAATACATTAGTAGGTACTGTAAACAATCGTGTTCTTACATATTTTTCAGTTTAATTTATTTATTTACATTCCGATTCAGGGCGTGTTTTTGTAACGGTTGTAAAAACACCTTCGCAATTGCAATAAATTCCATTCCATTATTGAAGTGTTGCTAACCTGTATTCCAAAATGTAATTATGTATGTAGATGAAAACTAAAACTTTCCGTAAAGAATAAAAGACAAGATTAATACTTCTATGATAAATCTTATCCCAGATTTAAATATACAATTATTTCATAGTTTGCGGACAATGTCTAAAAGCATTAGTGTGTACAAAATAACGGTTATTCCGTTTATCCACTCTAAGGTAATGAATGTCCGAGAATCCACCCTAGTTTATCCAACTATGCGTAGGGTGGATTCTCAGACATGCGTTTCCGCGTATCCACCTTAGAGTGGATAAACGGAATAACCCCAAAATAACTGAAAACTAAGTTACTATCACATAGTTCTATAACGATAATAATCTTTCTATACTTATCGTCTTCAGCCCAGCCTCCCCATCTTTGGTGGGGTGACTACCAATACCAATTAGATTCTTATAAATAAAATTTTATATTTATTAAAACGTAATTTGGTATAATAAGTATTACATGAAAAACATGAATCTGTCTGATAGTTTTGAGCCCTCGCTTCCAATTTGATCGAATAATAATCGATTCGTTTAACATTCAAATAATTAAAGTTAAATTAACAATTTAAATTTATAATTTTAAAATTAACTAGTTTGGTTGGTAATGCGTGCTGGTGTCGCAACTCCGATATTTAATCAAACTTTACGTTTCACAAAAACAATATAAACAGGAACGTCAAAGCCATTTCCCCTTTAATAATTTTGTAACTAAAGTGACGTTTTCCTGTTCTCTATAATTTTACGAGTTTTTAACTGGAATGTCAACAGCCGAAATCAAAACTTTACTATTTTCATTTAACTTTTTGCCTTGCCTGTTCCACATAACAATTTAACACGTCATAATTATGGCTGATTTTTCAATCATATGATAACTTTATTCGAGTAATAATTTTGACAGTTATTTCAAACAAAAACTGTCAAACGTCAATTTTATTCCTCGAATAAAAGTTATGCGGCGATGGAAAAATCAAAGGAAAAATCAAAAAAGGCAAGTAATATTACCTCATTTCTAATACCATAACAATCAGTTCATTTTCATCAGCCTCTGACTTTAATCCTGGTTTAAATGCAGGTCAGATAGGAGGCTTAACCCGTCGGTATATGAAGTTGAAAACTTGTAAATTTCTACTTTTGTACAAACCTTGTTACGTTTACTACAAAGAAATATTGAGTTTCGTGGGCTATATAAAAGGAATCGCCTTCAATAATGCTAAAGCAGAGTTAAACGAATTTTCAAATTCTCAATTCTGACACCACGTGTTATTCCTTTTAAACAGGGTGGCAGGTACATCAACGATTCCGCACAAAGAGAATTAATAAACCACTAGAGAGCGTATAGTCCGATTTCTTCGAAGCACACGACTCACTATCGCGGGCCGGGGGACGAGGACGAACGTGCAGCTGCTATTGGTTAGTCCAAGGTCAAGTTGCGTAGATGTGCCTATCATTAGGGCTGCTCTACTTCGGAAAATAGTCGATATCAATAAAATGGATTTTAACATTATGAAAAATACTCAATTAAAATTATAGAAATAATATTTAATCAAAATCAATCAATTTAAAAAAAAATACAATCGTGTATCCTGTTATTATTGATTTTTAAAATGAATTAATTTGGTATACATATTTTTGATTATGCATCTTGCTAATTCAATTGAATGACAATTGTATTAATTTTAATATTTTCGATATCAACTTTCAGCTATTAATCGTTAGAGCACAAATTTTTACGATAAACATGCAAAGGGATAGAAGCATTGAGGTGCGCTTACACGGGCAACTAAAATTGCTCAATTCCAGTCAATACTCGTCAACTATGACGTCACGACTACATCAAGCAATTTACGGCAACGGCAACAAGCATCAATATTGAGCAATACAATATGGAGCGATATGGTGCAACTTCATCAACTAGGCAATACTGTCCCTACACGAGCATTTCAGTATTCGCTCGCTATGGACGACATTGTTCTTGCTGCGGCGGCTTGTAGCGCTTTTTTTATTATTAATCAAAAACAAAAAAGAAAGAAAAGGAATAGGCGTATCTGAGTGCGATCGTTTTTAGCAAAGAGGCCGCAATTTTCATTGTGTAAAGAATTAGATGTTATATTATTCAAAAACTTTACTAGAATGTCACGCCTTGCCGCGCGCTATCCTACTTCCACCCGACCTCTCGCTCTCCCCGCGGAAGCAAGACGGCAAGCCGCAAAACAAACAAGTGCGAACGAGATACATACAAAAATTGCCTGGAATTTCCAAGCCCATTGGATATTCGTCAATTCGTATCTGCGACATTGAGCGATATGAAATATCTGGAGCAATTAGAAGCAATATCGCCGAAATAATTGCCGCAATTTATTGAAATTGCTCCATATTGCTCCAGATAAAGGTGCGCTAAGATAATTGCTCGGCGATACGAATGGACCGATCTGGAGCAATATGGAGCAATTTCAATAAATTGCGGCAATTATTTCGGCGATATTGCTTCTAATTGCTCCAGATATTTCATATCGCTCAATGTCGCAGATACGAATTGACGAATATCCAATGGGCTTGGAAATTCCAGGCAATTTTTGTATGTATCTCGTTCGCACTTGTTTGTTTTGCGGCTTGCCGTCTTGCTTCCGCGGGGAGAGCGAGAGGTCGGATGGAAGTAGGATAGCGCGCGGCAAGGCGTGACATTCTAGTAAAGTTTTTGAATAATATATCATCTAATTCTTTACACAATGAAAATTGTGGCCTCTGCTAAAAACGATCGCACCCATCTGGAAAAAAGAAAGAAAAGGAATAGGGGTATCTACCCCTATTCCTTTTCTTTCTTTTTTGTTTTTGATTAATAATAAAAAAGCGCTACAAGCCGCCGCAGCAAGAACAATGTCGTCCATAGCGAGCGAATACTGAAATGCTCGTGTAGGGACAGTCTTGCCTAGTTGATGAAGTTGCGCCATATCGCTCAATATTGTATTGCGCAATATTGATGCTTGTTGCCGTTGCCGTAAATTGCTTGATGTAGTCGTGACGTCATAGTTGACGAGTATTGACTGGAATTGAGCAATTTTAGTTGCCCGTGTAAGCGCACCTTTAGATTGTCTAATCATGGGCGTACCCACGGTGGGGCAGGGTGGGGCACTTGCCCCACCCTGCCCCACCGTGGTTGGTTGGTTGCGGTTGCGCGTCGATGTCCTGCCACCATGTATATACAGTTCAATATTATAATATTAGACAAGATTTCGCTACAGAATTAGGACAAGATTGTAATCTCGCATAGCTTATTTGACGCTCAAATAAATAGCCAGCCATTTAGTTACACAGATTGTACAGTCACTGCACCTCCAATGTAAGAGTTTAACTACGACAGCGACCTTATTTCGTAGTATTAAGGGCGGTTTTCGTAGCTCAAGTGTTACTAGTGACGTGCGAGCGACATACGATACTCAATGCTAAGATAAATGACACCTCCCTAACATATAACTTAGCCAATCTCTTCATACATACTCTTGTGACATGTTAATGTGCGATGTCGATGGGTGGCGTGGAGCGTCCATCCTGCGTGGTGGGCGAGCCGCTCTCGTTCACCAGCCGCTGTCGCTCGCGGTACATCGAGACCTGGATGTTCTCCAGCTGGTGGTACCGGCACACCTTGATGGTCGAGAACACTGCCAGGCCGACCCACGTCGCGAACGCTGCCCATGTACCGAACTGATAGACGAAAACATATTATTTTTATAACAAAAATACATAAGAGTCTAAAAATACATAATGTATGGTTGATCCGAAAGTCGCCTGCGGTACTACTTCGCGGTGGATACAAGATATGTGCTGAGGAAGTTGCTTCTCATCATTTCCTTATACACAGGTTGTGGTCTATTCCAACAGAACAGTATCTGATGAAAATGTATACAAATCGATCAGAAAACGTACCCGTGGAGCCAATGTGTAGTACCAATTATAAATTGAGTGCTTTAATTTGATTATTTAAATACCTACTCAAATGTCAAATCTGAAATTCTACTTTTAAATCACCAGTCTTTCGTTTGACAATTGAGGTTAATTTTATAACCTCAATTTTCGTTGATGTTATTCAAACAATATTTGTAGGAAAAGTGATGAGATATAAAGTTGAAACTTTTTAAATACAGATGACTATGTTAGTCAATCCTTTTAATGTTTGACTGCGTAAGAATTTAACCTGAACAGGGTTTGTGTACACTTTCATCAGATACTTTTGGTACACACTATAGGTAGGTTCTGCATTCAATATTGCCAAACAAGAAAACGGAGTAGAAGAGGGGAATTACTTAGGGTCGATTACTTAGCTTGTCGCTACTTCTTTTTTATCTTTCCGTCCGTAATAGGTTTGTTGTTACCTGTGATGTGCCGATCTCCATGTAGAAGCCGCTAGTGGTGATGTTATCGCGCTTGTCTATGTTCTGGCCGGCCGCGTCTTCACAACTGACAATAAAACAAAAAAAATATTTACTATATAACAAAACATCACGCCTGCTTTCCTCGAAGGTTTGGGCAAATGTTCCCACTGCTGGGACACAGGCCTCCTCTCTGTGACAGGGAATGCAGAGGTTTACCTCTAGCACACCCACATTTCACCAGTTATTAAGTCTCATGTAAACGGCCACAAATCCAGACTCCAGGCTGCTACTGAGAAATTTCAGCTGGAAAAACCCAACAACTCTTTGTTCGACCTGGGATTCGAAACCAGGACCTTATGCTCAACAGTAGCGCTTGGGACCACCAGACCAACTGATAGGTGATGAACAGAGATCGGGACAGGTCGAGTATATCTACCTAAATTTCAAGGAAGTAAGTAACGTAGAGTGGATAAATACCTCCTCTAAAATCCCGTCATGATAGTCATATTTTCATCCCGAGATTTAAGAAATAATTACAAATTGTTTATCGCCCTTTGAATACATTCGTAACAAAAAGAATCTTATTTCTGGGTCCCCGTAAAGAAACGATTACCTATTTCGATCTCTGGTGATGATACATCAAAGTACTGTCATACTAGGTTTTTTTTTTGTTGCTCACCTGGGGAACCTTTCGACGATGTTCTGGCACCAGGTCATGAAGCCGAGGGTAACTATGATGGCAGCGGACACGGCCAGCCCGCACAGCATCATGCAGCCCACGGCCTCCAGGAAAGCAGACAGGAACGAGCTGTCCAGACCCTTGTACATGAACATCGAGAGCCTGAGGAAAAATTAACATCAAACTCAAAGTATAAATTTACAGGCACTTATGAATTATATTATAGAGGTATGAGGAACAGGGTGTAAAGTTCACTCAACCTCCATAGAAAAGGGAGGATCCTCCGACCAGACGGGTGTTGTGTCTGGCGGGCAACTGCCCAATGACTTATGTCGGGGCCGTTGTATCTATGCTAATTGCGCGGTAAACTCTGTTTGCGGGATGAAGGATTTGCGTGACGTAGTATGACGCGTTGTTTGCATGTGGCGTTGTAGATACCGCTACAATATCAAGGAGTCAGTCAGTCAGATATGAAGCTAGTTGTCCATACCAAAGCGTAGTAGGTACCTAACTATGGAGAAGAATGGGCAAGACTCCATGGACACTCTTTTAACCTTTTGATCGCCACAGTCATGTATAGATAACAAACCAAAATGTGCCCAGCAAGCCACGGTTCGTCTATATGACAGACTTTGACGCAGAGGCCGAGGGCACGTTTTTAATTTATAGACGTGTGGCGGCCAAAAGGTTAAATAAAAAATATTGTTACATGAAAATAGGCTAGAACAATTATTTATATGGTTGTGTTGTTGCCAGGAAAAATCACAGAGGAAAGCGAACACACAAAACGTTTAATAAATGCTTTTGGTTGTAAAAAAACTGACCATTTCAGAATATTTGTAACGGCGGTTTACCTGAACCCGTCGTCGGTGCTATCGGCGCGGTCGGAAGCGCATTATGAAGTAAACTACTATCGTTATTTTAAGGGTTCCATTCCTAAAGACACACCCAGCTCGAAATAACGCGCATTTTCTGCGCGCGCGTTGTTTAAACATATGCGCATTTTCGCCCTATCTGCGGCAACATGCCCGGACTAGTTGTGAAAAAAAGGTTGGCATGATTACAACAGTTTGAATTTAAACCGTTTTTTATCACACGTTTAAAAACAGATTAAAACAAGTTTTGAGCATTGTATAAAACAATAAGAAAAAAACAAGCTTTAAAACTACTTTTCATGGCGAATGAATGGATATAAAATGAAAATAAATTTATATTTAGGAGTATAAATGTCAAGCTATAAAACCAGTTGAGTCTGCTATTGCTATGTTATATTTTTGAACTTTTATGTCCCGCTAGGAAAGTCCCTTTTTTTGTGTATGGGATATCATCAAATGACCCCTCCCGCTCTGAGTGGAGCGGAAGGGAGTGTCAGACTCTTACTGACTAAAACCCACCCGTGTTTCTTCCTAAATTCGACAATATCAATTTAATATATTTGTACGCCTCTGGGCAAAACATAGAGGATCTACCTACCTGTAACATCTCGCACACTATTGTAATTTGACCTATGTTTACAAATAAAGCATTCTGATTCTTAGAACATACAGGGTGAATGTAAAGCGTTCAGTATTCATTAGAGTTATGCAATGCCTTCAAAGCAAGAGTGAACAGGCATCTTCTGGGCACGCTCGTTCCATCATAGACCTCATCTATCGCTTACCATCAGGCGTGATCGGGGTCAAGAGCGGGCCCATTTAGTAATAAAAAAAAATAAAAAAAAAAAACATAAAATAAATGTTTATCCATTGTCGTTTTTTGTAAATATTTAATTTACTATGGCGAATTTGAAAAGATCTAGTCTAGAAATGAAACATTATAGGTCGAATTAATTTGAAATAATGCCCTAAACTAAAAAGAACAAAAAAAACACTTGTTTAAAACAATTTGAACTGTTTTTTTTTTATAAAATTATCAAAAAAACTTGTTTTTTTCCAACCCTGGTTGCGAATTATCCTTATTTTGACATTTTACATACAGCTTACACACAGCTTATTATTTTATGTAATTTTATTTTATGATAAATAACTTGCAACATGCTGTTCTTTATTAAATAAATAAACTTGAATGATAAAAATATGAGAGATAAGGAGTGATTCACACTAGTGTTATCTATGCACAGACAGACACATTAGATTGAGTCATGACTCACGTGTAGTAGCAACAAAATAGAACATAGTCATTCAGAGCTTATATTGTAAGACCCCAAATTTTAAAAGTAGTCTTATTTCAAAAATACTGTGTTGGTAATGATTAGTATGTGCCAAAGAATTTTGGCTATTTATAGATGAGAGAATACATGCCTCTTTTTGACATAATTATATTCTCTACCCTGATAAAACAATCTAGGGATGTGACAGTCATCATCATCACCTGCCTAGCCTTTTTCCAATTATGTATGTTGGGGTCGGCTTCCAGTCTAACCGGATGCAGCTGAATACCAGTATTTCACATGGAGCGACTGCCTACTGTCTACGACACATTCGCTCAATAGTCTTCACTCAATTTAACTTTCGTTCATTCCTACATTCGTTCTTCATCTTGCAAAACTCACTATTCATTACGTACCTATTTAAAAATAATTGAAAATTGTAAAAACATCAGTAAATCTTTGTAATCAAAATATCTTTGTTTAATTTATCATAAACAAAAGTGGCGACCGTGACAGGACCTGCAATCGTCGGATCGCGCGAAGCTAAATAGCCACGCACATTGTTCCCGTATCAAGGGCACTCGAAGGACATCGTCGATACCGGTCGACATATATCAGTACCAACGGAAGGCCGTGTTGAGAATCCAAGATCGCCGTGCCTGTGGACTGGCATCCTATTTACCTGGGTCGAGCAACCTTACCTTCGTCAAGCCATCCTGGGAACTCTGCTGGGACTACGGAACTCCGATCGAGCAAGGTCCATCCTTAGAACGAGTCAGAGGAATCACTATCTACCTATCTATGTGCTCCTGCCTACAAAATGGACTGCTGGGATCAGCTGTCTGCCTATATAAAGTGAGCTCGTTCCATCTTACTAACATACCTATTGTGTTATCCTTTAGTCTGTGCATTTAGCGGATTTAGTTTCTCGAAGTCAAGTGAAGTTCCTACCTTTCTATTTGTGTCTATTGTGCCTAACCATACCTAAATATTTTCGAAAGAGATCTAAACAGGATAGGCAAAGCACAAATTAGCCTAATTCATTTCACCTAATTGTAGACTTACCGCCATCTTAAATTAATGCACATTTAACTACAACTTAGTAATTCTCTTACCGTTACTCAAACCAAGCAATTTCTATATAACTATTCCACTATTATCGATTCTTTATCCCGTTTATCACTCAATTAAACCTTTATATCACTTACATGCTAAATACTTCTCGAGTTAACTGTAAACTTTCAAACCGTCGTCGATTCATCATACGAGTAATTAGTTGTTATCAGTTTATTAAAGCGCACGGAATTGATCTATTCCAGGGATCGTGGGCTGTGATTTGTGACACGGCATCGCTTGCGCATCGCTGTTAGCTGACTGCCGGCGCGTCCCCACCTGCATAGCTCACCATATGTATGCAGTCTACGTGAGCCGCGGGCATCAGCTGATCAACAAAGCGAGGAGCGTATCGTATGCTATATACCTATTTCGTTATTTCTATTAACATCTGTTTGTGTTAGCTCATTACGAGTTTATTACAATGTCCGAACCTTTAAAGTTAAAGGAACTAATAAGCAAACGCGGTTCTATTAGAGGACGCGTAACGAAATTTAAGTTAAGTCTCGATAGTTTGGCTTCATTAGAGTCCATTTCAGAATTCGAATTAAGTAAACTCGCATTGAAGCTACCAAAAATTGAGGCATTGTTCATTGAATTTGATGAGGTGCAGAATCTGATAGAAACTAACAACGCAGATAGTCAAAGTAGCGAGTTGGTCACTAGAGATTTAATAGAAAGCGATTTCTACCATTGTATTGCGTTAGCTCAAAGTTTAATAAAGAAAAACTCAGTAATTGAGGATAATGAGAATAACTCTAATAATAAATCATCTATGGCTACGTGTCGCCATAACGATCACAGTTGTAATGCCTTAAGTTTTAAACTACCAGTAATTAAAATTCCTAACTTCGACGGCACGTATTTTAAGTGGTTGGAGTTCAAGGAAACATTTGTTTCACTAGTGCACAACAATGACAGAATCGAAAGCATTCACAAATATCACTATTTACAATCATATCTCGAAGGAGAAGCCGCTCGGGTGATCGCTAATTTGGAGGTTTCTCATGGTAATTATTCCGAAGCATGGAAACTTTTATGCGAACGCTACGACAATAAGCGTCAATTGATAAATAACCATCTTAAGTCTTTGTTCAACATTAATTCCGTTCAAGAAAATGAAAAGTCTTTAAGATATGTTATTGACCACGTCACTAAAAACTTACGCGCACTCAATTCACTAGGTTTGCCTACTGACAAGTGGGATGTTTTAGTTATATATATTATTGCAGGTAAATTAAATAGTGGTACATATTTCAAGTGGGAAGAACAGAGAAATAGTTTGAGTGACATACCTTCGCTTAATGATTTCTTCAGTTTCCTTAAATGTCGCGCTGATGTATTGGAGACCGTTTATCGCCATAAACATGACAATCAAGACAATAAACAAAAACAGTTCTCTAGTTCTCAAAACAAACAAAATAGTTCCAAGTCTTTAGTGGCTGTACCAAACGAAAGCAACACTTCTACTTCTAAAACACCTGAATGTTTGTTCTGTAAGAATAGTCATCGCATGTATGAGTGTCCGTCTTTTAAGTCCAGCTCAATAGAGGATAGGTTAGCCTTTGTTGCTTCTAACAAATTATGTGAGAATTGTTTGAGAGCTGGTCACATAGCTAAACGTTGTCGCCTTTCAGCCACATGTCGTCATTGCAAATTACGACATAATTCTCTTCTTCATAAATCAGAAGAAACTGAAAATTCCAATTCAGTTAATTCCGTTACTATGTCCTCAACGTGCTCCTCTGAAGTACTTTTATGTACTGCTCGAGTAAAGGTTACCAACCCAGCCACCAACGAGACTATGATAGTGCGAGCTTTGCTCGACAGCGGGAGTCAGTCGACAATTATCACACAGGCCGTTAAGTGCCATCTAAACCTGATTCCTCAGCCATCAGACACTACCATAGTAGGCATTGGTAACACTAAGTTAAATATTAACACAGAACGCTGTATTCTACGCATTCATTCTGAAACAAGTTCTTTTAATGTGACAGTTTCATGTTTAGTTTTGCCTCAAATTACCGGCAACTTACCTAAATCATATTTTGATTTAAATAAATTAAATATTCATGGATTTCAGTTAGCGGATCCCACTTTAAATGAACCATCCCCAGTAAATATTTTGATTGGTGCTGACTTATTCTGGGACATCATAAGCGCCCAGCAGCATTCGTTAGGACATGGTTATCCTAAGCTTCAGGCGTCAAAGTTAGGATGGCTCGTTACGGGATCATTGCCTTGTTTTAATGAAAATAAAGTTAACTCAGTCATGTGCAATTTAGTCTCAAATGATGACACTTCTAGTAACATACATGACGAGTTGTCTAAATTCTGGGAACTTGAAAATTTTCCTCAAAAAAAGCCCCCGAGTAGTGAAGAAAAATTGTGTGAGCAACATTATCTCACCAACACTACTCGCACTAGTAATGGTCAATTTTGTGTAGGGTTGCCACTTCGTGATAGCATAGACTGTTTAGGCAATTCCTATAATCTAGCCAAAAAGAGGTTTTTTAATTTAGAGGCTCGTTTCCGAAAACAACCAGAATTAAAACAACAATACTGTCAATTCATAAACGAATACGAAGTATTAGGTCATCTATCCGAATCTCCGGAGCCTAGGCCGTTTAATGCCTACTTCTTGCCCCACCACCCAGTGATACGGGAACAAAGCGAGTCGACTAAGTTACGCGTTGTGTTTGACGCCTCGGCTCGTACTTCTTCTGGTGTTTCTGTTAACGACCTACAAATGGTGGGACCAGTAGTGCAAGAACCATTGTTTAATATATTAGTTCGTTTTAGACAACATAAGTATGTTTTAACAGGAGACATCGAGAAAATGTTTCGCAAGGTGCTTCTCAGAGAATCTGATCGCAATCTTCAACTGATACTGTGGCGTGATAGTGAAGATAAGCCTTTAAGGACGCTTCGTTTAAATACGGTTACTTACGGGTTCGCTAGTGCCTCTTTTCTCACTACTCGTTCTCTTTGGCAGATAGGTGAAGAGTGTTCAGATCAGAAGATCAAAACTATTATACAAAATGATCTATATTGTGATGATCTACTTACCGGTGCAAGCAGTGATGAGGAGTTGCGTCATATCCGTCTTTCAGTCTCTTCTGAGTTAGCAAAGGGAAGTTTTCATCTGCGTAAATATCGTTCAAACTTACCTGAGTTACTCGCAGACTCCGTTAACCTGGAAAGTGGTAATCTCATGATTAGTAATGCGACTAGTACTCTAGGTATAGGTTGGACGCCGTCTTCGGATGAACTTCACTTTCAGCATGATGTTTCAGCTTCTGAAAATGTCACGAAGAGAACTATACTCTCCTCAACATTTAAAATATTTGATCCTCTTGGTCTTCTGTCTATTTTCACAATTAAACCTAAAATCATACTACAAGAACTATGGAGTCACAAAATTGATTGGGATGAACCTGTTCCTCCAGAAATAAGGTCCTCCTGGTTAAACTTTTCTAGTAAATCTTCATGTTTGTCTTCTTTAAGGATTCCTAGATACATTTTAATTGACGATAATTCCTCTGTACAAATACATTGTTTTTGTGATGCTTCGCAGCGTGCTTACGGCAGCTGTATATATTTGAGGTCTATGTCTACTAGCGGCGCTACACAAGTTAGCCTGGTATGTGCAAAATCACGGGTTGCACCTATTAAACCCACGACAATACCACGGCTCGAACTCTGCGCTGCCCTATTAGGAGCTCAACTAACTGCTACAGTTTTAGCCGCATTACGTTGCCCTATTGAACGTCAGGTGTATTGGACAGACTCTAAAGTAGTATTAGGTTGGCTCAACTCTAATAAAACTAAAACGTTTGTTGCCCACAGAGTAGCTGCTATAAACGAGCTGACAAATCCCACAGACTGGCGTTATGTTCCCACTTCTATCAACCCGGCTGATTTAGTCTCGCGTGGTATCGATCCAGACCGGGTAGATCTCTCTATATGGTGGAATGGTCCATCGTTTCTTTTAGAATCCGACGATTCCTGGCCCGCCTATACTGCGGACTCTATAGAATTGCCAGAGCTTAAGACCCACCATACTTTAGGGGGGGAGGAAACATCTTCCATGCCAGACTTGTCTGTGAATTTAGCAAAATTTTCTAATTTAACTACTCTTAATCGGGTTCTAGCTAGAGTTTTAAGATTCGCTAACAATTGTAGGACACACAAAAGGTCGGACAGATCACGAGGTCCACTTCAAGTTTTCGAGTTAGAAAACGCTCATAGGGTTTCTATAAAGTTAGCCCAGAAAGATTCCTTTCCTAAAGAATTAGGACTACTAGAAAAGGGTAAATCTTTAAACTCTAAAGCCGCTCTCTCGTCTCTTAATCCATTTTTAGACGAAAATGGGATTCTCAGAGTCGGAGGGCGCATCGATTCATCTACTTACCAGTATGACAAACGTCATCCTATCTTGTTGCATTCCAGTCATTATTTAACAAAGTTAATATTTAAACAGGAGCATCTACGCCTGTTGCACGCCGGTCCTCAGCATCTCCTAGCATCTGTAAGGGAACGCTACTGGCCTATAGGAGGCAGGGCTCTAGCTAGACGTGCAGCGCGCGAGTGCCTTACCTGTCGTCGTTTCAATGCTCGTACTATGGATAATATTATGGGAAGCTTACCTGCAGATCGCGTTGAAGCTGATTTTCCATTCTCCACGATAGGAACCGACTTTGCCGGTCCATTTCTTATTACGGACCGCAAGGGCCGAGGCTGTAAAATAACTAAAAGCTATCTGTGTATTTTTATTTGCTTTCGGTACAAATGCGTTCATTTAGAGTTAGTCAGTGACTTGACAATGGATGCATTTGTACTGACACTAAAAAGATTTATAGCCCGCAGGGGTAAACCAAAGGTCATCTACTGCGACAATGGTAGAAATTTTGTTGCCGCAGCCAAAGAAATAAATTTGTTTCTTAAATCAAATAGCGATTCTATTATTGACTCTGCATCTCGCGAAGGCATTGAATTCCGCTTCTCACCAGCATACGCTCCTCACTTTGGAGGTCTATGGGAGGCCGGGGTCAAGTCCGCGAAATTTCACTTATACAGAGTACTTAAAAACATTCACTTGACGTTCGAGGAGCTGAGCTCGTTGTTTGCTCAGATCGAGGCGATACTTAATAGCCGACCTTTATGTCCGTTAAGTCCTTCATCACAAGACCTATCTCCACTCACCCCGGGCCACTTTATAATTGGTAGGCCGCTGACGTCTTTGCCATCGCCGTACCTGCTGGACTATAGCACAAACCGTCTTGATCGTTTTCAGCGATTGGAACAAGCCCGTCAACACTTTTGGAAGCGGTGGTCGACAGAGTACGTCACGGAGCTCCAGCAGCGCACAAAGTGGAAGGTGCGATGCCGAGAATTGAAGATAGACGATCTAGTCCTAATCAAAGATGATAGGACTCCTCCACTATGCTGGCGCCTTGGAAGAGTCTCGAAGCTATTTCCCGGCACTGATGGTGTGCCACGAGTCGCCGACGTTTCTACCTCACAAGGCATCATACGGAGAGCCATCAACAGATTGTGTCTGCTGCCTTCACCAGCGAACTACTCGGACAACTGATCTTGAAAGCTTCTTCTATAACTTTCAAAGCCCCCGAGGATGTCTACGACACATTCGCTCAATAGTCTTCACTCAATTTAACTTTCATTCATTCCTACATTCGTTCTTCATCTTGCAAAACTCACTATTCATTACGTACCTATTTAAAAATAATTGAAAATTGTAAAAACATCAGTAAATCTTTGTAATCAAAATATCTTTGTTTAATTTATCATAAACACCTACATAAAAAATCGATTATTAATTAATCGATTGTTTTGCCTAATAATAAAATCGATTAAAAATAAATCGATTTTATTAAAACAATCAATTTATTTTTTATTTTTAGATAGATTAAATTAAACGCCTGATATAATATCGATAATCACTCTATCACAGCATTCACAGCTCAGTTTTATTAATCTAATAATCAACAAGTTATACATTAATTTAAACAAACAAAAAAAATGTTTTTTTCTCATTTCTCCTTTTGCAGGAAGAAATTTCTTAAGGTGAATGTAGTGTAGTGAACTAGTGGTAGACAGCGAAATTCAAATTGTCTTGGATCAAAAGATAACAAATCTAACTTATGGGTGAAGCGCTAAGGTGGCCCGCTAAATTCAAATTTATGTTTTGTGCAATTTGCTGGTCAGTATTAAGTTGTATGTTGATTAAAATCTGATTCGCGGTCGTAACAAATATGTATTTACAGAATTATAATCATTAAAAAATTTAAATTTTATAATCAATCAAATTTTTCAAACATCTGAAACAATGAATTAGCAATATTCTTCAAAATGATTCAGATTGTGATTGAAACCACAATTAGGATGCTGGTCTCTTTTAAGAATCTGTATCACCTTACATAGTGAGACAGCTTATTGTCTGGTTTACCAACAGCAGAACATTTTGCTAGTATAAAACCCTTCAATAACAGCAGGTATCACCATACCTGTAGATCTGAATGCTGCACGTCAAGAACATGAGTACTCCGACCACAATGACATAGTCGCAGTAAGCCCGGTGTGCCCAATGGACGGAGAGCTGACCATCTTGTTCCCATTGACCTTGAGAGAAGAGCAAGCAGTGACCCCTGAAATAAATTAAACTTTATGAAAACTATGATACTGGTTTATTTACAAATATTACTGTTAGGTAAATACAGTTTGTTGTCACATTCTAAGCACATAACAAACAGGTAGATTACGAACTCCGATGTTATGAATTGTAAGATTTAGATCTTTCAATTGGTTCTTTAGTCAGTTAAGATCAATTTTTAAAATCTGTCAGAAATCCACCATATGGAAGTACATAAAGTGAAGTGCACCATCATTAACCACATTGTTGCTTACCATCAAAGAATTAATAATAGAACCGTTTTCCCCCCGAAGGGAAGAAAACGAATATTTAGGTTTCAGCCGTAGCTCGACCCACTGTGAGATTACCCCCTTGAACTTTGCGCGTTTGCAGTGTGTATCTACCCTCTATTTCCCTCACATTTACGGTGTGGCGGATACCGGGGCGTCTTCGCCGGCTAGCTTGTCATGTCAGTACTCTCACAATCACAAGCCGGCAAGTAGTGGGTCGAGCTACGGCTGAAACCTAAATATTCGTTTTCTTCCCTTCGGGGGGAAAACGGTTCTATTTAGGTGTTCGAGCCTACGCTCGACCCAC
Source organism: Oligia fasciuncula (assembly GCA_963082905.1). Lineage (NCBI taxonomy): Eukaryota > Metazoa > Arthropoda > Insecta > Lepidoptera > Noctuidae > Oligia > Oligia fasciuncula. Next base: position 20,284,196 of record OY720402.1, on the reverse strand, counting down.
AGTGAGATGTGTTTATAATCTGCCGGCGATGGCTAGACGTACTGTGGTAAAGCAGGGAAATATTGTACATAATAAGTAGGTAAGTAAGATGGCAAGAAGTGCAAGAATAAAAAGAAAAACTTTAATCAGAATAGCAAAAAGGAAAAATATCAGTCTTCCATTAATAAATCAGTTTAGCTTAGATTGGAGAAAATGATTGACTTAAACTATCTAAATTCCCTTTTGATTGACTTGGGATTTCTTTAAAGTAATGTGTTAAAAAGGTATCCCTTGATCTCCAGTTCCCTCGTTTGATTACTTCATCAAGGTTAAGGTTTCTGTTGATCCAATTATCTGAGTTGACTGCTGCCCTACAGCTTCCTGGAGACGCGTTGATTTGTGCATCTTTGAATAGTGTTCGAATCCAACCGGCAATAAAGCTTCTAGAGGCTTCCTTTACTTTACCCCTGGTGGATATGAATAGGCTAGTCAGGTTACCCCGTCTTGATTTGCTGATGGTGATCAGTTTATTAACCCAATATACTATATTTAATCTTTCAGCACCTTTGTTATATAGCTGCCAGCCAGATTGTCTATATTTAGAGGAGTCGGTTTTCGAGCCGAATCGTGGCCAAAATACAATGTAACTATTATGGGACTCGAACAGTTCTGGTCCGATGTCCAGAAGCGTCAGGTCATGAATTCTTCTCCCCGATGATAAGAGAAGCAACGCAGCCACGTGCCGCAATATTTGAAAAATACTGTTATTGTCTATCTCATATGTCTTCAAGAAATCAACTAATTGCGAGACGTTCCACGTTTTTGGTTTTGGTGGTGGTGGTCGTGCAACGAAGACTGCTTTCATCATTTGTTGTACGAGTGGGTGGCTGCTAAGTCTATCGCTTATCTCTGGATTTGCGAACGTAGTAACTACGGATTTGTGGACTGCGATAGTTTTAGCTGCTAGCTTTACTTCCTTGTGAAGGAAATGGATGTATTTCGCTACCTCTTGAGGTTTCGGGTTATCTATTTGGTAATTATTACTCAAAGCCCATGACTTCCAGCGGTCCCAGGCGGGACGATATGTTTTTAATGTTGACTGCCGCCACGACGTTTCCAGAAGTTCTCGGCTCTCGCTTGACCATGATTCTACTAAACGAGACCAGCCCGTACCCTCCAGACCTGCAAACACAGGTCCTTTATCTCGGGAGGGGGGCGTCCCGTTCTCAGGTCTACTAGGTTCCTGCGCAAATTCGGAATCTTGAATGCTCGGCCCAGAGCTCGTTTCTTGACCTCGGTTTTCCAAAAGGTTCGCTCCCATTGTGGCGTCACCAGATAGTAGGTTCCTGAGCACTTCTTGAGATGCTGTAGGATGCGTGGTATAAGACATGGAGGGGGAAAAATCCACCCCAGCTTGAAATTCCATGGCCGGCTGAATGCATCCACAAATAGGCAATTGGGGTCTCTGGCATCCTCGCTCACGTAGTTGTCCATGATTGCTGAACGGGAGCTTGCAAAGAGGTCGACTGTCGGAGTACCCCACTTCCGGAATACTGACCGAAGGATTGACTTGCTCAGCGTCCACTCCGGCATTGTCTTCGCTCTGGACAGGCTGTCGGACGTCGTATTGTATCGTCCGGGGAGATAACGGGCTACCAGGTCTATCCGATGACGTTTGGCCAACTGTAGGATTTCCTCGGTGATTTCCAAGAGCTTTGGGGACTTGGTTCCGCCTTCCTTGGTGATATAAGCGACCACTGACCGGTTGTCTGACTGAATCATAACGGTTTGATTTTTCAATCGGGCTCCGATTTTTCGGAGCGCCCCCAAGACAGCCCATAGCTCTTTCCTGTTGCTGTGCCAAGATTTCTGAGAATTGTCCCACCAGCCCTGTAGTTTTCGATTGTTGATTGTTGCCCCCCAACCGTTCCGGGCCGCGTCGGTGGTGATGAAGATTGTGGCGGACTTTTGATGGATTGGTGATGACTGTCGTATGTTGCGGAGCCACCATTGAAGTTTCTGAGCAACTATTGTTGGGAGGGGGAATTTTGTGTGTTTGTCTGCTCTTGGGAGACGGTTGGCTTCTATTTGGATGCGGCGACAATGTAGCCTCCCGAGTGGGATGACAAAGGTTGCGAAATTTAGGTTCCCTAGTAGCACTTTGGCTGACCACCAAGACCACGTTTGATTTTGTAGGGTTCCTTGAATAAATTGCATTATTTTTAAAAAATTTGGGTTTGGTAGGCGTTTTATATTTGCTTTTGTATTCCACAGAATTCCTAGGTATTCGACGTTTTGACAGGGGATGAGAACTGACTTCTGGAAATTTATGCACCAGCCCATTTTTGTAAGATATTTTTGAGCCAGTTGGCTCTGTTGCAGAAGGATGACAGGATCGTGATGCATTATCATGAAATCGTCCAAGTATACCACCACTCTTATCCCTATTTCCCTGAAAAAGTTTGCAATCCAGTTAGTTATCTTCGCAAATGTGTACGGGGCTGTTGCAAGGCCAAAGGGTAGACAGGTCATTTGAAATATTGTCCTATTATAATGGAAGGCTAAAAATCTACGGTGTGATTCTACAATCGGAATGTGAAAGTAGGCCTGCGAAAGGTCTATTTTTATCATGTAATCTGATTCGCCTAAACAGAGTGGAATTTTATAGTGGTTCAATAGGCGAAATTTAGGCGGATTCAGATATTCGTTTAACAATTTTAAATTTAATATTGGCCGGTTCGAGCCATCCGATTTCTTTCTTAAGAACATGGGGGATATGAATCCGGAAGGACTATTACATATTTCAATTGCACCACACTCTAACATTTTCCCGACTTCCAGCGTTATCTCCGTAGAGGATTTAAGCGCTAGCCGAGTACAGATATCAGGATTGAACACTTTCAATGGTGGGGTGCATGCGAATGGAATTCTGTAGCCGGATAATACAGATAGGAGATTTTTTGAGGCACCTAGGTCCTTCCAAATTAACAGTTTATTCTTTACCTGTCCTGCCATAAAATTAGTATTTTCTTCCTTCAAATTTAGTTTTCTTCGCTTTCGCGGTGGGTGTTGTGGAAGGGCGCTTTCCTGAAAACCGGCCCGAGAATCTTTCTTGTCTGTAATTTGGCCGTCTAGCCTCATCTCCGGTTCGTGTCTTCGTCCTGGTTTCCTGATGGGTAACCGGTGTCTTATAAGGCCTGGGTTTAAAGGAGTTTGTATTGTTTCGTTGTTTTGCAGGAAAAAACTTGTTAGGGCCTCCCTGCTCCTTGATTAGATCCGACAATTGAGGTTCCGAAAAAAAGGTGAGTTGCTGAAGGCTGAATTGAGTGTAATAGTTCATTTAGAGTCTTGTTGGCCGGTTTATACACACTTCACCTGTGCTGTAGTATCTCTGCTCTTTTTCCGCATGTATATTGAAGGAGTGCATCCGATGTTTTCCTGAAGCGGCATTCTGGTCCCAGGAAATCCTTGCTGATCTGGGATTTTACTTCCAGAGAAGCGTTTTTAAAGGTTTCCATAAAACATTGCCTCTGCTGAAGGAGGCCGTGGGAGACTGCGGCTAAAGATTGGTCCATGTTTTCTAGCAGCGTAATCATTTGCCAGGAAGGCGTTGTGCTTGCTAAAATGCTGTTAACTTTCAGGGAAGTAAAAACTGGAGTTGCAGTAAAATTTTTCTGCACATCTGCATATCTGATGTGCTTCCACTTCTCGCTGTTTAGTCTCTGAATTTGAACACCTTGCTTCGCGAGAGATTCGTCTGCGTCTCCAACTTTTGCCTCTGATTCTCTGGTTTCAGGGTTGAAGTTGTTGAAATGTTGTTCTTCTACACTATCAGAGGTAGAGGAGGCTTGCCCTGCTGTATTTGTCAAACAAGAGGAGAGATTTTGATGTATGTCCCTTTCTTCTAATAATGGTGGTGCAGCCCAACTGCCGTCATCACTATCGCTTGAAGACTGTGGCTCGTCCGCCAATGAATTCTCAAGAGGATGTCTTATTGGAATTTTGCAGGAACTGCTGTAGAATTTCAGTTTGCTGCTCCATAAGACGTTCCAATCTCTCTATCCTGGGATTTTGGTCTACCTTTGGGCTATGTGGCCTTTTGCGATAGCTCTGTGCGGATGATGAAGGTGAGATTGATCTTTGAGCCCGGGACTTAAGAAGCTTAGACGCTTCCGTTTGGGAGATTAACTGAGGCTTGATTGTTGGTAGGAATTCGTAAAACCTGTTAAAGGCGTCTATTGGGTGGATCATTTTCATTGTCGCAAGAGGCGCGTAAATTAGAGCGCGACCTACAGGCCAGTTAATCAGCTTTCTCTTTATTGCCCTATACTTTCGCTCACTTAATGATGTTGGCGTGCTATCACCGAAAGCGTAGGCAAGTTGAATCGTGGGCATTGCGAAACGAAGTCGACACTCATCATCCGACGATATCCTGCTTCCAAAGATGTCTTTGTAGTCGACGCAGTTTAAAACGCAGGACCTCCAGTCTTCTGGGTATATCTCGTCAATTTTGTTGATAAATTGGGTGTATACTGTCTCCTCATCGGGAGGGGGTTCCCAGTTAGCAAGTTCGCCCATTGTAGTGCGTTCCAAGATCTGTGGGCGACAAGATAGATTTAGAGCATAACCTGCATACTTAACTAAACGACAGCCGTATCGCAGTAAGATGTCGGCTGCTCAGCCGACATCTCATAGGCAGCGCAGCCGATGCCACTAAGTGTCGGCTGTACAGCCGACATCTCGTAGGAAGCGCAGCCGATGCCACTAAGTGTCGGCTGTACAGCCGACGTTCCGTGGATGATTTGCTAACTGCGCAGCCGACGTTTTGGTTGGGATGCATTATCCGTCCCTCAAGCTGTGAGGATATGATTGGGGGCTTACCCCATTGCACATAATAGCGAGTCTGCCGTCCTAGGAGCGGGCATTCGCAACGAGTGCACATATATGCTACCGATGATAATTTGAATCGGACATGATTCACATTCACTTAATAACTAGAGTATTCTTACCTCATTTACTTCGTGAAGAGCCATTTTGAATGTAGTTCACTAAAAGTATGATATTATTATTACTATATTATATTAATATTGTTATTAATGGCAATGTGTAATGGCAACACTGCCCGAGTGACATGTCAAAATTTTGTTCCTTATTTTAAAATTAGTTTTATTTAATTTTTAAGTGTAATTAAGGTGTATTATTATATCCAAATGTAAAATAACTGCACAAATACTCGGGATTATTGTTTTTCCTGCAAAACCACAAAGTTAAATACAGTGTTTGGTTGCCCACCGTTACCGGTAACCTCTCACGAACAGCTGATGTTCGACCTGCGGATTTAAACGGGGAGTATTGTTTACTTTTATTCTCTCTAATTTAGCACACAATCGTCACATAGACTGTAACAGATTCATTGAGTCATAATTGTTGTTTGATTTGGCCCCATGCACTGGGTCTAGTCACTTTGTTTACATAGTTACTTTGTGAAATATCAAAATAGGTACTATTATTCTATTAGTGTTTCGATACTGTGATAGATACGTAACAACAATAACTTTGTCTATCGTTAGTTTCAATTGTAATCTTTATGCATAACTAGGATTTTTATTTTATTTTTTTATCTAGGCATCCTACCCACTTAGGTAAAAATAAAAACATAAGATACTAGAATCAATGTAACTTTGTACGTTATCTAGTCATATTAGTTGCATTTCAATTAGTTTCAGCAGCCTACCTCATTACTCAATTAAGCTATACTAACTTCTCCCATTTTTTCCTTTCATTTCTAGCTTTCCCTTTTGTTTTTCTGTCTAAGTAGTTCTCACCGTTCTTTTCATCTTACTTTCAGTACTCATTCCTGAAACCATGCCTGTGATGACCCGTAAGGCTGCTGCTCAGGAGGTGGAGCTTAGATTGAGAACGTCCCTTCACGAACTTGAGGCTTCAGAGAGAAAATGTCAAGCGCTGTTAGAGGAGAGAGAGGAAAGTGAGAAGGAAGTAGAGAAAGTCATACTTAAAAACACAAGCCTAAAAAAGGAGCTAGTAGACTTACATCTTCTATACCTCAATGTTGTCGAGGAACGGGATCAACTAAGGGTTGTCACAGATGGCTTCAACAACTGCAGTAATTTGTACGAGGAGGCTTTGTATAAGATTAGGGACCTGGAGGATGAATTAATCCACGCAAATGTTAAAATTCTAAAATTACAAAAGGATAAGGAACATACTCAGATCAAAGAAACTGACCATTTGTATAATGAATTGTTAAACAAAAATTGTAACCTACATTCCATAACAACAATAGACCTAACTGAGGATTCCTTACTGAAACATAACTATAGTCATAAAATGAGTCAAAATAAAATAAAAAAATACGCAAGACTGAATAAAATCATTAAAAAATGAAATAAATACAAGAAACAGCAAAAACATTATTCTAAAAATATTCAATTAAGGAAAGAACGTGTTATTCTTATTAATAAGTTGAACAACTATCAAATTAAATTAGAAGATAGTATAAATATTTATGAAATAGACACTCAACGCTTACAAACTGAAATTCAAGTTCTTGATGACTCACTAAAGTCACTTTATAATAAATATGTGTGCTCTCGCCACCAAATTAAGGAACACATCCTTGCTACAAACGAGCTGGTAGACAGAGTGGACTTGCTGACTCTCAGCAACACTCGGTGTACTTGTCAGAGGGGATCCAACCTTGATGGTCTCCAGCCTGAGGCAACGGAGGACCCATCCCAAGTTGTGAGTGCTCTGGAGTGTAAACCCATCCAAGATATACCTGATACTGTGCAAGAACTATCTCAAGCAGTACAGTCAGCAGCTAGTAGTGTTTCCTCTTGTAGTAGTCAAGTATGTTATCAGTCAGTTATGTTTTCAGATAGTATAGGAAGAGGTTTAGGGAAATTAGTTAGTAACAACTTTAGTTTTACTACTCAAAACTATTGTTTACCTGGGACATCCTTCAAAGAAATAATGACATCAATTACAGGAAATCAATATGATTCTTATACCAACATTACTGTATTTGTAGGTAATAGTTCACATGTCAAAAAAGAAGATATCACTGACACTGTTTCTGAGCTTTTAAAGATAAATTGTAATAAAATTATTTTGTGTGCTTTTCCTTATTTTGTGAGGTTATCAAATAGAAAAAACAATTATATACATATGCTTAATAAGCACATGCATTTCTTAGTAAGTCACTACAGTGACAAACTTATATTTTTTGACACCAACAGTTTTGTTGATAAGTTGAAATCGACAAGGAATACAGTGTATCTGCCCATTAGGTTTAGACATAAAATAGCGAGGCTATTAGCTTATATAAACTCAGACATAAGTAGTATGTCGAAGTCATGTACTATAATTAACACCGCAATTATTAGTAATAATTCTAATGTACAGGTGGTCACCCGAAATAACTGTAGCACTAATGCTATAACTATTTACAATAAATGTACGAAGGAGGATCCATGTGTCACTTTGGCAAATTCTAGTTCTAATGTGGGGTCCACAAGTAGTGGGATTGGGCTATCATTGCCTGGTGATGACATGGGAGTCTCGGGGCTCACTCTGGATGTTGATTTAAACTAGTTAGTAAGACAACAGAAGATACCAGTAACAATATTGTTATTCCTACCAACAACAAGGTGCCTTCTTGCTCTCAAATAGTAAAGTGTAAAAAAGGGTCTAAGCAGAATTCCTTGAAATTATTTCATCAAAATATTCAAGGATTTTCATCCAAACAATTAGAAATTGAATTATTTTTAGAAAAAACCATGTTTGAAATTATTTGTTTTACTGAACATTGGTTGAAAGATTATGAAATGTTAATTAACTATGAAAATTATAGTGTGGGCAGTTGTTTTAACCGAAAATCTATGCTGCGTGGGGGTTCATTAATCTTAGTAAAAAATTCTATTAAGTCTAAGACTCGTAAAGATATAGTTGATCTTTCGGTTGAACATAACATTGAACTGTCCTGTGTTGAGCTAGATAAGCATATTATAGTGTGCGTTTACAGACCCCCAAATTATCAAAACTACTCCATATTTGAGTCAGTAATGGAAGATGTTCTAGCAAAACTTGGAACTGGTAAAAAATCGCTAATTATCTGCGGTGACTTCAATATTAATATCTTAGAGAATAGTTCAAATAGCAGTCGATTATTAAGTCTCTTTAAATCATTCAATTTGTCAAATGTGTTTTCAGAACCAACTCGCATAACTATAAATTCTGCTACATGTATTGATAATGTTTTTTGTTGCTGCGACTACTTAGATAAAGCCATTGTGAACTATCTCCCTTCTGATCACAGCGGTCAAACCGTTGTGTTCAAGTCCAATACACTGTTACAAAAAATTCAGATAAAAACTAGACAAATAACACCAAGCAATCTAAATAGATTTAATAATAACTTAATTAGTAAGTTAGGTGTACCAGGCCATATTAAAAACAATGTGAATGAATTATATGAGGAGTTCTTTTCGATAGTGCGCACCGAGTTCAATAACACTTTAAAGATGAAAACTAAAACTATTTGCCCAAATTTTTTGTTTAGTGACTGGGCAACTAAGGGTATTAGGAAAAGTAGAGAGAAATTGTTTGAGCTGTATGGCCTTAAGCCTTATATTAACTCCGAAACTTTCAATAAATACGTTGCTACCTACTCTAAAACTTTTAGAAATACCTGCAAGACAGCTAAAGCCTTGCATATTAGCAAAAAGATTAAATCAGCCGATAATAAAATAAAGACGGTCTGGAAAATTATAAATGATGAAACTAACCGAAATAAAAGACATAACAGTGATTTCGCACTAGAGACTTCGCGTGGTCTCATAAGCACTAACAAAGAAGTTGCTCAAGAATTTGTAAATTTCTTTACCAGTATCCCACATAAAACTACTGAAATCTTAAATTCCTCGCCTTTACGTTCTATTGATTTATTAAAAGCAAACGTTCCATCCTGCCAGATTGAATTTAAGTTCAAGCATATAAACCCTGAAATAGTAATAAAAGCTTTCAAGCAAATCAAGATCAAATTAACCGAAGATATATGGGGAATGTCTATCAAAGTATGTACCTCCATTATTGAGACTATAGCGCCGTACTTAGCATTAATATTTAATTTGTGTGTGGATCAAGGAGTCTTTCCGGATCTAATGAAATACAGTAAGGTAATACCACTTTTCAAATCGGGGGACAGTAAAGATACCAATAATTATAGACCCGTATCCGTGTTACCAGTTTTCAGCAAGGTATTTGAAAAGGTGATGCTGAACCAATTGCTCAATCATTTTACCACCAATAAAATATTACACGACCAATAATACGGTTTCACCAAGGGACGTTGTACAACTGATGCCGGTGTCACCTTATTAAAACACATATTTACGGCCTGGGAAGAGTCCCAAGACGCCATAGGAATTTTTTGTGACCTCTCCAAAGCTTTTGATTGCGTCGAACACGAAACCTTACTCTTAAAACTTGAGCATTACGGACTGGGTAAACTTGCGCTCAGTTTAGTAAAATCTTATTTAAATGATAGACAACAGCAGGTTCAAATAAATGGTGTCAATTCACTCGGTTTAAAAGTAAAAATGGGTGTACCACAAGGCTCGATATTAGGTCCTTTCCTCTTTTTAGTATATATTAATGATCTACCCCACTTGTTAAAAACCCAACCACAAATGGTGTTATTTGCTGACGATACTTCCTTGATTTTTAAAATTAATAGACGTGCATCAAATCTTGACGACGTAAATAACGCCCTACTGCAGATCCAAAATTGGTTCACTGCTAATAATTTAGTATTAAATGGAAAAAAAACGAAGTGCATAAGATTTTCTTTACCAAATGTCAAAAGTAGTAATTGTGAAATAGTATTGAATCAAGAGAAACTAGAATTCGTCGATAAAACTGTTTTCCTGGGGATCACGCTCGACTCAAGGCTTCAATGGGGTCCTCATTTAACATCCCTTGCAGGACGGCTCAGTTCAGCAGCATATGCTGTGAGAAAAATCCGTCAATTTACTGATGTTGATACCGCGAGACTGGTCTATTTTAGTTACTTTCATAGTATCATGTCGTACGGTATTTTACTATGGGGACGGGCTGCAGACATCGAGTCTATTTTTATTCTGCAGAAAAGAGCTATCAGAGCCATATACAGCCTCCGCAGGCGTGACTCTCTAAGGGAACTGTTTAAAGATATTAACATCATGACGGTACCTTGTCAATACATCTACGAAAATATCATGTACGTAAGGAAAAATCTACATCTTTTTAGTAAAAGAGGTGAAAGACACAATTATATCACTAGAAATAGGGACCAATTAGTTCAACCAGGTTTCAGGCTGGCTAAAGTAGACTCGTCTTTCATGGGCTACTGTTTAAAATGTTACAATAAAATACCTGCCGACATACTTCAACTGAATGAAACGAAATTTAAATCTTGTATAAAACGCACACTATGCAGCCAGGCATATTATAAATTGGGGGACTACATCGCCGATAAAAGTGCTTGGCTAAACGCTGGTCCTGCTCCATAAGGACGCACAAATAAATTGATTAGCATTGGAAAATACTGTTGAAGCTGCTGAAGATTTTAAAATACACTTTTTGCATTATATAAATTCAATCTCCTAGTATTGTATAATTGCATAGCACATGTGTGAGTACTATGTACAGAAAGCGTCACTATGTCCTAACCCCTCAAGTTTTAAAATGTTACACTGCTACAACATTGAATTCTTTACGAATAATCTAAAGAATACTTCAAAAAGAGTCCATTGTGTTGACTCGGATTCGAACCATCGCATCACCGAACGTCGTCATACTCATACCGGCAGTTTGACGAACTAGCCAGCGAGCCCATATGAATTGCGATGAAATTGTTATCTACTATCGGCTGAGTCATTATATCTTTAGGTCCCTGTCTAATCGAAAGATGTTATAATTTGAGGGTATCCATTAATTTTACTTACTTACGTTGTCTTTATAAAATTAATCCATACCTTCAAGTTAGAACTTTGTATACGTTCACTTAAAATGGCGAAGAGTAAACGACTACTATTTATCAATTATTTTTTAAAATGATTTCTGATATTATGAGAACTAAAATAGTTGTTCTGTTTGTTGTAAAATAAGATCATAGTTTTGTTAAATAATAGCAATAATAAATATTATTAAATGATTAATAAAGTATTTTATTTTTCTTGATTTTTTAATTCTTTATTTTATAAATAATTACTACTTACTTAAAACAAAATAGAAAAATATATCAAAATAATATAATGAACAAAAAGCACATTTCGTGCCTATATAGGATTTGAACTACCAATCTTATGCACGGTAAGCGGTCTTGAAACCTCCAGTCTATTTAGACGATGAATAAGTTGTCGTAAATGTTAACCCTATTATTGTTGCTTGTCGTCGCAAAAGTATTGTTTTATTGAAAAAAACAATAATAAAAACAGAATTAAAAAAAAAAATACTTACTTAAACTTATTTATTCACTAAAACAATACATTATTTAAAATAAAATGTTTTTGCAAAATACAAAAACCAACTTGGGCCTATCACGGATTTGAACGCACATGTCTTTTGGTGGGGTAACTAGTTAAAGGAGCTGTGTGTACATACTATAAAGCTTCCATTTACTGGGTACGCCTTTCATTGACTTGAATGTGCCCTGGCGGCTGAGAGTATGTCATGCTCACTCAAATGTCTCGCTGATGGTGGCGCGTGTGTTGGATCATTTAGCTCCCTATAAAATGGTTGAGCTGAATGGTGCTAATACATGCGTCATGTTCGTGAACGGGCGCCGTCAGTAGGGACTGGTCATCTCTTTGCTGCCATGGCTTATTTTAATTTTATTTAATATTTGAATTGTTTTTTTTTTTCATTACGGACGCTTTTAACGTTCTGCATCGTTCTCACATGCATAATTTTTAACATGAATGATGTAAACAAGACTTTGTAACCATATTATTTTGATTTAAAAGAGTGTCCATGGAGTTTCTTGCCCGTTCTTCTCCATAGGTACCTACGCTTTGGAATGGGCAATCTAGCTTCATCTTTCTGACTGACCGACCCCTTGACAATTCAAAAGTGCCTGTAATTGGTTTAATTGAAATAAATGCTTTGAGTTTGAGTTTGAATTATTATTATTTTTTTACACACTGCTCACTGCAAAGTTCAAAGACGTACTGACATGACAAGCTAGCCGGCGATGACGCCCCGGTATCCCCCACACCGTAAATGTGAGGGAAATAGAGGGTAGATACACACTGCAAACGCGCAAAGTTCAAGGGGGTAATCTCACAGTGGGTCGAGCATAGGCTCGAACACCTAAATGATTATTAATCATTATGGTCAAACGCGAGTCTACTGTATCACTAAAATACCTAGCCTTTATAATAGTCGAACCAATACAATGCACAAAGTTAAAACCTACTAATTAGCTGTTAAAATAATAAACCACAAAGGAGGATAAACGCTTAAATACAATGATAATCTCAGAAAATAATAAATTATTTAAAATCTATCCTCAAATCTGATTAACGCCATTGTGCTGATGATATGGAAACCAACCAAGATAAATATCATTCTTTTAGAAACAATTTTTGGTATTTTATCATTTTTATAACAAATACAGCCCGAAACGGATCTTTTCAACTGTAGTTAGAACTTGACCTGTTTTTTTTTATTAAGGAAGATCAGTGTATTATGTCCAGCTTACTTGAATTCATCCTGGTGCATGCTCATCGGCACTACGATACATAGCGACAGTATCAGCCCGATCACATAGCCTGCTATTTGACTCAGGAGCAACACATTCGTCAGAGCCATCACGTTAGCTAATGCACTCACAGATTTTACACAATAAGATAATTACGACTTATTTTCAAGAGGCTGAACAGTCTGGATCTCTATCTGGAGCACTTTATAATACTGGATCTGGATCTGATTATATTTGAGGAAAACACAAAACAAAGCTGACATTCAAGACCTTCGCACAAATTGAAATGACATTTTATTGACATTGGACATGTACAAAACATTACATGTAGTGATGTGAACGCGAGATTCCGAGAATCGATCGAAGTCGCGCGCCACTTCGACGGTTCTCGGGTTCACATCAAGGTGGCGATGCCTACGTCCATTAGTCGTCTTTCGGCTGAAATGATGATGATCGGATCGGGGGGCACGGCAGTGCCCCCGCCAAGTCGAGCGCGAAGCAGACACTGCCGTACCATCCTTTACTGGAACCATTTCGCCGCATTTTCAGGCCCCTATTTGAGAACCTCTGGATAAGACCAGAACGCAGAAATTTTCGTCATCCAGTAAGCTATAATCACATACTTATAATCCAAAATTTCAAGTCTGTAGGTTATTTAGTTCCGAGTTTAAGCGAAAGCAAAGTTTCGCATTTACGACACTCACTCACTCACTAATCATCAAAATAGAACTAGTACTTCCCATAAACTCAGAGTGCTGAAATTTGGTACAGAGTTAGGGTTTAATGGCCACATAAAGGGAAAACTATAAAAATTAGGATAATCGAAGATCTGGAGTACCTGGTGACCCTGATTAGAAAACACAAGAGCCCAACCAAACTATTAGAGATCGACATACCTACCGCCTTTACAAAAAATATTCAACTTGGTGGGCCGCTTCATTTGATGTGAAAAAACTGGCCAAGTGCGAGTCGGACTCGCACAGAAAGGGTTCCGTACCATAAGGCAAAAACGCAGAAAAAAAACACGTTTGTTGTATGGGAGCCCCCCTTAAATATTTATTTTATTTTATTGTTAGTAATTGTTGTTATAGCGGCAACAGAAATACATAATTTGTAAAAATTTCAACTGTCTAGCTATCGCGGTTCTTGAGATACAGCCTGGTGACAGACAGACGAACGGACGGACAGCGAAGTCTTAGTAATAGGGTTCCGTTTTTACCCTTTGAGTACGGAACCCTAAAAATCGAAGGTCTGAAGTATCTGATGAAGAACCCTCAGCTGGTCTCAGCTGTATTAGAGAAATGGTAATGCCCCCTTCTACTATTGGTATTACTACGACGAATAAATAAAAATCGACTGTCATTGCAAAAATCCAGCGTAGTGGGACACATCTTCTAATTTAATCTAGCCTATAGCGTCCCACTGCTGGGCGAATGCCTCCCCTTCTGCTCTTAATACGCATATAAATAAAATTAAAGGAAAACTCTGGATAAGACTAGACCGGCTTTTATACTTATACTTACAAGTTTACAAGAAGAAATAGTCGAACAATTAACTTTATTCTCCTCGAACATTACACAAATTAAATAAACAAAGGAGGATGGACATAAATGTATGGAAGCTGGTACCCGAAAAACATGGCAACCAAACTTGATAATTTATATACAGTTTTAAAGGTCTAATTAGATAAACCAATAGTCGTTAGGGGGGATAGTATCAGTTCGCTGTCCGTTCAGAGATATACAACATTTAAAGGTTAGGTTAGGTTATCGTTAGGTTAGGTCATAAGTAACAATAATAGACTCTTGCTTTATCGTGACGTGACTGAATTTTATCTAAGTACCTTTTTTTTTACTTCGTTTTTCCATTTACACTACGCTGGGGGTCGCGGGAACGTACAATCCTTCCGCAACGCCCTTTTTTTTTTTTTTTTTTTTTTTTTTTTTTACGTGGAGAAATGCTCATGCATTCTGCACTACCACGGGGAGATAGTGCAGTTATGTGGGACTCTAACCCACTAAAACTCCACAGTGTCCTCCTCTGCCGCTTATGGCGGGAACACGGGCACGCGTTAGCACTCATCCGTGAACCCGCCGCGGCTGCCCGTCACCGGACCCTCCTCCGGGGAGTACTCCCCATCACCGGCGCACCAGAACACATAGCACGCCGTGACCACCCCAGGGACCAAACCAGCACATGGGCGCCAGACGACCCCGTCTCTGCCACCCTTGGTCCCCCTGCGACGGGTCAGGTCATTGGCCCCGCCGCCTGCCAATTTTCGGCCGCAGAGGATAGGGAGAGTGGCCAACGTCATACCAACACTCCTCTTCCCCTGCGGCCCCACCGCGTCCGCCATCGAACGGTGGCGACCCCGTCAAGGCCGCGGAAGGTAGGGAGAGCGGCGCACCGTAATACCGGCACTCCTCTCCCGCCGCGGCCTCCAACCCTCAGCCGCGATGCCTCCGGTACGACATCGCGGCCCGCCTCAGTTGCGATGTCGCCCAAGCGGCACCGCAACCTACATGTTGGCCGCTACGTCGTCGGCTTGTCGGCAAAAGCCCTGACGAGCGGCCCCTCCTCGGGTTCCTCTTCGCTTCACCGTGGGTGTCCAAGCCACGGCTACTGAGCCCCCCCGCCTCGACAATGCGGGAACCCACCGGGGGGGTTCCGCAACGCCCTAACCTAACCTTAACCTAACCTACATAATGTTAAAGGTTGTATATCTCTGAACGGACAGCGAACTGCGACTATCCTCCTTAACAACTATTGTTCTACATAATTAGACCTTTCAATCTGTATATAAATTATTTTGATTGGATGTAATTAGTTTTCAACGCCCTAACCTAACCTAAACCTAACATAAATGTTTAATGTTAAAGGTTGTATATCTCTGAACGGACAGCGAACTGGGACTATCCCCATAACAACTATTGTTCTACATAATTAGACCTTTCAATCTGTATATAAATTATTTTGTTTAGATGTAATTAGTTTTCGGGTACCAAAACGCCCTAACCTAACCTAACAGAAACCTAACATAAATGTATAGTGTTAAAGGTTGTATATCTCTGAACGGACAGCGAACTGGGACTATCCCCCATAACAACTGTTACTATTGTTCTACATAATTAGACCTTTCAATCTGTATATAAATTATTTTGTTTGGATGTAATTAGTTTTCGGGTACCAAAACGCCCATCCTCCTTACACTAAAATATTAATTTCGCTCAAAATTTGGTCAAAATATAATGCATTGGATTATGAGTGGCGGTGATACCCGCACATGTCGCTAGATGACGCTGACTGTATTTTAAAACGCGCTTACGTTTGTTTTTCCGATAACCTTTTAATAATTTGATTCACGAATTATTGCCTTTTAAGTCAAAATTTGAGATCATACCCCGGGCATACGTGTACAGAGAACAATTCCCAATCTGTGTGGCGTATGCCCTAACAATTCACAAGAGCCAAGGTCTAAGTCTAAAAAATACCCTCATGGACGCACCTCCATATTCTTTTGTGGCCAAGCCTACGTGGCGCTTTCACGAGTAACCAATATTCATGGGGTGCACATCATAAATGTTGACTTCAAGAGTATAAAAGCTCAAGCTACAGCGATCACCGAATACAACCGGCTTAGGCGTAAATACCGCGCCGATCTTTCAGAAATTAAACCGTCTAAAAGAATAAATAATGAACGCGAATGGGCAATACGAAAAACTGTTGCTACTGTACAAGAATCAGAACCGGAAAAAAAGAAAATAAAGATTTGTAATAATAAAAAAAATACTCCTAAAAAGAAAAAAACTGTGTCTAATAAGAAAATCTAATAAAATAAATCAATATACGTACAAAAAGAATACGTTCGTACGTATACGTTTCTACAAAAAGAAGTGAAATCCCACCAAAAACATTCTGTAAAAAACTAGCCAAGTCTCAATGGAGCTGTTTGTTTATCTCTAAAAAGTAATGAAATCTAGACAAAGTCGTACCAAGTCTAAGGTTCCTTACTGCGATTTCTTTATTATTATAGTTAATGTTGTGTGACTTGGCCGTTGAGGGGTACACAAGGTTACAAAACCAGGTGCTCCATGACACCATTGCACCAATCTGTCGCCAGAACCGCTACCCATTGACGATGGAAAATTGCCACTTGGAAAACGTTGATTCAATAACTAGTCAATTGTAGGCTCGATAAAGCTGCGTATTTCAATAAAACTTATGTATAGGCGAGCCTGAAACAAACAGTATTAAAAATTATTTCCAGTACAGACGGACTTATAATCATTGATAGAAGTCCGTCTGTACGTCTATTTTATGTTAGATCGGTGGTCGATTTGACGCTCCAAAAAGAAGAGAGCAGAAGTCAGCATTGTCAATGCTGAATGCATGTGTTGCAAAATCAACAACAGCCTAAAATGAGACACTAGCGTCCAATTACCAATACCAGTATGGGCTATTATCTCGCTTAACAAACATAGGTAGTAACAACAGATATAACATTACGTGTAAACAAAATTGACTTGTACCCACTAACGTTTATAGAATGTTCAACGGCCAAGTCACACAACATTAACTATAATAATAAAGAAATCGCAGTAAGGAACCTTAGACTTGGTACGACTTTGTCTAGATTTCATTACTTTTTAGAGATAAACAAACAGCTCCATTGAGACTTGGCTAGTTTTTTACAGAATGTTTTTGGTGGGATTTATTCTACTGCATGTTGAATCGAAATACCAGTATTTTAAAGTGCTCTGTGTCGAAATATCACAAAACATGCCATGCGAGATTTCAACTCATGAATTGACCAAATATGCAGACAACTGTAACAACAACTATTACACTGAAATGAATACGTTTTTGCTTGTTTCATTGGTTTCATCACACGTACCTACAGTTCGCGTCAAATAAATTTGCCGCTCTGAAGCTAGGCTCGTTCCTAGCCGCGCCAATCCGCGCCATGCGCGCTGCTGTTTTTAGATTTGTTGCCTACTCTACTTCAGAGCAAACTTCAGAGTGGCAAAGTTATTTGACGCGAACTGTAGATGTGACTTTATGATTTTTTGTTTTCTTTGTTCAATTTAAATTTTTAGGTATTTTTTTGTATATATATATATTGTTGGGAATGAACAGTAGCGAGTAGCATCACCATAGAGTCCATAGTTAAAATATTACTAATCACGATTCACGCCTATAAAAGGAGTGTCAAACTGATGACAGGTCCCTTTTTTCCCGCCAAACGTTGGAGCGTTCACACTCTCAGCTGTGTCATTTTAGCATTAGTTTTTCTCATAATTATTTTTGTATTGTTTTGTTAATATTTTTCGATTGTATTAAAATAGTTCGTAGCCGTTATTTATTTTTTTAATAAAATCCACTTCTGGTTCCTAAAATCAGAAGTGGGATAGGATCTACACACAGCCTGACCGTTTGGACTATCCATTTTTTTTTTTCAAATTTAAATAGGGCGCGACTCGATAATTCTGTAACACTTGTACCGCGCGTAATTTTCTTAAAATTATGGGTAGATCGCGGCGTCTTCGTTCTCGTAGTCGGTCGCGTGATTTTCGTGGACAGGTAAAACATTTCAGTGATAGTGATAGGCGTCGTTCGCGGACTAGGTCACGGTCGCATTCCCGCGTTATACATAGGTCGCGTGCTAGGCATAGTACTAGTCGTAAACATTCTAAGGATCAAAAGTTACAACATTCGTTAGATGTGATCCTGGCGCGATTGAACGTGTTAGAACAAAATAAGGCGCATGCAGATGTCGTCAACAGGGATCCGGTAAGTACTCAACCCTTATTATTCGAAAGTGAATTAAATTGTGATCAGTTGAATAATAGTTCTCCGTCTCGTCCTGAGGAACCTACCGCCCTTATGTCGACACCTGTACGTGTAACTAGTGAGAACCGCGAATTATTGCAAAAGTCTATGCCTAGTACTAGTGGTGTACCTACATAAAAATAATGATTGCCATCCCGCGAGCGATACTTACACGAATTGTACCTTAGTGTTAGCTGAAGCATTAAAATCTGTAATTCCATCGCGATCTCAGTATTACGTTTCGAACTTCGACCCCAGTATTCACAACATAAATTCGTGGTGCGAGGAAGTCGATCTAGCCCGGGATTCGAATGGTTGGAGCGACCGAGAATGTTTGTCACGCGTAGCACAGTGTTTGAAAGGTGACGCTAAAGTTTGGTTAAACGAGTGGGTGACCAACGATCGGTCTTGGACAAATTTTAAGCGAGAATTCAAACCTCTTTGCCCAAGTAAGCTCGATTTTGCTAATATACTTGCCGATGTCATAAATAGCACGTCAGATAAGTTTAGTACGTATGCCGAATACGCTCGTCGATCGTTATTACGGCTTCGCATAGTCAAGGGTTTGAGCGAAGAGTTGATGACAGATATAGTTATTCGGGGTATAGCGGACGCGCAGGTGAGGGCTGCAGCAGCAAACGCCAACTTAACTGCTGATAGTTTAGTTTCGTTTCTATCGATATACACCAAGCCTAGCCGCGGTAAACAAGATCATCGCGTACCAACATTCAAACGGCGTGATGATGCGAGTCAACCTAAGATCAAATGTTTTAACTGTGGGCAAACTGGACATAAAAGTTATCGTTGTCAAAAAAAGAAACCGCGTGTTGACAAACCGGAGGAAAAATCACATTCAAGTTCAAATACATCAGTCCCATGTACTTTTTGTAAAAAGCTCGGACATGATGAAAGTAAGTGTTTTGCAAAAGAACGATCGGGAAATCGTAACGCACGTAACATCAATCTTTGTAACGAAGTTGATCAGTCTTTAGTAAATTCTCATAAGAGTAATGACATTACTACGGCAGTAGTCCAAGGCATCCCGGTCGACGTACTAATTGATAGCGGTGCAATGAATACTTCTTTGATTTCTGATAACGTTTTAAAATACCTGTCATGCCAATCAAAGACTAGACGTTACGTACTTAAAGGCATCAGCGAAAAGGAAATAGTTTCAACTTCTTACGTTACTTTGACCGTTGAGCTCCCCGAAATATCCATTGAAGCTGATTTCGTAGTTGTACCTTCCTCATGTATGTTTACATCTTTAATAATTGGAACCGACATACTTAACCGCGATGGCGTAACCTATGTACGTACGAAAGACAGGCAGTACCTAACATTATCTAATGCTACTAAGACTTCATCACGTCAAGTGAACGCCATTATTACAGACGCCAATGTTGTTACGCCTCTTAAAGGTAAACATAAAGAGTTACTCATGTCTATCATTAATGACTTTTCGGAGTACCTAATTTCTGGAACTGCGAGCTCTACTGTTACCACTGGCGAAATGCACATTAATTTAACAAGCCCAACGCCAATTGTCTACCGTCCGTATAAACTGTCCTATCAAGAAAAACTAAAAGTACGAGACATAATTAAAGATCTTCTTGATAAGGGGATAGTGAGGGAGTCACAGTCAGAGTATTCAAGTCCTATAATTTTAGTGAGGAAAAAAGACGGCACGGATAGAATGTGCGTTGACTTTCGGGCATTGAATCAAATTACAATTAAAGATCGTTATCCGATGCCATTGATCGATGACCATATTGATAGGTTGGGTAGTTTTAAATATTTTAGCTCATTAGACATGGCAACTGGTTTTCACCAAATTAGAATCCATGAGGCCTCAATACACAGGACAGGTTTCGTCACCCCCGAAGGCCATTACGAATTTGTTAAGATGCCATATGGTCTGACGAACTCTCCCATCGTATACCAGCGGATCATTAATAAAACTCTAAATAGCTTTATAGAGGCGGGTAGTGTCCTAATTTATGTCGATGACGTTTTATTGATGAGCCATACGGTGGAGGAAGGCCTTGAACTCCTTAGGAAAGTGCTTCACACGCTCTCGACATCAGGTTTTTCTATTAATTTGCGTAAATGCACATTCGTTACAACCGAAGTGGAGTATCTAGGCCGGGTGGTTAGTCAGGGTCAGGTAAGGCCGAGCCCTCGCAAAGTAGAAGCCTTGGTAAACAGCCGTTCGCCACAAAACGTCAAGCAAGTCCGACAGTTCTTAGGACTAGCTGGATACTTCAGGCGGTATTTAAAAGGCTTTGCAGTCAAAACCGCTTGTATATCCAAACTTACCAAAAAGAATGAAAAGTTCACATGGGGACCAGAACAAGAGAAGGCTCGCCAGAGGATCATCGAGTGCCTGACGAGTGAACCCATTTTGGTCATATTTGATCCTAGCTTAGCCACGGAAGTACACACTGACGCGAGCAGTGCGGGGTACGGTGCTGTTCTGATGCAGTCATCTACAGATGGTAACAAAAGAGTCGTTGAATACTTCAGCAGGGTGACACAGGCTGCGGAGTGTAAGTATCACTCTTACGAGCTGGAAACGCTGGCGGTAGTTAAGGCACTTCAACACTTCCGACACTACTTGGTTGGGTTGCAATTCAAAATATTCACTGATTGCAACGCTCTAAAGGCTACCGAGCGCAAAAAGGACCTACTACCCCGTGTGGCTCGTTGGTGGGTATACTTACAGGACTTCACCTTCTCCATCGAGTACAGAAAAGGCATAAATATGTCTCATGCTGACTATTTAAGTCGCAACCCAGCTCCAGCCCATGTATGCAATATCAAAAAGCCTCGTAACTGGGCTCAAATAGCTCAAGCTGCCGATGGTGAGACTCGTGAGCTGATTCAACAACTGGAAAGTGGAAGCTTGGATTCTAATCGGTTTGTACGTCAAAACGATCTTTTATGTTATCGCTACAGTCCCGTTGGTGAGACATCTCGCCTTCTGTGCTACATACCGAAGGGGCACAGGCTAAGCCTATTAAGAGTGTTTCATGATGAGCACGAACATATATGTGCAGAGAAGACGCTAGATCTCATTTTGAAGCATTTTTGGTTCCCCGGATTACGGAAATTTGTGAGTAAGTACATCGCTCACTGTCTCATATGCATCTCGAAGAAAAGAGTACCCCGTGCACCACATCAAAACATCACATCGTGGGAAAAACCTGAAGTACCGTTCGACACAGTGCATGTGGATGCTCTGGGGCCACTACCGGAGTCCAGAGGCTACAAGTTCATTCTCATCATGGTAGACAGCTTTACCAAGTACTGTCTTCTTTATCCGATCTATCGACAGGATACTAGCGAACTCAAACGGGCCATGACAAACGCGATCTCCTTGTTCGGTGTGCCCAGACTATTGGTGACGGACCGTGGGCGTATGTTTGAATCTGGTGAGTTTGTCAATTGGATGAAAGGATTGGGATCAGAGCTGCACCACATCACAGCTGAGATGCATCAGGCTAATGGACAAGTAGAGCGCTATATGAGAACTGTCCTTAACATGGTAAGGATTGAAGTCAATCATAGGAGTGCTGAATGGTCTGAAACTGTGTGGAAGCTGCAACTTGTTCTGAATATTACAAAACAGAAGACTACACAGTTCTCCGCTTTAAATCTCTTAATTGGCACTGATGCAACAACGCCCGTTATCCGCTCTCTAATCCGTGATATAGCAGTCGACGGATCACCACCAAACCGTGAAGCTTGGCGAGAGATTTGTAGAAGCAGAGCTATCGAGTTGCTGAAACAAAACCAAGTTCAGCAAGATCAGCGTGTCAACCGGAACAGGCGTCCTCCTCGTGTGTTTAAGGTCAATGACCTTGTCTTCGTCATTAAATATTCTCAGTCCACAGGAAAGCTAGACCCAGGAATACGCGGACCTTACCGAGTTATTAAGGTTCTGCCAAGCGGACGCTACGAACTGAAGTTACTCAGTGGAGCTTACGGAAAAATTAGTCAGGCTGCGGCTGAGTATATGGTACCCTGGCGAGGGGAGTGGTGCCCTGAAACCTGTACAGCGTTCTTTGAAAGTGAGTGTTTGCACATATTTATGTTGCGTATCTGGTTAAGTCTGATGTTTATCTACTTGACTGTGTTACTCGTAGAGACCCGATGTAGTTGTTACTGGGCCCGTGTCGATAAACGATCCGATGTAGATGTTACTGGATCTGTGCTGATAGATGATCCGATGTAAGATGTTACTGGATCAATATCATTGGAGACCCGATGTAGATGTTACTGGGTTGGTGTTGTGTAATGGTCCGATGTAGATGCTACTGGATCTGTGCTGATAGATGATCCGATGTAAGATGTTACTGGATCAATATCATTGGAGACCCGATGTAGATGTTACTGGGTTGGTGTTGTGTAATGGTCCGATGTAGATGCTACTGGATCTGTGCTGATAGATGATCCGATGTAAGATGTTACTGGATCAATATCATTGGAGACCCGATGTAGATGTTACTGGGTTGGTGTTGTGTAATGGTCCGATGTAGATGCTACTGGATCACTTAACTGACACACTGAGGCAGGTTTATTCTGTAAGGCCTGTGGCAGTGTGTATAGGAACTTGCCCTTGCAGCAAAAGGTTCCTGAATCGCGCGCAACGGTGACTTCGACCCTGTATGGTTTGTGTTTTTAAGCGAGACGTCTCCATAAATGGTGATTTATAGTTGAGGATGGATGAATCTTCGAATTACCTACCATTTTTGTGAGATGGAAATGAAATGTGACATATGAATTAGCTGACTGAGAGATGAATGCTTGAGTTGCCTACGAAGTTGACTTTCAGGTGTTTTTTTATATTTTTGTTATGGCTTTCAGATGAATCTGATGAAGAAATAAACGGTGAACATGATGCGCTGCCTATACCAGCACCCAGCTCCAGATCGGATGCAGTCGAGGACGACGCTCAATCAGGAGAGGCCGTGTTGGGAATGAACAGTAGCGAGTAGCATCACCATAGAGTCCATAGTTAAAATATTACTAATCACGATTCACGCCTATAAAAGGAGTGTCAAACTGATGACAGGTCCCTTTTTTCCCGCCAAACGTTGGAGCGTTCACACTCTCAGCTGTGTCATTTTAGCATTAGTTTTTCTCATAATTATTTTTGTATTGTTTTGTTAATATTTTTCGATTGTATTAAAATAGTTCGTAGCCGTTATTTATTTTTTTAATAAAATCCACTTCTGGTTCCTAAAAATATATATACTTTATTGTACACCACAAAAATACATAACATGAAAAAAAGATACATCAACATTACAAAAAAAAAAAAAAACAAGAGATTACCTATATAATTAAAAAAGAAAGCCGACCCCAACATAGTTGGGAAAAGGCTAGACAGATGATGATGAAAACAAGAGAATAACATATTATATTTTATAATAATCTCTTGTATAAAAGTCCGAGCTGTTAGTTCGAGTTTTGGAAACCACACTTCGTAAAGAAACGTAAAAACAGAATCTGTCACGGGCTCACTGCTCACTCACGGAGTCACGGCTGTCAAAATGAAATGTCAAATTGCGACAACTTGGACGTTGGTGATGTGTTTCAATCAGTAGAATCAGAAATAAATCGTGTTAATTAAACAATTTACTATGTCATTGCCTTCCCATTAGACTGATAGTGAACTAAAATAATGAATTTCAACGCTTCCAGAAACGGTAAGAGGTTTTTTCTATGTAAACAACATTGTCACCTGTTACCGACATGCTCGGGCTTTAACTAACAATTGCTCGTAAAGTTCTCATTACATTCAAGTGAACTGATCACACTAGGTCTTTCTTAACACCTTCTACACATTAATCTTCTCTAGTGACCTAAATCTTATGGTTAAATTCTATATTTACGACTGCATCACAAGCCTTGTTTTATACTGTTGCTGAATAACAGCAGTCCTTATTTAGTCAATTAGCTCTAACTATGTAGTAGTGTATGTACACAGTTGTAGTTCTCTAACTTTCTAACTAACAGCTCTGCCTTATTCTTTCCATGAGGCATAAAATAAAGCAATTAAAATAATTGGTATTTTACAATGTTTGTTTGCAGTGGGTCAGGCGGGCGGGATTCGTAAGGCGAAGCGCGTGAGTGATGTAGCGGCGATGGGGGTGCCGTCGCCGAGCCCCGCCTTCAGTCCGGCACCTCCAGCTTACACTCCTGGGTACCAACCCGCAGGACCCCCACCTCCATACCAAGAAGGAATCCAATTAGACACCTCACAGGACTTTGGCGCTCCTGCTGCACCAACTGGAAGTAAGTTTGTTTTGTTACTACTTATTATAAACCAGCACAAATTCTGAGATATTTAAAACTAGCATTGCCCTGCAGTTTCACCTGCATAAGTTTCGATCTCTGATGAATGTCTGTGTGGTGCCGGACTTAAAGAATAGCACCACCCCATGCTTCCCGTGGGTGTCGTAAAAGGCGACTAAAGGTCGTACCGGAGAATGGGCAGCAGCATTCTCTATACATTCCACCACCATACCATACTGCGATCGCCAACCCGCCTGCCAAGCGGGGCGATTATGGCAAACCCCCCCAAGATGCAAGAATGACAAGCACAAAAACTCTTGAAGTGGAGGTGCTTGGGGGAGGCCTATGTCCAGCAGTGGACGTCTTTTGGCTGATATGATGATGAAGTTTCGATCATAAGATCCCATGGGAATATCGGGATACAAACTATTTATGTCCTTTCTCGGGACTCAAACTTTATACCAAATTTCATCTAAATCGGTTCAGCAGTTTGAGCGTGAAGAGGTAACAGACAGATAGACACACTTTTGCATTTATATTATTAGTATGGATTGCTGTAGCTGAATTTCTTGCAATAAAACACACAGCTGTTTTGGTCTGTAATAAGTGATTATGCTTTGTATCTTTTGAACTTATTTTACAGAATTCAATAATTTACAGAATGTTTTAGTTAAGTATGCCATCATTCCAATATTTTTACCCATTATCAGATGTACCTTTACCTTACCTTTTACATACACAATCTTAGGATAATTTCATTTAAAAAAAAACCTGTAAACAGAGAAGATGGTTTTATAATGTTGAAAATATTTTGTGTTTCAGATTTTGGTTACATGGGTGGATACCCGCAGTCTCCAATGCCAAACCCAGCACAACTAGGTTCAATGCTGCACCAGCCTATCGTACAGGTAACTTGCATGTGTGTTTTAATAAAAGTAGAACCAACCTGTCATAGGCAGAAGTTCAAAAAGCTTAAAGTCAAGTAGGTGTTTGATATGTGAAACGGATTTGAAGTGAAGAAAAGTGTTTTCGTCTGAGTATCAAATGTCATATGAAAGATTTGTTAATTATTCTGCTGCCAAAGGTTGCAAACAAAAACCATCAACCAGAATGATATTTAACACCAGATTAAATTAGAGGTCAGCTCCACCATTATTTTGATGTAGTAAGAATTCACCGTCATCTTCCTCAAAACTACAGCAACGATGACACATCTATCATAAATTCACTCATTCATTCCCTGACGCTCAGCCAACACCCTTGGGTCTAGACGCATGTTCGTATTGTACAAAAGTTCCATATATAACGAAAGTCAGCACTAAGGTAGAATTTTTGAAAATAAATCCCCTAATGGTGCTAAATAGGTGAAGAAAGTTCATAGGGAACTTTTTCCGATGGGAAATCCTATTGAGGATATAGCTTAAACACAATACAGTAGTCCGTAACCCTTTCCTCCACTAGTCTATTAGCCTCCCCCTCTCCCCGCAGGACATGGCGCTGCAGTACGGCAACCAGCTGGCGGCGCAGGGCCGCGAGGTGGTGCAGCGCGAGATCAACAAGTACGTGCCCGTGTCGCGCCTGCGGTACTACTTCGCAGTAGACACGAGATACGTGCTGAGGAAGTTGCTTCTCATCATGTTCCCTTATACACATAAGGTTAGTACTAGATTGGTACTAGTTTATTAAGTTTAAGTATTCATCGGATACAATGTTTCACAACACAACACGGATCTATTCTGTTATTCTCTGAACGAATTCACAAAGAATGCATTGTTTGTAAAAAGTTACAAAATGTAATTATTGTAAAAAATTAAAAGTTGTATTAAGAGTTAGAAGTTTACTGTTACACTATCACAGTAGGTTACTCTGTAATGAATGATAGATGTAATAGGGCAGGGATGGCGAACCAATGGCACGCGACAAAATAATTTGCGCACGGCATCAATTTATTTAGAAATATATTTACATTAAAAAACATATAAATCTGATTGCGCGCGGCTACGACAGGCGCTTCGATTTCGGCTATCGTTGCCGCGTAATTTATGCAAGGAAAAATGTGAACTTAATATAAATTGTTTGGTATTATTATTGAACAAATCACTTAAAAAAAAAAAAAAAACTAATTGTGAACTTGTTAGTGCTCATGACTGTACTTACGACCCGGTGAAGCTGATTCACCGCCACATTCCTGAAATATTTGCTAACATAAACTGTTTATGTCCAGGAGTGGATGGTGAAATACGACCAGGACACGCCGGTGCAGCCTCGGTACGACATCAACGCGCCGGACCTCTACATACCCTCCATGGGCTACGTCACTTACGTGCTGCTATGTGGCTTCATGCTAGGTAGGTGATGGTCACCGACGCGACGTAGCCCGTAGAATTGCCAAACTTAAGTGGCAGTGAGCACATTGCTCGCACAACAGATGGCCGATGGGGCCGAAAGGTACTGGAGTGGTGACTGCAAGACGTAAGACTAAGACGGCTGAAGATGTAGCATTAGAAGGAGGACTGATGACCTTGTGAAGGCCATAGGAATCCTCCGGATGCGAGAAGCACAGAACCGGCCGATGTAGCGACGCTTTGGGGTGGCCTATTTAGATATGGTCAGAAGAGGACGTCATTCGGCTGATCTCTGAAATGATGATAATGATTAACAGATAATCAAGTGATGGTATCCTGATATTCATATTGTCAGCACTCTTCTGGGTTATTAAAAATCTGTATTTCACAACAATGTATGAAGTTGTTGTATATTAAATTGTTGTTTTACTAAAATTGTTATCACCACAGGAAATATCGCGGCTCGGTATTTGATAGATAAGGTCAAAAGTTCACATTACGATGGAAAGAGTTTATTATTAAAGTGCAGTAAGTTATGTGCTTTTGGAGGCCTATGTCCAGCAGTGGACGTCTTTCGGTTGAAATGATGTTTTTTTCTTCCAATTTTATCATGCGATCAGTCTTCCAGACTATAAGCAGATGAGATGGCTCCGTCGGCGTGTGGGGCACCACTCCCATTGCAGTTTGCCCTATCTTTTCAAGTCACTCTTCGGACTGACTGTTCTGGTCGAAAATGTCCCTCCGCTTTTTTAATCGGCGGATGCTTTCTGGAATAGTAAGCTGCCCCGCAAGCAAGCTTATGATGCTTAAGCAGTCGGCATTTGTAGTTGTCTCCATGTGTATTTATCTCCTCTTTCACCATCGGAATATTGAGAATTGCATGGATATCTGTTGTCTTGACAAACCATGGTGCGATGGATATTTGTTTAAGGATGGAAGTTTGTGCCCTTTGCACTTTCATTTTGTTGGAGGCACTGGCTGATCCTTAAAGTTGGATGCCATAGGTCCAAATTGGCTTTAGTATGGTTTTGTATATTAGGAGTTTGTTGTCTATAGTCAGTTGTGAGTTTCTTCCCAGTAGCCAGAATAAACCTCTGTATTTCAGATTCATTTCTTCTCTTTTTGTTTCGACATGTTTCCTCCATGTGAGCCTTCGGTCAAGATGCATGCCCAGATACTTCACTGACTCGTGGTGTGGGTTGTTAGCTAGTTGACTACCGTTTAGGGTGATCGGGTCACAATCATTTTTACGGAGTGTAAATGTGATATGCACGGATTTGGATTCGCTGGCGGCAATTCTCCATTTGGCGAGCCATTCTTCAGTTTCGTTTAAACTGGTTTGCAATTTGCGAGATGCTTGTGTTGGACATTTGTGCGAGGCAAGTAGGGCAGTGTCATCCGCGAAAGTGGCAATTGTGATATCAGAAATTTGTGGCAAGTCGGAAGTAAACAGGGTGTACAATACGGGTCCAATAACCGAGCCCTGTGGTACTCCTGCGGATATTTTGTAGAATCTCGAGGTGGATTGATTTTCTCTTACTTGAAATATTCTGTTGGTAATGTAGGATTTTAATACACCATAGAATGTATGTGGTAATAAGGTTTTTATTTTGAATAACAATCCTTTGTGCCAGACTCTGTCGAAGACTTGTTGTATGTCGAGAAAAGCAGCCGAGCAGTCTCTTTTTTCTCAAAGGATCTCCTAGCCATTTTGTTCGGTTACATGCCGTCATTGGTGCGCAAGCACACCGCCGACGACAATCGGGCGCCGAAGGCTCGCCCTCGCGCTTCATACTTGGCTACTACAGGTCGCGAGGTAGATGGAGTGTGTGAAGCTCGTAACGGACCGCAGCATTGCCCAGGAGGGACGTGCCACAAAGATTGAATTATGTGGGTTCATCACTAGACCGCGGCGGCAGACTAGCGATGGCATGGTGAGCGCCTAATACCCGAGCTTCACACACCTAGGCGTGCGCTGTTGGCAGCTTAGCATTTTCTAGGTGCGAGTGCCCTGGCCGAAAACCCGCCCCACTAAGACCTACACCGACCCTAACCCCACCAGGCTGAAATGATGATGATGAAGTTATGTGGATGTGTAGCGGTACTCAGTAGTCTGAGTAATAGTATAGTACGCCAGAGGTCGCGGGGTTCGAAACCAGCTCGTGTCTTATTATTAAAAGCTCTTACAAATAAACAAATAAAAACAATCAAAAATATTATGATAAACATTCTGTGTGATTTTGATGACTAAGTGATAAATCTTTTCTTATCAGACGTAACATTATCTTCACACGTAAAATTTTTGGTGCCAACTACATATTATAGGAGCTGTGATGACCCAGTAGAAACGCCGCGACTTACGAGTTGTAGGTCGGAGGTTCGAACGCAGACAGGCGCTTTACAATGTGTAAATTAATTTATCACCTCTACTCTCAAAACGGTCAAGGAAAACATCGTGAGGAAACCGACATGTCCGAGAACCAAAAGTTCGAACACATGTGACATCTACCAACCCGCACTGGGTCCGCGTGGTGGAATATAGCCCCCTCCCTCTCGAAGACAGGAGGCAGGAGGCCTGTGTCCCAGTTGCGGGAACATTATAGACTGATTGTGCTTATGCTACATGTTATAATGGGTGTAAACACAATGTGTTGCGTATGTTACATTGTGCGCTACCGCTGTTTACCAGCGATATTATGTTATTTGGCGCAGCCGTGAGGCACATATTCCTGCTATATGCATGTTATGGTTTGTTCCAGGTCTCCAACACCGCTTCTCCCCCGAACAGATAGGCATGCAGGCCTCCTCAGCGCTCGCCTACATCATCTTCGAGATGATAATGTACCTGGTGACGCTGTACGTGACCAACACCAGCACTCACCTGAAGACCCTGGACCTGCTGGCCTTCTCGGGGTATAAGTACATCATCATGATCGGCAGCCTCTTAGCCGGGCTGACGCTGGGCAAGACGGGGTACTACTGCAGTCTTGTATATACTAGCTTTGCGCTGTCTTATTTTTTGGTGAGTTGTTTTTTTATTAATTATGGTTTAGCATAAGCATAACATCATAAATGTAGATATAGGAATAGGTCACAATCACACTAATATTATAAAGGCGAAAGTTTGTGAGTGGGGGTGTGTTTATATGTTTGTTACTCTTCACGCTCAAACGGCTGGACCAATTTTGATAAAATTTTGTATGGAGGTAGCTGACACCCTGGATTAACATATAGGCTACTTTTTATCCCGATATTCCCACGGGATCGACATTTACGCTGGTGAAACCGCGGGTAAACCGGGATCGAACCCAAAACCCCATGCGCAGCAGTATTGCGACCTCTAAATCAACGAGGCTGTCATTACGTTGTTTTATTTATGACTAAAATATTATCGAGATAAGTCATTTATTGAGAGCATCAACACAAAACACAAGAGCACTTAGAGCAGTTTTATGGATAAAAATAAATGAAAAAATAAAACCTATAGCGCTAAAAGTTTCTTTAGGCGCGTGGCCAATATCGGAACTAACGCCGCCATTTTTTTTTAATACAATTCACAAAACAATTGCACAAAACTCAAAGACAAATGTTTACCAACAGCGCTCCCAGTTAAAATTAGTTGAGCGCCATAAGGTCCTTGTAGCAGTGTATACAATTTGCTGAGGACTAATCTACTTTGACGTATAAACTATTTTCCAGGTAAAAACACTGCGACTACAGCTCCTGTCGGGCTCGCACGCACCAGAGCAACAACAAGCCGCATACGGCTACACTCCAGGCTACTCGCCCAACCCGTACGCAGAGAACTGGAACAAGCCAGCCGCCGGCGGCACCAAGCGGAGAGTGTACTTCCTGCTGTTCGTGGCCATCACGCAGCCGCTGCTGTCCTGGTGGCTCACGTACCACCTCGTGCCGTCCGCTGCGCCCGCGCCGGCCTAGCAGCGACCTCGAGGCACTTAGATACTTAGCCGTCGGCGCGGGATCTCACTGTTCTTTGTAAATGAATCTTATCGTTTATTGCTTTTTATTCAGAGGTAAAAGGGCTATGGACCGTACGAGTATTGAGTATCTCGTGGGTGCAAATAAATTATTATAATTAATTGTGATTTTAAGCCTGTTTTGTCTTTATCCGGACTAAACTATTGGCAATACATTTTGCGTCCCAGTGCCAACTTTTAGCTTACGAAAAATCATGTCTCATACTCTTTTGATTTATTTTAATAAGATAAATTTTATTAAGATTAATAATAACTTAATTACGGAATAGTTGGAGCCCGCTGCTGCGTAAGTAATGCTGATACATCGTGTTACAATCGTCACGCATTTACTTTCATTCGACTCGACTCGGGAACGAACCTGTGACCCCATGTGTCAGCATCCTAGTCTGAAACAAATTGTGAGAGTTGTGTAAATACAAATATTATATTGATTTTATACCTGCTTCGTTTACTGTTAGATTTGTAACATTTACTACCCTCAACTTTTAGAAAAGTTTTCGTAACGCTAACTTGTGAAGACGATCTAAAATTAATGTATTTTACGAAGCATCTACAAC
Organism: Oligia fasciuncula; assembly: GCA_963082905.1. Lineage (NCBI taxonomy): Eukaryota > Metazoa > Arthropoda > Insecta > Lepidoptera > Noctuidae > Oligia > Oligia fasciuncula. Next base: position 20,252,422 of record OY720402.1, on the reverse strand, counting down.
ATACAACACTGTGTTACATTTCAAAGTAACCGTGAACATGCTACAAACATATTCACTCAAAATTGAAACTATTTTATATGACGATAAAGTTTAAAGTTCCAAAACAAAGATGCAAAATATGTTTAAATAAAAATGAATCTTATTTCTTTCAAAATGAGAATCATATTAGGAATCTCTAGATAATATATATTTACGAGGGGTAGATAATGTTACAAGAAATCAAAGCGGCCCAACCCGCCCGGCTCATATTAAACAAAAGTGGTCCGACTTGCAACGTTCGGCACGCGTAGCATGACCACCATAGTAACGGGTTTTGTCAACGGACGAATACACAAAATGACAGATTGTAGAGACATTTGTAAAGAAATCTGTCATTTTGTCTATTCTTCCGTCGACTAAAGCCAACCGTCGACTAACCCGCCCGCACCCGGACGCTTGGGTGTATAGACACCATTACCTTCGATTCGATGGAATTCATCAATACATACGAAGTGACCAGAATAACTTGATGTTCCATGGTGATGCTTGTACAATACAATGTCAAATCATTATTTAGTTTCCTGTTCCACCGTGTCTCAAGTTTTACTGGTCAACCCGTAACATACCTTCCGTCTGTCCGGGCTACTACCACGGTGTGACAATATTCCCACATCTGCAGTACCTCGCCGTAAATATCACATCGACTATTAGAATAAGTTCGGCTTTGTAAGACGTCGTCTTTGTCACTCATACAAAGAAAGAAACGAAGGAAAATATTTTATTTGGGAGACGCACAGGAAAAAAAAGCATTTAAAACTAACAAAATTAACATAAAAAAAAGTTTTAAAACTAAAACCGGACTACTTAAAAGGATGAAACAAGAAAGTACCTTCCCGTGGTCGCATGCCGCTGTACTAACATACTTAAGCTATGGTAGCATGCGACCACGGGAAGGTACTTTCTTATTTCATCCTTTTCAGTAGTCTTGTTTAAGTTTTTTTATTTTTTATTTAATTATTTTGTGGCTTCATTCAGTAATATTTACTTCGAGAAAAGGATGGTACGGCCGTGCCGCTTTTTGCTCGACTTGGCGGGGGCACTGCCGTGCCCCCCGATATTTTTGAAACGTGCTAATTAAGCCCTTTCATTTGATACCCCACAAGGCAGCATCCCAAAATAAATTCATTTTTAAATTCATTACTGTATGTGCTCTAAAGGATCCTCTAATATTGAATTTAGTGTGACGTCACATAGCCTATAACTAGAGCGGAGGGTCAAGACGCTTCTAACGATACCTCATTTGTCAAGTTATTATAGGTACTTTTGAAGTTATGAGGGGACAGATGAACATACATATTATATACATACATACTGGTCAAAATCATAACCCTCCTTTTTGCATCGCCGTACTCGGGTAATAAAAATTAAATAGGTCTTTCTAGAGCTCGTTGTGTGTTATTTACGTCCGGGTAGCAACCTACCGGGATCTTATGTTAGTAAATAAGACACGTAGCTGTCTGCTTACCTAGAGACGTATATAAGGGATCAAGATATTTGTATTGTTGTGCCAATATTATATTTATTAATATAACCTAGCAGGAGTATGTGTGGACCTGTCAATAATCAACAAGAGGGGCAGACAACACGAAAAATAGTATTAACATCATTATTCCAATGCGAAAACGGGATGGTGCTATTGGCCTTGTATAGCTCCGTCTCTCTCTCACACTGGAAAAACGCTGACATTGATACGTCATAGAAAGGCCCGTGTATTAAGCTAGTAACAGGAAAAGTGAAGGCAGAGAATATATCCATGCATATTATATACAAAATATTTCGTAGAAAGTTATGATAAATTCAGTTTTTTTTATAAAAAATATCTTTTAGGCTGTTGTCACCTAGGTAAGCACCAAGCTAGGTTTATTGAATACTACCGGTTAATCTCCTAAAATATTACTTTATGAAAGTGCTTATAATTATGAAACTTATAATTTATACAGGATGTTGTTTGAATGAGGACAGAGGCCATGGGACCAGCTTTGAAATATGAATAAAAAAACCGGTTAAGTGCGAGTCGGACTCGCACACACAAAGGGTTCCGTACCAGAAGGCAAAAAACGCCGAAAAATCGCGTTTGTTGTATGGGAGCCCCCCTTTTTATTTTATTCTGTTTTTAGTATTTTTGTTGTTATAGCGGCAACAGAAATACATCATCTGTGAAAATTTCAACTGTCTAGCTATCACGGTTCATGAGATACAGCCTGGTAACAGACAGACAGACGGACAGTAGAGTCTTAGTAATAGGGTCCCGTCTTTACCCTTTGGGTACGGAACCCTAAAAATTCTCTGTTCCTTACGCGATCGTGAATGTGAAATGTAAGGGACAGTAGATTTCAGAGGTGGTCCCATTGTAAAAGTTGCTCATTTTCATGAGTACACACTCCCTCGTTTAACCTAACATCCTGTATAAATGCCCTCTATATGGCGACCGAGAACTATTCCTTACAGCCGAGCTGTATGCGTGCAATGAGCATGTATTTTGTACTAATTCAATGCAATATTAAAGGCTAGTTTTTTAAGGAACGTGCTTTTATTTTTGTACCTTCTGGATCATTCATGTTATTTACACCATTACATATTTGAATTCATAATCTGAGATGATTATAAAGTTTTGGTTTTGGAACAGCAATGTCACACATAACAAAGATCATATTAATACCTACAATAATTTTATTATTACTAAGTAATGGTCAATCAAAAATCAACTTTACAATACATAAGACTATGGAAGATCTAGCCTTAGCCTTTTCCCAACTGTGTAGTGGCTATTCAGTTTAACCGGATGCAGCTGAATACCAGTATTTTACCTGGAGCGACTGCCTATCTGACCTCCACCACCCAGTTACTATGTAGTACGATACCCCTTGGTAAGACTGGTTGTCAGACCCAGGCTTCTGATGACCCGTAGCGACAGTCACAGATCCGAATGACAGCCGGAACCAACGGCTTAACGTGCTTTCCGAAGCACGGAGGGGTGAGGGGTGTTGGTATGCAAAGATAGCTTAACCAGATCGCTCGACCCGTGCAGCTGTTATTACTTAGCCAAAAGCCCCACATAAGAGTACGGAAGATATTTGAGTAAATAGGCACTGACATGTAAATTATTTGAAGGATTAATTGTGAATTGAAGTACTTGTAACAAAATAATTATACTAAGGAAATGGTTTCCCTAGAACGTATTAGAAGAGTACCGTCTACCAAGAGTACCAAGTAGTATTCAGTGTTCATGTTGAAATAGGCGACACAACTCTAACTTTGTCTCAGTTATAACGCAAACACGTAGACATTAGACCCACGTCTTCTGGTGGACGTACCTATTAGGCAAAGTTAACAGGCACTTAGGTAACTAACAGCAGGTGGCTGAGACGTCCTCAAAATACTTATCCACCTTTTTTGGCCTTATGGACAGATGTGCCTATTAGATTGTAAATGCATAAACAAACGGTCTTCATATGTAAAAACACCAGCACCGATAACTCACACACTCATAAAAGAAGGTACAGTCAACAAAAGAGATAAGTATGCAGGATGGTCGAATGTAATTGAAGTTTAGTAAAAAAGCGATGGATGTTCTCGAATAAAATTTTATTTTATTTATAGAAAACAAACAGCTCATTTATCAAATTAAATTTCAGCCGATAACATCCATCGGTTTCTTACTAAACTTCAACTACCTATATCCGACGATCCTGCATACTTATCTCTTTTGTTGAACATAAAAATACCTACCTAATTAGCAAGTAGTTACTACATTTATTAGAAACAGCAGCTTTACGAATGTGCATGTGTGATCGAAACAAAACAAAATTAATTTACAGTTTCATAAATAAAATACGATTATTTTGTTACAAGCGCGGCTGCATTTAAACTGATTCGAGAGGTCCGGGGGGTTGAAGGCTGGATTCGAAATGTCTTCGCTAAGCTAAGCCCCCTTACATCGCCTTAGTAAAGTGAAACTGATAGCACAGCATAATTGATAGTAACACACATAACGCGCTCGCTACGTGCGCTGGTGGGTCAGCACAACGAGGTCGCGGGTCGCGCTTCACACGCGTTAATTGTGAAACTGTTAACCATACGATGCGTTGCGTACACCTGCGATTTATACCACACAAGAAGTTACCAAGAGGAAAATTCAAATGTTCACAATCAATACTCAGCCGTAAATTGCCGCTTGCAATGTTGCTTGACTGCTTGTATATCTTCTCTTATGACTACGGTGCCTGAAAATGGTCACAAGGCGTATGGGATGCCTGAAGGGCCATGATATGACCAAGTCATGGCATGTTCTTTACGCCATGGATCGAAGCATAGCATACCTAACCAATTCAGTAATTTTTTTAGTCGTTAGGTCAAAATAACATGTACCTAAATCCTTGTAAAGTACGTAACTCAATGATATCGTGTCATCAAGATTTTTCAAAATAATCCCCAGAACACAACCATTAACCGAAATTGGTTTGATTGCGATAATTTGGCAACTCAGCCCACGGCATGGTTCGTGAGCGTGACTCGTTCAAACTCGGCCGACACGCACGGAGCTGCGCCCTGCGTGCCACTCGAGACTGAGGTGAAGGCGTGGCGGCTGCCGGTGCCGGCAATCACCACGAGGTTACCTTGTCTGTAATAGCTTATGGAATGCTCACTCAATAAAGTCATATTGAGGTTTTATTGTTTTAGCTAGGTTTTTTTGAGGCATCTCAATTTTGACTGTCGTTAAGTTTTCTAGGTATCTACCTGACTACCTATCTTGGCTATCTTTAATACCTACGGTGAGTGACAAAAGCCTGTTTTATTTGACAAAGGCACCTATAAATGTATTCCTAGTGTTAGTGAAAAGGAGCATTATGTGTAGGTAGCAGGACTGCTGGACCGGTCGCGAAGCTTTATAGCCACCTGAAAGGGTTAGGGGTCGTTCGGCCCACTATGAAACTGGGACCGCGGACCAGTTATCCCTTTTAAAAATTGATAATGGTTAACTGGGCCTACATCGGTTTTGCTTTCAATCAAGCGAAGAGGGTGCGAATCCTAGATATCTCGGTTCATAGGAAGCACTGTTGACAGAGATCTCTGTTCATAGATAGCACTTCTTGCAGGAAACTTTGTTCATTCCACTGTTTCACCTTGGTTCACTGAAATTAAGCGCCTTTGGTTCACGGAAACCAATTAGATCATTATTTTTAAGTAAGCTGTAGGTATTCCCATTCGCTCGCTCTTGCATCCTATGTCGACGGAGGCACGCTTCGCGGGGCTCCTATTTCTGTGTAAAGGGTTTAAAGTAACCTAACCAAGCCTAACCTCGGGATGCCCTTCGCTCGCTCTGGCATCCTACGTTGCGCGTTTCTAACTAAGGCATTAACAGGTATCTGGAAACAGTGGTTTCTATGAACAAACTTTGCGGCAAGAAGTGCTATCTATGAACGCAGAGATCTCTGTCAACATTGCTTCCTATGAACCGAGATATCTACAAACAATGTTTTCTATCAACAAAGTTTTCAGCGAAACGTGCTGTCTAGGAATAGAGATTTCTATTAGCTGTGCTTTCTGTATGTAGTCGTATCGTACAAGCGTGTTTCTATCTTAGGTTCCACACCGTTTTAAGCCACCCTTCGCTTAATTGAAAGCAAAATACAGATGTGGGCCCAGCATTGATATATATGTTATTTAGCTCAATGGGGTCCAGTAAACCATTATCAATTTTTAAAAGGGGAAACTGGTCCGCGGGCCCAGTTCCATAGTGGGCCGAACGATCCCTAACCCCTTAAATTACATAATATGGATACCTACGGCGAAGAAGTAAATCACGAAGGAAATGTCGTGGTGACAAAATAAAATGCTCATTTATTCCTGTTTCTTATATCATTAATTATATGTGTTTCAGTGAAACGGACTGATAAGTATTATTTATTTTAAAAGTCGTTGTCGTAAAGCAAACTTATTTAGCACATGATTAAAGTACCTATAGGTAAGTAGGTAAGTATATTGTTTGTTAATTTGCAAAATAACTTCGATCGCATTGCTAACCGTTCTAAATACTAATTGCTATTAATTACAGCCATTTACAAAATGTATGATAACTTTGTTTTCGTGCTTGCTAACGAACTTTCTCTTTTGTGGAAGACAAAAATATTTGTAAGTACATACCTAATTTTTATAATGTAGGCAAAGACATTATATTGTACCTATCTTAAATCTCTTTGAATGTAGGAAAGTACAGAGTTCTATTGAAGAGTTTCTAAATAACATCAAATTAATCACGTCTACAAAATCCCGATTTATTCCGATCTGACGACATTCAATTTAATAGTTGATCTACGTACCTAGGTGGGTATAGGTACATTATACACATACATACTCACGTAACTCGCGTCTTTTCCAATAGTCCCCATGGGAAAAGGCAGAAACTACAGACAGAACGCTTTCAGTATACTTACTATAATGTACTCTGTGCAGAACGCCCGCGCCCCGCGCCCCCCCAAAAACAAAACAAAATTATATATTTAAAAATAAGTCAACATACATATTTCTTTATTCATTGCTTGAATTTCCGCCTAATCTGTAGTTAAAAAAGCTTGAGCGTAAAAAAATATCAAGATCGGTATCTACTTAGATACTATGTACTCTGTAAGTCTGTACCTATACGATTATTTTTTCATCTGCTAGATTAAAAACAGAGAAAAAATTAACTTTAGTTCATGATTTTAGATAAAAGATGGCGCTAGGTTTACCCGCATTGCGCTACCTAGGAGCTATGCGGAAAAAAATGATCTAAGACTAAGGACTTCGAACTCAAAATAAAATATCATCACGTTAACTACTTAAGCTTGACAATAAATTCACATTTTAAGATAAAAAATTATAATAATAACAAAAATTTTATGTTAGTGACGTAATGTCCGAGCATCCACAGACGTTTATGGGCGAATTTTCAAAAAAGGTTTCATTTCCAGCTTCTGAAAGTTTCCCATTCCTATATGACCTAAAAGTCTCTTGATCTAGTTGCTGAAATGAGACAGAAATACTTACAGTTGGTCCTTGACCTAGATTTGAGCTATTTCGCTAGGGCCATAAAAGGCGCCACATTTAAAATTTTAAAGGAAATTAAAAGGTAAAAACACAAATAATCAGAATACTTAAATGGAGTGTAATTAGTTCCCCTTGAACTATAAATTATCATGGGTTATTTTAGTGCAAATCATTAAAATACTAAACTTCATCTCAGTTAACGAGAATAGGTTATGGTTTAAAAATTAATTAAAATGTTTTACAAAAGCTTAAGTAACATAGGCTTTGTATAAAGGAAAGGAACCGATATTTTACTTACATTTAGTATTTATTTTTTTGAATGCCGCGCACCTCTTTTCGTCTTCTAACAGTAATGAAGTTCATAGCGTATGCTGATTGGTTCCTGAACGACCTTGGCGCATTATGTATATATAGTGTTGTGCAGCTTAGATAAATAAATGTATCGATACAAATGACACACCTTAAGTTCTACCTTCGCGCACAAAGAAAATAGTACGTTAGATAGTACGGTTAGTTATTTTTAGTAGGTAACGCCATTTATAATAACGAAGTTTTTTCATAAAATATAACAGACAATTATTTTTTTTTAAGTGGTTTTTGGAAAATGTACCATCTAATCAAATGAATCCAACTTTTATAAAATATATTATTATTATACAGCGGGGTAATTGTGTAACACACTATCAGTAGCTATGGCTTTCATTTTGACAGTTCAACAACATTCCTTGCGTTAAGTATTTACGTTGTTGATCAGACAAATTTTTTGAACATGTGGAGCAATAGATTAGCAATATCCTTCAAAATTATTCAGATTGAGATTGATAGTGTGTTACGCAATTAGGGCGCAGGACAATTTTGCCCTAAAAGTTTTTTTACATGTTATGGTGGCTTATCGATTACGTTCGATAAATACCTGCGCACAGCACTAACACAATCAGCTGGTTACTGTCATAATACAGTACGGCCAACATAACGGTGTGATACTCGCGACTAGCTTCACGTTGGCCGTGCGCCACAAACAGCCGCAGTATCGACAAACGTTCACAAAACGTTTAGACGTAACAACCATAGTGTCACATCTCTTCTCATTTCATTAACTACACCATTCAAAACTTCAATTTTCCTTCGTTTCTAGTTGTTTAAGTGTTAAGTGTTACCATTATTATGATTAAATAATGCATAGTGCCGCATAATCGTACATATTTTGAAGCAATTACGTAATGGGAATTATGCTAGACAAGTTTAAAGTTTTGCCCTGAAATTCAACATGGCCGCTGACACAGGGATGGATACTTGCCCCAGTCCGGAAATCACGGACTCGAGGAAACGGCCGCTTGACGGCGACTCGGAGAATGGAGACGTAAAGAGATCACACTTTAGCTCGGGTGAGTAGCGCATTATTTACCTGCACACTACATAGATATTATTTATTTGTATAATAGACTTCATTGCGTACTTGGCAAGGCGGGCATAACATTGACACAGCGAACTTGTGGTCGATTCAGCCGCACGCAGCTGGGCTCCAACTAGATTCTTATCAGTATACACTGTTGTTATCATTTTGACCTATTTTTCTGTGATTGTGAGGTCATAATGTATAGAAATAATAAACTTTAAAAAAGTATAGTGAGTTATAATATACTGTGTAGTTAATGCCACTTTATTGCTGTAATAAAACGAGTGTAATTCCGTTGATAAGCTGAAGAATTATAGGCACAAATTATCTGAGTAATTTCGCCGTACGTTTGATAAGACAGGGGGACGGCCGGGCCGGCCGCCTCATGTGTAGTATGAATTTATGCAATGTTAAAAGATAGTCGTTGTTTTTTAGTGCAAGACTTGGTGACCGCGTTGCCTCTGGCCAACGGCCATGGCAATATAACGTCTCATTTCGGTGAGTCGACAGTCCACGCATAATGTTCCCTCATCGGCTTTGTGGTTGTTGCGGCGCGCATGCCTCACGCGCGCACTCTCTCGCGCTCATCACCTCTGCTGATGTCCACCGCCTTCATGAACACAATCACTTCACTTCACCTATAATAGATTTCCTAACCATTCATATATGAATCTTATTAGTCACCAATAAAACCAACCGATTGACCTATTCTGTAGCTACTCTCACTAGATTTTTAATAGATAGTTATAAATAAAGGCCACATCAATTTGATTAGACCTCGAATGTTAAAGTAGACCCTAGAGGCCATTCCAATGTTGAGCAATGCAGGTCATTGCCTAATCAAATAATAGTGTTAATATTTTTTGCATAAAAGAGAGAGATGCAAAAAATATGAATAAATCATGCTTGTTATATTGTGCAAAATCATTAATCTTAAGTATATAGAAAAAGTGTGGTCAAACATCTATGTATTTAAATTAAATATAATAATGTAAGCATGTCAATTTTCTTAGACATTGGCTTCTCATCAATTGAAATTGCTATAAATATATTATAGTAAATGTGATTATAAAGTAATAATGTGTGCTAAGTAGTATAACACATCAGCAGAGTGTGAGCGGGCAGCGTAGGTGTTAGCGTTTATCGTTAAATCGTCCATCGTGCACAGTATACATCGCCTCGTTGTCGTGAGCCATGTCGTACTTAGCCTCACACCAATCCACCCATGGCTTAGTTGTTGCATCGTTGGTGTGAACATCCACTTCAATGTACAGTTCTCTACCATTTATTATTTTGGTGTATTCTTCTCATTCTTCTTCTTCTTTGACAAAAGTGTTTATTGTTTCGCTTTGATTTTTATTGGCTTAACTGAAAACTAACAATATTGGAACAATTAACATTATTTATTTTGCATTATCAAATCATTAAAAATTGAAATACCACAAGTAATATAGATTGGCACTATATCACCATCATTAAAAAAATCTAATTAGCTTAAGTTTATGATTATACTTGCTATCTGGAACAGCAAGGCTATAAGTTGTTTATCACTGACTTGATCACTGCAGTAAATGTGATCTACAGCTGCCTTGAGCATCTGTAATCTATTGGACGGTAGAATGTCGTTGTGTTCATTATTAGTAGTACCTATAGCTATATTTTTTTTATTTAGGAATTGTGTTCTGCTGTCAGAACAGCAACAGAGATGAAATGCCGAAAAAATAACCCTCTCTCGTTATCGCGAGGTATTCCGTCTTATAGGGAAATTCGGACACTGAGGGACGCAAAACATTCCGCTTTTCCATTCCACGGTATTAGTTGTTACGAGTTTGTAGGAAGGGATATCATTTGGACCCTTGTTCCTTAATTACGAGCGGCGGCATTGCCCAGGTCAGCAAGCCCTGCCTATTGCGCCACCCGTGCCACCCGACGAGTTGTTTAACCCCTGAAATATACGACGGATTATATTGAAAATCTTCCGCACTTAAACCTACGCGGAAATGCGACTCGATGGGATATGGGAAAATTACGATACCGTGCACTTACTGATAAAATACAATGTCGTGTTGTTTAACCACACTACTTTCTAGGATATTATGTTCTTTATAAAATACCACGATAAAACAGGCATCAATATTGGCTTCATATTTGTGGGAAAATATTACTGAACTTCCCCAGATTTTTGCCAAATTAGATCTGGCAGTCTCATCGGTAATTTTCGATAGCCAATCTATTCGGCCTTCGTAATACACTAGATTTTACAAAGGAATTCTTTATGAATTATCCAAAGAATTCCGTAATATGAATCTTAACAGAACCCTATTGCTACAAACATAAATTAAAAGCAATAAGTTTAGTAACTATGTGAAGGTCTTGCTGACACCAGATTGATGACAGGCAAGGTCATTACCGGTACTGACTGCACATTCTGCCTCGCTATATGATTCTAAGTTGAATGGCTTTGCGTTAGAGTCTATTGTCTATCGTGGAGCGCTTGATTGGCCTGAAGGTTGGCAGCAATTTGTCAAGTGTTGTCTCTTGGGTTACGTGTCAAATGTTTACGCAGTGTAACGTGTTGGTTTAGATTGTGTAGACTAGTTACTTGAACTAAATGCTTTGGTAGGACGATGTTGTGGTTTCATACACTCCAATTGATTGGTTCAGCAAAGAGTGAAGGTTTGGCTACAGTCTTTTTGAACACTATTATGTTCATTGACTCCTGTTTCTACGTATTTCAGTTTTATAGCAAGTTGAATGTGCAGTGCAATATCCAATTTGCCTGATAAAATTGTTTTATTTGAGTAAACTAAAATTGAGTATGCAGTCCATCCCGTACACAAGCACCTTTAATTAGCACGCTTTTAATGTGCGGTAATGATACTCCAATAATAATTTTATGAAACTAATGCGCTCGCCACAACGCACATAATTACCGCACTTCCCGCGGACGGTTCGCCGGCAGCGGCCGAGGTAACCACACATACTAAATGTCAAGGGAATTGTAACCTTTTTGGTTGCACAATTCATCAGTTAGATAGCCGTAGTCGTAATGATTTGACATGGCAATTTAATTATTTATTAGGCGTGTGTAAAATAAATAAAATAACGTTCGGAGCCGACCAGAATAATTAATAACGATTAGACAGACAGGCGTATTTAATATCTGTTCAAATATTGTCAGAAATTGTTTACTCACTTTTTCAATCATGAAGGTTGGTCTGATTTACAGAAACACTAGCTTCTGCCCGCGACTTCGTCCGCGTGAAATTTCTTGTACCCCCACCCCGTCGCGTCGCAACACTTCGTATTCGCTTACCGTTCACTCTGAGTTTTTTTCTTTTTGCTCGGCTCCTAAGGGTCATAGCGTGATGTTAAATAGCCTATAGCCTTCCTCAAGAATTGGGCTATCAAATGCAAAAAGAATTCAAATCTGACCGGTAGTTAAAGAGATTATCGCGTTCAAACAAACAAACTCTTCAGCTTTATTATTAGTATAGATAAAAAACTCTATGGCCCATAACACCTTAATAGGTACCAACTCTTAACATCTTACACACGTGATAACTTTTAAACGAAATATCCGATTGAGATGAAACAAAAAGTATTTTACTTCTTCATAAATACTCTTGATAACATAATGCTTAATTTCGATAAAGATTAATATTACGATACATATTTAACGTAGTTTTTTTTTCTTCAGACGATTTAATAATTATTTTGAACACAAAATCGGTTATTGTGATTAAACCATGATAGCTAGATATATGTTCTCGCGGACTTTTTTGTAGGTCTTAATAGGCTCTACAAACCCGTAGTACATTATTTTGTTCTATTGTCAATAGTTTTTGCAGCGCACGCAAAAATAGGTTTTCGATTTTACACCTTGTGTTACAAAATAGCAATTTTATTACGGATCCCTAATTTTGAAGAAAAAAAATATAGCCTATAGCCTTCCTCGATAAATGGACTACCCAACACTAAAATAATCATTCAAATCGGACCAGTAGTTCCAGAGATTAGCGCGTTCAAACAAACAAACAAACAAACAAACTCTGCAGCTTTATAATATTAGTATAGATTAAATTATACGATCTGTTTCTCAGTATAACTCTACATTCCCGTAAGTTTACACGGCAGCTCTTCGCCTATAAGGACCACGAACCATTTCGCGCTACGTGAGGTGTCCAAAAGCGGAGTCCGCACCCTAGGGACACCCTAACATTTGACCCAGATCAAAGCAGTCCTTAAAAACACTTATTTCCAGAGGGAGATAAGTATACTTAAGTATTTTAAATTAAAATGTTAATTAATCGAAGTTTTGTGTTGGTGGTTTTCCCTTGGCCCTCCAAATACCCCTGAGTTTTCTTTAAAAGCCTACTTTAAGTTTTTGCTTAGTTTTTGTTTGTTCTTGGAGACATTTTTTGAGCCTAAATTCGTACATACCTACAGAATCGCTAAAAATGTGTTTTATTATTAACCGCAGTTTGGCTTGCGTGTTATTTATCCCTTCGCAAAAATTAACGATGTTGTGATGTGCTTAAACTTCCAACTTTGACTAAAGTATGCTTTCAAGTTTTTATTATTAATTTTATCGCGCTTTTTATGATAGCCACGCAAACTTTGTAAAGACCATCAATGGCAAACCCGCCCAGGAATCATCTATTATGTAGTCCAAAAAGTTATATTTAAATCTAAACGCACAAAACATTCGTATTTTCCGGATTATGAACATCGGCATCCGGATCGGGTCCGACAGGGTAAAACCGCATGTATCCGAATTCCGAACGGTTGTGGGTAAAGTCGGTTTCCGGTAACCGACGACCGATCGCATTTCCTAGATCTAGGAAGCACCTAACAAATTGATGATCTCGAATGTTCAGCGTACCTTTCAACCGAGAGGGTGTGTTGGTAACAAAGCAGCGTCAACACAAACCTAACTGCCAATTAACATTAAACCGGGCGTTTAACGACGTATGATAAACACAAGAGCCCGTATCATAAGTTCGTAACTACGTTTAAACAGGCTGCTGTAAAGAGGTATTGTGTTGAAATAAATATTTGTTTTGGCTAGCAATTTGTACGCTGCTGGTCAGTGGATATCTCGGGGGAGTCGTGGGCGAGGCCCTTAGAAAAGAAAGGTTCATTGTTTGTAATGCCTTCAGATATTGAATTCTTACTTAGTTTTGGTCCTTGAAAGAGTATTTAATGGGCGTAGTCCTAAATTCATGAAAAGCTTGAAAATCATTGCTGGTGTGATGTTTTGCGATATAAAATCAAATCTATATTTGGCGCAAACCGACCAAATGTCAGACTTCCAACTCCGAGCCACCCTATTTAAATATGTCCAATAATATTTGTGTTTACTGAGGTTTCTCCTCGAATTCAACCAAGTCAATATTCGCATCTTTCCGATCCAATGGTATCTTTCCGATCGCAACAGAAATACCTCCACTCCTCCAGCTATACATAAGTATTTGTGGGCTATATATCATTTACTTAGAATGTTTTGCGCAGAAGATTTGTGGCCTGAGGCTCCGAGCCTGTGTCCAGCCCCACAAAATGCTTGTTGATCCAATCATAAATATTTAAATAAAGGAAAATATAATTTTGTTATATTCTCCTGTCCGTGTTTCTTCGTATTTTCTCTATTATATTGACATGTACTGTGTGGCCGTTTCTTGTCCATCATCGTGTTATCATAATATGGAGAATTTTTAAAATATTTGCTCAGCATTCCGTTTTCTGTCGTGGGCAGTGTTGTACAGTTTCGGACTTTCGGGTATTATTACACTTTTATCCATCCAACAAATTCAATAAATCCGAAACCGTTTACGATGTGTTTGTCAGATTTTCCCAAAGTACGAAAACTCCTCTGTATTTTTATTTCGGAGTGAAAATAATAATCTATTCACGTACTAAATGTCTTGCTCTAAGCTGGATAAAGGAATAGTTTTGTATTCTCAAAGGATTGTGCCCGGGGATCACAAAAAGACCGCGTCTGGGATATGTTCAAAACTAAAGCGTCCTTTGTAACTCATTTTTATTAAAAATAACTTAGTTAACATTCAACACACGCAGCTATTTAATTAATTTTACAACTAACAATCTAAGGAAAGTTTATGGAAGATATAATCTCATACAATTTTGGACAACTATTTGACTTAAGTACCTACTCAACCCATCAGTAAATTAACCTTGCCTAACAACAGCTTATATCTAAAACTAAATGACATAATATGTCATTTAGTTTTTAGATATAAACTGTATCTTGCCAGCTTCCTAAAGATAACAGTTACATTATATTTTATCAATACGATCCAAACTGTGATAACGAGCTCTCATATTATTCTACAATTTGCCGATAAGCGTGCTGATAACGCTATCTTATGTGCGACCAAGTATATATTTAAGACCTGTAAATTGATTGGTAATTACGATCGCCTAGTTTTAGTTGAAAGTGCCTTCTTTAATTTTGAATTGGTTCATCCGCTCAAGTGAAGTCCGTCTCGTTGGTCGGAAAATCGCAATCGCACTTCGAGAACTGGCCCGGAGCTAAATAATAACAGCCGCACAGGTCGATCGATCAGGTTAAGCTACGCTTGCCGTGGTTGGTCTGTGGATGGGTGACTATCTTTACATACCGAGACCCCTCCGTGCTTCGGAAAGCACGTTAAGCCGTTGGTCCCGGCTGTCATTCATGGATTTTTGACAGTCGTTACGGGTAGTCAGAAGCCCGAAAGTCTGACAACCAGTCTTACCAAGGGGTATCGTATTACCCAGTAACTGGGTTGTGGACGTCAGATAGGTAGTCGCTCCATGTAAAATACCTACTGTTATTCAGCTGCATCCGGTTAGACTGGAAGCCGACCCCAACATACATAGTTGGGAAAAGGCTAGGCAGATGATGACCTCGAGAACTTGGTTCTACTCTTATCAGAATTTTCCATTGTAACTGCCCCTGTAAGAAAGTGTCACCCCCTAATCATGACGCAATTGGGAATAGCGCTGTATCCTAACCTATCGTCGAGGGACATGAACGTCCGTTTCGCTTTTAAAATCCACCTACCTTTAAGATTAGTAAGGTGCAATTTTGTGCGTGTCTGAACTGAATCTGAATGCTTATTATATTTTAAAATGGTCCTTTGCTACGCAAAAGGTTTCAAATCGATCTCGACCGGCTGTTTAGCATTTTGAGCGTCGGTTGTTGTTATTGTTAGTATTCATGCTATTAAAGCTGTGAGCAGGTATACTTCGACGGATTTGTATTTTGTGTCTAGAAACTTCGAATTTGAAGCAAAATATTGTTGTTCTGGGGCTGTTGGCTGTTGGTCGATAGGATTTGGTTTAGCTGTCGAATAACCCGGTTACGTATTCAACTAAAATTGAACGTACTTACGTAGGCAATCATCAAATTGTACGTACTTACGTAGGCAATCATCAAGGCGCTGAAATTGTACGTACTTACGTAGGCAATCATCAAATTGTACGTACTTACGTAGGCAATCATCAAGGCGCTGAAATTGTACGTACCTACTTACGTAGGCAATCATAAAATTGTACGTACTTACGTAGGCAATCATCAAATTGTACGTACTTACGTAGGCAATCATCAAGGCGCTGAAATCCGTTTTATGGAATATTGATACTGAATAAAATAAATCTGAATTTTGAGCTCGAATCGCTAGAGCGATAGTTTCTCAGTCGTCATATAAAAACTAGTTGTAAAATGAGAATTAGCCCTAATGCGCCTAAACCATTTATAAAACAATAATCGTAACATTCAGTTTGTTTATCATAACAACGTTTTATCTCTACCCACAAAATCATCGAAATTCAACGGAGTGTTAATGATTTTAGAACTTACTTTTCGACGTAAGAATAACAAACAATCTAAAGTTTTTATTTTATCGGGAGCGTTTATCAGTGGTAATCGATGCGCATTACTAATGGAATTGTCGCAATAGCCATGCGCAGGCGCAATCGCCAACTGAATGACAATAAGCGACCATTTTGATTTGTTCCCATTAGTTGTTAGTACTGATTTATTGCAATTGAAACACTCGTGTACTTTCGTGATATGAATTGACTCTGATTGTGTTCATATTGCAATTTTGCTGTCATAAGGAACTTCGGCACGCCAATGGCTACACGCGTTCTTAGAAAAACGACACTTTCCTATGATTTCCAGCTAAGTCGTGTAAACACTATCAAATTACAAGAAGCTTTCGAGTTAACGACAGTTAACTTTGATTACTTCTTGTAGTCCTTCAATCAACAAGTTGGTATTAGGTATCTATCAATAAAGTCATAAAATTAACGACTTCGTAATCTTTCATGTAAGCTGTTAAAGGCTATAATTGGTGGCAGATTTAACAGTCTCTAACACAAGCGACAAATTGAAAAAAAAAATGCTTAGCCAGAAAACCTAAATTGAATAGAGAAACGAATATAAAAACTTTGTGAACTCATCAAGCCAGTCATACCATTGAAATAATATCGACGGAGCATTCGGAAACAAAAAGAAACAAATTACCCCCACGCGAACTGAACTCAATTGTGACTCTCATTGACCTATTAATACAATCAACAGAAATAGCACACGACAGCTGGCAAAAGTGGCAAAGTGTTACGTGTAGCTGATGACAGGACTTCGAGAACCACGACATTGAACGGTCGTAGGTCACCATGGCGGTTCTAAGCAAGGTTTCTTCTGCGTAACAAATTTAATGTATTGTGAACTGTCAAAGTGTTTGGCACTCACTAGAAAGAAACCACTTTCAGTCACGTCAGACCATCTGAAGCATCCATTAGTTTTACGCAACTAATGCCATCTCAGATCGACTGTTATAGAGTGATACGCTCTGTTGCACAGCGGTTACTCATTCCAATGTCATCGGTCCGAAGGTGGTCGTGCGGCAACGCAACCTATGCGGTAATATTCTACCGGCTTCGGCATGACATTGTAACGAGTTTCTCAGCTCGAATCTCTGGCTCCCACGTGTAGAGGTAGACACTTTAACGTTTTGAAGTGTAGGAAATATCCTTCAAACTAATTCCTAGATCGAGTTCATCATGTCAATCGGACATTATTTAGTACACAAAATCGAGCGGGGTCGGCGATAGGACTCGGCACCTGTCACGATGCTTGTAAATAGGGATACGGTGGTCATAAACATTTACCGCGACGATATTTCGTGACGATATGGTCCTCGGCTAAGAATTTATACTCCGTCCTTTCCGGTGGGCGTCGTGTTCGGTGACTAGGGCTTTATATCAAGCAAGATCTAACAGTACATTATAATAATACAGCAAATAAGCTAAAATCAAATGTATCTTTGAGATTGAAAGTGAGATGAAACCTTCTGGTCAGCTTGTAACTGTTTCACTATCATTGATGAATTCTAATACTTATTCGTACGACACAAATATCTCTTACCGAATACAAAAATGATATGCCAAATAGCTTTAATTATTAACTCTGCTCACGTTCTTAGTACCTACCAATGTACAGTAGTTCTGATTATCGGGTTGATAAATCAACCCGTAGCTATAAAAGTTGCACTGCACATGTAATCGTCCGTAACTTGTGGAATAGTGTCGGGAACTTTTCTATTTCGATATTGCGAGGAGGACGTAGTAGGTCTAAGTACATTCTTTTCCTTAAGAGCGAGCAATATTACGGATTAAGATTCTTCGCTTTTCTTGTATTTGGCTGCCGTTTATGACCGATTTCGTATCAGTCAAAATTGCGTTAGTCCATGTGATTTCATTGAATAATTTCATGGAAGAGTGGTGTTGGTCTCGGCCAGGGACACGTGTCTCAAATCTGCAGTCTTCGAGATACTTCTCATCGCCAATCATCTTGTCGAACGTCTGATAATAGTTGTATTGGCGTCACACCCACGTTTATCCTTAACAACATAACTAAAAATAGGCAGTGTCGCAAAACGTGCCGCGTTGACCCAAGAACAAGTGACCTATTTGATATACTTTATCTTATCAATCGCCACTGTAATTGCGCGCTCTGGTCAAAAATATGTCTTATATTTGTTTTGCGATATTTTGCGCTTACTTCCTATTAATTGCAGATAAATAAATGCTTGTGTATTTAATGATTTTGGTCCTAATACCCGTATGAGGAAAAAAAGCAGTTACTACGCCAAAAGAAAGAATTAGGGTCTATGAGGAAAAACTTTTCAATTTACCTCGTGAGGCTTAGAAACCTGATATCCTCTTCATAATAAAGTAAAAAAGATGTTTAAATTAAGTATATAAAAGATATGCTGAAAAAATTAAACATTTTGTTCCATCTTTCTAAATAATTTCCAGTTTTATTCAAATAATTTATTGTTTGATATTCAGTTACATAGATTCCGCGAATATACCAAAATAAATACTTTTACTCTTAGAAGCAGAGAAAATCCTGCATTCCCGTTGTCCCCGTAATCTGTGTCCCGTCACGGGGACAACAGAATATTATATTTCGCTGGTGGAAAATGTACAGCAATAAAACTAACGTTCTCCATTTATAACAAGTATCAGAAACAAGTACACTGTAAATTACTTTTTATTTGGTAATTTTTAGTTGTTGCACTAGAATTTGACCAAGGTTTTGAGATGTTTTCGCTTTGACACTACACCCGTAGCTCGTATCAATAAGCCAGGCCGTCACACTTTCACGTCTTAGTCCATATCTTGAAAATTACTGAATCGACTTTGATGAAACTGTTGTTGTTTGGAAGCCCTAATAGATTGTCATATGTGAATATAATTCCAATAATATTACATACATACGTATCGAATTGATAACCTCCTTTTTTTTGAAGTCAAAGCGAAAACATCTCAAAACCTTGGTCAAATTCTAGTGCAACAACTAAAAATTACCAAATAAAAAGTAATTTAAAAAAATTAAACCGACTTCAAAAAGAAATGAACTCAAAATTATGAAATAACTTTAATTTCGGAAGTCGGTCGGTGGCAAAAAACTAAAATACAGATCCCAAGACACCGACTTCCGAAATTAAAGTTATTTCATAATTTTGAGTTCATTTCTTTTTGAAGGCGGTTTAATTTTTTTAAATTACTTTTTTTTAAA
This sequence comes from Oligia fasciuncula, assembly GCA_963082905.1. Taxonomy (NCBI): domain Eukaryota; kingdom Metazoa; phylum Arthropoda; class Insecta; order Lepidoptera; family Noctuidae; genus Oligia; species Oligia fasciuncula. The sequence continues at coordinate 20,232,866 of OY720402.1, read as the reverse complement.
TCTAATTTGTTGACATTTCCGTGCCTTTACATTGTAGAAATTGCTCTTTTTGTTATATGTAATCGACATCTATTTTTAACTTTATCGGAAAGCGGATACCGAGATGTAACTTTGCGATCTCAATATCAAAACTTGTTACGCACAGGTAGGTATAGGACTGCTTTGTTGAGGAAAAGTGTTTTTGGTATGGCACCGGCTATTTTTAACCACATTCCTAATTCCATAAAAGAGGAACCAGTAACAACTTTAAAAAAGAAACTAACCGTAATTATATTAAATAAATGTTACTAATCCGTATCGGATTTTCTAGCCGATACTCGTAAATAGTTGTGTATCAATGTTTGTATGTTTGATGATGAACTTCATCATGTTTGCATGCCAAAAGTGTAGAATGTACTCGTACAAGGATTCTCTAATATTATTGTAAACACCTACATTCTGAGCAAATAAATGAATATTCTATTCTATTCAGTTACTTTATCAAGTTGCCAGAACTCCTCCCCCACTCCAGGCTTAGCATTCTCATTTTTAGACTCTTGTAAAATAGATCTTACTTTTGCCAGATTCTGTTTGTCTCAGTTTTGGCCAGATCCGCCCTTTGTAGATAAATGCGACATAGTGACATACGTACTTACTTAAAGCAAACAAATAAAAAGCAAATAGTAGGTTTGCTCGCTCGGATTTATTCGAGGATCATCGAACGTTTGAATTCGTTGGATCATCCTCGCAAATATGTAAGTACATTCCTTGTGTTTGCGTTGATCTTGTTGATCAAACTGTAAGCGGATAACATTCATCATCGGCTGTAACGTCTCTGTTGCGCTATGATTTGAATCAATATCGTGCATAGTCCAATTATGTTGGCAGTCTGAAACTCCCTCCACGCTCACAGTGGCCTTGCGTATCAATAATTGAACGGTTAGTGCAGCACACGTCGATTGCACGCCATTGTGTCGCGTGCGAGCCGCCCCACGCCCGCGCCACGCTTTATGTTGTGAAATCCTGAACAGCTATCACGGAAAGTGCATTAAGTCGCCCGTGTCACGAAACTGTACTGATTCTTATCAGTTATGTGATTCAGATTCGGGCCAAAGATTTGGAACATGAACAACTCTATGCGGACGATTCAGGACAAAGTTACGTCATGGAAATCGATGAAGATGCCGCCACTGACCGGTACTACTGGCACCTATCCCATGTTTTTCGTAGTTTTGACAGCCTAGTTCAGCTTCCGACGAAATCTATCCAGGAAAGTTTACCCCAATTCACCCCATTGCGCACATGCTACGTAGTTTGCAAAAAGGTTGAAGCTCACCCAGCAAATATTTCTTTCTAGATATCGTTCATCCTACTTTTTAAGTTCAAACAACTCTTCAGATATTATAAAAACTCTCATTCACGCATGACATACAGTGTTTATCTATTTTTACATAATCATGTGCGACCTCAATACTAAACTTATATTATTTGTGAACAGAAACATAAATTCGTTTTACGCTACAATTAGAATGAGAATTAGGACGTGAATTGCAATTTATTACAATTGTATTAAAATATCTTTACTACAGACGGTACAAAGAATATTTCAGATTTTGCACCTAATGGCCATGTCGAAATGACGTGAAATATGGCTGAATAAAATGGTAGTAAACAAGTTAGTGGTTTTTAAAGTGATGTACCTAACAAAAGGCACGTCCACGGCTGTTGACGCTATTGTGCCGACGGTACACTTGTGTACCGAGAGCTCACTTTGTTGAAGTTCTACAGTTTCGAAATAAATGTTGCAGAAAATATTGTTTGTGTCGAGAGAATTTTTGATGGATCTGAAAGTTTAGATTCATGCCATTCGCAGCGATAGCTTAAAAGAACAATTTTTGTTTCGCAATGTTAGAAGCGTGCTCGATCAAATCTCACAAATGAAACACGTCCCAAAAAATTGTTGACGCAACATGACACAAGCATCCTCTGTCATATCTCAACTGGTGTCCGATGTGCACTTTACCACGGAATCAAACTGTGAGCCTTTGACAAGCACTGAAGTAGGTCACAGCTAGTGGATTGAAGCACCCACTAGAGGCACACCACTATTTTGAGACCGGTTTATTGCGAAGAAATTCAATAAAAATACATTATTTTCTACCAACTATTGGTGCCTCACTATGTAGTCCTTTGAGACAACAGGTTTTACGGTCGCTGTACTTCATTCGTGAATAAGATTCAAGGTTTAAGGCTCAACACGTGATTTAAATAGAAACGAAGCGTTAAAATTGTTTTACATAACTCGTCACGGTGTAACATTTTATAGTTAAGCGAGATACTGGTACAGCAGTACCAGTTGGTAAATCATATTACCTATTCTGTCTCATGTTTGGTATAAAACGAGGTAATCGCCACTTATCAAACAAACTTGGATGCTCATCACATCACCAATTTAGTTACAATATCTACAAAAATACCTGAATGAATGTCCCCAATGGTGCTTGCTAAAACTCGTCCTTTGAAGCTTTTATTGATTTAGAAACCTAGACGAAAAATAACTATGTGATAGAAGTTGAGACTAAAGGCAAAGCGCAGAGCAAATACGTCAATGCGGGATAATCGCTGGCTAAACCGCCATATTTGAATGCCGACGAGCGAGCATCTGTGAAAAGCGTTGATGAAGCTAAAGAGCTTGTCAAGAGCTTCTGGAGTGCGACTTTTTATCTGGTACAAGCGCCAAAGGAAGTGCGCCTTCGCTGACGGATAAATGTACGAACATTTCTCTATAAAAATACCCTGGATCCCTCCAAACATAAAGTGTAATTGAATATGTAATGACCGACATAAAGGAACTTAAATTAATTATCCTCATTTTATTATTTTAACAGCGTAAAGTTTGATGTTTTATGTGAGAACTTTTTGGAGTCGGACCGCAGTAACATCAGATGTTACTGCGATTCCTTGTGGGAAACTTTAAAATTGTATCTTAGGTGTTCCTAATCTCAGTTTAACAAGTTTTATTGTTATTGTTTATTTGGGACGTTGATAAATGGTTCCGTTGATTAATTTTATTGGCACAATGTGGGATATCGCGAGGAGCTTCCGTGTGTGGCGCCAGTCTTATCATAGTCCAATTTGGTTGAGTGCTGTCCTAATCAGAAGTGAGATTGGCTATTTGAACACAATATTCACCGATATGGGCGTAGACCTTAACGAGGTTAACATTTGATCTGACGTCATTCGTGAACCCTTCAACTCTGACAGCGATTAGGGCGTCTTAATTCCGCAAACGGAATGCATTAACAATTATTTTTCTTTGTTTAACCTTTACTGTCCCACTACTGGGCAAAGGCCTCCCCCAAGTCCTTCCAGCGCCAGCTCGAACCAGCCCTCGCAGTACGCATCCAGGTCATCTCCCCACCGGGCTCTGCGCCCTGCTTCTGGGCCGAACTCGGCGGCGCGGCGCCGTCCACAATTCTTTAAGATGTCAATTCTGTTCTCTTTAGTTTAATTTATCTCATTTCTTATCGGCTTGTTGCTAGGATCGGAATTTTTCTTTGTTTCTCGTATCTATATGCTTCGTCGCGTAATATCTTGTTTATTTTAATTAAAAGATAACCATATTACTTGACGGACAGGCATCTTTAATTTAAACTACTTATGTTTTTCGAAAATCGAAACTCATTCGGATGTCCGCAGATTAGAACTAATGATCGAAATGAATTCCACTAATAACTTTAAACTATCATCATTAATCATGTAGTCGCGTTCATTAAAGTCTGCCAACATACCTCTATTACATTCAGATTCTTGCTAAGGCTGCTCAAGTCGTAAATTTCGATGTCAATTCATATAACATGTGACTATAACAGGGTATTGTAAATTGTTTCGTCTTAACAACGCCGTGACAAATGCGGGGTGCTCCACACGTTCGTGCATTGGCTGTGTAATCTTGTCCAATCATGTTTTGCGATATTGCTATTAACTGTTTGTTTGTATTTCACTATTTGCCTCTATAGATAGATGTCTGAATCGAGTTTGATTTATTCATCTTCTTGATCTACGGTTTTGTCAGCTGTGCCATAATATGGTAATTTGAGCATTTCTGTTATTTTGTATAGTTGTCTGGAAATATTATACCGTAAGATTCTTATAAACTAAGGTCAGTCCACTCCTCTATCCATCGTTAATTTGTCTAGAGAAAATTTGAATAAAATTGTAGAAATTCACGACACGTTTTTTTTTCAGTGCGGGACTCCTGGAAACTCTATAAAGTCGACCTCGAAAAAATGGGGCGATCGAAAAGATCTTGCTCAAAAAATATGAAATGTAAAGAAAGGAATCCTTACTGTACCTTATTTTATTGTAATAGACATTTAATTATGTCCCCCAAGCCCTCCAACGTCTTTAGATCTATCAATAACATATTTGGGACATCTCGAATTTACATTCCCATTTTTTCATCTAGTTGCTAGGTTACCTACTAATAAGACAATTGTCAGGGTGAATGATTTATTACTGGCGCACACAGTATCTTCAAAAGAAATATTAAAACAATGATAATCTTGTGAGGTTGGGGTATCTGTCAGAAACGGAATATCAATTCAGACGTGACTTCGAATCCAAGCATGCTCTGCATCAGTCTATAGGAAAAATGAGCAGAAGGAAATAATATAAGTCCCTATTTAAATCAGAAGTGCGGAGACGGCGTTACGTCACGTAACGTTGAACATGAATTTTACGAGGGACGTATTCGTTCTGATATAGATGTTTCAGTTTGCCGAGAAGGCAGGTGTAACTTTGGTTAGAAAATTGGGCATGAAATTGCGACATTTGTGACCAATTTTAGTCCTCAAGTCCATAAATATGGCTTCTTCCATATAATTCACATAATAGAAAGCTAACGACCGTAAAAAGTCTTCCAGTCCCATTTCTACGAATTTGCGGCAGACGCCGATAAATTTTATAAATGAGGCATAATGGTTTTCCAATTTTATATTTTTCCAGTTAAAGGGACTCTCGGCAAGGGACGCGTCTGTTTTTCAAAGCTGCCTTATACAGCACGTCTGCGTTATTGACAGCTGTATCCGAGCCGGGACCCCCTCCCTCTTGCGTCATTTCCGTCAGTGTTCTACCTTCGGTATTTGCATTACTTCAGTTAGTGTCCTGAATTTGGCCGGCCATTCCAGCATTGTGCCAAATAGCTGCTGTTCTAACGCAAAGGGTTTGTTTCGAAAACCCGAAACTTCGCATAATTCCACCGAGTTCTGAAATAGCTGTTGTCCTGTTTACATTGTATAATTTAGCGTATCAGATTGTTCATGTTCTTAATTATTTAAGAGCTCGTTACGAAGAAATGTCAACAAAAGTAAGCTCGGATGAGCAATGTGCAAAAACCCACAAATTTTCAATAGATTACTCTAACCTCATTATATTCATATTCTGTTTGTTGTGGTAAGTAGGTTGGATAAATTTCATGCATAATGCATGCTTGATGCGCAAGCGGGCTATCATTGTGTCCTCATGGGCCTTTTTTAGATAGCCGCAGATAACCTCAGAGCCCCGCGGGACGGACACCGCCGAGTGATCGGATCACGCGTGATTTATTAGAGCCATGCGCGGCCATTTTGCTAAAATGCGGTAAAAATAAATACCGTCCGTACGTAGCTCCCGCTTTAGATAAACTTTAAGAAAGATTAAAACGTTTGGGAAAGTTGTGCAGCCAAGTTGATCCGGGAATTTATAAAGCTTATTTCTTTGTTGCTGATTATTACACGAAGAGTTGCCGCAATGTCTTAAAAGCTTTAAAAAATGCTGTGAAAAACGGTCTCCTCGTAATAATCACTAATTACTTGGATGTTGGGAAATTTTGCAGCTGTATGCTGTGTAGAGGTATGATGAGAGAGACAAAGTCGCCATTAATCTCGGCAGCAGCTCCAGATCAAAGCACAAAGATGAAACGCCAGCAGCTTTGTGCAAACCCAGTACCTTCTGGAATGGGAACACGTCGAGAACCATATTCATATAATGTAGGTGCTCGATGCTACTTTAATCTTGAGCCAGTTACAACAATATGCGCATTTTATGGTTTCCTTTAATATCTTCGTTTGTTTACTCATAGTATATGACTGTCAATAGTCTCAATATAGAGAGCATTCTAGAAATCTAGCTACGTAGCTGAATTCACAGATATACTTTGTTTCAATTTTAGACTGGCTAAACAAAAAATATTCTATCATACATAGAAAACACATCAGTTTTCACATACAAAATTATAAATACTAAAAAGCTTAGAGACTCCCTCGAAGCCTTCAAAATTAGTGCTTACCGATTTAGAAAAGTGTGTAGGAGTAACAAAATTTGAATACACAGCAAATTCGATCTTGGCTAGCGACCTGACAAAAGATTCCTATCTATTCGGCCTACATTCACCCATTGGTGGGTGCACTCGTGCCTTCCGCCCTCTTTCAGGCCTTGTGTCCGGTCTTTAAAAAAGAACAAAAAAAAAAAACCGGGACGCCACTGACACAGATTTCGTTGCAGAGTTTAGAATATTGAAGCGGCAGTTAACAGGCGATGAAAGGCAGCTTGACGTCAAAGTGGCTTGTTACTTGTTAGTATCGATTGGTCGTCAATGTCGTCGGGTGCTCGGTTAGAACAATCGGCTCATAACAGCAATGCTCTTCTGTTGCGACTGTTGCAAGTCGACTGAAGCTAATTGATTGACAAGATGTGATTGCTAGCTTTCCATACAGTAAATTGACGGGTTTATATGCTGCTTTGTAACGTGATTTCTCTTAAACGCTTTTACTTGGACTACCATAGTTACCAAGTGGTTACGTGGTCTGTTCAAATCTTCGAATGATGAGACTCCGGTACTTAGCTACAGTAGCTTCTTAATGATAAGTTCTAATATTCAACGCGGATCTTAGCAATAAATCTAGAGAACAATACCTACAAACCTAATGTTTACGTCAGTTTTTGCAAACATAACTACTAATTTTCAATTTATGTTACGTCTACAACCTTGACGTTTAAATAATGAGTAATTTGAACACAAAGCAGAGAATATGACCAGTTAGAGCTTAGAGATATCCAAATACTATGTTGTGTTAGCTATTTGTGGTCAGTGGCTCGCAACAAATTCTCATTACGTATCACTGCACAACAAATAAATCCACATTGCTCAGACTTAACAAGGACACAAAGCTCATAATACTATGCGTCGAAATAATAAGGGAATAGTCAGTTTCAACGTTACATTATCTTTATGCAAACCACTACGTGATTTCAAACAAATAAAGTTTCCACGGGCCCATGTCATATATGTGATAATGAGCTATTCGCAGTTTGATTTCGCAATCGAGAAAAGTAAGTACTGTCATTCTTGATGCTGCTAGGCCAATTAAGAATCCTCTCTACCCGTCAGATTTCGTTAGACGTAACATCGGTTACATGATCATGTATAACGAAAGCAATATAATATATTCGTGTCGAAAAGCTTGCATCGCCAAACTTTTTAAAGGCTTAGCATTGCCAAATGCGGCGCTTGGCAACGTGTGTCCATAAGGTCGCGACCTAGAACACGGTAGAGGTGCGGCAGCGGTGCGGCAAACTCACCTATTTATAATCCTCTGATTTCTATGACGACCGACACGAACGACTTTCTAAGGAAGACAGCTATTAAAAAATAATTGATGCGAAAAATGAGAACACGAACGTACACGAGCGTGCCATTAAATAAGCTCCTTTGTCAAAGAGCGAGCTGACTCCCGAATTCGAGCTTATTATATTTCTAAACAGAAAAAATCTTTTGTTAGAAACCTCCTGAAAGCTACAAAGGCTTGTAATCTTTGATAAGTCGACGTTATTGGAATGAAGAGAATGCCAAATTGAGTGCGAAATTAATCATGGCGTAACCCTGTCGAAATAATTCGTCAGTGGTCAGCCCGGTCTAGATTATCAGCTTCCGAGGCGGTTGGATAAGCCTCAGATCCCATTGTTAATGTGGGGTAGGAAGAATAAGCCTTTTTGCCTTCCCTCCCTCCTCCGTTATTCAGATAATGACGAGATTGTACATAGAAATCTTTCTCTCGGAAAAAATATTTGCTATTGTCCATGTCTCTTTATTTTGACGTGAATGGGTGCAGCTCGTAGATGAAAATATTCCAAGTATTGTTTTAATTTAAATTATGAGAAAATATAATGACCGTTATATCGTAGCTGTAGATCTCTGGCATCGCAATTTTTACCGAGTTAATTAATGAAGCTTTTCCTGTTGTACAGAAATTAAATAAAGCAATTTGTTTTAGAGTCAAGTCGTCGGAGTTCCCTAAAATTAATTGGATTTTTTGGTTAGATGCAAGGTCTTAACTCTTAACTCCGTACCTATCTTTTGTTGTTCAATAATGTATGTCACCAAAAATCATTGGTTGTAGCAGTAACGTAATAAAATAATAGCCAATTATTGCCCATGATAGATACATAAAATAATGATGACGCAGAGAAAGCACTATAATAAATTCATAACTGCGGCGTTTGGCTACGTCATGAAGATCTATAAATCAATGACAACCCTTTTGATAGCGCACGAGCACGATGTTTGTAAAGAATATGATTTGCATCACTCGCGTTCTAAATCGTTTTAGAAAATGTTTCTCTAGAAAAATGTATTTTCATTGTTCTTGTCGTTGAGACGTCTTTCCTTAGTATTTTCTCCTTTAAAAGAATATTGGATCACAGACACTGTATTATCTTTCCATCTCAGAATCTTGCCGTCCTCCGTTACGTTATTTTTATCGGGACAGTTTTTCATAGACACTTCTCACTTTTAATTTCACCTATTTTGGTTAAGCGGCTTGTGAAATCTACCTGCTAACTTTTAAGGTGAGCTATATTTTAAATTGCAGTTTTAAACGAAGAAGTACATTATTATACAATTTAGATAAAGATCAGATGTAAAAATATTTAATCGCAGAATACCACGAACCGACCGCACTCCCGCAAAGTTGTGAAAATTTTACTCGAATTTATTTAACCGTCTGTTTTCCTGGGACTCGTTAAAAAACAACTTGTGTTTTTACTGACGTGGACAGACTAGCAAATAGATTGAAGGAAAAATAGTAGCTGGAGTGTTGTCGCTCATATCTTGCGGTGCTAGATGTGGCAGGTGAACTGCCATGCTCCATTTGAAATGAGGTCAAATGAGACGCGCCGTCAGACGGTGGGATGCCACTCAATTGAAACATATTGAATGTAGGTGGCACACTAGTTTCTTCACATTGTTATCTACAACGGTTCGTAATACACCTGATTTATGACTCTTAACAAAAACCACGAAGCGTCCCTCAAGGTCTACTTTAAAATTGAATTATTGCGTTAAAAAAATTCAATCATAATGCAATTTTCTTTAGAGATTAGAGTGTTTCAGTGCTTTACATTTTGGTTAAGTAACTTTCTAAGTGGAAGGTGCCCAGCGGTTTGGTGTGTAATTATTAAATGAACTATAGAAACAAACAAGTGAAACTTGTCGTGTACTTCGTTTGTGCTTCTGCCAACTTTGTCCGTTCTCTTTGTCAAATTCAACTTGTTCATCCCTCCGGGAAATATCAAAACTTCAAAACTTTCTGGTCTACACTTGATATCTTTTTTCAAAATGTTTCATGTACGGGTCTCGATTTCACCACTATCCCATACTTACTTGGACTTGTTTTCGAAGTAGGGATCATTTTATTTCTATCATCAATCATTTAGGCTTGTTCTTCGTCGTATTCTCCATCTGTGTTAGCTCTAGCATTAATCAGCAAAATAAATTGCATGTTAATAACTATACAATTAAAAGCTGTACTATTTGCCTTCAAATTAAAATTTAAAGCATTAAAGCAATCACATCTAACACTGGCACGTTGTAAGTCACATAACGTGCCAAAACAAACTTGCGAAATTAATTCGTCACCAAAGACGCTAATGTTGGTGCAAATTAATATAATAATAATAATTTATTTTTGATGTTGGCTATTGAATCTTCATACACCGTCATTGCGACTGACATTAATTAGCACAAGTCCTGCAGGTGTGGTTTACAATACGTACATATTACATACATAATAATGCACATCACACTGACTCATTCGATAGCTATACCAGAACTGGTGCTCCAAAGTTCGAATTACTCACGCTTTTGATCACCAGCGTCTACACTGAAATATTTTACATATAAATTGGGATTTCATGGTCGAAATTAAGCTGCAATATCCACATAATCCCATGAAACCTCATTTAAATGTATTCGAAAGAATCTGAGCACTGTGTTTTGTTGTTTAGATGTTATCCACGGCCCAATTATCTGATTCCTTTTCAACGAAGCTAGTCAATTTATTTAACCCTTTGCACGTTTAATCACGGTTGCATTTTCTTGATTACCTAAATCCGTGGTTTATTTATATTGGGAGCCAGGAGAATATTGTTGAAACCAATTAGAATAATCTGGTGTTACGCCTAATCATCAAAGGGGTGTGGGCTGTAAAGCCATCGTATTGATTTATTTCCAATTTTTTAAGTTTATATGTAATTTGGAAGCTGTAGTTTGGAGCATACGGTCCGAATTTCGACATTATGTAGCTACGTTGAACATAGCGTCCTACGCAAACATTTGCTCTCAACAGTTCTTGTTTATTTTTAATGAAAATTATTTCGTATTTTTCTCTAATTATTTCTTCTACATAAACAATCTCAACAAACGTTTTGGGGTTGTCGTTGTACCAATACTAGAGCTTTCTAAATTAGATTTTCTTTCTTCGCTTATTTATTTTTTCGTAACGAAACACAGTGCTCAGTTTCTGATATTAACTTTGAACTCTTCTCATTATGCTACTTATGGTCTGCAGCCGTGGAGCCGACATACCACTTCAAGGTGCTGGTGCCGTCCATGGTGGCCGGCGCCATCATCGGCAAGGGTGGCGAGACCATCGCCCAGCTGCAGAAGGACACTGGCGCCAGGGTCAAGATGTCCAAGTCCCATGACTTCTATCCTGGTAAGTGGTTTTTTAAATAACTGATGCAAATTACGCGAATTACATTACAACTATATATATACTGTAGGTATATATGGAAATTGCTAAAAACCGACAAGGCCATGTAATGATTGAGAAATGTTTAAAAAAATCTGAACTTGTGAAAAGGAAAATGGTTTTGTAGCTGTACCAACGTTATAGAAAAAAATAAAAAAGAACACAACAAACTCAAGCGAAACCATTACTCTTCTGAACATCAAAATTCGCCGACTTTCACATAATATTCCATTTACGGCAATCCCTTAAACCTTATCTCCAATCACCAGTCGTTGCGAGTACAATTATTCCCACAACAGTTTTCAAACGTCGGCAATTAGGCTAACAAGGTTTGATAACATCTTGAGGTCCATTCAGCTTACATCATGCGAGATTTTGGCTTCAAATGGTTTAGGTATGTCAAGGCCTCGACGCGTGTGATCAGATTTACACAACAAAGAATTGTAAGAATTAGAAGTGTTTCTAGTAAGTGTAAATAGACAGAGTTAATGCATATTCTATGGTAAATTCTGGCTTAGGAAATGTAGATTTTATGGACTGTGAAGATCATGATCGAAACGATACTGATGAGAGTGGGTTGTTCATTGTTTATGATGTAAAATCCCTCGAGAACAGATCCAATAGGATGCTTTATCAATTAGTATTATAAATAATAATAAAGAGAGTCGTAGCTTATCGTCATCATGCAACAGAACCTGGAACCATGCTGGAAAAAAATACAAATTTGAAACAATAGAACGGATCCTTTGCCTCTATGCCGCCACGTTTTTCAACAAAACATCTGCACACACGAGCTTTACTACAAAACGTAACATAGAAATAATAATGCGCAGTACGACAGAGTACGCTTCATTAGAATGTAGGTCACAGTGTCAGGTTCGATTTCCGAGCCAATGCCTCGCAGCGATGCGCATAGTCAAGCAGCTCTGATTGGACATGTCGCCTTGCTTCGCGCTAATATTGTCATTCATGTGAATTTTTCTATTGTATGGATAAAAATGGATTCTAATAAGGAAATAGAAGACAAAAAATACTGCACCAGTATTTGCCAAAAGGAGTGCATCCGTTATGATGCGATGGCAACCTTGCACCATTTATCAAGCTGAAACATTTTAAACCTTGGACAATTTATTCAACTGCGCATGCACGTCTTTAAAAATAATGTATCTTCCTCCACTATCTAATTCTCTGTTTCTATATTCGTTATGAAAACCATCCCATTTGTTTACCCAGTAAAAGACAAAAGAAAGTAGAAAACTCAAACAAACAAAAATAACTATTAACAGAGCCTAGCCCTGCTACTCACATGAAAGAGATTCTCGTTGCTTCAGTTGATCAACAAACTAAATATAAGCACTTATATTAAAGTTGATATTGTGTGGGTAGGTTACCATTATAGTATTTATTGCATAAAGTATAACGCCCATGCGTGCAGGCTATATCGCTTATTACATTTTACAACGTCAGATTACGTCACTCGCTACTATTTCCGAGGCATTGTGTCACAGATTTAATTATTTATTGTTATACGCCGTAGTTTCTTTTACTTGTGTTTTTTTTATTTTTTATTGTGATTGGAAGAAAGTGACTTGTTAAATTTACCGAAATATGTAGCTATGGCTATATCATCAATGTAGAAATTTCTGCGTCAGCGACAACCGTAAATTTTACACTGTCGATTTGTTTCATAATATTGTGGTACGAACTACGAACCCAGATGGAAATGACTGTGAGTATACTTCTGACTCATGCTCATATCCACATAGTCAATAAAGCAACTATTGTTTTGTTTACCTATATTTCTATTTCTGGATCACATTGCTCACTAAGTATTTTGCTTTCTTCACCGCATTGTAGTCCTTGAACATTGATTTGCACCTTAGTCGCTATAGCGCAGTTTTTGCTCGTTGCTCCTTAATTTGTTTATGGGACATATACCATTATACCACCAACGTTGGGATACTTGTGTTAAACTCGTGCGAGTAGTACAATTTTAACTTTCATATTGTCCCAGAACACAGAATGAGAATCATAGAATGACATGATGGTCATGTAAAGTAGTAAGATTCTTGTTGCGATAACATGTGTATGTAGATGGCATGCTCGCATCGTGTCAATTTTCATTACATTTTTAAAACAAACAATATTAGTATACATATTATTAAAAATGCCATAATTATGTTATGACGAAACAACCCTGCGTTCCGAGATGGGAAATAATCAATGTGAGCGTGCTTAAACCCGTACCGAATTAGCGTGAGCGCGATAACGACGCCGACGTCCCGTGAATCGTCATAGATGACGTCATGACATGCGCCATCTTGCGATAACGCCGACCATGCCCTAGAATAATATCACCGTGAGCGCTGTCAAAAATGACAGTGTGTGTGTGAGGATGTGTCAGTGTGTGTTTTGTTTTGATTTGCATCTTATCATAAAATTAAACTAACGTGGCATTTTCGAATTTGTGCATCTGGCTGATAGTCGCCACCTAACCAAAGAAGAAGAAATGTGGTGTCTATACAAAGAAATACTGTAATAATATCGTTTTTACATTGATTAAGCACTGTGAGCGCGTTCACGGGCGTTCCGAATTGTTGACAGCTCTCAGCTGTCATAATCGTGATATCTAAATCGGAACGCATGTGAGATGATGTGAGCGCTGTGAGTGATTATAGCTAATTCGGAAAGCGCCCCAAGTCGCGGGGGCATCCTATTTATACAAAATACATTATCAACAAAATAGTCGAGTAAAAAATAGCAATTACCAGCGCACGCGCAATGAATGACATTAATTATCCTGACCGTGTCCTGTGCCAAATTGGTTGATGTATTTTTGTCAAAAATTTAGGTTAACTGGTTAACTCCTCTCATTTGCTGATTGGGTCGTCAGAAAATAAACGGTAAACACCTATTAACGGATGCTGCGGCGTTTTTAATGGTAGAACTGTGTGTAGTGGTTTTGGCAAAAAAGATATCCATCTGAATTATTTGGAGCACAGGTAATATTCTTCTTCAACGGTAACCACGTCGACCTGGTTGTAAGCCTTCGCTTGATTGAGCTATTTCCTTCTGTCCAATACTATTCCTATTTAATGCTAGACCGACGTTATGATCTTAATTTACTACATCTACATGCATTTTACGACTGAAATGCTCTACCTTCTCATCTTGTTTCATATTTTATGAAAGAAACTGACATTGTTAGGTAAGAGTTATCATAGAACTCTCAAAAATAAGTGAACAAACCACAAGTACATATAAAGTGTAAGGATTGATATCTCCTATTTACTTTGATGTTGTGAATTATGTCAATGTCGTAACGATGTGCTCTACGTTGGTTCACGCCCAAATAATAGTGCTCGCTGAGTAGGCGCGGAATAGAATACAGACTAAACAAGCCACCAGTCTGTTTTTAGTAATATTAGTGCTGCAGAAGTGGGGACACTGATCATCATCTGCCTGGTCGGCTTCCAGTTTAACCGGATGCAGCTGAATACCAGTATATTACATGGAGCGACTGCCTATCTGACCTCCACAACCCAGTTACTGGGTAATACGATACCCCTTGGTAAGACTGGTTGTCAGATTTTTGGGCTTCTGACTACCCGTAAGGACTGTCAAAGATCCACGAATGACAGCCGGGACCAACCAAGTGGGGACACTGATGTTGTGTCATAATTTATTGATGGAACATTAAGAAGATTTATTGAGTAGTAGCTTGTTTTTATGACTGTTAGGGATTGTCCTGTATCAGGCTTCTTTTCCTGTTATTGTGTAGCTTCATAAGCAATTTTGTTATATGGGTTACTGCTCTGTCTAGGGCACCTTAGCCGGACGTACTTATGTACCGTCACTCATTTCGTCACACGAACTTTCGTAGAGTATCCGGTAAAAAAGTAAGATGTTTCTTGTTCCTTCGTCGCATTAATTTCGACCTATTCGATAAATGGTGCAATGGTGTACGTGTTGTGAATTTTATTCCCGCATCAGATTTTTTTATGATCCTACAGAGTACATATGTAAATTCCGTGTGTGCATGTTTGTGTACGTGATTTGTGCTCGTAACGACTCTCACGAGTCACGACACGAGATAATCCTACTGTGGGCTATGTGAAGTGTTTATGTTGGTATTAATGCCACGGTTACTCAACCCTTAGGAGTTAGTAGGACGTATCTCGAACAAAAAACAAATAATTCATGACGTAAGATTAGTTAGAAGAAGAGACAACGAATCCGTAGATTATAATTTAATAATTTTTTATTTCGAAAGTGAGGTACCTACATACAGTGTGTTACAATAAATATAATAATTGAACAATTTAGGGAAAAATCATAGGAGAGTTACAACAGAATTGAATCTGGCGTCCTAGCTAGATTACATGGTAACCTGTATTAAGGTTCGCCAGCTAAGGTTCCCCACAGAAGGAGTACAAAAATCCAATAGAGACACTGCTTAGGAATATACGGTTAAAACATAATATGAAAACTTACACTAAGTGTGAAGTGTTAGTATGTTTATGTGTTCTGTGATGAGGTGTTGTATGGTGTGTTGTGGTGTGTGTGTAAACGGAAGGGTAAGAGGTTGAGTTTAGATACGGAGTGTTAGAGAACTCACTAAGAATGTGAAGTAAGCAGGTATTCAGTGTCGTCCTAGTTTAAACTGGCTAGAAAGCATGTTATCTTTTTTTTGCACATTTCGTAAGAGGATTGATGTACAGAGACAGTTTTGTTTATTCTGTTATATAAAAATGGCCCAAGGTAGTAAAAGAAACGTTTAGTAAAAGCAAAGCGTGTGAAGGGTACTTATCTTAAAGGTTAATGCGAAAAGAAACAAATGTAAGGGACTGTCATCAACATTCCCTTCACAATGATTTCGCCAAGTTTCCATTTATAATACTTCGTCCAAATCTAAGTACAGACTGTGTACTATGTATTTCATTCTAAAATTTCAACCCCTAAGAAGTAGGTACCTATGTTAGATTATTCTAATCGCAACCAATTTATTTCTAAACTGCAAAACTCAGACCTTCAAAAGTTGACACACCTTTTCCTTGCTCAACACGCGTTATTAACTGTAAAATAAATTCATAATTAACTCGGCCTGGCCTTGACCGACGCTAAAAGTGTGTGTAATCTGCTGAGCTTGGAAAAAACAAGCACGACTGTAGTTAGACCTGGTGCATATCGGCGGTGTTGACGTGACTAGAACTCGTTTTGTTTGTAGCTTTATTTATACACTAGGGCTCATGTGAGTGATGTATGGCCAGCCATCGACGATGTGAGCACTGAGCACTTCAGCCTGAGGTCCTTGGCTGGTAGTTTGGAGAAATAGTCAAAATGTGCCATGTCGTTGTCTATCATGGGTGCTGAAAGAAATTTAAAAAATGCGATAATTGGCAAAAGGACAATAAACACCAAGAAAGAATAAGAAATGCATGGAATAAGTAAAGAAGTAGCAGTTATGTAGTACATCTAGATTGTCCAGTTTTGTAAAGCTCAGATTGCTCCGTACGAACCCGGAAAGTCGTCATGCAGTGGCAGGCGAACAAAAAAAGCGATCAACAACATGCAGGAAAAACATTTGAACAAATATTATCGTATAACTAGTCGTTCATTATTCAGATAAAACTCCGGCTTGGGTATTCAAGATTGAAGGTGGTGTAGCCTTGACTACTGCGATGTCATCAATGCGTCACCTTGTGGCTGGGAGCTTCACAACAGGTTCTTCATTAGCGATGCTTAGGTTAAAGATCGTGCTAATACTTTGTCATTATGACACATCGAAGTATTTCATAGTGTCAAGTTTTAAATAATATACAAACTATTCACCACACTATAACATATTCGCAAAACTGCAAAAAAAACATGATCATAGAAAGACCTTACATCTAGGATTGCTTTGTGATGAAGGCTCGTTTCGACTGCTCCTATATGAAGTCAGCTTTTTTTTACGTTTATATTCAAGTCAAGTCTTTTTGTTTTGGGCAGATCCAAATGTAGCTATGCCAATTGAACCTATTCACTTTCACGCGTTGACCGTGGTTTTGGCGTTCGATGCCATGGCCAGAGACCGAAAGTGTTAGAGTAGAATCCGTACCAGTTGAGCTTTGTATTTACGCTCAAAATATCTCAACAAATGCTTCAGTGGCCAGTTTTTCATAAAATTCCAGTCCTTTAGTTGCGGGTCGTTGTTGACTTTTTAGACCGTTTGAGTTAGTTAGTATACAAATACAAATATTTTCCTTCATACAGCATTCGTATGTAAAACGAAGATTAAAACTTTATTTGTGTGTGCTCGGGTCAAAGCTGTAATGTTTGAAACAATCCTGACTACTGTTGTTGCTGACATTTCGTTTGCTACCCTTCTCACGTCCAACTCTCGGACCGTGTTTTTATTTAACAAAATAACTTTAAAAAGTATTTTTACGGTAAAGGGAGAGTAACTAGAGAGAGACGGCCAGTTTAGTGGTAATCACTGTAATAAATTGTTCTTGTCTCCTTTAGCCCTACAAGACAGCTGCAAAACCAACCATTTCAAAGGGATGTCTGAAATCGTCCGCTATCACTGTTCAGTGAAAGACACAAAGGCAACATTCCTTTTTGGTAGAACTTCTAAGCTAAGAGATACCTTCAAGTAACCCGTGAATACAAACAATGTGTCCCTCTAGAATTAACTTAGCTTTGAGCGGCTATTTATATTCAAAACACTGCAAGTGCAAATCCAATTCAACGAATGCCGTGTTTTCTTGCCCGACTTAATAGTTTTGTCACAAATAATCCCCAGCTGGCCTTGCAGCTAGTTAAGACTGACGTTAGAGTAACTGCCTTTATAACCGGCGACTATGTAACTAATGGCCGCGCAGGCGCACAGTAAAACGCTGAAAGGGAAATTAACATTGATTGAAAAAGGTGTTGGTTGAGTGCGGTAATAGATAAAACCTGTTCTGTTTGAGTCTGTGTTTCCTCTCTTAACGATTCTGCTTCTGTACAAAGAAGCATAGTTTCTTCATCTTTCTTTTCATTCTCATTAAAAAGCGCATCTTACGAAACTCTTCATGATATGAAGTTTTGTTATTGCGATGATTTACTTCACTGTCGACGGTTTCACCTTTGACTGACCTGAATATTTAAGTATAAGATGTTTTATATTAGGTTTCTTTTCATCTCTACTTTTTTGGACATTCTGTTTTTATTTTCATAATAACTATTTCTTCATAATTTACCAGAGGCTGTTCACAATTTCTTAAAACATAGTATAAAAGTTAAATCCGCCTATCGATCATAAATGTAAATGTTAGCACAAGTTTTGACATTTAAAATATTCTTTATTCAAACCCAATGAGTAAGCACACTCATCAGCACTTCACATTTCTCTGCCATATTATCAACGACATAAGGATGATAATCGTTTGTGTTTTCAACTAGTTTTAATACAAGAACCGCACAGATTGTATAACTTGTATAAGTAGTAGGTTTTTGTGTAATTTAATCGAAATGTATTCGCATATCGATTGGGTTGCGTCACAGTTGTCGCGAGCAGTCCGCGGTTCTTGAACAATCTTATATTGTTCCCTCTAACTTCACTACCGAAGATAAGTCTGCTTTATTACCATATCTTTTCGTACTTTATTATATATTCTTATCAATTATTTTTTGTTCTCTTTTCTTTATTTTCCGTCATGCCTTTATTTCTTTCAGTAATCTAGTCTGATCATTAAAATATCTTGTAGACCGGAAAATTACTGGAGTGTGCGATTCTTTGCACCTCAACATTTTTTCCCAGTGTTTGAAAATTATACAAAAAATACTGCCAATGTAAGTACACTAATGGGCGAATAAGGAAAACATTATTAACATTTCCGTTTTTACTCGTGTTACTTCAAAAGCCACTTTGAATATTGATGTAACATTAACCTAATTAGGCATACAAAAGAATACAGAATATGTTGGTGCTTTAACCGTTCTCCATTTAAAGTATTATGTAAGTGAAGCTAAAGCAATCTAAGTAATGTTTACGGAACATTTGATTCCAATACATGACACATGTAGTTGCGTCATCATTACATTAAACCAACACGGCGTGAGAATTATCGAAGCGTCGATCGACATCAATTAAACATTACAGAAAAACATTTAGGTATAACATATTCTGTACATTAATTGGACACGAACCAACGCGTCAAAAGCTTTTTGAGTTCGAGAGTAACTCAAAAAGCTTTTGACGCGAAGTTTGAGACTGGCTCCGATTCCAATTAATATGATCCAATTCGATTCTGTATCATAAAGTTGATCTGGAACACGCACTACTCCGTCGATATGCTACTCAACCAGATCAGTTTATTTCGAATACCCAAATTCACTTCTGAAATTGTAATTTTACGACATTAAAGAAATATCGTTGACACATCCGTGGTCTATAAAATTAAGATTTAGCGTTCGTAAGTGATCGTCAAAATTCGGATTTAATACGATCGATCCAATGCGGATGAGTGTGAGACTCATCTCCAGAGATCACCGCATTATTACTCCGATTCGTACAAGTGTTTCCTTCGACGTAACTGTGCTTCAAAGTAAGTCAGCCATTAAGAAGATGGCTGCAGACTTAAATCATTACGGGCTCCCATGGGGATTACGGGATTTCAGACATCTTTATCAAGCTCTGTGGTTTTTAGAGGTAGAAAGGAATGTGTCGAATGTTACCCTATTAACGGAATGTTTATTACTGTGGCTTTCTGAAATTTCACGGCACCTCAGAGCTTCAATGAAATATGACAAAGTCGACGTAGCTGGATGAAATACATAGTTTAGCAGTCCGTCCGGTAATTTGCTAAGTGAAATATGGCATATACCAGGACAAAATTCTAATAAGAATATTATAAATATTTACAATGCTATGCTCATAGTGTACCTGTGGTTTATCTCGCGTGCAAATCGTAAGTAAGTGATTGAGGAAAAACGTTGCAAATATTTGCATTGGGCCGCCCGACAGTCCCTGCATTCTTTCTGGAAATTCAAAAGGTTTCCTTACTCATCTGTTACTTATTTCCAGTTACTGTTACGAGTGATGTGGTTAATTAAAAATATACTTTTTGCCTATAGCATAGGTGCCAGTAAAATAATTTTATCTTTAAAATCGGCCAGAAATACGAGTATATTTCCGGCCTCATCTTTCTATTATTTCCTTTTCAGTCGGCAAGACCTATTACTACTATGTATATGTAAACACACAACAATTTCCTTCCTAAAACATCTTACTAAAATACGTTTCCTAAATATGTAACTTCATCACTCAACCGTCATGCAGGCGCTCATCCAATTTGTATAATCCGTTTGAACTCCCTCTTACGACACCACGAATAATGAAGATGAGCCCCAACTCACCTGGCGCTAACGAAGATGCATTACGAAACTTATTTCCAGTAAGTAATAGTGCAGAAATGTAATATGCGAAGTCCATTCTAAATACTGCAATCTTCCAATGAATAGTCAAGGCGAGACGTACCTAACCCTGATGTCACCGTTGCTAAAATAAAACTGAATACATATATAGGTAACTGTAATAGAAAACGTTTTAAAATGTTTCATAGTTTGCTGAGAGAGGCTAGTGTTAATTTTGTCATTTGCAAATGGCGAAAGAATTTTACTTTTAATTCGACTGTATTGGCTTTGACTCAAATACATAGATAACAGTTTGTTATTTAACCGTGATTTTAAAAGTCGCGTAGGTTAGTGTGACAGGTGACAGTATTGATATTACCTAATGTCGTAGGTTAGTGTGACAGGTGACAGTATTGATATTACCTAATGTCGTAGGTTAGTGTGACAGGTGACAGTATTGATATTACCTAATGTCGTAGGTTAGTGTGACAGGTGACAGTATTGATATTACCTAATGTCGTAGGTTAGTGTGACAGGTGACAGTATTGATATTACCTAATGTCGTAGGTTAGTGTGACAGGTGACAGTATTGATATTACCTAATGTCGTAGGTTAGTGTGACAGGTGACAGTATTGATATTACCTAATGTCGTAGGTTAGTGTGACAGGTGACAGTATTGATATTACCTAATGTCGTAGGTTAGTGTGACAGGTGACAGTATTGATATTACCTAATGTCGTAGGTTAGTGTGACAGGTGACAGTATTGATATTACCTAATGTCGTAGGTTAGTGTGACAGGTGACAGTATTGATATTACCTAATGTCGTAGGTTAGTGTGACAGGTGACAGTATTGATATTACCTAATGTCGTAGGTTAGTGTGACAGGTGACAGTATTGATATTACCTAATGTCGTAGGTTAGTGTGACAGGTGACAGTATTGATATTACCTATACTCCATTTACAATAGCATTAGACAGAAGTTAAAAAAGACTCTTTTAGGGGCACACTTTGTAATAAAAGTACAACAAACATTATTACAGTCAAGATTGATGTGGAGTTAAATATAATAAATTTAAGTAACAGCTGTCACACTTATTTGTACTTATTTAACCTATCTACCTTCTGAAATTACAAGGCTTTCATTTAATATTATTTAGTTTTTACATAAAGTATTGTCGTGTCAAGGTTTAAAATCTAAAAGAAGCAGGGGAGGACAGGACCCGGAACGTTTTTCATATCACTATAACTCTACCAAATCTAAAATGTTACATATTCCCTTCTAAGTGGTGGCAGCACGTGTTTTTTTATTTTGTCGGTTTATGATATCATCCGTCCATACGTCAAATTGCGTAAATAATCTGCAGTTGTCAAATTGTCATTCACTCACTTGTGTATACTTGCTATTGCTGAATTTTCGTGGTTTAGTTGTTATTTGTTACTGTTTTTCTGTTGTTATTGTTTTGTTATCGTTATTAGCGTTAGTTTTGTGTTGTTCGTACAAAGCGGTACGTTTTGTTGAACTATGGACACGGACAATCCCGGTGCAGGCCCGAGTGGCTTGCAAGCGCAACATGTGCGCTCTGGAACTGCTAGTAGCGCTGATCAGTGTCAGCAGCGAAAAAAACGAGGCCCCAAAGTAGATCACGATGTTAAAATATTGTCACCTAAGAAAAATATAATAAAGCAAACACCGCTTCGTTCTACAGAAAAAAGAATAGTGATAAATATTTATGAAGATGTTAAGGGGGCCCGAAGGTACTCCTGTTTATAGAACGCAGTTAATTAACAAAACTGCAGAAATTGCGGGTAAGGATCATAAAATGATTACCTTAAAAAATAAATGTATTTTATTTTATTCTGTTCGGGAAACTTACAGTTTTTACAAAATTTGAAAGTAACATGCATTGTAAGGTAATAACATACATTACTAATTTTAATTTATAGGCATATCTCGTGCAACAGTCTATAATGTACTCAAAGAGTACAATACAGAAGGTCGCCTGCAATCGCCACATCCTCGCCAACGGAAATACTCAAAATCTGATGATTATGATGATATTACGTTAAGTGGAATACCAAGAAAAATTCATTCTTTTTTTCTTTGATAATGAGTTACCAACGTTGGACAAGATTCTGCAAGCTAACTGGAAAAGGAAGGCGGCTTATCATTGGCCATATTGGTAAAACTTGATTTATATGTATTTTTTTTTAATTACTTTACCCTTGTTACATAACAAACCATGAATAAAATAATCTCTCCGTTGTCACTGAAATTAAGTCTTAATTTAATGCCTCCCCTCGGAGAAAGATGTTTATGGGTAGATTATGGGTTTATGGTAGTAGATTTACCTGTTCAAGGACAGTAATGATGCAGTCAATTTCGGTTGCTATTTAAAGGTTGAGATCTATTTCCAGCAGTCAAGTAATCTATGCCACCGGTGCACAATTATTGATTTGCTTTTATTTCATTTCACAGGATCTACAGAAGGGTTTTTAATGGATGGTGAATTAATATTTGAAGCCAAAAAGGGTGATGGAGAGTACCATTCTGAAATGGATGCACACAATTTTGAAAAGTGGTTCAAATTAATATTGTCAAAAATTGAGAATGGTGCAGTTATTGTTATGGATAATGCGCCATATCATTCGAGGAAAGTGGAGAAGCTGCCAACTACAGCCACACGAAAGGCAGATATTCAAGAGTGGCTAAAAAACAAAAATATTCCTTTTGAGGAAAAAGACTTTAGGGCCACTTTATTAGAAAAAGTGAAACAAATAAAACATTTGTACCAAAAGTTTGCTGTAGATGAGATGGCTAAAGAAAAAAACATATTAGTATTGCGGCTCCCCCCTTACGCGACTGCGAGCTCAACCCAATAGAATTAGTTTGGGCTCAAATGAAGGGGTATGTAGCCCAAAACAATAAAAGTTTTAAATTAGAAGAAGTGAAGCGGCAAGCACTCATAAACATAACTGCAGAGAAATGGCAATCTCGCATTGCTCATACAATTAAAGAAGAGGAAAGGTTTTGCCAACTTGATGGTATAATGGATAATGTTGTAGAAAGATTTATTATTAACGTTGGTGAAACTTCTTCATTATCATCATCAGAGGATGATGAATAATTGGGAATGGAACATCTATCATCTCCATTATATCATTAAGGTGGCAAAACTTTTTCTCTTCTTTAATAGCAATAAATCTCATCTCACACTTCTATGTCTCTGGAAAATGTTTTTATAGTTGGTATTTAGCTTGCGAAAGTGTATTCTGTTAATCCTCTGGCATTCTAACTTATTATAGTTAAAATTATGACTTGTCACCATCAGTCAAGTAGCGTTTTGTGTCGTATTTATTTGGTTTGTTAAAAACATAATAAGGACATGCCATTGTGATAAAGTTGTTGTTACTAAAAATTGTTTCATTTTATGTACCTATCCAAGCATTGTGACGAGTAGATGGATGGAATATGCTTTATTGTATGCCATACATTGTTACTTACAAAAAAGCACATACATTATTTATTAAAATCTTTTGAACTTAACTTGAAAATAAAAGGTTTCGTACTCCTGCTTCTGCGAGCCTCTTTTTTCTAATGCTATTATAAATGGAGTATAATGTCGTAGGTTAGTGTGACAGGTGACAGTATTGATATTACCTAATGTCGTAGGTTAGTGTGACAGGTGACAGTATTGATATTACCTAATGTCGTAGGTTAGTGTGACAGGTGACAGTATTGATATTACCTAATGTCGTAGGTTAGTGTGACAGGTGACAGTATTGATATTACCTAATGTCGTAGGTTAGTGTGACAGGTGACAGTATTGATATTACCTAATGTCGTAGGTTAGTGTGACAGGTGACAGTATTGATATTACCTAATGTCGTAGGTTAGTGTGACAGGTGACAGTATTGATATTACCTAATGTCGTAGGTTAGTGTGACAGGTGACAGTATTGATATTACCTAATGTCGTAGGTTAGTGTGACAGGTGACAGTATTGATATTACCTAATGTCGTAGGTTAGTGTGACAGGTGACAGTATTGATATTACCTAATGTCGTAGGTTAGTGTGACAGGTGACAGTATTGATATTACCTAATGTCGTAGGTTAGTGTGACAGGTGACAGTATTGATATTACCTAATGTCGTAGGTTAGTGTGACAGGTGACAGTATTGATATTACCTAATGTCGTAGGTTAGTGTGACAGGTGACAGTATTGATATTACCTAATGTCGTAGGTTAGTGTGACAGGTGACAGTATTGATATTACCTAATGTCGTAGGTTAGTGTGACAGGTGACAGTATTGATATTACCTAATGTCGTAGGTTAGTGTGACAGGTGACAGTATTGATATTACCTAATGTCGTAGGTTAGTGTGACAGGTGACAGTATTGATATTACCTAATGTCGTAGGTTAGTGTGACAGGTGACAGTATTGATATTACCTAATGTCGTAGGTTAGTGTGACAGGTGACAGTATTGATATTACCTAATGTCGTAGGTTAGTGTGACAGGTGACAGTATTGATATTACCTAATGTCGTAGGTTAGTGTGACAGGTGACAGTATTGATATTACCTAATGTCGTAGGTTAGTGTGACAGGTGACAGTATTGATATTACCTAATGTCGTAGGTTAGTGTGACAGGTGACAGTATTGATATTACCTAATGTCGTAGGTTAGTGTGACAGGTGACAGTATTGATATTACCTAATGTCGTAGGTTAGTGTGACAGGTGACAGTATTGATATTACCTAATGTCGTTGCTTCTTTCCATAAACATGACAGTCAAGAAATAAATCAAAGTAAACTCTTATTTTAATTAATGATGTTGTTGGGGATAACAGGCCAAGAGAAACAAAACAAACATGGCTACACATGCGTGCCATGGAAACATGGGCTAGCAATGTTCTGTTGAATAATATCAAATTTATCAACATATTGCATAATGCGACCAGTAATCATAGCAGAAACAAATAACTTATTCCACTTCATTGTAAGTTGTAATAACACCAACAATAAATTGCACATCTGACACTGTGCCTCACAATTATCATTAACTACATAACTACAACAGGTTCTTCCATCAGTCCTCGCCAGTAATGACATTAGAACTCGTTCGAACAATAAAGGTTAATTACAAATTAATGTTGCCTCCTGAACTCGACGATATGTTTGTTCCATTGTTCAGTCGTCGTAAAAACTAGATGGTTTACGTATACAAGCATTTTTAATACGATTATTCAGGTTCCTTTGTATAATGTAGGCTACAGAGCCATCAGTGTTACATAAAAGCGACATTAGATCTGGTATCCTTTGTCATGCTTGGTTGGAATGAAAATGTAATCATGCATGACAATAAGGGATTATCCTCGGCCCTATATTGACGGTGCTGGACGATTCTAGCCTTAAGTGGGAGGTAAAAGGGTTGTAGTCCGTAGCGACAACAGGCATAATAAATTATGCCGGAAGCTTATCACCCGAACAAAGAGAATATAACCAATAGAGAGCGTACCTAAGGCCGATTTCTTCGAAACACACGACTCACTACCGCGGGCCGGGGGGTGAGGAACAACGCGCGGCTGCAATTGGTCAGTTCTTGACTGACGTGTAAAGTGTTTGTACAAACCTACTTACAAAAAAATAAAATCATTTCATTTCATTTCATTTCAATGGCACATTTACAAAAAAAAGCGAAATCGAGTTTTTACGGCCTAAGTGTTTACAAGTGTATAATTTATAAAGCGGTAAAACGGCACGGTGTTAGTTTTCCTATTTGTTGAGAGAGGGCGTTCAGTGTCAATGTAGTACTTGGTACGTTCCCCCCGCTTCCGCGCATAACAACGGCTTATTTGTCAGTTGTGCGGGGCTGTAAAATGTAAAATGAAGTCTTAAGAGCGTAGACGGGCTGCGCGAGAATTGAGAAATAGGTATTTGAAGAAACTATTGCTGTCTCTCTCCCTCTAGTCTCCCCCCGTAGAGTGCGATAGGGACAACTGCAGCTCAGAACGATTTTACCTAGAAAAAACCATGACCGATCGACGTTTCGTATTCCCCTGTTTTCTCCTCAAAACCTAAGCCGATTAAAATATTTTTGGTATCAAAATTTAAAGGAAGAATAGATCTATGCCCCTATCATTTGTTTTTATCTTAAAAACATTTCAATTTTCTTTGGTAGTCGTCTGATTACGTAGGTAAAAACGGGGCATTTTTTTAGGTTTTCAGAAAATCATATTTATTTTTGTAATATTTTTTTTTTTGAAAAAAAAAAAACTAACAGGGGCATGCCTTCAATAGACCTCGATTTTTATAAATAAAAATGATTACTTTTGAGGCATTATCCAGGAAGAGAATAGAGGAATACGTTTGTATGGAAAAAATGCAGCCCGTCTACGCTCTTAACTTCGTTTCAAACATTTGCAAAATCTTTGACCCTCATTTCTGTAAAATAAGTAAAAAGTAGATGTGTCATTTCATTATACTGCTAGGTGAGCGACAAAGTGAAAAATATTTATTATACTTACAAAACAACAAACCAGCGGTGCCTGACGACATAAAAATTATCCTGGACCGATCGGTTCCGGTCGGGAAGAGAGAAAACAAAAAAATCCTGGAACATACATTTAAAAAAAACCGACGAACTGTGAACCTCCTCCTTTTTTTGAAGTCGGTTAAAAGTAGATAGGTATTTTATTACAGTAAGTGAATTGAATAAAAATTGTAAGTATTAATTTTATTATTTTCGATATCAACTTTCAGCTATTAAAGGTAAAACCACTATTTTTTACGATAAACATACAAAGGGAAAGAAAGGCATAGAAGAATTAGAATTGTCTAATACAAGAACGAGACTTTTCCAAAAGACATCAACGCGCGACTAAATAAGTTATAATTTTTTAAATTAATTTAGCGTGAGAGGTCTAACACTTGGACAAAACTAAAATGGTTACTAGTACCGTAGCCTATACATACATAGGCGACCAAAAGTCAATAGGGGCACTATATGCGTAGTCAATTGGTTATATTATAGTCTTTGCACCCGAAGGACGAAGACTATCACTGACTCAGGATTAGGAGAAGACATTTTTTGAGAAAAAACTAGTCCGATCTCTCCATTTTGTATTCGCTTTGGTTGTACTTAGAGCTTCATGTCTTTTTCACATTCCGTTCGGATGTTTCTGATTCAATAGGAAGTTATGAAAACTGGGTATTGTAAACGTAGTAGGTATTTCTATAAATAATTTGTATTGTTTTGTTAGGTATGTAAAAACGGGGTGAATTATGGTACCTATATTTGTACAGTATTGTCGAACAACCGAGCGGGGAAAATGGTATAGCCACGAAAATAATTTTCCTCTTTTCTTTCTAATGGTTCTTTTTCCTCTTTTTAGTTTAGCTAATACATAAAAGGCCCATCTCTTACAGATAGTTATAAGTAGTTTGTCGCCAAGTTTTTTTCAAGCTTCGGCGGGATAACAGCTAAATGGAAAACTAACTTTTACATATTGTAATTTTTTTCCTAGAAAATTATTTTAGCATAATTTATTTTATAAACTTGTAATATTAACTGGTTCAAATAAATAAACGGTAAAAATATATGACAAGCATTGTATAAACATTTATTTTTATGTGATCGTCGACGCTCACGCCAATGTTACGCTAGAACGTTTTACGATGAATAAATGCACTCTACTACAGATAAACTATCTATAACTGCTATAAATTTATTTTAATGACAGTCGTCCGGTGGTGACAAATTACGATGATGAGGTTCACAAATGTCATAGAAGACAACATTTAATCACACTGTGTAAATGTCTCCGGCTTCCTTGGTCATCAGTTTGTTCACACTCTCAGACCCAGGGTTTCAGCGCCACTGTCTTTGTTATTTAAATTGACAGATAAATGTCACAAACATTACAACATTCTAACTTTCAGTCATGTGACACACTAATAAAAATATTTAAATTGGTATTTACCGAATCACCTTGACCGACCACATTCAAATGAGCCGTAAAAAAAACTAAAATGTTGAAAGCTTGTGCGACTGTGTTCGTCATTCGTCAACGGACTTGTCATTCGCACGTCGAAGAAATATTAGAATATAGAACTGCAAGTTGGCTGCTGGCTTATTTCTCGAGACCTTGACCCAAAAATAACAAAACATTCGTCTTGACACCGTGACATCGAAGTCTAGAATACTTTTTGTTCACGAATGTATGAAAGCTATTGTTCTGCTGCGAAGATCACTTTCAGTTTTACCTACTAGGCGCACATGAAGCCGAGGGGCGGTTATGAAACAACATCAGAGCGTGATGCGAACCACTCCGTCACATATTCATGAAATTTTTCAGCTGTATGTACCAAAGCTATGCAAATTAAAAGACAATATTTGCACCCGATATTCAGATCAGCAATGAATTCGGATTCGTTGCCTTGATTTCTTTTTGTAAGCATAGCAATGAATGATGATGGGATCGTTTCTCATTTAATTGAGTTATACAGTAATCTGCTTTCCAGTCGATTGCAAATAGACCGAATAGCTATGTTCTTTAAAACAGGTTTATTGTATACGAAATCGAGGATTTTATAACACTATCAGCGTGCTACGTGCTGCCATCTGTTAACTGACTTAGAAATAATAGAACTTAACAAGTTTCTTACATAAAGCAGGAAATATTAACATAACCGGCTCCCTCAAAAAATAAAATGTAATAAATATTATAACAAAAACGAAAATTCCTCGGTGAAATACTAGTTCATCATAGCTACGACGCGCGACGTTTGACATTGCTCACGGTAACTATGAAAATAAAAAGTGTGCTGAATAGCTGACCTAAATAATATGAGCGTTACAAAATGATATATAGCAATCCACTTGATATTCGAGTGTTTCATAATGGAGTGTGTAAACACGCGGAATATCTTCGCGAAGTACTACAATAACTCAATAGCATGTATAATTGGATAATAGTGATAATCTTTCTTTATGAGCGCGGCCTTGCGCTGACCGTGCCGGCAACCCGGCCGAGTGCGATGACAACGCGCGCGCACACAGCGCGATGCAACTACACAACATTAAAATTTAGCAGAACTGCACCAAACAAATGTTTGCGCCAAATGCGGCGACAGATTTTAATCCTGCTCACATTTGTGCCAACGCATTACCAACCTACCTATTTCTAACTCGGTACAGTTTTTTGGCCCACTGTTCTCAATTATCATAGCATTGGACTAATACCAAGCGATAATGACAAGTTTTATACGATAATAGGCTTTAAAGTTTTATTATTAGGATTTAGAATTGTTTGTGTTAGCTACCAATGCTTCCAAGGTCAAGGCAGTTACTCCATAAGACCGGTTGTGTTGTGTATGACAGTGTTCGTTGCATAATTTCCAGCGGTTTGGGTTTTCGACGACGCCAAAGATGTCTCAAAATACTCGTTTCTATATTTCTTCCATTTTACGTATCAATAAAACCTTTTTTATACGAGACTGCTTTTAGTTTTCCTATTCGAATGTGGCGGCTTTGACGCAAGCCGCAAATTATGCTAAGGTCCAGGTTTATCTGCGGGTGAATAAATAGATATAATGTAAAAGAGTAACTGTGTTTGACAAGAATAAAATGGTTCTTAGAAAAAAAAAATTGTAATGTAGCACAGTAGCCGATGCCTTATAGCAACGGCCTTGGATACAACAGTTATAATTTTATGGCGTCAGTCGATAACATTGCACTTTGTTCTTATCGATTGGAAATCTAGGTACCAGTCTCCTACTTTAGTTCTGTAGCTCCTGAAAGTGTTTAGCGCTTTGGAAATTTTTCGCCATCCATTTCTAAAGCTCGTTATTATCCCAAAAATGTGTCTAGCAATGAGCCGCTGTTCCAAAAGGTTTTACCGAAAGTGATCTCACTGCCGTCTGAATCTTAAGAATCTACCTTATCCAAAGCGTACAGTGAGCAAGCCCTGGGCTTCGGAAAATAGAATAGGTTGACGAAAGCTTACAGATCATTATTTAGACAAACATTTTCAACAAATCGTAAAATGACATGTTACTACCATTAATAATACACTATGTGTCCAACGTTGTGATTTATAACAACGTGCCGACTAGACTCTTGCAGAGGGTAGGCGCAACCCATTAGTGCAAGTTTATGTCCTGGTGATAAATAATGGAGGAGCTTCTAACCCAAGTGGAAGTTAAGGGCCATATCTTTATGGAAATATAAAACTCATCGAGAGAAGAATTGGTATTATTCCAAAGTCGGAAACATTATGCCTCCATCAAGGCGCTCGAAACAGGAAAATATAAATGTAAATTTGGCCATACATCGGAGTTTATAGACGCTATCGATGTAATTAACTAATTCCAGCAACATTCGCTAATAATAATCTAAGCTAACAATACCTAAGATATCATTGCATTTATGGTTATTATTGTATTCTCTAAATGTCATGAGACTTTGGAGTTGCATCTCGGAATGGGCAAGAATTTGGTCAAGTAATTTAACATTTCGGAGATCAAAGGCTCTGAATTGTTTCCCAACGTTTTATTTTTATATTTAAACAAAAAATCCATTAAATCTAATGATTCAATCAAATTTTATTCTTTAAACGACAGAAAAATGCAGTAAACTGGTCAAACTAAATTGCAACAAGCTCCGTCATTGATATTCTAAGCAAGTTGTAGTAATAGAAACACGCGTTTACACGGCAGGTGTAACGTAAGCGTTGCATCATCAGGAGGAACTAATTAGCTCATCACCCAGAAATATTGAGAAACATGTCTGTAATGTTACTTGTATTGCGATGTGGCTGATACGATTCATTAATCAGCTACATTCATGAAACCATTTAATAATTCCTTTGTTGAAGAAATACCAAAATAGCGTAAAGGAATTGAAATGTTTGCTTGAGTTCCCACTCTTGTATGCATGTAATAACCACTTAGGACGAGTCTGAAGATCGCTAAACATTCCACAAAGAATAAGTATTAAACTCAAAAGCATTTATCTCTATCATTAATTCACAGGGAAACATTAGTAACAAACATCATTAATCTTCCATCGAACTTAGCAAAATGAAGTCTTGATAAAATCACAATAAAACTTTGACACAAATAACGCGTGACGGTGGCCTATTCATTTGGGCACAAAGCTGGCCTGCCCGGCCGCGCGATCAATAATGCCGATACAGCGGGTGCCGTTCCCCATAACCCTCCAGCGCTGATAGGCGGCCTCTAAGCCTTGATTAGCTTGAACCTCCACAAAAGGGATTTAGAAAATTGGAATCTGAACTATAATTGTACGATTTGGAGCTTCCTGAAGCAAGACATCAATGCGCGTATTTTGCGTACAAATTTACAAATTTTATTTTTCCTGAAGCAATTGATAATTATGTATTTTATTTAAATCACATTTTCCCTTTCATGGTTCAGGTTCAGTATAATTACGAATGGAAATAGATTGTTTTCGTCTGAGGCGTGTCCCGATTTATATTCCGAACAAAGAAAAGGCGGTGATAGCCTGCAGCCGTCAATAATAAATTTTGTTTACTTCATTTAACTCGTTAGAATAATTCGCAAATACATTTAGAACTACGGATAATGCTAAACGTTAGAAGATTTAATTAAAAATGCTTCTTTAATAAAATAAATTACATCACATCAACATTCCTTTCAATTAATGTCAAAATTTTCTCTTTGCAAATGAAGTGTACCAGTTTTAATGGGCTCATATAACTCACTGCACCACCGCCACCGGTACCGCACCGAGCGCGAGCCCTCCTATCTCGACATGTCTGCCAGATTCCGACCAGCCTTTGATCGCTATTCGTCATTTTTGTGACTATTTATAAATTGGATGTAAGTGCTCTATTTGTGGAAAGCGCAGTTTCATAAACGTCCATTAAATGATCGTTTGAAGATTCTTATGTGTGTCTTCCTTACGGGATACACTTCGAAGACTGGAATCTGACTGATGGTAGAAAAATGCATTTCAATTACTTAACCGAAATGTATTCCTAACCTGCTGAATGCAGTCCAGAATTCAAGGGAAGTCCTGAATACTTGCTGCATGCACACTAAGATGTCACTACTCTGTAAGCTTCTCAGTTGTCCGGCACGGGCCTGGTCCTGATCGGACGGTGAGCTACCCACTCATAATAGTTCAATAGGTACTTAGTTTATTATTACTTATTTGACACTCCCTTCCGCTCCACCCAGAGCGTCATTTGATGATTTCCCATCCGCAAAAAAAAAAGCTTCTCAGTTGACTTTAAATTATTTTGAATTCTAGATTGAAACATAAATTGATAAAAAATTACATCAAGCGGAACATATTCACATGATTTGTATAATCAACTATGCTTTCATAGAATTAATATTTAAAATTGATCTCCTAATTATTTGCAGCTTTCGCTTGGATTCAATGATTCAAATGAATGGTATATTATTCTGATCGCAATCATCAACATTACGTTATTTATTACAAGAGTGCTTCACTTTTTCCGGTATTTGAACAGATACTTACATTTGTTTTTCTGTTTAGATGCGAATATACTGGAGGGGCCCGTGGCCCAATTTTCTTAGGCGGATAAACCAGCGTAATTATTATCGCTTATCTTTCCTTGCAGCCCTTTGCGAACAGAAAATAACCGGTTAACAAAAATATCATTATTGTATAACAAACAATAGGATTCTGTTTATACGGTTTTCCGTAAATCTGACTAAACAAAGTATTTGAACATGGTCTTGTTGGAACGGCAATTTCTGTATCTCTTATTTCTAAATGGACTTAAATAACCTGGTCTTTTTGTGTCTTGTCAACAGGCACAACAGAGAGAGCATGCCTCATCACCGGCTCCGTCGATGGCATCATGGTGGTCCTGGATTTCATCATGGACAAGATCAAGGAGAAGCCAGAGCTGGTCAAACCCTTCCCAGAAGGCGTCGACACGAAGATGCCTCAGGATAGGGATAAGCAGGTATGCCTTAACACTTTTACGGTAGAAAATTTTAGAAGGCGAATACAGGGGATATGTTGTAATAAATCGATGCTAAATTGTAAGGCAGTTTCAAGCTACGAGGAAAACCGACAGGAAAGTAGTAAAAGCAAATGTGCGACATTGAGCATCTTTTTA
Source organism: Oligia fasciuncula (assembly GCA_963082905.1). Taxonomy (NCBI): domain Eukaryota; kingdom Metazoa; phylum Arthropoda; class Insecta; order Lepidoptera; family Noctuidae; genus Oligia; species Oligia fasciuncula. Next base: position 20,199,290 of record OY720402.1, on the reverse strand, counting down.
CGATCGTGAACAGTTCAACCTCCGGCAAACTTTTACAGTAAGTGTTTGCTTGTGTGCGTGCTTCCCCAGCAAAACTTTACTCGGTTGAGAAAGAGATAAGTGGAACACTGTTTTAGACATTTCGGAACCGGCAGCCTTTTACATAACGACGCCGAAGCAAAAGCAGACATTCTTACAACAAAACATTAAGGGTCACTTTGGGTATTCTAATGTACGGATGTGACCTTTTTACCGTGCATAAATTAGCCAGTTTCCGTCCTGTTTTTCGACTTAGATAACCCCCGAACCATATTTGATAATGTCTCGACACGTAAGCAAAAACTGGGGTATCTTCGGTCTTCAATCATCGCATTACGCCTGTCATGGCGTCCGCATACGGGAACGGGAGTGGCGCATAAATAAAATTGTAAGCAACGGCACGGTATGAAACCGAGACAAATGGCAGCCATTTAGACGAAACCCCTAAATAAGTGTAATGTTCGGCTCGTCTCGTGCCATTATTTGATACGGATTTTAGATTTAGGAAGTGTGGAATATGTGGAGGCTCCGATTTTATTGGTCTCTTTTTTATGGAATAAATTATCCCTATAAAGCTTCAATTTTATTGTCGTTTGTGCCGGCAGTCGGTCTTCGGACTCGACTCCTTACAGAGCACTAGCTGCCGACAAACCTGTCGGTTTACTAAAGTTCAGCCTTATACCTGTATTCAAAATACGCTTTATTTGGGTTGCTCTGTCACTAATTCACTATACGAACAGTCATCGATCCTACGATTTGTTCGCAATTACTTTGTTACAGTACATAATTCTTTTACTGTGTATCTAGTTGTCTCATGTACCTACAGTGTGTGATTTGCTAGTGTGATTAATTGTTCATAAAATTATAAACTGATTTGAAGTGCAAACCGTTTTTCTATAGCGCAATAACCAACACTACCCACAGTACGCTCACAGTAATTAAAATATGCCTGATAATAACGAGACAAAACCTACCTTCTCCGTTCCGTTGCTCTTGCTTCTATTGGGTCCTTATAAATGTGAACTCCTAGCAGTACAGTTTATTCGCAAATACCTACTCCATTACCTCCCTCCCCCCGGAATTTGAACGGCTCCTAATTTTGCTGTTAGTACTGCATAAAATTCACCATAAATTTAAACATTTTGTATTACACCGTAAACAGCGTAAAAAAACAGCCGAACAATTGTACCGAAATGTAACAATTATGTACTTAAACCCATTCCCGAGTACTGCGCCTTGCATGCTCGCGCCGCGCTCTGTGCCAAAACTTTTATATTTACATATTTGTTCAGCCTCTTCGTTACACTGTTGTGTATACTATGTGAAGCGTACTATGTATGTCAGGGTGGTAGATCCGAGCCAGAAATTCATTTTCGAAGAAGTCTTTGTGTTACTGCGGGTAGGTGCGTTCTTCGCTGCGCTAGAGTTAAATTTCGATGACTTGAGAATTTTCATAGTTCTTTTAACTTGGATTCGTTTATGTATCAAATAAGATTTTACTATTAAACACAAATAGAATATAGAGATAGGCACTACTGGACTTTCGTGACAAAATGTGATCAACAATCAGTTTTGATTCTGATTAACATAAAGTCTATATTCAGCAGTAGAGTCAATTCTCTTTTCATTACCTACCGCTAATTTACTTTTTAACAACTAGTACATAAACATCTTCACTAAAACAGTATTATTTGTTATTCAGCTACAAACTGCCACTATAAAACAATTTGTTTCAAGTGAAACAGTTCATTCATTGTGGGGAAACTTCCTCAGAACCGTTTAAGCCAGTGATGCTCAACTTACAGCGCAGCCCGGCTTCTCTGTGCGGCAAACCCAGCTTTGCACTCTTGAAATTTAAAGTCATTAACGCTACTATCAGTTGAGAGGATGCTTCTTCTGCTCGTTTAATATTATAAATTCTATTATTGCACGATTCATAATGCGAAGCATTAGAGAATGCTTTACGGTCGATTTTTTTTTGCCTCCTTTCTGCAACTATTTCTGTTATTATACTCCTGCTAATACACAGAACCTACTTAATTTTTATACCATTGTATAGATAATTTAATTGAGATTAATTCTATACTTTAAAAAATTGATTTAAGTAATGCAATAGTAGAAACGAAAAAAAACATCAAAATATTTATAAAAAAATTCCCGTCCATCAAGTGTGAAACCTGAAAACATAATAGCTTGCGAAAAAATCAATTAATTCAGTCAAAATGTTTTCTTAATAGATTCGTTTCATCCAAAGGTATTTTAAGTAAGTATATTAATTATAATTAATAAAAAACTAACTAATATAATACCTATATCTATGGTTTTTTATACGATCAAGTGAGCATTATGAGTCGTGCACTTTTGGATTTTCCAAATTTTGTAAGTATCTTTTGAAAGCAGATACTGCGATGAGAATTCAAAAGAGGTTAAAGCTGGCTTTAGAACTGTCAAATAAAATAAAAAGATGTACAAAACAAATTCTAACATGTGTATGTGTATGAAATGGAACACCAAGCGCACATTTGGAAATTGGGGCGAAAAGAAAATCCTTTTTACGCCATATTTTTCATGGCTTTTAAATTTTATATACGCCAACAAAAACGTTGAATGTTTCGGTTATCGATGAAGTTGACTGTGGTCTACATTCCAAGAACACGATATCGATTAACTCGTCATAATAGACGCTATTAAAAATGAAAACAATTTTTCTTCACGTTGTTTCCCGCGATGGTGTGAACGATTTTAAACGGTATCAACACTGGCATATTAAATTAGCGCCGACCGAGGCGAGGGCGCGCCACGTGCTCGGAACACGTGCCCGGCTTACTGATCACAATGATCAATAAATCATAATTGTGTAACGAGGAAACATTGTTTTATAAACGTTTTTTTATAGAAATTGTATTTGCGGTATAATTTATATAGAACCTTCTCTTGCGAACGTGCACGCCATTAATAGAGGATCTAATATCGAAATAATTGCTAATATGTCTTTGTTTTTGTGATGAGACAGTCACGTACAATATTATAATCTAAATAAATATTGGTAGATGTACATAGATACTAGGTACTAATTACTTTACGTACCATTACCATATGTTAATGCTAAAAGGTTGGCGATCTCTGATCTAGGTCGACTCGATGCGAGCGCTACCAAACATTCGGATGGTGTGGTCCGATGCCTGGTTACTTTCAATTAATGTGGGGCCGAAACAAAGGCTGGTGGAAACTGACACCTAATATCTGTAATATCGTGCTCGACATTTTCATTAATGCAAACCGAAAATACAGCCGAAATTCAATATTTCTTATTTTAATTTTACACTTTTGAGACTATTATCCTTTTATAGCTGCCACAAGGGTCTTTTGGCGCGTGACGTGAAATCGAAACTAACGCCGCCATCTTGTTTTTAAGGTTTCGTACCCAAAGAGTGACAACCCTATTACTAAGCCTCCGCTGTCAGTCCGTCCGTCCTATCAGCGGGCTGTATCTCATGAACCGTAATAGGTAGTCAGTTGAAATTTTTCCAGTGTATTTCCATTGCCGCTATAAAAACAAATAATATCAATAGGGGTCTCCCTCCATATAAGAAACGTGGTTTTGAAAAATTCTTAAGTATATAGTTGTAGAGAGAATATTCTCCTAGTAGTAGATATCAAGCAAAATAAGCGATGTTTTAATGTTGGGTAGTACAGAAACAGCATTAATGTCATGTGGCGAACATAAAATGTTAGTGCAGCTTATCAACACAGCCGGCACTGTTGCATTAGATAAAATTAACAGTCGCCTTTTTACTACATATTGTGTGCTTGATCAATTTATTTACGGACTTTATTAGGTCTGCATCAACTCGAAACTGTCGCAGTATTAGAACCAGTAGTGGGCCTGGACTTATTTTATTAGGTCTGCATCAACTCGAAACTGTCGCAGTATTAGAACCAGTAGTGGGCCTGGACTTATTTTATTAGGTCTGCATCAACTCGAAACTGTCGCAGTATTAGAACCAGTAGTGGGCCTGGACTTATTTTATTAGATCTGCATCAACTCGAAACTGTCGCAGTATTAGAACCAGTAGTGGGCCTGGACTTATTAGGTCTGCATCAACTCGAAACTGTCGCAGTATTAGAACCAGTAGTAGGCCTGGACTTATTAGGTCTGCATCAACTCGAAACTGTCGCAGTATTAGAACCAGTAGTAGGCCTGGACTTATTAGGTCTGCATCAACTCGAAACTGTCGCAGTATTAGAACCAGTAGTAGGCCTGGACTTATTAGGTCTGCATCAACTCGAAACTGTCGCAGTATTAGAACCAGTAGTGGGCCTGGACTTATTTTCTACCAAACTGCACCTCTATCGCTCCATGGGACTTACAGATAACATAACTGGCGAAATATGGGTGAAATATAGATGCACCTCTGCTATACAGGCCTGATGTTATGTTATGCACGTCTATCGTCTTTTGACGTGTAAAAGTGTTTGTACAAACCTACTTACAGAAATAAAATCATTTATCATTTATCTGGCTCCCACACAAACACACAAATTAACACAAATTTTCAGACTATCCGACCTTTCATTTTCTGTTTCATTGGTACTATTCTACTACTGCCGCACTGGTCCCCCTCCAAGGTCTTCCACACTCTCTGTGTTGTCTTTTCCGACATGTCTCTCATGAACATATATGTAGAGCAGCAAGCTTTTCTTAGCACTAAGTACATCCGTGATGTTCGGTCTTCTAAAACGACCGATCATTGTTACTTGGATTTGTTTGATCCATGCGCCTTTCCTAAAATCTTTCCTAAATCCAATGAGCATTCCTGCCTAAATCAGCTGTTACTATGTAAGGAAAGGAATGCTATGGCGCGTCAGTCGTGATGAAATAAAGTGTTATGTATGATCAGCATATATTATGTCTGTACTTTTCAATTTCTACATAATTGGTAATTTGTATGTTGCCATAAAGGGAAGGCTTTCAGTACGGAGCGGTAGGTCTGTCGCTATTCCAACGAAAGGGAAAAGCCTTTCGGATACGCGCTCGCTCCAATATAATAATATCGTTGAGTTGTATCGGTAACGACGGAAAACGACGAGGGAAATTTTTAACCGACGAAAAAACAGAGGAGGTTCTCAAGTCGACGCGTATACCTATACTTTTTTTTAAGTATGTTCACTTATGTTTAGAGCTATATCAACACTTTATTTTAAGTAGAAATAATACTTCTCATCTTCGAAAACTGCTCCACTTTTACGTAAAATAATAGATTCAGTAGAGTTGTAATCAGTGAACACATAACCATTAATATTTCTGTTCCATTTAGCGCTCGTCAGTGATAGAGCCAATGGAAAGTGATTACGCGCAGTAATTTGATGTGAGAACATTATCCTGTGTTTGCAGCAGGTTAGTTAAATGAAAATCAAATTGTGATTGTAAGCAGAAACCGTTAGGCCTCCATATCAGACGATTTGCATGCAAATGGCCGCCCGAAGGGCCAACTTCGTATTCATAGAAAAGAGTATTTTTCTTCATTTATTGAGGTAGACCACTTTAGTGTGCTGGATGGTTTCAGAAGAATGTGATGCCGCGTCTGCTGTTCAGTATAAATAATATATGGTTTCATTCGTTAAGTCAAAGTCAAATCATTTATTTCAAATAGGCACATTAAAGGCACTTTTGAACGTCAAAAAAAAAAAAACTAAATAGAAATGATTCTAGTCGCCCATTCGAAAAGGTAGATTTCGTATGGAGAAGAATGGGCAAGAAACTCCACCGTTACTCTTTTAAAAATGTTTTACAAGGTCTTGTATACATAATAAAAATTATATGTGAACACGATGCACCCATAATAAAATTAGTCTACCACAAAAGGTAAAAAGAATTAAAAATTAAGCAATGACAGGTAAATCAAATAAGTGATAGATACATGGTGCTCACATATTTACAAGTTATTTAAAAAAAAAAATGCAAAAGTAGTTGAACTTTAACAAGTGTGTGAGCCACTGTAGTCGCAGATTGTAAAAATGAATTAGAATAAGATGTCATAATTGAAAATATATCTACAAATTAAATTAGGAACAAGTTTGATTTTGTCTAGACTTTTAGATTGTCCTATGGAGCAGGACCAGCATGTTTCCAAACATTCTTATCTTGGATATAATCCTCTAATTTGTAATATCCTTGTTTACAAAGTGTACTTTTAATATGAGTTTTAAATTTTCTTTCATTTAATTGCAATATGTCACAAGGTATTTTGTTGTAGCATTTAACACAGTACCCCATAAAAGATGTATGTACTTTAGATAATCTAAAAAAAGGTTGATCTAATTTATCTTTATTTCTAGTATTAAAATTATGCCTATCACTTATTTTATTAAAAAGATGTTGATTTTTTCTTACATACATAATATTTTCATAAATGAATTGGCAAGGTACCGTCATGATATTAACCTTTTTAAATAGTTCCCTAAGAGATTCGCGACGACGTAGATTGTAAATGGCTCTGACAGCTCTCTTTTGTAAAATAAAAATGGATTCAATGTCAGCAGCCCGACCCCATAGTAAAATGCCATATGACATAATACTGTGGAAGTAACTAAAATAGACCAAACGCGCGGTTTCTACATCTGTTAACTGTCTTATCTTTCTAACAGCATAAGCGGCGGAGCTTAGCCGCCCCGCAATAGATGTTATATGAGGTCCCCATTGTAATTTCTCGTCTAGCGTGATTCCTAGGAAAACTGTCTGATCAATAAATTCTAGTTTTTGGCCATTCAATATGATTTCACATTCGCTACTTCTAACATTCGGTAATTTAAATCTAATGCATTTGGTTTTTTTTTCCGTCCCGTCCGTTTTGTTACTGTCCCGATATTTTTCGGCTAGCCGCAGAAAAAGGAAAAGTTGGTTTGCAAAGGCTTCACTATGAAACGAATACCTATCGAATGACCCTTACAGACTTCTCTAGAATTCAATTAATTGAAATTTCAGTGGGCAGGTGGGCACGTGGTAGGAACAGGGTCAGCTGCGATAGGCTTTGCGTTAAGCTTCAGAATATTTCAGTTTCAATCTCGGAAACGGGTGGACAGCTTTTAGAGTTAGATTATAACATGCTGAATATGGCCCCCATAATATAACACTCCAGAGCATCGTTCAGAGAACCAATATTGCCGTAATTTAACACTTGGCATGCGTGCTGGAGATCTCGTTATGTTGTAACTGACGCACATCTGCTTCCAACCTTGTTCCATCAACCGTTTGGTACAGGTAAACATTGTCAGCTCATCATGTCTGTACTGAGGCCCCCTGCATATCCACCATTCGATTGTTTAGATTGCATTTCGAGTGTAGACTGCTTAAGTTCAAACAAAATTGATCAACCATCGCCCAACTGTACACAGTACTCTCTTTTGTATTTCTTTCGTAAAAATAATAATGTGCAGAATATTTAGTATGTACCTTTTTATCTTAATAAACTTCCAGAAGACTTGCAAACGTTATACAAAACGAGTTCGAAAAGTTATAGGTACAAATTAAAGCGTTTCCTTACACAAAATTTCTCCTAATGGTATGAATTAATGTACCTATAAATTATTAACATTGTTTATAAAATTGGTATGAACGGCTCGCCAACATGCAGATAAACCCTGAGAGGTTTTCGTTGTGTGGCTAAAAGTAAATGTGAATTGGGTTAAGTGTTATAAAAATAAAGTAAATAAAGTTATGCCTAAAATTAACACTGGCAAAAACAATTTGCTCTGATTAAGGTTAAGGTGGAACTAGTCGCAAGCTCGACTTCACTGGTAGGCATGGCCGAAAATCACGCTGTCTCACCTGGCTTCGTGTCCGACAGAGATAGTATCAGTGATGAGCAGGTAGATGCTAGTCTACACGCACAACGTCTACTTCTCAAGCACAGAAACACCGTTCCGAGTTCCGAACTGAAGGGCGCGTAAAAATATTCGAAAAGTGCTTTGGAAAATCGAGTTTTAAGAAAAAAACACTGCATAAATCAATTACAAATAAAGTTTATTGAACTCTTCGATAACTGAGCTTTGTCGGTATCGACTTTGTTTTGAAGATTTTACAGTTCTTTTATTACGTATTTGCACCCAAAGATACGTTAAAAATAGCAAGAAAAACGAATCTTTGTTTGCTCATAACTTTTTAATGACTTTATTTTACTATTCTGTTTCCGTACAGACAAAATTAATAATAAGACAAAACGATATCATTTAACTTTGGATGCACAATGTCAAACAGTGGAGTACATAATACTCTCCCGAAATTTGTATGGAAAAAATATCGACTAGTGGCACCTTAACGATCCAAGCATCTAACTTAGCCATTTTCTTAACTTCTGAACTTTCAAGCCAGAAATTTTAACACAAACTTATTCTATTATTCAGTGTAATCTGTGAAATACCTGCAAAGTTTGAACACTTGTGAGGGTGTAAAGAGGTCAGAGTTCACCTCAATATAACAATTTGGAGGCATCGCGTGAAAACACTTTCGCGGACGGAATCGCATCCATCACCAGTGATTTATTATTACTGTTGTTATATTGTCGTTATTATCAGAGTGGAGGTAACGCTGCGAGAATTTTGATCGTCATGGGGAAATTACGCTTTCAAAGCTAACCTTTGAAAGTGTGTTGTGGCCAAACTTAGGCAGCAGGGCGTTGGCCATTACTGCGATCGTTATCGGCATGTCTATTAACCCATCTTTGTTCCCAGCTAACAAGAGCTGATTTTAATGATAAAAAAATAATGAAAAATAATCTTATCTTTTTGTTACAAAATCCGCTCGATTTAATTTTTCGACAACCTTTCCCTACTTTCAGTAGAGCTACTTAATGATAATGTAAATAGAACGTTACATGTTATCTATATTAGCTTATCAGTGGTTTACATACTGTGCTCTTTATACTAACGAACATGTATGGATGTATCTAACTGCTAATCAATACTACCCACTTGATACTTACGAGCGTGGAAATTAGAATGGGACAGAGGTATCTCTGTTCAAAGGTTAAAGTTCAATATTTTACATTTCACATATGCTAGAGGTAACTAAAACTAGGAATTTTAGGGTGTATTAAAGCTATCTAAATTAAATACCTATTAATGTATGTGAAACGTTTCAAGTCATCAAAAAATCATACCATTAAAAATTTTAAGTAGGTACTCACAAATTAAAATGCCATTATAGAACCACCACAGTCGGAACCTACGTCACAAAATGAAGTCTTAATTATGAAGTAAGCTATGTGCGGTCGTGAAACCACTAAATGCATAATTTATAATATGCATGAGCTTCCGTTCTGCTTGCGGGGAGAAAAAACATAAATCACGTAAGGCTTGCAAGGGACACGTATGTAAGCAAGTGTATCGCATACACTGTAGCTGTGTGTCGCAGGTCGATGCGATCGAACGGTGATTCGTATTGTTAATTACAGGACCCGGTTATATTTGCGGTCTGAAATGGAAATGTACAGTAAAATGATGTTGCTAGAAGAAGTGATGTCATTAAGTCATTATTACTTACATAACTGTTAATAGCAACAAAACATTCGGTTCCGAAAAAGGCATATTGATCCTAGTCCTTATTCAAGCTTTTAGTCCCTTATTAGTAAGTTAGTTGGCTAGCTCCTCATAGGCGACAGTTCCGACACTTCCAAATACCGTATCAACCTAGAGAATACTGGTTAGAAAGGAGCACAGCTATTTTGCCATCGTTAGAGCTCAAAACTTCATAAAACTGATCATAAAATCGCCGGACTGTTGCACTTAATCTGCAGTACATTGTAACTGCACCGAAGTACATTAGAAGTAAGTAGTTGTACAAGCTAAGTGGTCGTCGCAAGGTCAAACGCAAGCGAATCACGTTCCGACACTATCGGCGGCGTACGTAATTCATTAGTGCGCGGCGATAAACACCTCGCTGTGTCTGCTCTGAATCTGTGTTGTATCAACAATTACATATTGTTAGTCCCTTGAGATCTCCTTAATATTGTCCTGAACAATTTCTCCAACAGTTCCCATTCAAAGACGTACGGCCTCTAAATACGTTCACGTTGTCGCATATTTACTTGAGTGGGACTCATAACTCCATGTAATCTTTCAAGGGTCGGCCAAACGTATGGCTCTCTATGAAAAGGTGTTAAGTGGCCTGTGATTTGTGCTTGTAGTTAAATCTTCGCTTTCGATGTCCAAGATATTTCAATTAGGGTGCAGAAACATCTCAAATTACTGTATCATCAATCAGCCAAAAACTTTTTTTTAATTGTGGGCTAGTCTCACATCCGTCAATTTTTGCCAGATCGTATTCAACCATTAGGGACTGGTCAGTACCTACACAACACAGTTCTCCACTGGTCCAGAAAACAAGTAAAATCAACAGTTATAACCATTAAAAGACACATTACACCATAACTTATGTAACATAAGCAATAAAGTTTATTTCTGAACGGTTATCTTCTTGGCTGATTAGAGTCAGCGGACAGTGCTCGATACCGCCATTCAGTGCCGAGTGTGACCGAACACGTGCGGTGACGTGCGGACGTGCAGGGTCATAGATCAATAGCGTGCGGGGAAAGGTACGAGTGCCTGGGTGCCTGCTGGCGCCGAGCACAAAGAAAAACGAAGACAATATCCCAGTAATGCAACCGCAGTGGAGTGCTGTGACTATACGTCCCTATATCATCTGTAGTGTAGCTACTCTTTGGTTTTTTGGCTATGCGATGCGGGAGAGCTCTGCGGTCGTTACATCATTTGTGGGGGGGTCCTGCTGTGGGCACTGCGGATGTTAACTTTAGAGTAATTGCGACCCCAATCTCGACAAAATGTTACAGCAAAAATATTTCTCCCTGACAGAATAACGAATGTATTTGATAGGCACTATGTACAGCTGTAAATAGATTACTTCAGAACCAGTCCTCAATCGTTATGCAGACACGGTTGAGTAGAAGATACATATATATAAAGATAGACGACCTAGCCTAGACCTAATTAAAATGACAATAAAGATACTATGCGAGTACAATGTCGCTTTACTTTGTGCCGGCTGCCGTGCGTCTTCACCATTATACATCAGATCGTGTGTTGCAAGGCTATTATGAACGACTAACAGCCACCGTAACTACCAGTAAGAGAATATCTACGGAGGGATTATACCAGTGTGTTATTATACCGTAATTCTGCTAACCACTAAACGTTCAGGTAAACGTTATGCTAGTTGACGGCACGGTTGGCGCAGTGGTTAAGCGATTGACTTCTGCGCTGCGTGTCGCGGGTTCGATTCCCGCACGGAACAAATATTTGTATGACCTACAAGTAGTTGTTCCGGGTCTGGCTGTTTGTGTATGTGACTTTAAATGTTTGTAAACGCACCCACAATACAGGAGAAATTCCTAGTGTGGGGCAACGATTGGTAAAAAAAAAAAAAGTTATAGCTATAGAGTCACCGATTGCACGTAACAACACTCTCGTAATTTTTATACTGGACATTTTCAACGAAGTATTTCTTAGATTCGTAAACGTCAAGCAAATTAATTTTCTCTCGGAAGTCTAAACAAGTAATTATTAAGTTAGCACTTGTAGGTCTGCCAGTCAGAGTAATTGAGGAGGGCGTATCTTTGTACGTGGTGCTTGCCGTTCATTTTCGTATTCTCTTTGTTATGCTCCAACAATTTTGAAATGGAATTGAGTATACATTATTTATTAGGAAATTGCTTGAGTATATTTTTTTATAGACACCAGAAAATAGAGACTGTGGTAATAATGCCAAGAAAAACAATCGGTTTCCAATCTTTCGACCATCAAATGACATTCAGAACTGCTAAATAATTCATAAACAACAATTAAGAATGCCATATTAAATTCAACAATGCTAATTAGATATTCCCGCGGCAACAACGGATCCTTCAGCATTATGATTTCTTAGCAATATTGCCTATTTACGTAACTGCCATTTAACATAAAATCAAGTTATTGTGTGTATTTAACTTTTATTCACCCTTTGTTCTACCGTACCTTCCATTTAAGTCCATAAAAGCGAAACTGTTCAGCTTTAAGAAGCCTACATAAAATGGAGTTCAAACGCGGCGCCCCTGGCGTTGGTTTTATTCTAGCTCGTTTGGATCGTCGTAGGAAATTAACGTAATTAATGATTTCTTTTAGAAAAAGCTTACATTAGCCAGCGGGCATCCTTGAGTGCGATAGCACACTAACTTCCTTCACTTTATGCCTCTACCTTAAATTTTTTCGCCATCTAGTAACCTTCCATTTTATAGGTTTCTTTCTATCTGCGCATAAATTCACGCAAAAAGCTTGTATCGTTGGGTCAAATTCGCGGGTTCCACTCACGGTCAACCAACATTATAACCACAGCTATCACGTCTTCTCATTCGCCTCTTAACATTTCCATTACCACAGCCACGTCTTCTTTCCAGGTGAAGATCTTGGTGCCGAACTCGACGGCCGGCATGATCATCGGCAAGGGAGGCAACTACATCAAGCAGATCAAGGAACAGAGCGGCAGCTACGTGCAGATCTCGCAGAAGGCCAAGGAGCTGTCGCTACAGGAGAGGTGCATCACTGTGGTCGGTGAGTATCGAGGTACCAGTAACCACCATCATCATTATCAGACCCAAAACTCCATGACAGGCTTTACACAACTGCCACGACTGATCCCACATCATCATAATCAGCTTGGAAAGGGTTGGTGATCGTCGTGTGTTATTATTAGCAGGCAGGAGGACGCTTTTGTCTATCCTCTAGACTCCAAAACAAACAATCAAGTCGCCAAGAACATTGACGACGAAGGGTACCTGTAATTATTGTAATTAAGTGGGTGCTCTACCCAGGTGAAAATAGGTGCTCAATTAATTTAATATTAATGGACTGCGGGTGGATATCTGGGATCACGGCTAGCCTCATTAGATAAGCAGCTCCTTAAAGCGTTCATTTGCAATTCACCGAATTATCCTATCTTTATTATTCACAGATAAGTGTTGTAACTTCAGTGTCTCGGTACCGGGTACCCCACCGTAGGGCTTTAATTTGAATTGAAGGGATTATTAGTTAGGCGCTTCCCATCTTCCCACTCGCAATCCTATTTATAATGTTATGGGAGTACAATAAGTGTCTCGGGGCACGTTGAGCAGCTGGTCCCCGTTGTGACACGGAGGGCTGTGCCAATGACAGTCGTTACAGACAGTGATAAGCCCGGAAGTTTCACTCGGGGTCGCACTTTACAATATCGGTTCCTCCTTTGTAATTTAATTGCGTAAGTTCAGATGACGTTTGCTTTGCATTTCATATTAATAATACCTCTATGTGTCTTGCTTTGAATGAAATGTTTAAGATAAAACAGTTAACAGAATTGGGTATTCCGTTTTCATATCAACCTGCTTTAACACACTACTTTGTCGATCTTCTACATTTTGAAATATAAAGCGCGCATAAGCTTGGCTTAACCTAAACCTATCATCTGGTTCATCACTTTTCCCCTCTTAGTAAATCATTCTAAATTTCGTCTGATTGTCCTATCTGCTTAGTTTAAGCCATAAAACAGGCTGAAATACATGGTCCTGACCGGAGATTAACTATAAATATAAGTTCAGCGCTAGCGCTTTATGTTGGTCTAGTAGACCTGATACTTATCTTGAATGTTAAGGCTGCTTTTAGATTGGCTTATTAGCCAAGCAAATCTGCATTGTCGAACATATCGGACTCCTGTTAGACTGAAAAATCTTGATAGAACTGCTCAAATTCCAACTAAGTGCGATCAGCACATCTAAACCGCGTTCAAAAGCTGCCAGCTCATCATTGATGACACAGCTCTTGACAGCGTCATCATTGATGACACAGCTCTTGACAGCGTCATCATTGATGACACAGCTCTTGACAGCGTCATCATTGATGACACAGCTCTTGACAGCGTCATCATTGATGACACAGCTCTTGACAGCGTCATCATTGATGACAGACAGCTCTTGACAGCCTCATCATTGATGACACTCACAGCTCTTAACAGCGTCATCATTGATGACACTCACAGCTCTTGACAGCGTGATCATTGATGACACTCACAGCTCTTGACCGCGGCTTAGATGTGCTGATCGCGCTCAGTTTCATTGTAAAAATTCGCCCTCAGTTTTTAGGAAGAGTAAGATTTTCTGTACTCACTACAGAGTTTTTAAGACCATAATTTTATGATGGTGAATAATTTAAAGCAAGTTGTTCGTAGTTTCTTCAGATTACACAACAAAGGGACATCCTCCCTCTTCTTCTCGATACTTTACGTTAAAGGGGCTAGTGTAATTTCCAGTTCAATTTTGGTATTTTTTCGCGGACAGCAATTGCAGTCAGTTGCGGATGCGTTTAACTGCTTCATTGGACTTCGCGCGCAATAGGTGCCCAGCCAAATATCCGCAGTTGCCGACACGTAACACCATCGATCAATAATAGTCACGTTTACTCTTCATAAGGGAGACACGAGGATTATCTCCTTGAATGAGCTTTTGTAGCGGAAGACGTGGGTGGTTCCCCCTTTCAAAGATATTTATTATTACTTTTCCAGGCATTTATTGCCGTCTGCTATTATATTATAAATTTAAGCCGCTTGTCGATTGTATGACCGCGTTGTTCTTTTAAACTACGCAACGGTTGCGATGTTGTTTCCAGCATCATTTAGAGAATTTATTCTATTAAACTATGTTAAATTAAAGTAAACTCGACGTTTTTCCAAGTCTTAAAAGTCGTGCTAAGCCGCTGGTCGCTAGTTTTCCAACAAGTTATTGCAGGATGTATATGGATTTTTAGTGTTTATAATGATCCTCAACGTTAGCTAAACAAAAGAGAAAGTATTCATAAAATAGTCGTAGGTTTTATTACCGTTATGTTAACCACGGATAGTGTCGCAATTGTCTGCCAAATGTGTCCACGGAGTGAGAGAGGATGTCTTGGCTTACACAACCGCGTCTAGTCTACGCTTTACGGACCACTGGTTCTGCTTTTTAAAAGCTTTGTCTATGATTGTAACTTGACGCTTCCGTGACACGTTACGAAAAACTTTTGAAAAGGAAGCACTGATTTTGGAACGAGTTGCTTTAATAAAATTAATTGGTATTTATCAAATTAATGTTTCATAATATAAACTATTACGTCACTATAGAACATCACGAAAAACGTTTCAACTACATTTTAATGTAGGTAAAGGGCGAACGCATAGAATTCCGATAGTTTTTTGGCTAGTGCCCTTCACGTGCGCGAGGTCACATTGAGGCCCTAATTGTATGCAGTACTTATCGTTTTTGTTACCAACATCATTATTTACATATTGTACGCTTCAGACCTTGCATGATTATGACTCTCGACTTTTGATGACATTTTGTTTACTTATTGTTAAAAGTGTAAATTTCCTCACGGGCAACATTACACTCGAACCGCGACTTTCGTCCGCGTGGAAGTAAAATATGTACTTATACCATAAAGGCTCTTTCAAACAGGCGCGACACGCGATAAAATCGCGCCAACACAAAGGCACCGCCAAGTCTCGCAACGAACCGCTCGTTGCGAGACTTGCGGTGCCTTTGTGTCGACGTGATTTTTTCGCGTGTCGCGTCTGTTTGTAGTGGCCTTAAAACATCATCCTATGGCAATAGTGCAATAGTGTAGCTTTCTATCAGTGAAAGAAGTTTTGTAATCGTATCAGTACTTCCAGAGATACCTCTTACAAACAAACAATCTACCTGTTTCTTATAGAACCGGCGAAGCTTTGAGAGCCAACATTTCATACACTGCCATGCCATAAGCAAGGCGAAGAAGAGGACCTCTTTATAATATTAGAGTCAAGATTATCTTTAAGTGAATATAGATTAATATGGATGAGCCAGTAGGCGCATACCAAGAATGACTAAAACAACACAAAATATGCTGCTGAATGTCAATAGGTGGACAGATTGATTGCAACAAAAAAAACTTTAAAATGATTAGTGTATGTAATGTACAGTGTACAGTCAACAAAAGAGATAAGTATGCAGGATCGTCGGATATAGTTGAAGTTTAGTAAGAGACCGATGGATGTTCTTGAATAAAATTTAATTTTATTAATAGAAAACAAACAGGTCGTTTATCAAATTAAATTTCAGTCGACAACATCCATCGGTTTCTTACTAAAATTCAACTATATCCGACGATCCTGCATACTTATCTCTTTTGTTGACTGTACATATTTCGTTCTCAAGCATTTTTCAATCACCCAACAAGTCAAGTTTACCGATAAAACTCCTCGATATTTGCTGATATTTTATAAAACTTGAATAAACGGCTGACTAGCTGAAAGCCAGATTATCTGATATTGGATTTGCGGCATCCATATCGCTGCGGTACGGATGCGGCAGGAAATTGTGCCGGATTGCGCCGGATAGGTAACCGTGCGGTTAACGGGTTAGCCGTTACCGCCGCGGGCGCTGAATTTGTATCCGATAAGATGAAACGTAAACTGGGAAATAAGAAATATGTATAGGTGGTAGTGTGGTACCTACTGCAGTTTTATCGACGCTGATAGCGCTTTCTAAGCGGACGAATTCTTATTTTTGGTAACAATTTTTTTTTATTGATTCAAAATATTTTGTTTCAAGTACCTACCAAATTGAAGGTTGTAATTTAACTGTAATTGGTAAGAGACCTTATACTTTTAAGATGGATATGGGCTGGGCTAGTCCTTAACTTAGCGTCGTAAGCAATAATGCAAGTATAGTATAGCTGATAAAAATCTTATTTTTTGACGTAAGTATATCATGAAGTTCTTGTCGGTCTAAAATCGTCAGACTTCAATATTAACAACCAAGATTCAACGGTTAACGTAATTTATACAATCGTATGTATTGCCATAAATACGCGCTGTTCCACCGACAGGTACAGGCAGTGCTAGAGGTCAAATACGCGCTGTTCCACCGACAGGTACAGGCAGTGCTAGAGGTCAAATACGCGCTGTTCCACCGACAGGTACAGGCAGTGCTAGAGGTCAAATACGCGCTGTTCCACCGACAGGTACAGGCAGTGCTAGAGGTCAAATACGCGCTGTTCCACCGACAGGTACAGGCAGTGCTAGAGTTCAAATACGCGCTGTTCCACCGACAGGTACAGGCAGTGCTAGAGGTCAAATACGCGCTGTTCCACCGACAGGTACAGGCAGTGCTAGAGGTCAAATACGCGCTGTTCCACCGACAGGTACAGGCAGTGCTAGAGGTCAAATACGCGCTGTTCCACCGACAGGTACAGGCAGTGCTAGAGGTCAAATACGCGCTGTTCCACCGACAGGTACAGGCAGTGCTAGAGTTCAAATACGCGCTGTTCCACCGACAGGTACAGGCAGTGCTAGAGGTCAAATACGCGCTGTTCCACCGACAGGTACAGGCAGTGCTAGAGGTCAAATACGCGCTGTTCCACCGACAGGTACAGGCAGTGCTAGAGGTCAAATCACACCGTGTGGTGACGATGACTGATGACATAATCCGATGTTTTAATCCAAGGTTGTACTACTACGTGTACCATGTTCTATTTGCTGTTGTGTAAACATGTTTAATTTGTGAAAATTGTACAATAAAATCTAGTATAGCTAGTGGACTGCTACACATGCCCTGGGTTCGATCTTCGATCCTTAGGTCAGGTTTTTGGTTAATGAATTTCTCAGTAGAAGACCGGAGTCTGGATGTGTGCTAAGTTGAGGGGTTGAGGGCAATATGCTCGCCTATTACTTGGGAGCGAAGCATTATCGACGTAATGTGGGTGCACTATGAAATTCTGCCTATATGTATAAACTCAAGGGAATTCATTGTTCAGCAAATTGTCTACCAACTTTATTCAAATCTTAACTGTCATTCTCTGACAGTGGTATGTAATATTGTCTAGAACACGGTAAATTGACGTAGTGTAGATTTGCCTGACTGTGTTTAAATGATTTTAAGAATGTGATAGCTACTTAGCGAGCTATGAGTGTGTGGCCGGGTGTGAACAGAGACATTAGTGGAAACAATGCATGAAATAGTGCAGAACTTGCGCGCTGCTGGCCGCCTGCCCGGTTGCGCCACGCTATACTAATAGCGCATTTATATCAGGTTATATACGGAGTGTGAGCGGCGCGTGTAACAGCTGATGTGCAGTCACTTGCCTTTAATGGATATGGAACATTACAACAATTTCGTCGAAAACGTGATAGAAATATTGGAGACATGCTACCGGGACTAAAAGTAGCGTATGTCTTTCCCTGGGATGTCACGTTCAGTATATGTGACGTGGGGTGACGTGGTGATTGTCAGTGGTTTAGGTGTGAAAAGGTTACTTTCGAATTTATAATATTAGCATGGATGACAAATAAAACAATGCTAGCTAGCTGGGCAATTTAAGTAAAAGCAACAATGCCATCCATAATTTATTTCTAGCCCGTTGAAGTACTCACTAATGATATATATTCTCCTTGCAGGCGAGAAAGAGAACAACAAGAAGGCCTGCCTGATGATCCTGCAGAAGGTCGTGGACGATCCCCAGTCCGGCTCGTGCCCGAACGTGTCGTACGCGGACGTGGCCGGGCCCGTCGCCAACTACAACCCGACCGGCTCGCCGTACGCCGTGCCCACCGCTGAGGTGAAAGAGGTGACCTCTCGTACACGCTCCTTTGTCGTGACCTGTGGCCCTGAGCTTGCGGGGGTGCTCCGCGAACGGTTCAACGGCTGGTGTGGAACTGGCTCTTGAATGATGAGTAGGGTTTTGAAGATTGATGTCTCGTTTGCTGTTGTCAGTGTGTAGTGTAGTAGTTTCAGAGGCAAGGCTCATAAAGGTCCGCTCCGTAAGTTAGTGCGTGCATGCAGGCACTAGGTTTAGAAAATAAATTCAATTAATTCCCCTGAACCCTGTAGGTACTTAATGATAGCGGTACGGGAAATTTAAAAAATAAAATTCTCTTGAGAAATTCATTCACTGCGCATTCATTTGATATGACGACTATCAAATCTGTGAAATTGTTTTGACTTATTTGTTCGGTATGAACTTAAATAACCAAGGAACATGTGCTAATAAGGATATTTATCTTTTTTTATCACATTTTGAAACTGTTGGTTATTTGAATTTCTCTCAGTCGCGTCTTGCAATAAGAAGAGATTGTCTGTCTGTATCTGAAACTACTAATACCACATAACAAACACTATTACTTTAATGATTGAATCGCAAATGTTCGTGACCGCTACGACTCGGCCGGCCCCGCACAGTGAGGCACGTGAGCGTGTGCAAGTGGTTGCTCCGGCGACCGACTCGCTCCACACGCCGCACTGCGCTCCATGCACTAGCCCACAGTCACTAGCCTGCCCACTAGCCTGCCAGTTGCTAATTTTATCATCGTACTCGGTGAACGAAGCACAAGCAATGCGAAACGATGTCAGATGACGACTTAAAAACGGGAAAATTAAAAAATATAATAGAGCACACAGCTTTTAGGTACTGTTTTTTCTCCAATTATCCTGTCAGTGCAATAACTAACATGGTTTCATAAAAAGTGTGGGCTACTGTATGGAGTAGCTAGTGACACTGTGACACTAACCGCTTACACAATGTGTAATTGTGTATACTAGTATGTACTTGTACACTACACTAACCTATACACTTTTTGGGGTTAATACAAGATGAAATATTATTTGTTATGGGAAATTTAATTGAACACTTAAATTTTCGATGAGAAATAATTAAATTATTTATGGGGTTTATATTTCCTTTTGGATTGGACTACACAATTTACACGAAAACATAAATGTCTATTAAAGTTTATACAACATTATTTTTAGTATATTCGAAACCCGAAACACGTGTCTAGTATTTTTTTGTAAAAAATCTATGTACAAAATTTCAAAACTGCTGTTATAAGCTTGTTGAGATACCTGTTTGTCCGTACAAAAACATGCTCACTCGCGCCGCGCCGTCTTGCGCTCATTGATAATAGTACCTAGGTACCTAACCGTTCGGCGCGGAGATTGGATAACCTACTTAGTGTCGCTCAATGTCCAACTTTTAACCTTTTTTAAATATTTTTGGGACAAAATATAACATGGTGTAAAAATTATTGGAATCGATTCAGTTACTTATTCTGAACAAACTATATTCAGGTTTCGCATATACTAAAAATAACGTTGTATATTTGTAATTATTCTAAAACCAGTGTTAAGCACGGTGGCCACTTGCAAGTTCTCATCCACATAGTGTGTCCCTATGTTTATTTAAGCAATAAAGCTTGCCAGTTACCTCTGTGGATAAGGCTGGCTATCTACTAGTGCTATGTGTGGAAGATAGGAAAAAAACCAGCAGAATGATTGATTTGTATTTTCCTCGCTTCTTTGCCCGGCACTGGTAACCTGGACCTTGGGTGTAACTAGACTACGGAAGGTCAGTGACGTTGTGATGTTGCAGAGGGTCTTATTTAATTATTTGGGGAAAATGAAATGCTGTAATGATTTTTTTTTTTGGATTTTGGTCATGATAAGGCAAAAAAGTACATTTTTTTTTAACTCTGTTAAGTTTCGCCATCTAATTTATTTGTCTCTGTTTAAAGTGATTAATATCGACTGATCGTCGCAGAGCGACTACAATCTAGTTGCACCGTTAAGCCCACTTGCACCACAAATCGCTCAACACGTATAACGCTAAACGAATTTTAAACATCGTTCTGTTTCTTCCAATCGTTTGAAGGTGACAGAGACAAGATTATGTTTTAAATATGTTCAGCGTTAAACGCATTTAGTCATTTATGTTGGAAGTGGGCCTTTCGCCCAGTTTCTGGAACAAAAATTATCGCTAAATTAATGTGAAATTGTCAAGCGAATGAATGAATTATCACCAGCATCACTTGACTCGCGTTTAATTTTGACGCGTCAATAATTTTTATTCCGGAAACCGGTAATAAGTCTCATACATCTTTGTTATTCTGTTACCAAATATCATCGTATCAATCATTGTTATGTATTCACCCTCCCCCCCGCCTCCTGTCACAGGGCATGGACATGTTACAGAACCACGGGCTGGGCGGCGGCGTGGGCGGCGTGCTGGTGAACGGCGGCGGCGCCGGGCTGGGCGCGCTGGCGCTGAGCCTCAGCCTGGCGCCGCCCGGCAGCCAGCCGCCCGCGCCCATCTCGCAGCACACGCTCGACCACATCAAGGTGGGCTCTTACTTTTTAGACTCACTACCACCACAAATCAGTTGATACGTTTAGTGCTGAACAAGTTTAAAACATCATCTATCTCTGCCAAATTCAAATGATTGATAGAAATAGAACGCTGATTTAAATTCGTTTAAAGTTAAACTTATTCAGTGAATAGTTTGCAAACGGGCCTTATTGATTGAAATTAGGTTATTAAGAATAATTGAGAATGGTATATTATAATAGTACATTATGATACATGTGTGCTTTGTTGATCGTTGCACTCGAGGCGGCATTATGTAATGATCAATGCACACCCGTTTCATATGATGTTTTTCAACAAACTTGCGACGGAAAACAGACTTGTATTGTTATTAACTTATATAGAAAATGGCGTGCTACTTTTATTTTTCCGCGCGCCGCGCTAGCGATGCGCGCACAGGTGTAAATAAAGGCAATGGCAAAACCGCTAAACAGCCTATATAATAAATACAAAATAATGTTTAGACTGATCGTAGTGTTGTCGTATATCAAATTGTAGTTTAGTTAGTATGGAATTAGAAAGAACTATGTGCATTGAGAAATATACGTTAGTTCAGTGAGAATTCGCAATAATAGAACGCCAGTCAGGGTCTTTTCCACCACGGACAATTTAAGGTAAATAAATTTTAGTTCATTTTGAGACCAAGGACAATTCAGACTATTTAAAAAAAAAAATGAAATATGGCCCGCGGATTCCTTTTGGCATGAAGTTTTTTTGATGAGATTAAATAAGCGCACATCACTCGACTAGTTAATAGTTATCTGTGGCGTTACTGCACTAGTGTGGTAACATAAAGTAAAAAACACGCGTGTTTAATACACTGCATTATGGACCTAAAAGCAGTTCATTAAGAGCCATTTCACGAGCAAGTGTGTTGAAAAAATATTAAAATAGTAGCGGAAAGTGGGCTGTATTTGGTAGGTATTAAGATTGTTTTTCCGAAATCACAAATAAAATGAGTGCAGTTTGTTTGTTGTGAAGATAATTATAAATCAATCTTAAAAAAGGTCTAAACCAACGGATAGATAGATCATGTTCTGGATAACATATAGGATATTTTTCATGCGAGATTATGAAATCTGCTCTCGCATGGGCCACAAGCAACTAAAAAAACACTTGGAAAAATATGAGCCAGAAAGGAAGTTACACGAAGCGATGTCAAACGAGTGGAATAACGAACGCGACACGTCCGCAGGTGGCGCTGCGCCAGGCGGGCTACAGCGAGCCCGGCATCAGCGAGATCGGCGCGGCGCTGGCGCTGCTGGTGAAGCACGGCGTGCTGGGGCTGGCGCTGCCGGCCGCGCTGCCCGCGCCGCCGCTGTCGGCCGCCTACTTCCCGCTGCCCGCGCAGGACCCGCCCGCCGTGTTCGGGCCCATCGGGCAGGTCCCGCTCGGTATGTACTCAGGTTCGGACACACTTAGTACCTCTGTAGCCTAATATACCACCTACGTTTTACGGCGGATTCCACCGATATAACTGAACGCGATCAGCACGTCTAAACCGCGTTTTTGGGCTTTCAGTGTCAATTATGAAACTGACAGGTCTTGAACTCGTCTTTGTTATGCTAATTGCGTATAGTTTCATCGGTGAAAGTCGCTCTTAGTAGCTGCTGGAATGAGGCTCGTTTCAGAATGCGTTTACAAAACAAATTGATAATAAAAATAATGAGAAAATACTTTAAGGCGCATAAGCGTTGCTCTAAAATAACCCTCAGACCACAGCACCGTGACTGCGGTACGTGTAGCGTCCAGTACTGCACTGTATAGATGAAAATGTACTCTTATACTTTAAGAAAAGCACACACAACATTTTACTGTTACGAAACACGCGCCGCAGTCGCGACTTTATAAGCTAACATGCCGACGGCGTATAATTAATTAAAAAACGCTGTTTTTAAGTTCCTGTCGTACTTTTTGTAGGACAGCACAAGCCCTTTTAAAATATCTATATTTATTGAAATCCAATCAATGATAAAATTAATACCAAATCTTGATTAACTGTAAAGGACATCACCCATTTGGTTCGGCGACTTGGGATAAAAAAAAAGAAGTCGGCGGCCAGGAAGGCTTTTTTTTAAGTGATAGTAATAGGCCTTTCCCTAGCAGTGGGACAGTATAGGCAAACAAAAAATTAAGTAGTAGACATTTATTTGTATGCCGACAACGCTGTATTGAATTTGCGAACTACAACCATCTTATCTTTTGATCTCCAAATATGTTCTCGACTTTGACGCTTCGTAAAAAATAATGCGTTCTATGTGTGCTATAAAAATGTAATTATTAAAGATGGCCGCCAAAAAAAAAACAAATGTCCCAGAATGGGTGATCTCTTTTTTGTGGTAGAAGCATCTTTAATGCTTCTACCACAAAAAATAAATATTACAACAAAAGATAATTCCCTACTAATTCAAATGTAATAAAACTACAGTTCCTAATTAGACCAAACATAAAATAATAAAATCTGGCATACAGTTGGCAACCTCTCTACGATTTAATATTACAATATGCATCTTGATAAGACCAGTAATAATTATGTAGCGCAATTAGAATTATACTACCTAATTAGCTCACTCTAACTAGACCTTGAAAATAACTACTTGTTTAGGGAAAAAACAATAATTTTGTACTGTATTTGTTACTGGTTTTATCAATGAATTATATTCTGTGGAGAATATTTTCATAATTGTTTTTCCAAAAAAATATCTAAAATTGCTTAAAATATACAGTAAAAAATGCTTGCCATCTCTCTCTTGTAGCCGTCTATGTATTCCAATATACTATTGATGGTAAAAATAAATATTCTCTACAGAAAACTTGTTTAATATGACTTTTTGATTTGAACTTAATAATGACAGAAATATACTGAAATCCGGAAGTTATCATTTAATTTAATTATTATTTCCTCCAAAATGACGAAGTTGTCACAATTTCAGCATAGTTCTAGCCAAAATTCCTCTTTGAACATTTTGAACAGTATAGTTGAACCAAACGTTTTTCCAAAATTGTGTTCTGTCCGGGCCGGCGCTCGCCCCGCCTAGCGCAGATGATGGATCATGGTGCACCGGCTATGGTACCATTCCTCACACGCTTCCAAATTCTAAATTTCACCACGCTTGTCATTCTGTCTTGGTATCTGATTGGCTGTCGTGACAATAATAACTTTCAATTATGCTTTTATTCTCACTCTGCCGTGTTTTATTTCAAATGAGAAGTTCAAACCGTTTTCGTTTATTTTTGTTCTGTTGTTGTCTGGTTCCAAAACGAGATTAAATCAAAAAGGGTTGTTTAGACGAAACCTAGCTTGATTGAGCGCATTATAACTGCATGTGATCCAAATTGAGTACCGAGGTGTCCGCATTCCGGGTGAGACACACGGTGTCCCGGAACATAGGTGTCTAATTCACGGACGTTTTTCAGGTGTGGATGTGATTTCAGATTACACACAGCAAATGATGTGGGCCTATAAGTGTTACCAAAAAGACTAAAACATATCAGGCATCTAGTAAAATCCAGTGGGGCGTGAATATAATGACTTTTGAAACGAAACACGGTTATTTACTAAGACAAGACTATGTATACTATATCGTTATAATTGCATGCTTAGATATTTTTTATGGTGTTTCAAGTGTTGTATTGCTGATCCAAATA
This sequence comes from Oligia fasciuncula, assembly GCA_963082905.1. Taxonomy (NCBI): domain Eukaryota; kingdom Metazoa; phylum Arthropoda; class Insecta; order Lepidoptera; family Noctuidae; genus Oligia; species Oligia fasciuncula. Next base: position 20,174,399 of record OY720402.1, on the reverse strand, counting down.
ACACAATTGGCTTACAGTTTTATTTTTTGTTTATTTAATATCTATCTAAAGTTTTTTCCAAATTCTTGACCATCGCTTTTCCATACCATTCTGTCGGCAATACATAACATGAGCTTGTGTCATGGACGGACATTCAAATCATATGACCCAACATTCATGACCAGATTATGGAAATGGGTATCGATATTTAAAAAAATTATAATACATTGTTGACTGGATTTTCTCATTGTGATTATTCAATAGCAGTGGCTTTTGGATATTATTTGCTTTCTTTAACTTCAACATTTTGACCCTTTTTCAAACCAAGTCTAGTCCATGACCCAAATAATAGAAAGAACAACTTTAGAGTAAAATGTTCTAAATTAGAACAAAGTTCTGTAAACTGAAATGTATTTATTTAAATTACTTCTGTAAAAAGATTATTACACAATTTTATATAATATTTTTATTTGGATCGTATTATAGTTTTGTCTAGACCTAGCGAAATTGTAAAAAAAAAATGTAAGTAAAGTTAAGTTTTTTCTATGAAACACCAAAAAATATGGTAATCGGTAAAGTTGTTCTTTTGTGTTGTATCATGTATCTTCTGTCCGCGACGGCGCCCCGTCCCATGCCGCACTGCGCTAGAGTAGTCGCTGTCACAACACTACCCGATGCATGACAGTACAGTATACGTAGACTCACTTAGTCACAATTCTTAGAACTGTAATATTTCAGCGTGTACAATACATATTTTCTTCTAACGGAAATATTTTTTCAATTCACAATTCATTTCTTTGTACATTTTTACGGTTTGCACTATTGGATTTCGTATACTTTACGTACCTATCTTTGTATGTATCTTTTAGCCAAGAGCTAATCATTCTGTGGTCGTAATACGATGAAGATAGTCTAAAGATAAAGTTACATTTTATTATTAATATCTTCAATAATATGATCCCAATTGGTTTATCTCAAACCCTTTAACATCTTTAAATTGCTAAAATGTCAGCTAATTTTGTTAATTGCTGGAATTTTTTTAAATATAATTTTTATTTTATAGTTTACTTAATAATTAGCAATGCACGCTGAAATATGAAGTCCCTTATTTTGAGTATAATTAGAGCTGGTAAATTAAATCACAGTCGGTAGTAACACTAGAAATTCAGAAGGATAAGAAGCCATAGACGTCGCGTTGAGAAGTTAGGCTAGCACGCGCGGTGCGGCGTGTCTGCGGGCGCTGTCGGCCGCGACCGTATCGCTGACGCGTGCTCTGTCCGCAACAGCGCGAAACGTTCTAATGTAAGGTCGTCGGGTCGCGCCGGCCCGGCGAGCGGCGAGTGACGGCGCGTGACGTATGACGGCCCGCAGGCGGCGCGCGCGGCGGCTCCTTAGAGCGTTTCGCGGAGGTTGCATTCGAGGCGCTTCGCCCCCCAGCCGTGGCGCCCATCTCGCTGTCGGCCGGCGTGGGCGGCGTGGGCGGCGTGGGCGGCGTGGGAGGCGTGGGCGGCGTGGCCGGCTTCCCCTCGGCCTCGCTGCTGCCGCTGTCCAAGAGTCCCACGCCCGCCGACGCGGGAGCGAAGGACTCCAAGAATGTGGAGATCGCCGAGGTCATCGTCGGGGCCATACTAGGTCAGTTACCCATGAATTACACTTATAGATAAAACATACACACACACACACACACCATCATACTACCATACTTTTACATACGTCGAAAATTTGTAAAAGTATGATACTATGTAAAATATTAGTCTCTCAAACAGGGTTAAATTAAATTATCTAGCAAAACTTCACAGAGTTGTAGATAGAGGGTATCGAAAAGAAAAAATCTAAACTCATACTTTCAAGGAGCGACACTACCAGCGGCGGCGGCCGGTCCCCATCACCGGCTGTAGTCACTTGAAATTATGAATTTACAATATTTTTTCGATACCCGTCGCCTCTGTAAAGTTTAGCGAGCTCAGTTAATTTTACCACTTTGAAAATATTATGGGAGTCCCGGGAAAAAACGATTTTTTCTGAAAAACGTCGTGTTACCAACCCAAACAAATCCTCTGAGCATTACGATATTTTCCTGAAAACGTTGATAAAGTGTCCCGCTGAGCTCCCCCGTTGCCCGCAGGCCCCGGCGGGCGCAGCCTGGTGGAGATCCAGCAGATGTCGGGCGCCAACATCCAGATCTCCAAGAAGGGCACGTTCGCGCCGGGCACGCGCAACCGCATCGTCACCATCACGGGCACGCCCACGGCCATCTCCAACGCGCAGTACCTCATCGAGCAGAAGATCCAGGAGGAGGAGTTGAAGCGCACGCGCCACAACGCCATCTCCGGCCTCATGCAGTAACACGCCTCGCTCGGTACGCCCCGCCCGTACCGCCTCCTCTATCTCGTTCTAGCGTAGTATCTAGTTCTAGTCAAACACTGTTGGATCACAGACCGCGTTACTGCGTCGTCACCGTTAACATTGGCGCGAGTTACCTGACTCTAGTTAAGAAGTTTTGTTTTGTTTTATCTGACGGAGGATATAATTTATGCAGCTCTCGATATGCGTCGCGCGCAGCCGGGACTCTGTGCGCGCCGCGACGCATATCGACACATAGTTACCTATTTACAATAATACAATTTTATGTATATTGATTTTATGCATGTAACATAGTGTTGACGTGGCGGGGATGTGTCCGCTGTGAGCGAGTGGCTCGGGAAGACAAATGTTTTACTGCTGACTATTTCAGTTCAACGCGACACTGGATTGTTGCACATAATAATATGAAAGTACAATACTAGCGAGCACGCCCGGCGTCGCTCCCCGCCACTATATTTTACGTTTTATCGTGATGACAAGTAATTATTTTGTTCTGCCTAGCAGACGGTTATTGTTGATTAAGATATAATAATGAAATATTGTGATATCTCCTATCACGGAAATTCCTATTCCATACACATATTATTTTTGTATATTATTCACCACAGCATACATTTTTTTATTTACAAAGTTGATTTCATTGTAAATGTTACCATTGATAAGTTATTTTTCTTTAGTTTATTAGGATTAGTGTTGTGGTTATTTGATAAATCTATCGACACAGTTACGTCTCGCTGGGAGATGTTATCGATACCCTTCGCAGCACTACGGGAGTTTAGGAGCTAAATCCTACCAAAGTTGTTTTATATACTGACCTAATATATGACAAGCATCGACTTGGTTACGGCCCTTGTACTGTACATTCAAACCAACACAAGCCAGAGTGTGGTAGTATGGAAGAATTTGTCTGATTATGTGCCTGAGATAACATGCATGCTTATGATAAGTTCATAATCAGACGTACCATATTCTGACTTGTTCAGATTTGAATTACTTATATAAAGCTGGGATGCCTGTTCTTGCAATAGAGTTTCGTGTAATTCGTTATCAAGATGAGGGTAGTCGTCAAGCCGGTGCGCCGCAAGTACAAGACCCGAACGTTTCACTGCACGCCGTTTCACTTAACTTAGTTCAAGTGTCACCCTTGTTTAATATCTTCTAATCTGGCTAGCAGAGGTTTTCATTCCTGATTTTGTCTCGGTAAAGATCTTTATTTTTTTATACATTTATAAACAAAATAATAATTATCTAATCGTTTTAATATTTTTTTTTATTAGGAATGTTTCATAGTTATTCATTTGTCATCGGTCTAAATTTGTCTTACGATATAAGTACAATTTAAATAATAATAAAATGCATGTCCAGAATTGTAGATGAAAAATAATAAAAAAATATTTTAAACATTTTAAATGCAGATTTCTATATATCGAGATGACAATATAAATGATATATTCTTATTTACAGTTACTATATGATTGAATATTTTATTTTTTGCGCCGTCGTTTAACCAAGACGTTCTTTTAGTGTCTCTTAGTGCCCGCACGCCGACGACTTTTGGTCGCACGACTCAGTCGCATAAGCGTCTGCGCAGCCCGTAGTCGCGCAGAAACTAATCGACTAATAGTTCAATCATAACAAGAAAAATGATCCTTTTCGATGAACTTTGTTTCGTCTAGAAGTCGTGTGCGTGCGCTGTACGTTAGATTTACATAATATTATAAACTGTGATTGTTTTCGTCGACATTGTCAAGGTACTACGTGTCAGTCTCCACGTAGTGTAGAAGCCGTTCGGTGCTTCGCCGGAGGGTAGTTATAAGTTGTGTTCGTTTACCTCAGAAGTGCCATCGTTCTACAGGATTAGTGAGGTGAGCCTCTTCACACGTTCAGTGTTCATAGAAGCGCGGTGCGTTGCGTTTGATTGTGACTTGTTACAGCTGGGGACCCTTGATAATATAAAGTAGTAGCTTTCACGAACATCTCATGCCGCCAACAGCTCACAATCAAATATTACAACTACCCGCTATAAAACTTTTCGTGTACAACTCCGGCCCCGCGTTGGGCGCCAACGCGTATTCCGGTTACAACAAGTACATGCAATACTAATGGGTGATAACTTACTAGGAAGGCGGCGACTACTATCAAATGTGAATAAACGTATGAAGTACAAAAGAAAACGTAATCATAATAAAAATATAATAATTTGAAATCGGCTTAATGATGAAAGTTAATTAATGTACGATAGTGTTTAAGAAATCGGAATTGAGAGACAATTTCTCAGCTAATTCATTCACAATTACGCGATTATAAATAATAAAATAAAAAGTATATAAATATTTTAAATTAATTAATTATTAGGGAAGTGAGCACGCTCGATTCGCCATAACCTCGTACTTCCGTGAAAAGTGAAAAATAATAGTGATTATAACGTTGTAAGTTTTCTCCGAGCGAGGCCCCCGCCCCTGCGAGCTACCAGCTGTCGCACGAGGCGCGCGCGTCGCTGTCCGACGACATCTCGATGATACAAGTTGTGGATATTGTTAACTGATCTATTACATATATACGTGTGTTATGTAGTTAACATTGCGCAGTGTAGTGTGGCATTACAGTAGTTAGTTAATATAATTATATTCAATCTTTAAAGTGTATAGGTAACGCTGTTGGATAAATTTCCGGTGTTTTTCGAATTTTTCTCATCTAAACTATGTATATTGGGGGTAGGTACAGATATCGTCTTGTGTCAATTAATAAAATGTCTGTTTGTGCGTTCGCGGTGGCTAAAGTATGGAAATAAGTTAAGAACTGAATGGATACTTCGAAGTAAAATGAAACATACGTTTCGGACTATGCATAATATAATCGAGTAGAATTGATTGAACTGATTTTTAAGACATGGATTTAGAAATGTTCGTGTGTTTAGGTAATGGTAGTAATACGGGATGGGGGGTAGTGTTGCGTGATGTGAGGAGTGTACTAAGTGTAGTGATCGCGAACACACAAGCGACGGTCGTGTCGGCCACAGCCTGAACGCGTATCGCCTGTCACGTCGATTTAACAAGCTCAATTTTCTCGGAACTAAATCTCGATTAGTCAGTACGTATAAGTCAAATGCGTCAATTAAAAGAAATGAATGGTTTCCAAAAAAAAATATCATTTCACGGTTCGGGCGAGCTCTGGGGGTAGACATAGTTTCCGTCTCCTTTCTTCACTCTCTCTCTCTCTCTAAGTTACTTGCCTCTATTGTTGCTCGGGGCGGTGTCGCCGTGTGTCGGCCACATTCCGGCTAGAGTTAAGTGTTTCTCGTAGAGGGCGGTAGTGTGCGCGTGTCGTGACACTGCGCACCACGACGCGGTCTTTCGTTTTCATGTTTCGAAGGATGTGAGACAGTCACTGTCCTCGTACATTCATAATTTGTCTGTATCCTCGCTGGCTGTACAAAGCGCGTCTTATCTCGACACATCGCGACCGCCGCGCCGACATTATGATAGTTATCAATGGAATTCTAGTTAGTTATAATTAACATATTTAAAAATCAATATTATGGGTATAATTAGATAATTTTTAAATTAAAATTACTGGGAAATGTTAATGTTGTTATACTGAAGTTGTTACAATATTTGAGAGTATATTAACGTGAGTACAGAATAATAATTTTAGTGCGGTAATCATTATCTGGATGAAGTTTATCGCGTGGAAGATAATAAATAGTGCAACGTCGTCCCGATACTTGTAATAGTGCATGGCGGTAGACTCGCTCTGCCGCCACTGTCCACCGCTCCGGACTGTTCTGTGATACTGAGTGCACGCATCACCGCACGCTTGTAGCACGCCCGCACCCGCACCCGCACCCGCCCGCACACGGACCGAGCACTGTGTCTGTTACAGGTTGTGTCAAATTATATAGAGCTCAGTTCAGTAGAGTAGAAGTACTGCAGCGGGTCCACGCGCCCGGCAGTCCCGGCACCCGCGTACCACTCCCGCACTCTTAAGATCATTATGTAATGCTGTTACGATTAAGGAATTTCAATGTTGTAGGATAAGGTAGCTAGTTGTCATTCTTCATTGTTCGGATCTAACGGAGAGGTTTCAGTTGGCACGACGCCGGCTCCTCCGCCCGGTGGCCGCGCATCTCATCCTCCCATTTTAATTTTAATAGCTAAATGTTGTTGAATTTGTTGATAGAGTGGTTTATTGTAATTACTATAGGTAGTTTAGTGGGTATACACGCGAAGGTGGCAGCCGTTGGGTGCGCTAGGCTAGAGTAAGGTTCGATACTGTGTTTAGGAAAATGGCTGTGCGTTCAAGTCGAACTCAACATTAAGACATCACCATAACGCTTGTTTCTGATGGGCGCGAATCGCACACGACGCTCGCGCGCTCGCCGCTCGGCGCTCGCTGCCGGCGCTCGGCGCTCGCAGCTCGCTCTCGGGGCTCGGCGCGCGCTCCACTCACTATCTGTATATAATTGCATAACATTTTTCATTTACGTTATTCTCCTTGCTCATTGTCATCAATTTATTAAAGACTGAGGAATCAACTCGCGCATATTGACATCGTCACGAACGCGTCCCAAACGGTAGGGATTAATTGTAATATATAATTGTTTATTAATCATTAAAATAAAAATTTCGCTCGGTTTCATGTGGGCTCGCTCGCCAGGGCGCAGTCGTGTGCGATTCCCGCAGTACACTCGCGGTGTTTAACGTTTTGATTGTTACAAGTCGGTTTATTGTTAACGCCCAAGTTGAAGACTCCCATAGCTGGCCGAGCTGCGAGTGTACGGAGCGACGCCGCGGCGCGGTCGCGCGGCCCGTGCGCGACGGCGCGGCGCCGGCGCGGGGCCTCTCGGCCTCTCGGGCGCCGATCAGTCGTTGTCTCATCAACCTTTACACATGTTGAGATTGATATGTTATACTAATTCTATTGAATTATAACTTGTTGCGTATTATAAGTATGTATAGAGCGAGCTCCGGCTCCGTACGTTATGTGTAAATGTCATACGTTGATAACATTTGTTGCTGTACAGTTCAGTGATGGAATTTTTATTTTTTATTATTAATATTTTTTGTTAACTTGGTTTACGATAAACGGGTCTGCAATGTTATGTAACGAGAATATAATTTTTAATTAAGTTTGAATTTAAAAAAACAATGTTGAATAATAAATATGTTTTGAATTTAAAATTCACTATATTTTAGCCAATGTTTATTATTGTTTAGTTAGTTGTACTGTCAGATTGATTTTCTAATGAAGTGTTATTTTGCAATGTTGTAAATGATAAAAGGTAAAAATGGAAGGTTACAATGTCTTAGTGTTTAAAAGCTCGAAACCAATTGAAAGGTACCTTGAACATTGTCTATATTATATTAACATTAATAAATGCAAAAACTAAATGTGTCGTTTAATTTGCTCTATTCGACTAAGGCTCAACACACACCAAAAGAGCGTCGAAGCGCGGCGAAGCGGATCGCAGTTTCAGTGTCATATGAATTTTAACTTTATTTTCATTACTATAATACTTATTATCGCATGAGAAATCGAATGAGTCGCGCGGATGCCAGCGGCGCCGCTGGAATTCCAGCGAATTAGCCGTGCGACTGCGCGAGAAGGCGCGGGAAGTCCCGAGAATGCTCGAGCAGTCGCGAGCGGCCGCTGGCAATATCCCGCCCCTCGCGCCCGCTCCCCGCGCGCGTCTGTTGCGCGCTAGCATTCGCATTCATTCCTTGCAGTGCAACGAATACAAAAGTGATGGAAATGGATGAAGAAAAGTTTATTTATTTGGTGCAAATGTACGACTGCCTATACAATATCAAATCAAGGCATTACAGCGATAAACACATGAAAGAAGAAGAGAAGGCGCGCGGATTCCCGGAACTTCTCGAGCATTATTCCAGCGACTTCTCGGGCAGTCGCTGGAATCCGCGCGCCTTCTCTACAGGGCGCTTCGACGCTCTTTTGGTGTGTGTTGAGCCTAAAGCGATTTGTCGCGAGACTGTGCCAAGACAAGACAGTTATACAGGTACTACTACAGGCACTCTTTGTCAGACTTTGTACAAAGTCCAGTTCCTTTCACTATCTGCAATTTGGTACCCGTCTTTGTGTGCCAAAGTAGGTATATGGACGTATCGGTCTTTGTGCCAAAGCCCTATAGGATCACACACACCACACGATATGACACCTGTATTCCCTGAAGGGTTTGGCAGACGTGCTCCTATAGTATATGGGAGCCGCGCCCACGAGCAACTTTTGTCTCCGAAACTAATTTGTCTCTCACATCCAAGTCTACGGGTTTGTATGAAAATGCCCGCATGTAGCGACGCGACAGCTGGGAGACATTTTGTCCGTTGGTTTGGACGCAACTGTCGCCCGTCTATTGGTTGCAATGCAAGTGTGCGCGCGGCGACAAATAAGTTGCCGGCTAGCCAGTTGCCGCTCAACTGAAAATTTAACAAAAAAAAAAGTTATTTAAAAAAAATAAAAAACCCGACTGCGGTAAAAAACTTAAGTTAAAAGAACCGAAAAGCTAAAAAAACAAGCCCATTTTAAATTAAGTAAAAGTTGGAAGCAGGCGGGACCCATACCATTTTTATTATATTTTCAAATTCAAATGGGTCCGCTGACGATTTAGTTCTTGGTACGTGTTTTTTACGATTTGTCACTTCAAATTACTTTTAACCATATAAGTTGTTTATATTTTTGTAATCATCTTTTAAAGCTTTTTATTTTGATACTCGATAGGTTTTGAGAAAAAAAAATTTTTTTGAAGACAACATTGCGCCATAAAAATCGGCCTTTTTGATATACCCAGTGTCACTCGCACAATTAAGACGAATATAACAGCACCTCTCAAGCTGAAATCGATTAAGCCGTTTAGGCTACAGATCGTGCCAAAGAGATATACCATATTATATAGTATTCGCCATATTTAATTTTCACTAACTTCATGTCTTTAGTGACGCTCGCGGACTAAGAGGAATCGATTGACGTGTGAATCATAAAAATCGGCCCAGGCTTTTGGTCTGTCGTTTCCGTGTGCGCATCGTCCAAATCTCGGCGAGAAGACAAGTGACAGAGACAAAAGTTGCTGGGCAACTAAGTTGCTCGTGGGCGCCCTCCCTATATGTTTAAGTTGCATGTAATAGGGGCGAGCCTATTGCAATCAAGCTGGCACAACCGCACAAATCCGCCTCGACTCCGGACTGCTACTGAGAAATTCCAGATGGAAAAATCCAATAACACTGCCCGGCCCGGGAATCGAACCCAGGACAGGACCTCATGCTCTCAGCAGTAGCACTTGCGACCACTATACCAACAAGACTAGACCGATACGTTTATATTATTCAAAATAGCTCAATAAGACCAGTAAAGCAAGCACCTGTGTAATTTTTTCGCCAGGGCCACAGGCAGAGAACTTAGACCTGAAAACTTATCAGGGATATATTTTTTTTTTATTTAAAAAAAACGTTGCCCCACACTAGGAATTTCTCCTGTATTGTGGGTGCGTTTACAAACATTTAAAACTGACATACACAAACAGCCAGGCCCGGAACAACTACTTGTAGGTCATACAAATATTTGTACCGTGCGGGAATCGAACCCGCGACACGCAGCGCAGCAGTCAATCGCTTAACCACTGCGCCAACCGTGCCGTCATCCATATACTGGGAATCGAACCCAAGTTCTCGTATTTCGGATAACTGATGTTGATATGTTATGCTGTGTATCTGCAGGAAAGGCGGGTAAATATTTCCAACAAAACAAGTTGTACGTTGGTTATCATATTTTTTATTATCAAAAATGTCACGTGCATACATAATATAAAGTTTACGAAAAAAATGAGATTTCGTACAAAAATACGAAGGTAATGGACGGAATTCATTATTTCAGATCACATAACTAAGTAAAAAACTTAAATAACTAAATATACACGATATAAATAAAATACAATAATAAACAGAATTGTAAGTACTTATTTCAAAACAATAGCTCTGCCAAAAGTTACATACAAAGTGTGGATAGATTATTTCTAAACATTGCACTGGGTAGGTAAATTTTATACCAATACGAAGGTACATTCAAATCATTTATTTCCGCAGATACCTACTGGCAGAGGCACGAGTGTTTAAATTAAATAGAGTGGAAATGCCGTATGCTTGGGTGAACTCGGCACTATATGAATAATTAGCTGCATTCAATTCATACGAGATTTTTTGAGAATACGTGCTAATGGGCTATGCTGTCTTTTACGCTTCAGCTTGACAAGCAAGCGCATGGAAATTTATAGCACGTAGGTATCTGTTTGCTTTCGCCTCGTAAAGATCGAGCGGTTTTCGCTTTATCTGACTGCCATTGATTTTTAAATTCATATATTTGTTTACTGGATAATGACTGGATAGGTATTCTATTAGCAGTGGGCAGATATTTAATATCAATAAATACGATAAAATCACAAAATCTCTATCATATCAAAAAAGCAAAACTTCCGAGATTCTTCCTTCAATAAAAGTTTAAAATCTAAACAGAAAAGGTAGAACTTAACACTGAAATGGTTCCGCAGGTTTTTTTTCCAAGGGAAGAGGTTACATTTTATTTTCTGTTTAAGTATAACTAACATCATGAAAATGCTTGACTCATATACACTTATTTTACCTAAGCTATTTAAACTACACAAAGTTATGTTATTTTTTTTCTAAACTACAGTGAACTGGCCGAAGAAAGTATATCTAATCGTCGCCGTCATCGCACGCAAATTAAATAATAAAAAATACCTTAATTCGCTTTGATTTTTACAAGCATTCACGCTAAACTATTAATTCGATATTTGAGAATTTGTTTTAAACTTTCCGCTGAGATAAAACACTTCCGACTCTTAAGGTAAAAGTACACACTACCCTCAACTTATGTAAGTACTATATTATTCTATGTAGATTCGTCCAGTTCAGTGTAGTTTTATAGGAGCTTTGAAATGTTTGTAAGCTTAGTCAAAAAATTGTGCACTAGTGTTAATCAATCACATAATTACCCACATGAGTAAGTAGTGAATTTGTCATTCATAATAAAGATCCATCCACCACCACTTGGGACAGCTACACAATCATTCAAAACCTCCTTGATGATGCTTCTCTTATAATATAATAATAATATATTCCACAACTATCACACAACGCCGTCTAGTCTCAAGCTAAGCAGAGCTTGTGTTATGAGTACTAGACAACTGATAAACATACTTATATATTTCTAAATACATACATATATAGATAAATTACACCCAGACACAGAACAAATGATCATGCTCATCACACAAACATTTGTCCTGGGTGGGAATCGAACCCACGACCTCCGGCATAGCAGTCATAGTCACTGACCACTAGACCAACAGGCCAGTCTTATACAATATTGAAGTCTTCCATACTAGCTTAGTTACAACTAATATATTATTATAAAGTCTATGATCATGAGAAAGGTAACAGGTGTTCGAGGACAGTCACCTACCTATGTATAGCGTCGACTACAATGTGCCATTATAAAATCTACATAGGTTAGTAGTATTCTTATACTTGGTTAGTAAGCGCAAACTGACGTAGTAATACTTTATTGTATGAAGTTAATAACTTATTCAATACTTTACATTTTCTACTTAAAGAAAAGCTACGGAAAAATAAAATCCTAGAAATGCATTCATAATAATCAGATCAATACAATGTGCACTCAGCGCCACATAATTATAGCTTAACATCTAATTTACCTAACTTAGCTGTCTTTTGTTTCAAGAGCTTTAGCTGTATAGAATCAGCCACCGAGAGACAATGGGTGCTTATTATAGGAGTCGTGAGCGGTCAACCGCGCGTGATCATTTGTTCCGCGTGACTACAACCGCTAGTCGCCCCAATCGTTAGCATGAATAGAGGAGAAACAATACTTATACATATTATTAAAGAGGTTGAAAAGGATATGACTTAAATGTTTTTCAATTCCTTTAGGGTAAAATATTGCGATTTTTATCTAAATACGATTGCCGTTGACTTCGCCTCTAACATCCGAGTATCAAATATAACTCTTTGGATCCTAATAAAACTATATTTTGGTTAGTTTCCTAAATACTATGAGACGATTTCGTACTGCGGTACATGCGGCTCGAAATCGAAACCGTTGTAATGAGTAAAGCTTAGACTCCTGCAGCCAGGAGCTTCGGCGAATGGCTTCAGTTCCTGAAGCAGGCTGGGGAACGATGGTCTCTCGTCCGGGTCCACCTGCCAGCACTGCAGGCACAGCTGGAAGAGCTCGTCGCCCACGTAGGAGGGCTGCGACGGCCGCATGCCGCGCAGAATGCGGGCCGCGACGTCTTTATTAGCGCTATGGAAGTAAGGAGTGGCGCCTATCGTCAGCGTCTCCCACATGAGGACACCAAACGACCAAACATCAGCCTTAGGGTTGAACCTCGTCTGTCGTAACATCTCGTGGGAAGTCCATCTGGTGTAATCTGGGGTTTCATGCAAGGGTCTCATGTGGGACAATCCAAAACCGGACACTTTCGCGACGCCGTTGTCTGCGAGCGCGATGTTACGACAACTCAGGCGTTTGTGTAAAATTTTCTTACTGTGCAAGTATTCCATGCCTCGAACAACATCAACCAAGTACTGAAGCAATCTGTTTTCAGGAATAAGACAGAATTTGTTATTTTGGAGATCCCTGTGTCTGCTCTGAAGAAGCAAGTCTTTCAAGCTATGTTTATTATCTTCTAGGACCACAAATAAGGTTGTATTAGTTTCACAGAAGCCTATCAGTGAGATCACATTCTCATGTTCACTGGACTTGATGAGCTGGTCCAGTTCCTGCAGCATCTGTTTCTTATCGGGTCTCTCCAGCTCCCTGTCAGCCACCACTTGCACGAGCCCTGGAGTCTGTGCCCCATGCTGTTGTACTTTGCCTCTAGTAAACTTGCCGTAACTGCCAACACCAACTATGCAGGAAATATCAATGTCTATGAGGTTTCTTGGTATGTTCCATAGCTTTCTTTTTAAGTTGCTGTAATAATCTACTCTTTCATCTTCTTCTTGAAGGAAACTTGAGTTCTCAATCTCCATGCATGGTTCACTCATACTCAAAGGCATGGATTGGGAGCCTCTCTGTGATCTTACTATATGTATCCTCTTTCGTAAGATGATGACCAGCCCTACTCCAATCAGCAGCAGAACCACACTGATAGCTATGGCTGCTCCTAGTGCTATCACCATCGGGGAATACTCTTCAGGCTCATTTATATTTAAAATAATTTTCTTAGCTGATTCTGCATATCTGATTCTTTTCACATGATTTTTTTCACTTACAACTCCTAATGACACATCTATATCATTAGTTAATGGCAGAGGAGCATTGTAGAAACCATTGTAAGTGCTTCTGTCTCCAATTATGAAATCATGTGCAATGTCATCAGGGTCTAACTCAGCGGTGATGTAGTAGGGAAGGCCGTTATGATTAGCATATGTGTAGTTTCCGAGGGTAGCAACAATAAACCCTTGCTGGTATAACTCAATAGAGACTACAATCCTGTACATGGACACAGGTCCATTCACATTCTTAGCTTCAGGGATATGCACCACCATCCTGTCTCCTCTCCTCTCTCTAATCTCTATGTCAGGTGGGCTGGGGTCTGGAGTACCTATCACTGTGTCTACTGTAGTTGTGACATTAGGCCCTTCAAAACCAGCATTGACTGCAACCACTCCTATCTGGTACTTAGAACCTGGTTGCAGGTTCAATAGTTCAGTGTAAAAGGTTATATTTGATACTCTCCATTCAAGATCTATCAAGGCAGCGTCAGTGTAGGTCTCAACAACAATGGCTCTTATTACATAATCAGATATAGATGTGAATGCATTGGGGGCGGTCCAGCGCACCCTCACTGTTGTCTCAGTTATGTTAATAATGTTTAAGGATGCTGGCGGGCCTGGGGAGAAAACATCGGTGTCGTACACACTTGCGGCGTTCTCTCCGCCGCATTTTTGACTGTCATTCTTAGGGCATTGAGTACCGCAAGAATCTTGAGGCAGTTGGAACTTTCCGGGTGCGTTACCGCAGAAGCACGTCGACTCGTTACTTAGGATAGCGTATTTGTAGTACACTTGCTCGCAAGCCGACAAACAGACGTCCACGGACTGCCCAGTGTGAGTGTTCAGCACATTTTCTACCATCAGCTTGTAGCAGCCGATGTAGTCGCCTCGGTCGCCGCTGGAGCCCCACGAGCACAACAATAACAACACAAATATGTAACACTGTCTCTCCATTGTGTTCCAAGGTGTAGTTGACTCATTCAAGCCCACTTGACGTTTTGTAAACGCCTGAACACACAATTCCTTTATTACAACACCCGTTTAGGGAACTGGAGATTCACGGTTGCAGAATATTTATAGAACATGACGTACATCATTGTGTACTGGAAGATATATTACTTTACTCTATGACTGGAAGTTAACAATTAATTAAACTTACGAAAAAATCGTACATAATGTAAATGTACCGCGTTGCTTGTTGGTTCGTTATTATTTTGACAGATATCAACAGGTGTTGCTACTAAATTGATAGTGAAATTATTTTCTTGAAATTCTCGTTTTCGACTAATTTATTAGAGAAGAACCAATCTTTTAAATATTTTCTATTTTCAGTATGCACGATATGGCCAATTTATTTTATATAATTACCAAATCTAAAATAAAACGTTTAGTAGGTTGTAAAGTATAATTTATGTCAACCTAATATATTGAGCTGATAACACTAATCGCCGAATGATCTTTTTCATGGCCACCATCAATTTTGTAAATATATTTCATGTTTAAAATTAAATCTATTAAAATTAAATAGATACATTTTCTTTATTTCATGGTACATACTTTTTACAAAATTCCAAGATTTCCAAGCGCACAGTCCACATATTACCGGCCGTAAACCGTAGCAACCTACGGTTTACGGCCGGTAATATGTGGACTGTACCTTAACTGTCAATTTCGTTCATGAATGACAATGACGTCAAAGTCAAAGTTTGAAATTTTGTAAACGTTAAACGGCCGAAAGCGAATAGAATTATATTGTATTGTAATGTAAACAGTGTGGATAAACATTAAAAATACTGTATTATACGCAAACGATTTACTAAATATGTCTACTAGATCCGGGAAACGTAAGTTTTTGTAAATAGTGATTTAATTGTGATAAATTTTGTGTATTTGTATGAGACGCTTTGGATTAACTGAGTTTTACGCGTATTTCAGGGATTCACACGTCTTTCCTTGAAGATACAGCCGTGAAGAGTGAAAAGAAGACTCGGAGCAAGCGAGTGAAAGATAACTTGGACGAGCTAAGCGGCTCTATATTTAAAAACAAGAAACGTAGCAACTATGTGAGTTACCCTACTGACGACGAATTACTCAGAGATACAGCGACTAAAAAGGAAGGTGAGACGAAAGCAAGCCGAGCTTTACGCAGAAATGTTCTCAAAGAACATAACCCAGTTGAAAATAGTGACCAATTAGAGTCACAGACTGTAGCGAAGAGTCTTATTAGAAAATCGCGTCGCTTTAAGAGAGGAGATGACGTCGAGGAGACTGAGAACCCCGAAAATGTACCAGTTGAGGTTACAGAAGTGCCAAAATCAAAGAAAAGTAAAAAAAAGAAAGTAGAGGCAGTAATTGACAATCCTCCTGAAGAAGCACCCGCTAAGAAGTCCAAAAAGAAGAAGAAGAAAGGGAAAAGAACAAGTTCGACAATTGTTGAAGATGTCCCACAGAATAATAATTCTAAAAATGGTATATTCAATAGAAGTGCCACGTCTGTTGATTCATTCCATAGCGCTGCAGGCAGCCCTTTCAAAAATGAAAATATAGTTATGGTACCAGACAAAGTTAATAACACATTGGAGAAAACTGAAGAAATTAACAAACCTTCTAAAACTAACAAAAAAAATAACAAAAATAGTAACAACAACATTTTTGACAAAAAGGATGAATTATCCGATATGGAAATTGATAAAATTGATGAAAAAAAAAATAATAAAAAAAGAAAGCCTGTGTCCAAAAAGATGTCTTCAGACAAATGTTTTGTCTCAGTGGTCAGAGACAATCTTGAAAAAGGTCTTGAAGATATTTTAAACGTATCCCATTTGTCCAATGGAGAACCAAGGAGAAAGAAATCTAACACAGGAAATGCCACATTTGATAAAAGTAATATTTCAACAAATCTTGAGAAAGATATGCACAGTAATTTAAATGTTTCTAATGTCAACAATGGACAAGTAAAGAGAAGAAAATCGAATATAAAAGTACTGGAAGTATCCCTCCCAGAAAATATGTTGGAGGATGTAGATGATGTTATTAATAATGATACAAGAAATTCAGTCATAAAAGATGTTACTTTTGACAAATGTAATGCATTTATTTCAAAAGAAATATTGGATCGCAATGCAGATTTGGATATTTCTAGTAGACCACTTAAAACTAGGAGGTCTATGGTGAAAGATAACACATTTGATGCATCAATTGCTAAAGAAATCGTTGATAACAATATTGATACTGATTTGAATGTTTCCAACATTTCTAACAAACTTCTTAAAACCAGAAGATCTATGATAAAAGATAACACATTTGATAAAAGTAATGCATCAATTGTAAAAGAAGTTGTTGATGACAATGTGAATGTTTCTAATATTTCTAACAAACACCTTAAAACTAGAAGCTCTACGATAAAAGACAGCACATTTGATAAAAGTAATGCATCAATTGTAAAAGAAGGTCTAGTTGCAGAAATTGATTTAAATGTTTCAAAAAAGGATTTAACCAGAAAATCTATTTCAAAAGATTCTACATTTGACAAAAGCAATGCTTCCATAACAAATGTTAACAACATTTTAAAAGATACTGAACCTGATTTAAATGTATCTAACATTTCAAAGAAGCAGCTAAAAAGAAGGAAATCAAATGTAAAAGATTCAACTTTTGATAAACAAGAAAATATACTGAACACAACATTTGAAAAAGAAACCGAGAATGCTGAAGAAACCATAAAAGATTACACCTTTAACAAAAGTAATAGTAAACATCTAGATGCAACTTATGAAAAAGATACATCAACTTCTAAAAGAAAGGAAATGAAATCCAGTGTGAACACAACTTTTGATAAGACGGACAAAGTTGAAGGAACAACATTTGAGAAAGACATGTTCAACTCTTTTGATGCTTTCAAAAAAGGTGCAATGTCCAGAAAATCAAGTATCAGAGATGCATCTTTTGATAAAAGTAACTTTTCCATTGCCAGTCTAACTAAGGAAGACTTTGAAAAAGATAACAATATAATATCCAGTTCTGCTACGAAGACAAGGTCTATCAGACATACTTTTGATATAAGTGATACTATTTCAGAGAATGCTGTCAATACAACATATGAGAAAACAGAAAATACTGATAATAATGAACTGAAAAGAAAGTCTCCCAGACTGTCCAAGACGCCTGACATTCAGACCGTATTGAATACAACATTTGAGAAAGAAAGCAGTAACGAAAGAAAAGAAAACCTCATTTCTAGTTCAAAGTCTTCCCTAATCAGTTCAGACAACAGCAGTGTTGCAGACAGGTCCGATATCTCCCGCATCAGCATAACAAGTGACAATACCTCAGAACACCTCGAGAACATAGTCAATACCACTCCATTACTTATAGAGAGCAGTGTTGATGAATCTCGCCGCATATCTATCAGCAAACCAGAGAGCCCAAAACCACAAACTCCTTTAAAAAGAGAAGGGACATTTACCAAAGACGTTCCAGAAGTACCAACTGAAACTGAATTAG
Organism: Oligia fasciuncula; assembly: GCA_963082905.1. Lineage (NCBI taxonomy): Eukaryota > Metazoa > Arthropoda > Insecta > Lepidoptera > Noctuidae > Oligia > Oligia fasciuncula. Next base: position 20,156,226 of record OY720402.1, on the reverse strand, counting down.
GTACTCCAACCAAACGTAAATCAATCCCAACAGCAGGTTGCACTCCATACCATGTTACAAAGAGTTCTCAGAAAAAGAGTATGATGAATGTGACTCGGTCACTAGAGAAGGGTGTCTGTGCTACGGTGGACCCAACTCCGAGACCGACCAGGGTGATGTTCTGCAGCCCGGTCGACAACCCGGCCATGTTAACACAGGAGAAGAAGAAAATAATTAAGTCCAATCTCAAGGGGTCTAACAAGAGCTTCTTTTTTGATGAGAATGGTGAGTTTTTATTTATTTTACTTTAGCTTTTGCCCGTAGCTTCACACGCGTGGAGGTAGGAAATTATCCCTTGGGGACGAATGCTGAAAAGTATCCTATTTGAGAGTGTCGAAATATAAGTTTTTTGTATAGGACCTTCCCATTGACCTAGAATCATGAAATTTGGCAAGAAGCAAAGTCAGTAAAGGCATAAATCCGAAAACCGTAAATTGGTAGTTAGATATGAAAAAAAACCGTGATAAACTATCTACATACCTACAAATTTGTACGGAACCCTCGGTGCGCGAGTCCGACTCGCACTTGTCCGGTTTTTTTTTTTAATTAAACGCTACTATACTTAGCCTAAGTAAAGTCAAATTTCTCTGTATAGATCTCTGCCGGATTATGCTTACCTATAGATCTCAGCCATATAAATAGTCCTCCAGACAGAATATCGGCCATAGAGATCAACATCAGCGGAGACTAGCCTTCGATTCAGGAGATATAAGTATTATAGTGCACCAGACACAGGTGCACTTTCTCTTGCCTCACTCTCATAGTCCGAGCGACGCGACGGCCATCCGACTCGACCGGAGAGAGACAGCTAGGGAGACCGCCGCGGGTGCTGGGGAGTCTCAGCCTCATAACATACTTACAAGCACACAATCTCGTTGCAGCTTCAATGTCGCGCCCGGGCCGCAAGCGCTCCTACACCCAGAACGATGCGGACGACTCCCGCGTCAAGCGCACACGACTCACCGAAGACCTGCAGCATTCGGTGGACCGCCTGTCCAGACCCAGGACTGCTAGTGCTACAGGTATTGACGAAAGCTCCAAGGTAACCTGCAAAATTCATATTTTCTTACGTTGATTGCAATTTTCAGGTTGAATGTTGTTCAAAATAAGATTCGGGACCGATTTAATAGTCTGTTTATATATCTCAGTTTCTTAATGATATTCGAATAATAGGTACTTATGAGGAATCTAAGCAATAGCAGCCGCACTGGTCGATCGATCAGGTTAAGCTACGCGTGCCGCGGTCGGTCCGTATACATATAGGTGACCCATCATTACATACAGAGACTACTTCGTGCCTCGGATAGCACGTTAAGCTGTTGGTACCGGCTGTCATTCGTGGATCTTTGACAGTCGATACAGATCGTCAGAAGCCCGAAAGTCTGCCAACCAGTCTTACCAAGGAGTATCGTGTTACCCTGTAACTGGGAGGTCAGACAGACAGTCGCTCCAACGCTGACATTGGCAGAATCATCGATAAAACAATGGAGCCATTATTATAAAAATTGGAAGTCTGACAACCAGTCTTACCAAGGGGTATTGTATTACCCAGTAACTGGGTTGTGGAGGTCAGATAGGCAGTCGCTGCATGTAAAATACTGGTATTCAGCTGCATCCGGTTAGACTGAAAGCCGACCCCGAAAATTGTTGGGAAAAAGCTAGGAGTTGATGAGGTGTGAGGACCCTTCGAAACACTGTTCGTAATAATTTGTGGTAAGCGCCTACATCAATTCGTCAAGCAAGAGTTCAGTTTAGGTCAAACTTTCCTCTCTTCGTGTTTGTATCGGTTTGACGGACATCTTTAAAATATGTGAGTATTTAGCTCTTATCCACATGCATCTTGCGAGTGAAGTTTTCCCATCACGTTTCTTGTGTTATGTTTCATATCAATTATCAATGGATATCGAAAGTAAGCTCAACGACACTTGGTGCCTGGTATGTGGAGTGTGGAGCGCCAACGCCTGATTACTTTTATATATTTTTTTTTTTTTATATTTTTATCTCATGAGTATGTCAGCTAGACTTCTTTTATTTTTCTGCCTTCTAAATTCGTAATAGCGTTTATCTCCTAATTTTATACCATTATTCTATAAGTACTGGAAAAGGTTGTAAGCCACAAACCATGCAGATCATAATCTCAACAGTACCCCTTCCTTCCGTTTATACAACTGTTATCTGGGGGCACGGGAGTGCCCCCGCCAAGACGAGCCAAGCGCAAGGGCACACCTACCTTTTCTCGAAGCACTTCGTCGTATTTTTGAACCTTCATAACTTGGGTTTGGATTATACCAGATAAACAAAATTTTCGGGATATGATGTCAGTGGTTGACTTATTAAACCTATAAAGTTTCAATTGCATAGCTCTTATACTTTAGATTTTATTGATATCTAAAATACCCCGATTTCGTCACTGACTCACTGATGATCATCAATATTCTAAGGGTCTTCCTGAAGTCCTAGAAAGCTGAAATTTGGTATGTAAGCTAATAATAGTACACAAACAACAAAAAAACTAAAATTTGGAACTTTTACCCTCCAACCCCTTAAACTAGGGGATGGAAGTTTGTACGCGACTTCCGCAAATTTTGATGCTAGATTTCTGAAAATTGATATAGTCCCTATATCAATTTTCAGAACTCTAGCATCAAAATTTGCGATATAATAAATAATAAAATACATATTTCAGGATTTTTAGTAAAGAACCCCCCCAAAAAAAAAACATTATTTCATAAGCAACTTTCAAAAAGATGTGAAATCCCACCAAAAACATTTTTATGTAAAATGTTGCCAAGACGAGACCACATATGGCTTGCACTGCCAAAAAGTTATCAGATCTCATGTAGAGCCAAGCTTCTAACTCTACACGCCCTAACTTCACAAACTCTACACCTTAGTCAAACAACTTAGTAGAACAATACGCGCGCGCGTCCCCGCTGGCGCACATAAAAAGTGATAGCTCCGTCGTAAAAAATTTCTATAAATTCTAAATACAAGTTCTCAACACTTAAATCGATACTAATCGACGCGTAAAGTTATAAGTGTAAACATTGCTAAAACAGTTTGTACCTAAGTTAAATAGTGTGTCTATAAACATCAAAGAACAAATCAGCAGAAACTTAAAACAAATAACTTGTGAACCAGTGACTCAGTATGACTCATTAAAAGTGTGTGATGTGCGGTGCGTGACTATATATGGTCATATTGAACCTCATTGGCGAATCAACATCGATCACTAATTACTATACTCCCACTAGAGCAACAAGAGCTTAATTTCAACATATAAGTTAGCTTACGCGCAACGTAGCGGTTACACAGTGCGCTTTGAGAGAAGTTGAGTCCAAGTTCAAATCCGAGTACATAACTCTCTTTTTGTGTTTTGGAAATTTTGTTTTACTAATTTTATAATTGAATAATCAAATTAAACTACAAAAATGTCGTCCAAAAATGGTGCTAAAACCGACCGTAAGATACCAGAAAAAGTTATATGTTTCAAATGCAAGAAGTCAGTCGACATTAGGAAAACAGCTTTATGCTCAACGTGTAACAATCGATATGAACCCGATTGTGATGGGTTTCCAGAACAAACCTACCGTCTAATGGACCTGGAAACTAAGAAAAAATGGCGATGTAAACCATGCAATAAAAATAAAAATCTCTCAACAACCAGCAATGAATCGGATGTATCGAACGTCACAACCAGGAAACGAGCAAACCTACACCTAAACAGCCCATCACCTGGACCCAGTGATAGCTTCCGGGTAAATAAACAACTGGTAACGGTAAAACCTACCGTCCAGACGGCTCCTGATATCTTGGATTCCCAAATACTGTCCGAATATGAAACTTCAGATGAATCATTTGAAACACCGAACAAATTGTCTCACAGCGTTGATGGCACGATATCTGAAATATCTGAGACATTATCAGTTTTAGAAATGAAAAATACCATAAAGAATCTTTCGCTTAAACTGAATAGTGCAGAAAATGAGCTAGAAAATACATTACTAGAAAATAGCAACCTTCACCAACAAATAAATAAATTAACTGCAGAGACTAAAATGTTAAAATCACTGTGTTATTCGCCAGTAACCTCTGAGAATAGCCCAGCCATCAAACATAAGAGGAAAAGACTCTCTCTACTACCTCAAAACATGCTCTCTACACCTTCAACTCCTTTGCCAAATAAGTCTAATATCGACTGTTACAAGAGCATTGAAATTATGTGTCTTCAACAAAAAATCACAGATCTTCAAAAAAACCTGAAAGAAGCACAACAGCAGATCGACGATCTTACAAAAACAATAGATACGTTGCAACGCAGTAATAATAAAACACCTCGACAACCTCTGGTATCAACAAATAACTCAGAAACGCCTACTTACACCGAAGAGCAAAAACATGAACCGACGAGTAGAGTATTTATCTTCGGCTCTCAGCAATGTGTTGGTCTAGCAGCAGCCATGTTACGTTCAAGACAAAATACAAGGTATGGAAAGTATAGGATCATCGCGAATACGAAACCAAATGCACTCAGTAGTCAAATTATAATGAGCTGCCGTTACGCTAAGTTGAATCCTAACGATAAACTTGTCATTTGTTTGGGAGAAAATGATTACAATTTAAAATCTATCTTATCTCAATTACAAATAATACTGGAAACATTTTATAACAATATGATAATTGTGTTAAATGTGATTGAAAATGAGTATTTAGATGTTAATAAACTTAATTATCATATTAAAAATGTATGTATAAATTATAAAAAATGTAAATTTCTTGAAAGCAAATCTTCCAAAATCTTCGAATTGTGTACAAAAATTAATCACTTAATTGACTGTAATGATTATAATGAAAATTATTTAAACCCTAGAAATCTTGTGAAACTAATACTACGTAATAAATCAAGTCTTGAAGTAAACACAACATTTAATAAACCTAAAAAGGGAACAATTCCGTTCTATTTTGATCGTGTAAGCCGACAACAAACTGAAAAACCCCAAAAAGGAACTATCCCATACTATTTTCCAGTAATAGAAAATAGTTTGAAGTTTTTTCGAGTCAGAAACGCAGTCCTCTGTAATACGTCATAGTTTTAAAATACTGCATCAAAACATTGCCAGTATCTCATCCAAAAGAGACCTCCTTGAACTAACCTTACAAGAACTCCAGGAAATGAATAGTGCCCCTGATGCAATATGCCTTTCTGAGACCTTCATAAAAAAAGGTAATGAATTTCATATTAAAATCTATGGTTACAATATGGCGGCTAACTTTTGCAGAGAAAAGCAAAGGGGCGGTACCTGTATTTTGCTTAAGAAAGGCATCGTTTTTAAAGAGTTACCTTTTATAAATACATATGCAACACAAAATACTTTCGAAGCATGTGGTGTAGAACTTACACGTAATAAGATGATTATTATTTGTGTTTATAGAACACCCCAATCGGATCCCACTCAATTTTTGATTAAATTAAATAGTCTTTTAGATCACGTGTTTAAAAAATATAATTCCAAAATCAAAGTTGTTTTGGCAGGAGACTTTAACATTAATACTCTTCAGAAAAGTAATATTAGTAGTCAATTACAAGAATTGTCATATAACTATAACTTAAAACTACATATAGATCGTCCAACTCGTAAGTCTTCCTGTATCGATCACATTCTTAGCAATATTCTTAATGCTAATGCCACAATATTGCCACTTCACCTATCCGACCACGACACAGCGCAAATGTTGAGTGTTCCCTTAAAACATAAAATACAAAATCAGACAGCATACCATTTCTATAAAAGAGATTACAGCTTGAATAATATCCAAAAATTTAAGGAATGTATAGGTAATCTGTCATGGTCAGAGGCTTACGCAGAAAACGAATTAAATAAAGCATTCAATTATTTTCACGAAACATTATGCTTGTTCCATAATTTATGTTTCGCAAAAATAAAAATAAAAGTTAATGTCAACAATAAAAAGAAACAGAACTGGATAACCAAGGGTCTAAAACAAAGCTGCAAAACCAAACGATCTTTGCGTTATCAATATTATAAAAATAAAAATATAAAAAATAAAACGGAATACATTAAATACTCAAAGATTTTACAAAAATGTGTCTACACATCAAAAAAAAACGCAAACATAAAATTAATAAATAACAGTGAAAATAAATGCAAAGCGGCATGGAGAGTTATAAAAAATGAAATCATAGACAGTACCGATATCCCCAGCATTGAAAATATTCAAATTGACAATACCATACTCTCAGATCCTGTAGCTATAGCAACAGCTTTCAATAATCATTATATTAATATGGCACAATCTTCGAGTAAGTATGTAAAACCACGTAACGAGTGTTCAATGGCCCATTCGATGTTCCTTAACCCAGTGTCCGAAAATGAAGTTAGAGCAGAGATTATGTCATTGAACAATACAAGTTCCGAGGGTTATGACGAGATTAACACAAAAATCTTTAAAGCATGCACTAATGAACTAATTGAAATAATAACGTACTTAATTAATTTATCATTCTCAACTGGCACTTTTCCCGAAGCCCTGAAGATGTCAATAATTAAGCCCCTTTATAAAACTGGTGAAAAGTCGGACGTTAATAACTACCGCCCAATTACCTTAATACCTATTATATCGAAATTATTCGAAAAGTGCATGAATAAACGATTAATTGAGTTCTGCAATAAATTTAATATCATACGGATGGAACAGTTTGGTTTTCAAAAAAAAAATCAACAACTTTAGCTATCTACAATCTTATTAAAATAGTATTAACGAATATTAACAACAACTATTATACTACTGGGCTGTTCTTTGACCTTTCTAAGGCCTTTGATCTAGTCTCTCATGACTTATTACTACAAAAATTGGAGGCAATTGGAATCAGAGGCATTGCAATTCAATGGATATCTTCTTACCTAAGTAATAGACAACAACGTGTTGCCATTACAAGAGTGGATAAAAATAATGATATGACATCGCATTATTCTGACATCAAATATAACAAATATGGCGTCCCACAAGGGAGCGTATTAGGACCTATTCTATTCTTATTATACATCAATTCTATTACTAATATAACTAATCATAAATTTATTTTATTCGCTGATGACATTTCTATTATTGTGACATCTGATAAAAAAACCAATACAATTAATGATCATGAGACTGAAATTAATAATGTAATTGAGAGACTGATTGAATGGCTAAATCAAAATAACTTAGCTATAAATCTTAAAAAGTCCGTTTATATACAATTCAATAAATCAAATGCAAAATATAATAATAAATTGAATATACATAGAATTCACGAAGTGGCTCAAACTAAATTTCTAGGCGTAACCTTAGATCAAGACATCAATTGGAAAGCGCATGTTGACACAGTTTCCAAACGAATTAACAAGTTTGTATATGCACTGAAACGGATCAGAAACATAACAAACATTAAGACAGCAATAACAACATATCATGCGTATGTTGAATCAGTGCTGCGTTATGGTTTAATTATGTGGGGTAATAGCACCGATCAAAGTAGAGCGTTTATTGCACAAAAAAAATGCATTAGGGCTATTTATGGGCTTCAACCTGATGAATCCTGCAGGCCAATATTTAAAAGACTTGATTTGTTACCATTGCCATCACTTTATATATTGGAAATCTGTATGTTTGTGTGGAGGCACAAAGAGTTGTTCACTAAAGCAATCGATCTTAATTCTCGAAGCCGTCGAGACCCCCACAGGCTCGCGTTAGATGTTTTACCTAGGCTTGCAAAATATAACAAAAGCTGCATGTTTATGTGTGTCCGGATATTCAATAAGATACCAGAGGAATTTAAAATATTAAATATAAGATTGTTCAAAAGTAAATTATATAAATGGTTATCAGCTAATAGCTTTTATAGTGTCAAGGAGTTTCTAGAGCATAAAATCAGACGGTGACAGTGGTTGTATGTTGTTGACATGTATGTAAATTTGCACGCTTATATTCATGAAGCAAAACATGTAGGACCTACCAGTGTATTTATATTACCATCTTGTATACCATGTTTTATGCAAATAAAATATTATTATTATTATTATCTCCTTTATTCATTTAAATTCTTATAAATTATATTTTTAAATATTAGTATAAAGAAATATAAAAACATTTAAAAATATAAAAAATAGTAGCCCACCGGTATCGGGAAAAGGGTCCAAGCTACCGGCGGTCAGGGCTCCAGAGAGAGGAACCTCCTAACTATTCGGGCCGTGTCCAGAAGTACCGCTTTCTGGATCAAGCCCTTGATCCAGCTGCCCAACGAGAGCCTCCTCAGGTGTTGGTCGAGGCTCTTGGCAATTAAACCATTGGCTGTCACAACTATCGGCACAATGATCGCTGAGTCCACATCCCACATGTCGACAACCTCGTGAGCCAAGTCAAGATACTTGATTTGTTTATCTTTCTCGGCTTTCACGAGGTTCCCATCATGCGGGACGGTTATGTCAACAATCATTGCGCGCCGCTCTGGTCGATCCACCACCACTATATCAGGCTTATTGGCAACAATAGTCCTGTCAGTGATGATGGATCGATCCCAATATAATGTGATATCACCATTTTCGAGAACTGGGTCGGGCACATACCTGTAGTACGGCACCTCCGATTCCACAAGGTTGTATTTCAGAGCAAGTTGCTGATGGATTATCCTGGCTACAAGGTTGTGTCTATGCAAGTACTCTTCGTTAGCTAGACGAGAACACCCGGAGATAATATGCCTGATTGATTCTCCCGGCCGGTGGCATGCCCGACAGATGTCAACCGTGCCGTCTTTCACAATAAATCTCCGGTATTATTATTATTATTATTAATATGTGGCTTGGCCGTTTCGCTACCATCACATGGGCGTAAGGTGAAAAATGTATTCACTGTTCATTACTTTTCTGTTATACATTAGTTTTTGTAGTAACGAAACGGCCAAGCCTCATATTTTGACTAAGGTGTAGAGTTTGTGAAGTTAGGGCGTGTAGAGTTAGAAGCTTGGGTCTACATGAGATCTGACAACTTTTTGGCAGTGCGAGCCATATGTGGTCTCGTCTTGGCAACATTTTACATGAAAATGTTTTTGGTGGGATTATTATAATACACAAAATACCAATAACATCATTGCCTAGCTCCCACACCGCCAAGTCACGGTATAATTATCTATACAGTATTCTATCTTCATACAAACCAGGCGTGCGATTTGTGACAAATATTCATTGAAATAAGTACAAATATGGCAAAGAGCAATTTTAGACTATATTGTGCTGTTTTTGCTTCTTTGAATACGTCAAAAAGTTTTTTTTTAATAAATCTACTAATCAAAAAACACAACAAGTATTTTTATTGAACTCTTCCTATTTCATTCACAACGAATTACAATTTAAAAAAAATATATTTACCTATACAATCACAAAACTAAAAAGAAACTCAAGTAGGTTGATGAAATTAAAATACTGTAGGCTCAGCCTTATCGCGTGTTTACGTACAGAAAGCGTCACTATGTCCTAACCCCTCAAGTTTTAAAATGTTACACTGCTACAACATTGAATTCCTTACGAATAATCTAAAGAATACTTCAAAAAGAGTCCATTGTGTTGACTCGGATTCGAACCATCGCATCACCGAACGTCGTCATACTCATACCGGCAGTTTGACGAACTAGCCAGCGAGCCCATACGAATTGCGATGAAATTGTTATCTACTATCGGCTGAGTCATTATATCTTTAGGTCCCTGTCTAATCGAAAGATGTTATAATTTGTGGGTATCCATTAATTTTACTTACTTACGTTGTCTTTATAAAATTAATCCATACCTTCAAGTTAGAACTTTGAATACGTTCACTTAAAACGGCGAAGAGTAAACGACTACTATTTATCAATTCTTTTTTTAAATGATTTCTGATTTTATGAGAACTAAAATAGTTGTTCTGTTTGTTGTAAAATAAGATCATAGTTTTGTTAAATAATAGCAATAATAAATATTAATAAATGATTAATAAAGTATTTTATTTTTCTTGATTTTTTAATTCTTTATAAATAATTACTACTTAAAACAAAATAGAAAAATATATCAAAATAATATAATGAACAAAAAGCACATTTCGTGCCTATATAGGATTTGAACTTCCAATCTTATGCACGGTAAGCGGTCTTGAAACCTCCAGTCTATTTAGACGATGAATAAGTTGTCGTAAATGTTAACCCTATTATTGTTGCTTGTCGTCGCAAAAGTATTGTTTTATTGAAAAAAACAATAATAAAAACAGAATTTAAAAAAAAAAACTTACTTAAACTTATTTATTCACTAAAACAATACATTATTTAAAATAAAATGTTTTTGCAAAATACAAAAACCAACTTGGGCCTATCACGGATTTGAACGCACATGTCTTTTGGTGGGGTAACTACTTAATGGAACTGTGTGTACCGCGCGGCTGTAGGTAATTATTTCTAGAACAGGGCCGAGTCACAATACTGTATAGATAATTATACCGTCGTCAAGTAGTTCGATTAGTCACATACTCACATCAGATAACCAGTACATATTCCGCTACGTGTTCTGTTATCACTCGCCACCTCGCCACCTTCGCAGTTCGCTACTTAGTCGATAACAGCTGTAATTACCCTGTTTTATTGTTATAACTACATTTCAATGTTTTATGGGTTAGAAATAATTTCTGGCCCTGACTTATAATAAGTTGGTTTTCATGATTACGATAAAGGTACTCCAGGAAACGTATCTTTTGTTGTTGTTAAGTAATCCTCTTCGATTTGGGCTTCCACAATCGGGCTTACTATTGTTTCTGGAATTTTAAGCTCGATATATGTAATTGCTGCGTCCAATTTTAACACTAAGGCTTTGCTTTTGGTTTGTCAGAGATGGTTGAATAATATGAATGTTGAAAGAATTCATTGATATAAAAAGTAATACACAACTACAGTCTGCACGACCTCCATTTGCTTTGTGGAAACCGAATGTGAAAACTTACTGTTTGCCCAGTCTGAGTCACCCAACCGTCATATGAAATACTATGATTAGTGAACTTTCGTCACTGACTCATGGCATTGAAAATTATAATTTTTCAAGTCACAATGACTTTCATTTCACATTTTTACACACTCACCATTAAACCAACTAAAACTTTACAGGCAAACTCGCAGTAACCACCCCAAAGAAACCGCCGCCATCCAAGCCGAAGTCTGAAGGCAAGGCGCCCCGCACCAAGCTGCCGAACTTCGCCGCCTTGCACCAGAAGCAATTTGACAAGATGGAGTCGCTGGACGAGTGCCAGGAGAGGAGGGCCAAGCGAGCCAAGCAGCTGCTGACGCCTACTGCACCCCCTGGATTGTTGGAGAGGATCAGTCCTAAGAGTAAGGAAGATTTTTTTGCTCCTCTGGGTGACTGAAGGCCAATTGTTCCAGAAAATGGGTTCATATGCTTTAATTATTCCTATTTTAATCCTTAGCGCTCATAATTCGACGGGCCTCAGTCTTTCGCGGTAAAGAGCGCGAAAGAAGAGTCCAAAAAGATTTTGAGCGAATGTAAAAACAGGCTGTTCGTTGACATTACCGAATTAAGAATGCTGAGGGTATTAAAATAAGATTTAAAATAACTCCATTAAATGATCCTTTGCCGTGCTGTCTTGTACCTGATATGGAAGGGCTGCATACTGCGATCACCTGCATCTGCCAACCCGTAAACAGGCCTTTACATACAAATTCGTGATGTTGTTATCAGCATACTTGCTTGTATGTGGTTTGTTTAGCAACCGCTCACACATTTCCTATACAATTCCATGCTTTTCGTTTTTGAAGCCCAATTCATTGACAAAAACTTTAACTTACATTGGAAGGTAGTTTTGACTGCTAATAGAACAACTAAAATTTCACTTTAATATATAATGCTGGAGAGATTTACGGATGTCGAGTGTGTCATCCCAATTCATACATAATACTTTACGTTATCATATTGATTAATGATTACTAATCGGCGCGTCACAGGTTGCAATCGAGATATCGATTGTATGGGCTACAAGCGTATCTTATCACCGGCCGAACATGTAGGTAGGCACAGCCGACACGTGTTTCGTATCTACGTATTTTGGAAGGAAAAATAACAGTATTATATCAGGGTTTTCAGTAAAGTGGGAATGAGTCACCGAAAGGGTTTATGTCATATAAGTTGAAAGTTTGTCGTAATGGCACAGAGGTTGAGGCCTCGCCTCTCATGCACGAGGTTGTAGCTCCGGGGAAGTACCAATGTGACTTTTTCAATTAATATGTACTTTCTGAGTTTATATTGGACATTACCACGGAATAGAAAAAACAAGTGGAAGTGCCCTTAGGCTTGCTTAGTACGGGAACCAGTGTCGCCAAACTCACACAATTGCAAATTAAAATAAACATTTCAATACACAGAAAACGATGATATAATTGGCTACTAATTATAAATGCAACTTTGGCGAAAAGTTTATTTATTGTTGTTCAAAATTAAGTCTTATTACAACTACTGAATGTTGTTTTTATTTTACATGTCAAAATCAATGAAGTACATTTTTCCATGTATCAATCAAATTCGAACAATCCACAACGAGTTCAGCTACTCAACGCTAGAGGGCGCTGAACTAAATTACTCTATTTAGCACGCTAACATCATTGAAATAGATGTCATATTCGTATGCACCTGTTATCTATTTTTCTACTCAGCTAGGGATGAGGACAAGTTATCTATAATTAAATTCAAATATCGACGATGAAGTGACAAGAACCTTTATCTACCAGAACATAATTTTACAGGAAACGAAAAAAACGTTTTATTTATTTTAAACGCAAGGTATGAAAAATATTATTATTGGTTATATATTATACAAGGAGCGGGTATAGTAGGATATATGAGACAATAAACTTAAAAGTTATACAATAAAATAAACTTAAGATAAAAAATTAAAATCGCAAAAATGTCACTTAGGTTCTTGTCACTTCATCGTCGATATCTCGAAAACGGTGCGTCCTAGGCAAAAAATAACCAAAATTTAACCCCCCCTGTGTAACCCCCGTGCAAGCAGTATCCCAACATGAATCAAGGAAAAAAAAAATTTTTTCGACCGACAAAAAATTTGAAAAAATTCTCAAACTTTTTTTTTTCAATATTTCGCGGGTTTTTTACATCAGTAGTCATGGTTTTCGACTAGAGCAACAAATTCTTTCCAGAAAACATCCGAGCCACCATTTTGAAAATATGGAGCGTTTTATATAAAATAAAATTCGGAGGCCCATAATTCGGAAACGGTGCGTCGTAGGACCATGCTTCTTACAATCTAAATAGTTTCTATGGTCAAGGTTAATTCGAAACTGCAATAAAATAGGGACAGTTTTGAAAAAAAAAAACGAAAAGTCATCGCGCCAGTGCCCCTGGCTACACTTCAACCGGACCCAGTTCTTTACCTGAATTAATAACAATAGAATACGTATCTACTGTTTATTGAGAATGTTCTCCTTGTTTTTGAAGTCGGTTAAAAAGGAAAATGAATTTAATTAGTGTACTCTATTAATAACATTAATATTAAATGTACTTAGGTGATGTCCCGAAACCCCGACATTAGTCCCGAAAAAATATTTCAGTCGTAAGGAAGTCTCAGACTTTCGTCTATGTTCTTCGAAGTTTAGGCAAATAGGCACTACCTATTCCTATCACTGTTTATTAGTATTAGTTCTTTTTGAGGCCTACGTCCAGCTATGAATGAATGACATTGGTTTATTTGTCAGAATATAAATACTCATACTCAAACCATATAATTCAATTAATCGAGAAGAACGACAACGAGTACATAATATGTCATGGAACGTTTCACTACTATGTATTTTATCGATACTACTTGAACTATTTGAATGTGTCCCATCCCTAATCGAGTAGCGTCGAATTTTCTAGAATGTATACGATGATATTCAAGACAGCGAGCAAGTTGATTTAGACTTTGGACAATGGACATAAGGTAGTTTTTAGTTCGCAACAAAGTAATAAATATGGTTTTATCAATAAAAACAATTATATTGAAATTTATCATAGTTTTATACTTACCGGTGATACGATACACCTCCGCAAGATACATTTTTTGTCCTGCTATCGTTTTTGCATGTAAAAATTGCACAATAAGGCATGTTTGTAATATTTTTCGTTACGTTCGAGACGTCCTATCACAGCAAGTAGCTAATCGCGATTGAGCCGCCTCAAAGCCGGTGTTGCGGAGCTCCGCATAATTGTGACACGCGCGATAGCTGTGCGTGGCACTTCCACTTGTTTTTTCTATTCCGTGGACATTACTGACATCGGCAAAGGAAAACATCGAGAGGGATCATGGACTTATAGTTAACAAGCAGAGCCCCGCGGTTTCACCAGCATAATTAGTGTCGATCCCGTCGGAATATCGGGATAAAAACTATCCTATGTCCTTTCCCGGGACTCAAACTATCTCTATACCAAATTTCATCTAAATCGGTTCAGCGGTTTAAGCGTGAAGAGGTAACAGGCAGACACACTTTCGCATTTATAATATTAGTATGGATATAATTCTAAAATCGCCAACTCGTCTTGAGCAAGCGTGGTGATCAATGCTCGCGAGTCGCGTCTTCTCTGTGTGAGAACAGGCGTTTGCCCAGCAGTGGGACAGTAATGGTAATAGTTTGGTATTATTAAGTAGAAAACTAGTAGGTAGTGAAATCTTTGATAATGTGTAAAATGCCGACAGCTCTGAATCACATCACACTAATATTATAAAGGCGAAAGTTTGTGTGTGTGTTTATATGTTTGTTACTTCTTCACGCACAAACGGCTAAACGAATTTGGATGAAATTTAGCACACCGATAGTTTATAACCAGACTTAATACATAGGCTTTTTATCCCGATATTCCTACGAGATCGACACTTATGCGGGTGAAACCGCGGGGAGCAGCTAGTCAATCATATATTGAATGAGGGAACGCGCCGCCATTTTAACAAACGCTAAGTCGGCTCATTCATTGGGAGACTCCTTCGCGCACATGATTTCCAGTTCCTTTCTTGGGGGCGGTAGATAGGGATACTTTGGTTCACTCTGGCGTACCTGAAGGGTTAGAGGGGGAGTAGCTAGGCTGGCAGCGCGGCAGCGTGGCGTTATATGAGCAGTTTCATTAACCGCCGCGCTGCATGCTGTCCCGAGGTCACGGCCTTAGGAACTTTTTTAACGGCACCATTGTTCTTTTACTATCAAATTAATTTGTAAGCTAATAAAGTAACCTGTAGAGTTCAGATAGTAACTTAAACAGAAAGACGTCACACACGCGTGTAATATCATCCCTCACTTAATACGGACGTCGCGGGAGCCGATATCCGGTGAAGTTGATTAATTAAGTGCGCGAGCTGTTCATCTGTTGCTCCGTGTATGCAAGTTTGAAGCAAACAAAGGTTTGAAATACTTGCGTATGTTTTGTTTAAAGAACAGTTTTACATAACATCACGCCTGTAATCCTCAAAAGGCTACTTAGACAGAGCTGTACACATTGGTAGTAAGGTAGTACATTTCGCCAGTTACGTTAAAGTCCCATGTAATAGGGGGCGACCCTATTGCCATCTACCGAGCACAAATCCAGACTCCGGACAGCTACTGAGAAATTGCCGATGGACAAATCGAACCCAGGACCTCTTGATCAGCAGTAGCGCTTGCGTCCACTAGACCAACGAGCCAGTCAGGAAAATTAGATTAATTTAACTTTTAAATTTTGGGCTATTTGGTGACTGGTGATATGAAAAGACCAAATTAGGAAGAATTTGTCTTCACATGTCTATATACCCTGAAGTAATACATAAATATTGTAGTAATATTTATAATTATTGTTACAATACATAAATATTAGGCCATCAGTTATCAATCAACCAACATCCTAAATTGTGACAGCAGGCCGTCAAACATTTTGCAAGAGCCATGTCCAGCGGCAATTTATTGATGATCATCGTAATCAGCCGCTGGAAAGATAACGTTAGATATCATTTTTTTTGGTCACATTACTTTGTAATTTTTCAAAAAAATATTTTCTTTCTTGTAAACATTCGAAATAGTGCGTTACTAATAACTCTAATTACCCCTGGAGTAATAATCACAATGATTTCGTGTTGTAATCCAAAAATATAATATAATACACAGAACTCATGGGAATAGTTCAATTATTCGAACAATGACTTAATGTACCCGAACACACGTACATAATATATAGTTACTGTAAGAGCCCGTTCACACGTACCACAACCACACCTTAAACGCAGCGACAAAATGTAGGCAAGCAGTGGATACGTGTGAACAGTGTCGCACCAACTTCTTGCATAGTTGCGTTGTCGCTAGTAGTTGCGATGTGGTTGCGTTGTGACAGACAGATCGTTGTGTTTGCGATGTGGCCGGCTGCTAGTGCGCGGTCTCACTGGTGGTTGCGTTGCGGCTGCAACGTGGCCTTGATATGATCGGTATCGCCTATGCGGTGATTTTGACGGTCAAACGGGGTTCGTGTGAAAAAACTATTCATTCTCTTACAAATTAGCGCCCATCCACTAGTTGTCATTGTGGTACATGTGATCGGGTCCTAATACTGTTAAGCCATAAACAGACAACCTGCGAATGCTCTACCTCCACATCATAATTATTATACTCAATATATGAAGAGTAGGTAGGAGTTTTTTGGTAATTCAGACTACATGTGCCAAAAAGGCTGTCGTTGTCCTGTAAAATTTACTGAGTCAGATGAAATCGATATCGATCCGTGATGCCATAAATAGATAACGCTTATCTGTGAGAGTTATCTGTGTGAGTCATCTCGCTCTCTCGATAAGTGATTAGCAATCATAACAAATCTCTTCACTATCATAACCTAAATCCCAGTGACTATTATCCAAATGTACCAGGGAATACTCCAATTTTATGTCGAGTTAAATCCACACTGAACCTAAGTAGCTTGTAAGATGTTGCCTTTGTCTGCGTGTACACTGTCACTTTTACCCATGCACATCATAAAAAACCAGTCAAGTGCGAGTCGGTTCGCGCACCAAGGACGAATTTTTTCCTTTAAAATACTTGTGCTACATGACATTGCTTCCTGCCAAATTTCATTACTCTAGGTCAACGGGAAGCACTCTTTAGGTTTTGATTTCCTTGTGAGTGTCAAAATATGCAGCATAAACGGAACATAAACGCCCGTATCTTTTGATTGCGTTGACTTAGAAGATTCATTGTTTCACTGCTTCAAGGGATTGCAGCCCTGAGTATTTGATATTGATTTCAACTTGATAACTCCACGCGTTCCGGAGAAAAGGGAACTTCACAGGCGGACAGCAACGAAGCGATCTTAAAATAAGCGTTCCGTTTTTTCCTTTTGAGGTACGGAACCCTAAAAATTGAGCAGTGGTGGCCAAGTGGTAACGGCCGCGACTTACGAGTTGTAGGTCGTAGGTTCGAACCCAGACAGGCGCTTTACTTTGTGTAAATTATTTCATCACCACTGCTCTCAAAACGGTGAAGGAAAACATCGTGAGGAAACCGGCATGTCCTAGAACCAAAAATTCGAAGACATGTGACATCTGCCAACCCGCACTGGGCCCGCGTGGTGGATTACGGCCCACTCCCTCTCACTGAGAGGAGGCCAGTGTCCCAGCAGTGGGAACATTATAGGCTGATTATGGTGGAACCCTAAAAATTACAAAAAAAAATATTCGAGAAAACATTTTCAGCATTTCATTATGATTATAGTTGCTAATTAATAGTGAATATTCTTTAAATTTTACTTCATTTCCTATTTTCGTAAAATATTTTTTTGAAGTTGTGGTTCATTACTGACCATACAAAATAAAGTTTGATACTAAGAAAATAACGTGTTTCCCGGGGTTCCATTACCCTGTAACGTGATCCTAGGTAGGCCATTGGTGTCATTAGCCATGTAATGTTATGTGGAAATCGTATCCTGCCGGCCTAGGATACACGAGGCGGATGCTCCGCGCAGATAATATAGGTCATAATAATATGCTTCAGTTTCAGGTCACATCTAGAATACCTGTGCTAGCTCAGCGTATAGTCTTTAATATTTCAGAATGAAAAGTCTTTTCCAGACTCCCAAACTATTTAGCTATTCATCAGAATCATTTGATAGTTAAGCCTTGAAAACTTGCTGGACGAACAGCAACAGCATTTATAATTTTAACGTCTAAATAAATACTTATCTAATATTCGTCTTTTAATTTGCAGATAACACAGAATCACCAAAAAAGAGCAAAGAGTTAGCCAAACCCAAAGAGAAAACCGACACCCCTACAAAGAAGTTACCCACCCTGGAGTCTTTGCGACCAGGGTTCACCAGATTCGGGTTCAAATTGAACCTCGACGTGAACCCGTTCAGCATTCCGAGCAAGACGGCTGAGAAACCGATAGAAAAACCTGTGGCGAAATCCAATGGAATAGTTCCTAGACAGGGAATATTGCCATCTCTGGCTGGTACCACGTCCGTCAGGCGTGAAGTAGCCAAGCTTACGGTTATGAGAGAAAAGTCGTTCACAGACAGACGAAATGTGAAGAGAAATCAAAATAGAACCGTTATCAAAGGCGTCAGAACTAACAGAAG
The DNA here is from genome assembly GCA_963082905.1 of Oligia fasciuncula. Classification (NCBI taxonomy): domain Eukaryota; kingdom Metazoa; phylum Arthropoda; class Insecta; order Lepidoptera; family Noctuidae; genus Oligia; species Oligia fasciuncula. The sequence continues at coordinate 20,137,528 of OY720402.1, read as the reverse complement.
GTTCGAATTACAGATGCAGATGAGGAATATAGACTAAGTTGGGTAGTTGGAGACTTGAAGAATAGCTCCCATAGGGGGGGGAAGGAGAATTAATATTTTATGTAGTGACTTCAGTAGTCTATTAATGCACGGCGTTTAGCTAATTTCTACAATATATTTCTAATTTGTATACAAACATAGCTCGTGTGACCTAAACCCTCACTTAAGTCACACTTTTCTTTGTGAAAATGGACTACTTAAGACGGAACAGGGCGTGCGATTCTCCATACAAATGTATTCCCCTTTTTCTTCCTCTAGAGCAATTTTTTTTTTCATTAAGTCAAGGTCTGCTGTAAACACATTCCTGTAATTTTTTTTTCAGCTACTAATTAGTAAAGAAAATATAACCCTCTAAAAATTACAAAAAACGCTATTTTTAATTTAATCCTCTAATCACTTAGAGGATTACCAGACAAATTAGAAAAGTTTTTAACATAAAAAAAAAATGATGGGTACCCAAACATACTCTTTCATAAAATGTTAATGTAAAAAAAATATTTGAATCGGCTCAGTTTTCGAGGAGAAGAAAGGGGAATACGAAACGTCGATCTTGTCAAAATGTTTGTGATCATTTCGGTCTCAGCTGCAGCTGTCCCTATCACACACTACGGGGTAGACTTGAGGTAAGACGACGGCAATAGTTTCTTCAAATACCTATTTTTCAAATTCCTCGCAGGCCCCGTCCCCTTTTAAGTCACAGAAGAGCGTGACTTAAGTGCGGGCTTAGCTCACAGTGCTAATGATATTATGGTCGAATTAAAGCCTTATTTTACGGGGCGATAACAATAAAATTATTTTTAAGTTAGCTTTAGCTCACTGTGACGAAATTGTTAATTTTCATGTAAAAATCTGGTTATTTTTGCGTGTTTGGTAACACAGTCTTGTTTTGTATTAGATTCGTATTTAGTTTTACATAAAATTCTGTTTTGATAAGTGCCCCATAGTTTTTCAGACGGTGCCATATTTACTAATCTCTTTAGAACTATTTTTTATACAAATATGTAACTACTTCTATAAAGATTAACCCTTTATTCTACCGGAGAGGCGCAAAGCGGCGCGTTGAAATCCTGCGAGATGTTTGTAGCGCGGTGGGTACCCAGTCGGGGTAGCTACTCATTTGATGACGTCTTCTCTACGCCTACGCACTCCCTACCGATCATTTATTAATTAGTGCCGCTTTGCCAAGTAGACAGAACTTAACAGTATTAACAATAGACCCTTTAATTTTGACTATTAATTTTAACTTTAGAGAATATGATGTTATTACTAACACATAGGCATGCGAGATAGTGCCATCGTAATCATGTATTGATATTGTGTTCTATAGTTATCTAACAGATTAAACGATTCCATTTTATGTGTTGTGGTTTTATTGATAAACGCGAAGCCCGCAACCCGTGTGACAATCTATATAGTTGTTATTCGATCTGCATGCTTCTGGGTATTCACAAAGTTATGAATAAAAGGTTAAATGCTCTGTGGTTATGAATGACCCATCATGTTTTTTGTATGTCGCTTTGTGGACTTATGAATGTTGTATTTATTATAACAAAGTTTATGCATAAATTCTTCTGTCCATTGCCAACCCAAGGATGTTTTGGCCATTGACATAGAAAAGTAATCTCAATGGTTTTGGCAATTGAATGACATGGACATCGAATTTGAAATTTTTCAATATTTCGTAGAATTAATTTAGTAATATTCAATTAATTGCACTGTCAGAACTGTGAACTTCCTACAGCAGATGATGGGTGCCACATCACAAACGTACAATAAAAGCATTCATCTCCCCGCGATGTTGACACCCGATGAGAATTACGTTACTATTACTATGGTGTTGAGAAGCTTTTAACAATGCAAAAACCTAGATTATTGCACACCTAGGTACTACCTAAGAGCCTATTGTAATCCTAGTCTATTACGTGTGTAATACTAGCGCTAGACTCGTGTCGGAAAAGGTTACAAAAGAAATTAAAACAGCAGCTACAGTCTTGCAGTTGTTAGAATTTCTGACTAGCCCTATATCCTGTCCTGCCTGCTACTGCGTTGCATCGGTCAAAAATTTAATAATTTAGGTGACCTTTCTCATAGCTATACATTATCTTTTAAAAGCAAATAAAAACCAAGTAGGTACCTAGGTAATTACAAAAAAAAATCGTCGATACTGTTTTGTGGGCAGTTTTGAAAAATGTTGTTTGTCATTGAAGCCGTGACTCTAACTCAATTCAAATGCACATCAAGTTGCTCCAAATGTATGCCCACAGGTTTGCATGATGTAGGTACAGACGCCAGCACATCAAGTTACTACAATCTGTCAGATTTTTGACGTGACAACGTCTTAAATTAGGTTGCGACTGGGAGTCACTTATGAAAAAGTGTAACGCTCGGTAACGTTACGATGAGTCACCGAACGAGAGAGAGGCCCGCCGAATGCCTTGCGTCTCTCTCCCACTCAACTATGATCGGATGATCGGTCGTTGTCACGTAAAATCTTCGCCCGTAAAACCGACTTTACAGGCAACCATTTTTTTTAATAGATTTTCGACTTTATTGCTAAAGCATAAGGTTCAATGTTGATTGGGAAAATCTGACAGTTTCGGGTAGGTTGACCTGCTGGCGTCCGTACGAAGCCAGTTAAAGTAACGTTTTTCAAAGCTTATTGTCAGTCTTTCGTCCTACACGTGCAGCCTGTGGGTCAAAATTTTCTCAGCGGGCATATAGCGACCTACGCGTTCCATCCATTATAATGCACTGAGAGTACTGCTGCGACTGCCGTGCTGTTGTGGTGCGTCAGGGATGTTTGCTGAAATAATATGAATGATTTTGCTACCATTAATTGTTAGGCATAGATGTGCATCCCTGATGACGCGTGTTTGCGGCCGCTCCAACAGTATTCTCAAAGTGTATTAACAGATCGGTGGCATTCCCCGATGTTGCAGCTCCACGCTGAATTTTAATTGAATTATTACTAACCATAAGGACTCCCATCTGAAATAAAAGTTTTCTATTTTAATTTATTATATAACTAGCAGTGCCCCGCGGTTTCACCCGCATAAGTGTCGATCCCGTGGCAATATATCGGGATAAAAACTATGGTATGTCCTTTCCCGGGACTCAACTCAAACCATCTCTATACCAAATTTCATCTAAATCGGTTCAGCAGAAAGCGTGAAGAGGTAACAGACAGACACACTTTCGCATTTATAATATTAGTATGGATTTGTACCTATCTGACCCCAGTATTTTCGCCAGGAATGAACCTGGGGCTGATAGTTTCTGCTGTACCTACATAGGTAAGTTACCTATAATAATTAGTAGGTAATTACGACAAAAACTTGTAAGTGCTGAATTATTATTTTATTTCTCAACAGACCTAATTATCATCGGCGTGCTGCCGCTAATCACACTAATATTATAAAGGCGAAAGTTTGTGTGTGTGTATGTGTTTATGTTTGTTACTTCTTCACGCTCAAACGGCTGGACCAATTTTGATAAAATTTTGTATGGAGGTAGCTGACACCCTGGATTAACATATAGACTACTTTTTATCCCGATATTCCCACGGGATCGACATTTACGCGGGTTAAACCGCGGGGCGCAGCTAGTAATTAGTAATACGCAACTGGACGTAGTAGTAGGTAAGGCTCAACTCACACCAAAAGAGCGTCGAAGTGCAGCGAAGCGGAGCACAGTTTCAGTGTCATATGAATTTTAACTTTATTTTCATTACTATAACGTCGTTGATAGTCCAATTCCGCGTAACTAACATTGTTAAATACCGCGTATGTACACTTCTGCTAATTTTACAGGAGGATTAAAAAACTGATTTTCTAAAAGACTAATAGGCCGAATTTTGAACGAACTTGAATATAGGACCGTTTCGTTCTCCTTAATCCAATATACTATTTTTAAATTTAATATTCCCAATAGTTTACTAACAAAATCACTTACGCTGTTTAGTTTCGAACGATTCTGGTTCATAGACAGTACTTACGCGAAATTGTAAATGAAATAAAATAATGCCAAAACCTCAATCAATCATGTATTAAGTGTTTAAATGACTTTCAGTCATTAATAATGGGTATGAAGGTATGAAAGAATACAACATATCTCGTTTTGTCCATGTTCATTTTAAGACCCACTCTTTCGGAGGCTCTACTGAGATCATCGAGCAGGTCTTCCAAAGTCTCAGCCATGACTACGATATCGTCGGCAAACCGAAGGTGAGTTATGTACTCGCCATTGATGTTAATGCCAGCCCCTTTCCAGTCCAGAACCTTGAAGACGTCCTCAGTGCAGCGGTGAACAGTTTCGGAGAGGTACTCGTAACTCGTAACGTCTCCCTGTCTCACACCTCGTTGCAGAAGTATAGGTTTCGATTTCTGACCCTGGAGTCGGACTGACATAGTGGTTTGGTTAGACATAGTAGTTTTCGTACAGACACTTCAGCACCTTGATGTACCGATAGTCGATCTGGCACCGTTGAAGAGATTGCAGTACAGCCCATGTCTCGATCGAATCAAAGGCTTTCTCGTAGTCCACAAACGTTATGATGTACCGATAGTCGATCTGGCACCGTTGAAGAGATTGCAGTACAGCCCATGTCTCGATCGAATCAAAGGCTTTCTCGTAGTCCACAAACGCTAAGCAGAGAGGCAGGTTATACTCTTCGGTCTTCTGTTTATCCTGTCGCAGCGTATGTATGTGGTCTACGGTGCTAAAGCCTTTACGGAATCCGGCTTGTTCGGGAGGCTGGAAGTCGTCTAACCTGCGCGCGAGACGGTTCGTGATGACTCTCGAAAACAGATTGTAGACATGGCTCAGAAGTGAGATGGGCCTATAATTCTTAAGAAGGCCATTGTCGCCCTTCTTAAAGAAAAGTATCACCGCTCTTCTGTTGTTTTTGCGTTGCTTCAGAGCCATCCTAATCTCGTACAGGCTGACGTCCGGGATGTCTTCGGTATAGTGTCAGGTCAATCTAGGTCTTGGGTCGTTTGCCAGATTCGTAACGGGGTTACTTGTTGATGTTTATAACTGTCCATAGAATCTCTCTCAACAGCCAGGTTTGGCGGATACGATCCTGCCATCATCGGTCTTCAGTTTCGTAAGCTGGCTCTGCCCAATAGACAGATCTCTATCAACGACCTTTGACCCTTTATTTCCCTCTATCGCGTCCTTAATACGGTCTGCAGTGGCGAAGATCGCTTTTCAAGGACTTAGAAATCCGTCTATTGAGCTGCCGGTAATTGAGCGCATCATCTGAAGACTGCAGGATCATCTCGCGCCTCTCCTTCATGAGCCGTAAAGTAGGATCAGACAGCTTTTTTTTTGTATTCGTAAGACGGATCTTGAAGATTTTAGAACCGACCGTATGGACAGTTTCCACGAACCCATCGTTATAATCGTCCACGGAGCTCCCTAGGCATTCGAAACGATTCTGAAGTTCGAGCTGAAAGCTCATGGGGTTTTGGACCTGGATCGGTGCTGGGCGGAGCGTAGACTTCATCAGTCATCTTTCCAGCTTGATATTTAAGTACAATGTGCCTCTTACCATGCGGTGAACACTTCCGGTTTTTACCGCATTGATCACAGAGACATCATTGAATACTTGCTTCTTCGTCGACATAATGAAGTCAATCTCATTTTTAGTAGCACCAATTTCGAGATTGTGGTAATCGTTTCCTACAGTAGTCTACATCCCAATTTTATCTATATAAAGTATAAAATACGTGTGACATACTTACTTTAAAAATAATCCAGTAATTACTTTAAAAAAACAATTTTTACCCGGAGCGTCACTTAGACACTGCACAAACAAATAGAAATTGGCCCAGATACGCGGTTTTCATGTCGTAACTTGTTCGTCGAAAGATCCGCGGTATTGTTATTTTTGAAATACTCGTCTTCCTTTTGGACGATTCAAAAAATTGTCATACGGGTCGACGCCAATCACAATCAGTTACCTACAGCCGCGAAATCTCATTTTTGATTTTTTTGTAGATTCGCGGTTTTGAATAATGTTAGTTACGCGGTATTGGACTATCAACGACGATAATACTTATTATCGCAACCGCTCGGTAGAGAAGGCTATTCGCCGGAATTCCCGCGGCGCCGCGAGCATCCGCGCGACTCGTTCGAGTTTCTCATGCGATAATAAGTATTATATGAAAATAAAGTTAAAATTCATATGACACTGAAACTGCGCTCCGCTTCGGCGCTATTTTGGTGTGAGTTGAGCCTAAGGTAGTAGTAGTGTCTGTCTACCCTCATGAGACCGCGCATGTCACCCGCTTATCAACCATTGTTATTTACTACTTAATTGAAACAATCCTATTGTTATGCAGGGCATTCATTGGCACTGCCCTGTGATCTTATCGCCAAAATGTGGTGTTGTGTGATTTCAAGCAACGAGGTCACGAGACAGATCGAAAAAATTAAAGCAGCTGTTGATATCGATCCTTTATTAATTTATTAGATTTCACCTTCAAAATGTATAATGTTCTTTTTGAAGTGCGGTCTTGCCGCATTATCGCCAATCGCTGCAACTCCTGAAAGCTGGAACAGTGCAATGGCGACCATCATAAAAATGCCGAGGCAATGGAGCTCGACGAGTCCCGGAAAAACTATTTTACTGTCTTGAAAAGTTGGCTCCCACTACGAAATGAATCGGAAAAGAACAGCGGATGAAGGAGTAAATAAAACCATGGTCTTCACTTAATACAAACATTTTTTGTTTTTATTTTACGGGAATTACACCCACGACCCATAACGCAAACTGCGCCTACGCAGCGCATAATTAGCATAACTCGCAACGGTTTTGTTCTCTCATCTCGTTCTCCAACATCGGACACAATTTGAACTCGAACCCGTGACCCGTAGGCCCCGTAGCATTGAAACTAATTACTAGAGCGTAGTAACTGGAATCTGGAGCCAGTTAAAAGTAGCTTCAGTCTGCTTCAGGAAGGTAAATAAATATGCAAATAGTTGATGTTTTTTTCCCTTGGTCATACCTAAAAATATAGGGAATTAATAAAAGAAACAAAGTGATGACTACAATCAGATTTATTTAATGTTCTCAACATAGAAGCACAGCATGGTATTATGGAGCACACCTGTCTACACGTCACACGACGAGTGTCTTCAAGTGGCGTCGCCACACACTGCTCTTATTATGATAAATATACTTTTCAACACACTTGCTCGTAAAGTGGCTCTTATTGAACCGCTTTAAGGTCCATAATGGAGTGTATTACGAACGCGTGCTTTTTCTTTACTTTAATCCACATGTTCTGTAATACCACAGATAACTATTTACTAGTCGGAGACGCGCGCTTTTTTAATCTCATCAAACCCTGCGTTCCGAATTGGGAAATAATCGATGTGTTCCGAATTGGGAAATAACCGAATTAGCGTGAGCGCGATAACGATAACGATGTCCCGTGAATCGTCATAGATGACGTCATGACATTCGCCATCTTGCGATAATGCCGACCATGCCCTAGAATAATATCACCGTGAGCGCTGTCAAAAATTACAGTGTGTGTATGGGGGTGTGTCAGTGTGTGTTTTGTTTTGAGTTGCATCATCTTTAAATTAAACTAACGTGGCATTTTTGAAATTGAAGAAGAAATGTGGTGTTTATACAAAGAAATACTGTAATAATATCTTTTTTACATTGTGTAAGCACTGTCATGTGAGCGCGTTCACGAGTGTTCCGAATTGTTGCCAGCTCTCAGCAGTCATAATAGTAATATCTAAATCGGAACGCATGTGAGATGATGCATGGACGTAATATTACGTCCATGGAGATGATGTGAGCGCTGTGATGTGAGCGATTATAGCTAATTCGAAAAGCGCCCAAAGAGACTTCATGCCGAAAGAAAAAATCCGCGGGCTATATTTCAATTTTTTTTTAAATAGTCTGTATTGTCCTTGGTCGCAAAATGAACTCGCAGGGGACCACAGACAATTTAAGGTGAATGCGCAGTGGTAGACCGCGAAATTCTTAGGTTTTTTGCAATTTTCAGGTTTGTGTTTATTATATTTTTTCTATAGGCTGTATCGGTGTTGTCTGTGCCATAGATTAATATATTTAAAATGAGTCAATGTTGCGCGCGCATAGCTAGTGCTGGCTAGCACGGCGCGCGGGAAAACAAAACCAGCGCGCCATTTTCCATACAAGTTAATATTTAACAATACAAGTCTGTTTTTTTTCCTCGCAAGTGTGTTGAAAAACGTCGTATGAAACGCGTGTGCATTAATCAATATACACTCGGCTTTCTTATCGCTCTCGCCTGCGGCTCGCGCGATAATATCGCCTCGTGCATAATGATCAACATAGCACACATGTATCATAATGTACTATTACATTCATTACACATCAGTCATTACGCAGGCAGAATTAAATCAAGATCTTAAAAAAATCTGTGGTAAAGAAATAATATAGGTATAAGATTATTCAATGAAGAATGCCTGATGCCTCTTATAAGACAAAGTCACAGACAGGCAGAGACAGAGAGTTATAGTTGCTAAGTAGTATCAAGATCGTGAAAAACTTATCTTATGCGCTTTTATTCTATTTACATTTATTTTTATTTCACGTAGGTATTCTTAATTTAACCAGATAAACATCAATGTCTCATTGTTTTAACAGTTGTAACAATAGACAAAGGCCCGATATATTCTGCCAGAGGTCCACCTACGTAATGACTGAACAATTTTCTTTATAAAATTACCCCTTGTGCACTTTACAATCTCACTTTGAAAATCAATCACAATAAACACTTGTACTGTTATTCTATTAAAAATACATTGTTAGGGAAAATAAATATCTCACTCTAGTGGTAATGCTTAGCTTTCATTGTACAGTATATAAAATATTAGTTTTTCCATTCTTCTATCTTTGCTTTACCTTTACTGTGGGTTGCGTCAGGCACTAACAACTGCCTCTATAAATATGTTTTCACACGTAGAACTAATTAGAACTAACTGCAAAGTTTACCGGCACTCGTTTATTTTTCAAATTCAAACAAATAAACGAATTAACTCAGGGAGGAGAAACTCTCCCGTTGGGATGTTCTTACTTACTTAGTGAATTAAAAACCTGCTCCATCTTTATGATCTCCCAAAACAAATTATCCAAATTACTTACATAAAGGTATAGGTATTCTACGGTCAATGATTTCAAAAGTAATATATAAGTCAATGTCTACGGTATATTCCCAGGTTATTATACTAGGTACCTATAAGCCTATAACGAAATGATGATAAAGTACCTAGGTACTTGATTAAGTAATAGGTAGATAAGTTTCAAATATGTTTTAATACCACGTGTGACGTCGTGCTCATTCAGTCTAGTTTTAGATCACCAACTGACGCAAATAGAGAGTAATTTTCAAATAGTATTATGTCCCAGAGATGCCAGTGACCAAAGACATTAAATATTATTTACACCTACTTGATTCGTTCGGATCTTAGATCAAGTTGGTACTTGATCTATGACAATAGGTATTTATTTCGTGAATTACATTTTCAAGGGTACGACACGAATTTAGGAGGACTGGTACTTAAGTAATGACATAAAATGGTATATTATAAAGGTAATGGTACTACTTAAATACAATTAAAATCGCACTTACAGTAACAAAAAATTTAAAGATACCAAAATTTTACTTTCGCAGTCTGTTTCGCTTTACCATGGCTTTACCAATCACTTGGCGCCAAAACCCGCCATCTTGGAACAATTTTGACGGGTCAACGTTCTCACGTGTCGTTACAAATTAGTTACCTTTTATTTTTCAAATATAATTATCTAATAGCTCAACCTTGAACTTTTACTGATGTGGTTTTGCTGACTCTGTAAGGGCTGCCAATGATATTATAAGTATTTACACTTATAATATCATTGGGGCTGCCAAGTTCAATACTTTCCAAATTAGCGACTGTTGTAGGTTGTAGTATTCAGGAAATTCAAGGGTAAACACAATTATGTTACCATTATTGAATTTTGTCATTAGTAGCTTGTACATGATCGTCGTCAAGGATTTTTTGAAATCCATGATTTCATGAAATAGTCATTCAGTGGGATTATCTGGAGAGTTGTGTTGATGACTCATTCTTTAAATACATATTTGTTACGGTCGTCGCGAATCATATTTTAATCAACGTACAACTTAATAGGTACTGACCAGCAAATTGGAAAAAACGGAAAAAAAGTATTTTGCTGGCTACCCTGGCGCTTTCGCCATTAGGAAAAAACGCCAGGGGGCTTCGTCAAGCACCTATTGATATGAAATAATTGGACTACGTGGAGTTGAGGAGTCGAGGGCCATCTTATATACCTATAACGGTTCGTCTCAAAATCTTACAGTTCTTTTCTAGAGTTGGAACACGCGAAATACAGGGCACTCCGAAATGCTTAGATCGTATCATCCTTTCCTGCGTCTTACAATATAAATATTTGTGCATATTCAGTGTTAAACAGGAAGAGGCAATGACGTAAGGAAGAGGATGCAAGTTTTTTGTGCTTTGAAAAGAAAATACGACCTCACACTAAATACTTATTTAAGGTCAGACGTTTTGCGTTTCGCGAATCAAAAGGCGTAATAACTTTCTCATTTGCAAGCGCTAAGTAGGCAATGGAATGGAAAGTGTTTTTAATGTCGCATTGTCTTTATCGGCAATACTGCCATTAAATCGATACTTAGGTACGTTATAAAGAAACTAAAGTTTCAGTAGGTCTGTACTGATTGTGGAAAAACTGCATACCTAGTTTCGTAGCTTTTAAAATATTCCCGTTCTTTATTTTTTTAGTTAAACCCGAACCATTGCTGATTGAACTGTCAAAACCAAAACGTTGATGGCGAAAATGCATTGTTGGCAGAATTTTCTTTCAGCTGGCTACCGTGAAAAAGTAAATTAAAACTATGGACATGCGTATTTTAGTTGTTTACCCAACAATATCTTAAATCTCTTTGCCCAACAAAGATGTAAGCGTGAATATCTATTAAAAAGCTCAGATGTTAAGTATAAAAAAGTAAGAATTAAAGTTATTAATAACAAATAGAATCGCGGTATTACTATATCAGGGCACGTTTCACATCCTACACATGATTTCAATGTCGGTATCTCATCAGTTTAGTTTTGTTTATGTTGTAGACTCAATCGATGTTAATAACATTGGAATTTGTACCTATTGGTATTTGCTATTGTATTTTCTCGATTGTAGACTGTGTCCCGTTCATTACAGATCTTGCCAAACTCCACATGCGTCCGTAAATGAGTCTAGAAAGAAGTATAGGAATTCCCGGAATAAAATCTTGCTGAATATTGTACCATCTTAAGGGAAAAACACTCGTATAAAGACACTTTATAGTAAAACACGCGCGCGTCATATTATCGCTAAGATGACGTCACAGAAATATTTGCTGAGTGAACAACTCTCGTGCCGTGTCACGTTAAAGGTCAAACGGACGATAATATGCAGAATGCAGCGTGTAGATGGCTTTGAAGAGTTATTAGTTGCTGAGTCGCTTAAGTTTATGAGTTTCTCCCCAGGTTGTTTGCATTTAATGCAGCTAATAGCTCAAGATTCGATTTGTGCCCAATACATCTGACATGACGTACAGTCAACAAAGGAGTTAAGTATACAGGAGCGTCGGATATAGTTGAAGTTTACTAAGAAACCGATGGATGTTCTGGACTGAAATTTAATTTAATAAATGAGCTGTTCGTTTTCTATTAATAAACTAAAATTTTATTCGAGAATATCCATCGGTTTCTTAGTAAACTTCAACAATATCCGACGCTCCTGTATACTTAACTGCTTTGTTGACTGTACCTAAACAGACAACAGTTTTAGTACCTACTTACAATTTTGCCTTAAATCTTATCCTCCTAGGAATCTACTTTTGGAAAACGACTGGACTAACGTCTGTGACGACCTATTGATTGATCTCAAAGTTGAATGCATCGCTGGCTGCGACGATGACGTAATTTGTCATAGCAATTTAATATGGACGCCTGATGTTACTTCAATGCTAATTGAAATCCGTTAAAAGCGTTCTAAAACAAATAACTACGAAGTTAAGTAATTTGACAAAAATATTCTAACTTAAACGAGTAAACGAATTCTTGAGTGGAGACCACGACTCGGCAAACGTAGTGTGGGACGCCCTCCGGCCAGGTGGGATGACGATCTGCGAAAGACTGCAGGCAGATGCTGGATGCGTCAAGCTGAAGACAGGGCGCTATGGCGCTCATTAGGGGAGGCCTATGTCCAGCAGTGGACTGCTATAGGCTGATGATGATGATGATGATTCTAGAACGCTAGCTTCACACGAGACTAAGCTGCTGAAATAATGACAGCCAACTCGATATACTTATTCAAGGCACGTTTAAACAGCTTGGCTGTCGCAGAAAGCTGTAAAATCGAACCGGCTAGTATTGTCTGAATCTTGCTTTGTAAAACCTGCCAGGCTATTCTGAAAAATCTCACCGTGAAAACTTAGATGAAGTGCCCGGAACATAAAGGGCTAAGGAAGGAACACGGGTGGGTTTTAGTCAGTAAGAGTCTGACACTCCCTTCCGCTCCACCCAGAGCGGGAGGGGTCATTTGATGATTTCCCATCCGCAAAAAAAAAAAAAAAAAAAAAAAAGCTGTCATTCAAGCTCACTTTACTAAGTTTTCACGGTGATATTTTTACATAATAAATCGGGTGATCTCTATAGTTATGACATCCAACAATACTATATTGGCCCTGAATTATATCGCATAAAAGGGGGAAGACATTCAGTAATTGTCAAAAGTAGGAAACAATAACATTTTGCACGCTTTAAGTAATTCTGCCAACGCAACCCACAGTAATGGCTTATGGTCATCGGTTGCCCATTTTTGTGCCTCAATGGAGTTAATTGACCATATCATACAGTCCACCTTTATGATACTGAAATGGCTACGTATAATAATACTTTCTATTTTTTATAGATAATTACACTAGGTTAACTACAGTTTGGCATTTCAAAGAAACAAAAAACTAAGCATTTTAAATATACATAGGTAGAGCAAAAGAAAACTTCAGTAAAACTAAAATACGGTTGTGAAACCTACCTAACTGTTACCTATAAGTAATGTTTTTTTTTTGGGTATCCACAACTTTTGATTAAAAAAATATATCTTTATGGAAAGTAATCTAGTTGTAGGTAAAAGTTAATCTGCACACGATATATCTTTGCGACGATAGTGAAAAATATTCCTTCAATAAGTCTGCTGAATTTAAACTTGGTTGAGTTATCCAAACGGAAGATGAGATGAGTTATGTATGAACCAGACAAGTTGGAAAATGCGGTTTTATTTACAGGGATTTCTCTCCAAAACGACGAGGCGCTAGAAGAGCAAAGGAAATATAGTTTGTTTAAAATTACCATTAATTTCTCGTTACGACGTAAAATGATGCGACACTGCTCTTAACGTAGCACAGAGGGCCAGTTTGCGAAACATTTTGGAATTTATGACGTTGAAAATCTTTTTATTTTCTGTTCAAGGTAGACTTTGTCGTAGAAATGCCGTAAAAGGCTTTAGAATTATGTATATTATCCTGTTATCTGTGCAGTAGCGAGAATATCGGCTTGCACAGTTCAGGGTCGCACGGATAATGTATGGCAACATCGTGTTACTAAGGTCGTGGCCGTCGGGAAAGTGTGACGGACTGGCGGTGCAAGTTCGCTACGAGTTTCGATTCGTGTGGCTTGCGGCTTCAGATGCTATCAGGGCACACGCCATTTCGTATTTTTATTTTGGATTTTGTTTTGTAGCATCGTTTGTCATTATATTCCAGCTTTTTAATATTTTGTCGTTAAAAATGAGAAGCGCTAATATCGATTTTAAATATCGAACGTAGGGCGCGGCTGCAGAAGATGGAGTCGATTATTTTTTCATTTAGGAGCCTTTTCCAATAATAAATTATTTAATTTTTAGATGTGCTCGTCGATAACTTTGAGGATAACAAGAATTAAGATAACAATAACATCATATTTCTGAATATCGTCGCAAAAAGTCGTGTGTAGAAATAATTAACAAAAAAACATTGCTGTAGTACAAGATACAATTTTTGCTGTATTGGAAGCCAGCGCAGCTTTCAATTGAAGGTCGGTTTCATAGATATGTGCAACATTATACTCAATAACAAAAATACTTTCAGTGATCAAAATAGAGCTTTGGAGTAAGCGGCTGATTTCCTAAGAGACAAATGAGCTTCGAAAAATAACTCGATTAATAGAGCGATGACACAATGTGAATTTATCTCCCAATTTGACCACAGCTACGTTGATTAAGACTCAGTTCTTTAAAGCCAATAACAAACTCTAGGAGTAGATAGATTGTACGCAGCCCCGATAGTTTAGCTCGGCTGGCGCATCAAGTGGGCTTGTTAGGATTAATCTAGAAGAATTTCCAATCTTCGTTGCCTACGCAGTCGTCTGCCGCTCGATCCAAACCCCTACTAGTATTATATATACATTTAATATTAAAAATAATTGTACATACATTTATCTCACTATGTTACAGTTCAATATAAATTTACGCTCAGGCACCTAATTAGCTATAATAGGATCTTAGCTACAGTAGAGCACAAGAAGATGAAATGCGGTGTTCACTCATTTGTGAGAATACGAACGTGTTTGTTGAGCCGTTTGTCATTCCTAACCGTCAATGTCCAAATGTCCAGATGTCACAATTGTTTAATTAACCCTAATTTAGTACATTCACAAATAAGTACCTACGCACCTTTTGATATATACACTCTCAACATTACTCAGTTTTTTTTTTTCAACACAATTAAAATGTGAATGTTTTCAACACTTATTCTAAAGGAAACAGAGTTATCTTACATATTATACCTATTTTATTTACACAAAAATAATATACATTTTACACCCTTGATAGAGCTTTTGTAAGCTCACCCTGCAGGTAGGGACAGCACAAGAAATGTTTTATTTTGGGCACTTTATCGAGGCTAATAAATAACATGACAAGCGAATTTTGCCAGAAACACAAGAAAATGTATTACATAACAACGATAAATATGCACTTTTAGAAATGTCCGATAGTATAAATAATTAATCATTCATTTGTCATCTCATCAGTCACCTTGTTGAACTTGAAGGATACATTGATGATATTCTCATTTATTCACTTGCACTTCACGCTGGCTGTAGCATATGCCACACAAATAATTTTATTCACACATTCCTCTCACAAACAGGTTTCCAATGTCAATGTCATGAGAATTACCCGATGATCGTAGTAGATTGAACTATAAATATTAAGCCACACGTAAGGAGACATTTAAGCATTACTTTTTATGGAAGTCGATATAAAATGCATGTACCTTGACTTGAGTCAATGCATAGTTATTTATAGATTTCTAACAGTCATCATAAAAAAGCTAATTTCACATATATTAAAAATAGGTAAGTATAAGTAGTAGAAGCTTAAAACAACACGCAAATTGGGCTTAGGATATTTAATTCATGAAATAGGAAAAAACTAAATTAAAATAGTCAACCTTCTTAAATCACACATGACAGGTTCTCATCTTTACAGAGAAGCTCAAAGGAGGTCAATGTTCTAAAATAAACAAGAAAGAGAACCATAAACATAACGTGAAACAGCATAGATTAAATTAACAGACAAAGCGGAGCTTACATCACACAAAACATCGAATAAAGAATTTACGAAGCGACGACGCTGTGTTAATCAAACCTTGTTTTTATTGAAATTAACTTCAATATTTAAACTGGACCCGTCTCAAGATCACTGGTCAGTAAGTATATCATTTGCATAATATTACAACGTAGAAAGCTTCAAATGATGAGGAAGATATTTTAGGCCTACCAAAATATTTATAGGGCCAGTTATGTATGAGGTAGGTCGGAAGAGGACGTTCACCTTAATATTACTTACCTAACTTCTATACATCTGAAAATCAAATTAATTCTATGCAAACGAAATGTTTCAAATAAGACGTCTTGAAATCTTTGCCTACCATTAATTACAGCCAGCGTTGGAATGTAATCCCTTTATCTTGATTGATCATAAATCGTTATTCCTATTGAGAGGACAGGTTACTTTAGCATAGGCTTGTGAAAAATTGACTTGCAGCTTGAAAGAAATAGTTTGCGTTTATTTTGGAAACGAGATAGACTCGCGACTTTTAACTAAAATGAAGCTGCGAGTAGATACCTTTAACATCATTAGTATCCTGAAAAATAGTTACAATGATGTTTTTAGTAGTTTAAATCCGCTACGTTTAAGACCGTTGCGTTGGAACATGGTTGGAACCATAATTAATTTTTTAGTTTGCAGCATGGGAACCATTACAAGCATCCTGCGAGGTTTTTACATTTTTTACGCTGCAACTCTGCAAGGCGTCTAGAGTAGACAATCCGGATTTGCTTCTCAACCGGTTTCATTCGTTATTTTTGAGTTTTTTTTTTTGCTGAGAGACTCAGAGCTTACGAGTACGAGGCACCCTTGAGGGCACTAAGTAAGTAATTGGGCTAAGGTTTAAAAATATTGGTTAACTTGAAGTAATAATTTACTTATGCAATTATATTTATACAAGCCGCATGCTTTCAAGAAGTAGACCAAGAGTGGTCAAGGTTTCACGGAGACTTCGTTTTCTATTCAAGGTCCTCGTTGAGATATAAATCATTTTATGTGCAAGGCTCTAAAGGGTTTAGGCGAGAGGAAGACTCGATGTTCTGGTACAAAACAGGTTTCGTAGTGTAACAATAACAACGGTGAACATGAACTGAATGAAAACACTCATCAAAAAGCAGTTCGGTAATTTAATGAAGAATTCAATAGAGAGAACAAAACACCAATATCTTTGGGATTTTGAAAAACTAACGTGAACATGACGACATTTCCAACGTTAGTAATTGTTTGATTTTAATGAACGTTAAAAAAGTATAAAACTATAATTAAGGTTTATGATCCTACGATTTATGCATTCAGGAATCCGCCTACACTATCGGAATTATTTTTATTATTTGTCACGTGGTCGGCATTTCGATACATCGCTATATGACCTCTATGCAACCCCAGGCGCTCTGGTAATGAGCCCGTGATGTCATCCGGGCAGGCTTAGTCCGGACTGCCATTACGCCAACGCCACATAATTTCATTTAGCCAAACACAACGATATAATTTAAGCACTGACTTACTATAACAGTGACGTAGCAACTAGCAACATCATGTTCATAAAAATAGATTAAAAAGTGTTTGACGTTGAAACTGGGTCGGTCTTCCTTTGCTTTTAGCTAACTTTTAGCCAGTTTTTTTATTTAATGAAGTTTAAAAGTGTCTTTATAGCGCTACAAAGTTATTTTGGCACGTGGCCAAAAGCGGAACGAACGCCGCCATGTTGTTTTTTGAATACATTTCACAAATGTTTACCAACAGCGCCCTCTATCAACGTTATTCAAGCGCCAAAAGATCCTTTGTAGCAGTGCAAACAATTATGTCAGCAAGTAAAACTACATATACAGCAAATTGATTTGTTGTATAACATAATACGTGTTAGTTCAACAATTATTTAATTTAAGAATATTCAGATACTTACAGTTAATTACATCATAGGTAATTTGTTATTAATGTCATTTGTTTCCTTGAATAAATTGTGTTCATTTCCTGTTTGTTTGGGGTAAGCTTCGATCAATAATAGTAGTATTATATACACTATTATTGATCGAAGGGGGTAAGTATAAAAGAAATATTAAACGCTATTGCGTCAAAGATTCTGCATTTAAAACAGCTTTAACGCCCAAGATTGGTGTTCCACCCGTTTACTAATAATAAAATGAATTAACTACGTAATAATGTCATAGCCGGCTACAATAAATCTCCCGCGTGAAGTCATTTTAAATTAATTCTTGTTCTTGGCCTGTAATTACCGTCCTTGAAAAGTTCCGATCAATGTCGGGAGTACTCGGGAGGTTGGTAGCTAGATCATAAACAACTAGAGTTGAGTCTGAGTAGTGAGTGTAGTGACTCAAGGATATTGATTCGTTCATCCTTTATTTATGACTAGCAGCGCCCCGCGGTTTCACCCGCGTAAGTTTCGATCCCGTGGGAATATCGGGATAAACACTATCCTATGACCTTTCCCGGGACTCAAACTATACCAAATTTCATCTAAATCGGTTCAGCGGTTTAAGCGTGAAGAGGTAACAGACAGACAGACACACTTTCGCATTTATAATATTAGTATGGATTTAAATACCTGAACACCACACTGTGTTTTCAAGTTGCCATTTTAGGGATGCGGTGCGGATGCCCAGATTGATGGATAAAACCTTTAATCAAGAATGAATATATAAATATAAAGCTTTTTCAGTATCTACAACAAAATTACGTTGTCAATGGTAGATGCACGATTTGAATACTGCTAAGTACTTATTGTTTAAATAGGTACAGATTGTTGATAAAGCGTCTTTAAAATAAAAACACGTTCGCAATATGGAATGTAGGCAAACAATGTGGTTATCAGTTACACAGGTTACACTTGAAGTAATTGGTAAGTAGCTGCGAAGTTATAATTATCACAAAGTTTATTTCTGCAACCATTGTAATAATTAGTGAGCTTGTAAACGAACGATATCGATAACGAATCTAATCCTACTGACGATAATCTAACAGGCTGTCAAAACTAGGAATTCATCGTTTAGTTAGAATTCAGCGTTACTTTGAGTTATTGAAAATTCGATATGGAGGATATTTAGCTACGCTAGCTCGGTTTATAAGTTATAACAATACGACTGGTTCTCTATGTGGGTAGGTATATGAATATTGATCAAAAGATGGCGGTTTTGCTAGCACACATGTCATTATAAATAAATAGTATGGCTGTAAGAGTTCAGTCACGTTTAATTGATGTGACGGTCGTTTGAGACTGCATGACTGCATGCAACATGGGACCAGGGCAGGAAGAAGACTATGATGATGACGATCGTTGAGACTTGACGTTTTTACCACGCACACCGCAAGAATCAAACAAATCAACATTTTCAAAAAACTGTTACCTAATAAACAATTATTGCAAATTGCATTGCCTGAATTAGGGCCTAATAAATTGCTTGACAACAAGGCAAACATTTATAATGGCGCTACAGTAGCCAACTGGCTAACACCAAAAGCGTTTAAAATTTTACAGAGCTTTTCCAAATGTTCTGATTATTTACGAGCACAGTAGGCCGGTAAAGTGATAAATTATTAAACGCTCTTCGACGATATTTCGTTTAACAACTTTTATAGGCTTTGGCTTTCCATTACCCTCTTTACTGACACGGAAAAGTCGCACAGTAATAATGCAAAGAGCTTATTTTTTCCACTAGCAACGCACGTTCCCTGCCATGACATCATTATGGATATTCTAACCAAGTAACCAGCACAATTCTCTCATGAAAAAAAAAAGCAATATTACCATAAGCTGGCAAGAATTGCTATTTGTTTCGTCCTCCGACGAATATATTTACCAGTTATTGTTCGTATGTCAGTCAGACTCAGTAAAGAAAATTATTTGCTTGCGTTCCGCGTCGCGACTATAATTCACGGTCATGTTGACAGGTGGCACTACTTGCCCCCGTTCTCAGGACAACATTAGACTTTGTTAGGAACCAGTTTACCGAGGAAACTACCAATGCAAGGTTTTTTTATAACTATGCTGAGGTTGGTACCTTGGAAGTTCTACAATGTCTATCGTCTACAAGCTGTTGCAATTGCAATATCCAGGGATTTATTACCATAGACATAAATAATGGCCACTTTAAATATCACTGATAGATAGGATTCTTCGTAAATAAAATATTAATATTTTTTAGGGTTCCGAATCTCAAAAGGAGAAACGGAACCCTTATACGATCACTTTGTTGTGCGTCTGTCTGTCTGTCAAGACCCTTTATCTCGGGAACGCGTGGAGGTATCGAGTTGAAATTAAAACCTTATAAGTACTAAAGTCTGCGGTCCTTTGAAGCTATGAAAAAATCAAACTTCTATGTCAACGTAAAAAAAGATACGGCCGTTTATGCCGCAAAAAAACGTATATTTCGACACTCTCAAGGGAATCAAAATGTACAGGGTACTTCCCGTTGACCTAGAATCATGGACAAGAAGCAAGGTCATGTAGCACAAGTAAAGGAAAAAATACGGAAACCGTAAATTTGTAGTTACAGTTCGCGTCAAATAACTTTGCCGCTCTGAAGCTAGGCTCTTTCCTAGCCGCGCCAATCCGCGCCATGCGCGCTGCTGTTGTATTCATAGGATTAACTACTGCGCAGTGACTTGTTGCCTACTTCAGAGCGGCAAAGTTATTTGACGCGAACTGTACATTAAAAAGAAAAAAACCCGTGTAAACTACATATTTACATACCTACCTACTTTGTACGGAACCCTCAGTGCGCGAGTCCGACTCGCTCTTGACCGGTTTTTTTTAAGTTCAGTCTTTAGAAGAACAGCAGCAACAGTGCCGTGTAGGCATTGGTTAAAAGCATATATTTAGATGTTCTGTAATTCTGTTCCAAATTCGTTGCTATTTAAGAATAGGTTCAATTTGGGCGGCAAATGGCGGCGCAGTTCGTCGTTTTGTTAGATATCTTTCTTCTCATTATATTGGTTTTCCTTTTAGTATAAGTGAAATTAGTTTTATCTTTCTTAGCCACGGTCTCGACGGAATTTTGGAAAGTTATTATGTCAAAAGGCGAACTTTTCGTTCAGGTGGTACGTTTTCCTAGAAATCCATATCCTACTCTTGCCTCGAAATGTTTAACGAACAGAATATTTCCAAACACTATAAATATAGAAGTACGTAAGCACTTATTTATTTATTTTTTGCAACAATATATGCATCGCTGCTATCAAATAATCGACAGGATGTAAGCTAACATAATTTTCAACGTTCACCGTAATTTTGTCAATGCTTCCGCTGTCATGATCGCCGATGTTATTTTATGGAAAAAAAATGAACAGCAGAATAGAATTATACTGGAAAAATAATTAATAACTATAATGTGGTAAGCGCTTGGATTTATCATGGAGACATTAAAAACTTTGACCCAGTCTTGCGTAGTGAACAAATTTTAGGAAAAAGTCTAAATTTTGACCTAACCGTGATAGGAAATAACACTAGGTACGATGGTACAGATTTTCCTTTTTGTACGGACGCCAGCAGGTCAACCTACCCGAAACTGTCAGATTTTCCCAATCAACCTTGAACCTTATGTTTTAGCAATAAAGTCGAAAATCTATTAAAGAAATCTGACAGATTGTAGTAACTTGATGTGCTGGCGTCTGTACATATTTGTTTATTTGCGTTTTCCCTGTGTTTTGCAGCATCATATTCATCCTATACCTACTTCGGGAGTTGATCATGGCTTGAATAACAATAGATCTTAGACATTGCTTAGACGCCGGTATCTGGACAAGATAACATTAACGCTGTCTTTCCATGGTACGAAAAAGCAGGAAGTTAAAAACTTAAAAGTAGGTAATTTAAGTACACAAATATTTAGTAGGCAGACTTTATGGAAACGAGATTGAGAGAATAATAGAATGGGATTTTTCTATGAGAAACCAACTGGTATTTGAATTGCTTCCGTACCCGCGACTGGTATCTGTCTAATTAACGATCTGATCAAAACCGGTTCTTCGAGCTTTTTTTAAATTAAATTAAGGTTTGGTAAGGTGGTAAAGAATTCAATAACTTCAGCTATGCAAAAGAAGATTTATAACTTAACACATCATATTTAAGTAAATTTTCAAGAGCAAGGAGGAAATGCATCGGCCACGATGACCGTATTCTAGCCAGTTACAAAGCCAAGTTCAAAAAAAGTGGCCGAAAACAAAAGATTTCGAACTTGAACGATAAACGCAAACAAACAAGCCTCCACTCTACCTACCCAGTTTTCTGTCCAGTGATCACAAAGAAGAGGTGGCCATTTTTCTGCATCGAAAAAGGAGGATTTTATTTGCAGTAACAGACAATTTTTAAAATCTAGATCCTCTCTAGAACTGACGATCAAGGTCGTTCTGAGACGCGGAAGAAAAAAAACTAGACAAACAACTATGCATAGCTAGTGAATAACTAATTTAAAGCAACAATGAGACACTTAAAATTGCAGACATTTTATTTTCCGCCCGAATCACTCCAAAATGTCAATGTGTGTAGGTAAGTAAATTCATGTAAGTACACAAACAATCCAAATAGTAGAAGGGTGACACTTCAACCGAAGTAAGTGTATTTACATTGAATTTAGACAGAAAGGTTTACCGAATATTAGCATATTCGTGATTACGCGGCACCTGTGGTTTTGCGAACGAGGTTATTTACTTAAGGAACCCTAAATGGCGACGGTTTGCCGTCTTTACTACCCGACGAGCAGTGTAACAACAACAACATTGAGAGCAAACAGGCCGTTGAGTCTATGATTGTCTTGGATTTGAGGAAGAATATTGAATTTCTTGTATGTACAGACGCCAGCACATCAAGTTACTACAATCTGTCAGATTTCTTTAATAGATTTTCGACTTTATTGCTAAATCATAAGGTTCAAGGTTGATTGGGAAATCTGACAGTTTCGGGTAGGTTGACCTGCTGGCGTCTGTACCTATTGTTAGCCGATTTTTATGAGAACTTCGAAGTCTGGTAGGTTTTTTTTTTGAAACTATACCGCGTTTTTTGTTTTTTTCCTACCTTTTATTCTGTTTTTAGTATTTGTTGTTATAGCGGCAACAGAAATAAATCATCCTGTGAAAATTTCAACTGTCTTGCTATCACGGTTCATGAGATATAGCTTGGTGACAGACAGACAGACGGACAGTGAAGTCTTAGTAATAGGGCCCCGTTTTACCCTTTGGGTACGGAACCCTAAAAACTGCGAGGGGACGCCTGGGCCTAGGACATACACTGACCTTATTGGTAGTTTTCTAAAGGCCCGTAAATCACTAATAACGTATCCTACAGGCACAGTATAAAGATATCTTTATACTGTGCTACAGGTTAGGTGCGTATTACATGTGGCAGCTCGTAACCCACCTAACGCATATGTACAGTCAACAAAAGAGATAAGTACCTATGCAGGATCGTCGGATATAGTTAACACCAACATTGTACACTTAGTTTGCAATAAACGTTTTGACTTTAGTTAAAGTTTAGTAAGAAACCGATGAGAGCAGAGAGCCGAATAGCAGTGGTGGCCAGGTGGTAACGGCCGCGACTTACGAGTTGTAGGTCGTAGGTTCGAACCCAGACAGGCGCTTTACTTTGTGTAAATTATTTCATCACCACTGCTCTCAAAACGGTGAAGGAAAACATCGTGAGGAAACCGGCATGTCCTAGAACCAAAAATTCGAAGACATGTGACATCTGCCAATCCGCACTGGGCCCGCGTGGTGGATTACGGCCCACTCCCTCTCACCGAGAGGAGGCCTGTGTCCCAGCAGTGGGAACATTATAGGCTGATTATGGTAAGAAACCGATGATGTTCTCGAATAAAATTTTATTTTATTACTTATTAGAAAAGAAAACAGCTCATTTTATCAAATTAAATTTCAGACAGAAGAAGCCTAGGTATCATGCTTACCTAGTAGTGTCTACTTAACCCCATTTAAAAAGGAGTTTTCTTCGTTATCCTAATAGGATTACCATAACATTATAGGTTCTCTAATCTCTATGACTTTTAGTTTGACGTTTGTAACTGTGAAGAGAATAAAATAAATTCCAAACACGGCGTTCGAATACATTTTATTAGGATTTTCTGTTTCACAATTAAGTAAGTTTTTCCTATAACGGTATTTACTAAACTAATACGTTTTTAATTTGATTGGAGCTGATTGGAGGTAATCAATTGTAACTTAATTTTTTTTTTTAATAAACGCATTATTGGGCATTGTGGCATGTTTTGTTTTCTTTTCTTTCATAGCAGACCCAAGTTACTTGTAGTAAATGGCAACTTCTTTGAATTTATTTAAGTAGATGTTATTGACATACGTCTTATTAATTATAAAACAGTTTAATATTCTAACAGATAATAAAGCGGCAATACACCACAAGGTTACCCGACATTGTCTGTGTTTGCGCATAACGGATTTATACAAAGACCTTAGTCATAAAGTCAACATGATGAAAAAATTAATGGTTGTATTTCTCTGCTCCAATTACCTAATATGAAGGGCCATTGAATAATCACGAAAATTAATGAATCATGCATGGTTAGTCACGATAACTTGTAACTGAGACAGTGAATTAATAAAGAGGATAAATCCACTGTGTTATTCCCACAAGGATAACGCATCAAGTGTGGCATCAAGCGTGGCATTTATAACAAGGCTGTAGAAATAAGAGTAAAAAGAAGTAAAGGATAATAGTCTATGAATATGATGAAGGCTGATGCAGAATTGCAGATGTCTTTGGAAAAAAAAAGTGTTACTTCAAACCATAGAAATGTAAAAATCATTGGTTCTATGCTTCAAACGCTCAAATAATTGGCACGAGCTATATGAAGACTCGTAACTAATATTCGGCGAAATGGATGACCTCAGTAAGTTATCAAAGAACAAATCCCAAACTTCGTTTGTTTTACAGAGCTTAGTTAGTCTTGGAAGAAGCAAGAAAGATAAATTCGAGTTCAATTCAATTTCATTCTCGAATAACCGTGGAAATACTAAGTTCCAACCAGCAAGTTGGCACAGTTTTTTGTTTTTTTTATGAAGGTAAAGGCGAGTAAGCAAGCGTATTGGATACAGTCTTGAAAGCATTGTATAGTTTCTTTGTAAATGGATTCAATTCAATTCGTCTCACAGACTCATACAGTGGGAAAAAGACACATATTGTTTTGTTACTAGATATTTATTCAAGGAGGTTATTAAATATAAAAGACTTCGTATTTTCGTCTCGTGAATATTTTTGGAATAAAGTGATTAACTATGAAAGGAAAAATAATTCTATATAACCGATGGAATGGAAGCCATTTTTTTTCACAAAATAACTAATAGTATTAACGCCAAAGGTCACGGGGTGACATCGGGTAGCTACAGGTAATTGAGATAAAATACCTCCATCAATACTGTTTTTGGACGATTACCATAAAACAAACACCAAGGATCGAATGTTCCTACAATCCAGCGCCATTGAACGTTCTTTGGCCTTCGCTTACCGTCAGTTAACTAACGGTGAAGAAGACATAGTAAAATATGTTTTTACTATGGTGAAGATCCCTACTTGTTGGGGCTCGTTGGCCTTGTCTGTGGTCTAAAAGCCCTATTACTTGGTCTAGAAGCCCTATTATTGAACGAGACAAGATTGGCAAAAGGTCTACGAAGACGGTCGCGTGTTAACCAGTGTCAACTATCAACTGCATACATTTGTACCGGTTGATGGCAATAGGCTTGCTTTCACACACACATGGGACTTAAACATAACTAAGGTACCTACTACACCTTTGCCTAATCCTTCGAGGAATACAGGCGTGATGTTATGCATATATTTCATAACTACGGCTGTAGTCAAAGATAACAGAAGATGAAACATTATCAAAAAAATATGACGACGACTTTATGACGTTTCTACTGTTCTATGACAATTTTTATCTATAATTCGAGATGAGTTTATTTATCAAGTTTTAAATCGAGATTCGTGTTAAACGTTCGTTCGATACATCTCCAAAACAAACGATGTTTCTGTCAAAGTCAAGGTTGAACAAAATAAAAGTGAATCTCAGTTTTAGTGACGTCTTTAGAAGCTGTCATCATAACGTTAGCTTGATGTGCCGTGCCGTAGAGAAACGTGACACCGAACGTAATCACACTGAAATATTTGTTTAATTTTGTAATAAAAGATAACACGGTAATTACACAAATAACGCTGTTATTAGTGTTACGAAAATACGTCTCCTCGTGTATGAATTTAGATTTCGAAGCATCTTACCTAGGTACTAATATTACTTATGAATGTGAATGATTGTATGTTTGAATGTTTGTTACTCAATCACGCAAAAACGGCTGAACGGATTTTGATAAAATTTGGCACACAGATAGTTTATGACCGAGATTAACACATGATACTTACTTCTTTTTCCCAATACTACTTTCCCGTAAGGTAATTTCCACGCGAGCGAACCGCGAGCAAAAGCATAAGTTATTCATTTTCTGCCTATGAAAAAATAGGTTAGACGTGATAATGACCTATGTGTAAGACCAGAGATATATGAATTTACATTTCTATGAGTAAGACAGATACGTATCGACATTGTACGCATAGTATGACTTACCTACACACATTGCTCTAACTATAGATTGCTATTTCGTTTGTTTTGTTATTGGGAAATACTGGAGGCAAAATTCTTTCTAAAACATAGGTACTTATTGGAAATTATGCCAGTTTGTACGTGTTTTTGAAACGCAAGTGAGCGCTAAAGAGGCTTATTTTCGAGTTGACATAAATTGCCCAAAAAGTTACGTTATAAACGTAGTAGAAATGGCTGTTAATTTAAAATCCAAGCAGTAAATTACCCAACAGGAACTTCATTCTGCAATAACGACGACGGCTGTCAATTGTTATCGCAGTGCGAAACTGACGACCTTTCACTTAACGCTAACCTCTCTGTACCTCTCTGTATTGGGGCACTCAGTACCTACAGAAACAGTTGAATAAAAATACATTTTGATATAATCACTATAATAATATAGCTAATTATAGTGGTTAAGTAGGTATATCTAAATGTAGCAGTCAACTCGTATCGTCTTAATTAATTTACCATTTATTATTTATTATTATTTCAAAACGTAACAACTGATGATTAAGATTCATCAAAATGGTTTGTTTATTGATTTGACATTATTGAGATTTTTTTAGCTCAGTTCAATAAATTACTCAATTTCTTCGGTACCTACCACGTAATTTGTTGCGGTAAGCTGTAGATTACATGCCAGCTAGTTACTTTTTAGTCTTGTTTTAATGAAGCAATGGCAAAGCGGAAACGATGACAGTTACTAGATAAAGATGAAACGATCAATTTGAATGGAACTGTAATTTTATAACGGATTTATACACATTGTTCGCAAAATACAATTGCAGCGATTGCACACACAGCAATTGATCGTT
Organism: Oligia fasciuncula; assembly: GCA_963082905.1. Lineage (NCBI taxonomy): Eukaryota > Metazoa > Arthropoda > Insecta > Lepidoptera > Noctuidae > Oligia > Oligia fasciuncula. The sequence goes on along the minus strand of OY720402.1, from coordinate 20,110,334 downwards.
TCGAGGACCCTTAAATTAACGCTACCTATTTATTCCAGTTGGTAAAAATCATAGCTAATTAATAGGATGACTAATTATTTACTTTTACGTAATCGATGACATGCCTATTATGACGCCACGCCACGCGTGCGACGCGGATGTAGCTGCGTAGGCGGAGGCAGTAAGCCTTTGTAGCAGCAAATACAGAGCAAAGACAAGATAGCTATTCAATACATGTAGGTCAGAATTGACACAAGCCGGCGCCAATAATACTAACAAAGGTCTTAGTTTAATGGAAAGATCTTAATTATTTATTTATTTAAACAAAAAGGTTTCAGAAAGTAAGGCTAGACTTTGAAGTTCGCTACATTTTTTTTTATTCAGCCTATTGAAGTAGGTAATATGAAATACAGTATATTTTATTTACTGTTCGTCGCCAGATGGTTCGTGGCAGGTACAGGCTGTCTAGAAGTATTCGTGTGCGTACGCGCAGCGGAATGTTGTTGAATTTAAAGATTTTAATTATGCAGATATTTAGTGTATGACGTCGTATAATTGTGTATGGTAAAAAAAAATTTGTGCACGCAACCATTGTGGAGAAATTCACCAAAAACTGATTCCGCTGGGCGAACGTTGTCCTGGCGGAACTTTTTTTAATCCATAGACTTTAGAAGAAAAGAGATGTGTCCAAAAATTAGTGTGTATTTGTGTATAATTGTGTATGTATGAATAAAACTAGTGCATGCATAAACTTCGGAGAAATTCAAGTTTCCGCTACGCGAACGTTTGGCCATTAGCTAGTTTTCATATAAAGCGCTTACATAGAGAGCTGTAGATTTCTACATACGTTGTTTTGAATTTGTTTATATTTGTTTAAAAAACAGATTTAGAAAAAATCGTAGGGCTTAAAAGATAAAAATATAAACGTAAAATACGCTTATTAGGTCTTAGTTCTTAAAGTATGCACTTTGGGGTCTAGATTTTCACGTTTATACAAACCTTGTAAGTGTCTGCAACATGTTGCCAAGTATCAATGATGTTCCGTTAGTAACTAAAGAGTTATAGGACAAATTTACCATGAACAGATCACTGTTTACAAAGCAGTCAAATATCACGACGTTCTGAAGGAATTGAATGGTAATATGTATGTCAATAATTAGTGTATTCATTCAACTCTTCTTATGCAAAATTTCATGTCATTAAATTCAGTAATTAAAGAAAAACAATTATAATACTGACGAAGCATCGAAAACCTACATAACCCGACCAAGTTCGGATGGCTACCAAAAAGCGGCCGTGCAATATATTTAGGTAACATCCCAAAATTTACAGTATAATACCGGTATTGAATTGGTATAGGTGATAACACAATTGTTGTTTCGATATAATTTATAGGTCATTTATTTTTGTACACCTACTTTTTTAAATGTATTTGACTATGACAGAAAGTAGGTACTATTTACGTAGGTACTTTATTTAAGTATGCGCTTGAGACTTGAGATATAATCTAAATATATTATTTAAGACAAATAAAATTCATACAGCTAATTTCTATTGAAGATTTCAGGGATCAGGATTCTAACTATAGACCCCTTAGGGAAATTAAATATTTACCACGTGTAAGTATGTACTACTGTTTAGGTAAATATTTATCATATTGTAGCTTATTACACTATTTAACCAATAGACTAGGCATGCACGAGCGTTCCCCTTTGCAACTTTAGTGGATCAAACAATCTAATAACTTAAAAAAAACTACTTCTTGAATCGATTTTTTTTTCTTATGTATGTGAGCGTGTTCCCCCGCACCCCACCAAAATATGCAGAATTATTTTATTCGAAGTTCGGTACGCTTAATCCTTTAGTTAAATAGTCTAAGTATTGTAGTTATGAATTGATCAAAAATATTCTTGTGTGAAAAAATAGACAACGCGCTGCGCGCAACGAGCGATAGGCGGCTTCCCGCTTGAAACGGTACTGTCATCCTTGAAGAAAAGAGAGGGCAATTTTAGTTAAAACACATTTAAGTCTATTGCTGTCATTGCAAGCGTTTGTTAACGTTATTATAATTACATAATTAAGTATTATATGTAATTAAAAATATTTTTGTACGCGGATATTTAAATAGACAAGTACTTGTTAATTGAAGATTTGTTTTTATCGTAGATAGTGGCGTTATTATTAAAAAAATATTTTTCATTCAAGAAATGCAATTGTTTTATTTTTTCCTAACGCTTGTGTACGCAACTGTACCATAATTTAATAAATACTATATTGGAAGGTTAAGAACGTTTCTTAGATATATGGCACGGCCGCTTTTTGGTAGCCATCCGAACTTGGTCGGGTTATGTAGGTTTTCGATGCTTCGTCAGTATTATAATTGTTTTTCTTTAATTACTGAATTTAATGACATGAAATTTTGCATAAGAATAGTTGAATGAATACACTAATTATTGACATACATATTACCATGCAATTCCTTCAGAACGTCGTGATATTTGACTGCTTTGTAAACAGTGATCTGTTCATGGTAAATTTGTCCTATAACTCTTTAGTTACTAACGGAACATCATTGATACTTGGCAACATGTTGCAGACACTTACAAGGTTTGTATAAACGTGAAAATCTAGACCCCAAAGTGCATACTTTAAGAACTAAGACCTAATAAGCGTATTTTACGTTTATATTTTTATCTTTTAAGCCCTACGATTTTTTCTAAATCTGTTTTTTAAACAAATATAAACAAATTCAAAACAACGTATGTAAAAATCTACAGCTCTCTATGTAAGCGCTTTATATGAAAACTAGCTAATGGCCAAACGTTCGCGTAGCGGAAACTTGAATTTCTCCGAAGTTTATGCATGCACTAGTTTTATTCATACATACACAATTATACACAAATACACACTAATTTTTGGACACATCTCTTTTCTTCTAAAGTCTATGGATTAAAAAAAGTTCCGCCAGGACAACGTTCGCCCAGCGGAATCAGTTTTTGGTGAATTTCTCCACAATGGTTGCGTGCACAATTTTTTTTTTACCATACACAATTATACGACGTCATACACTAAATATCTGCATAATTAAAATCTTTAAATTCAACAACATTCCGCTGCGCGTACGCACACGAAGTATTCTGCTCTGTTTTTTGTGATATTTAAGTAAATGAAAAAACTTGCTTGGTATTCCTTTGATAAAAGTTATTACAATGTTTTTCGTTGTTTACATTTAGACCAGCAGAATCATTGACATAATTTAATATGATTAGGATTACTAAAACATTCAAGGGAAAGTGTATTGCAAGATTCAAAATCGCTTTACTTCATACGGGTAAAGTGAAAATATCGGATTGACGTCACAAAACCAGTGATCGCGTTAAGTTCTGTTGATATAATATGAACAAGACTCAAGGGCAGAAAAACGCTGAACTATGCACGAAAAATATTTAAATCATACTTGAATATTGTTAAATCAAAGTCAAAGTCAAAGTCAAATCATTTATTTCAAATAGGCACATTAAAGGCACTTTTGAACGTCAAAAAAAAACTAAATAGAAATGATTCTAGTCGCCCATTCGAAAAGGTAGTTTTCGTATGGAGAAGAATGGGCAAGAAACTCCACCGTTACTCTTTTAAAAATGTTTTACAAGGTCTTGTATACATAATAAAATTTATATGTGAACACGATGCACCCATAATAAAATTAGTCTACCACAAAAGGTAAAAAGAATTAAAAATTAAGCAATGACAGGTAAATCAAATAAGTGATAGATACATGGTGCTCACATATTTACAAGTTATTTAAAAAAAAAGAAAAATTAAAAAATGCAAAAGTAGTTGAACTTTAACAAGTGTGTGAGCCACTGCAGTCGCAGATTGTAAAATTGAATTAGAATAAGATGTCATAATTAAAAATATATATATATAAATTAAATTAGGAACAAGTTTGATTTTGTCTAGACTTTTAGATTGTCCTATGGAGCAGGACCAGCATGTTTCCAAACATTCTTATCTTGGATATAATCCTCTAATTTGTAATATCCTTGTTTACAAAGTGTACTTTTAATATGAGTTTTAAATTTTCTTTCATTTAATTGCAATATGTCACAAGGTATTTTGTTGTAGCATTTAACACAGTACCCCATAAAAGATGTATGTACTTTCGATAATCTGAAAAAAGGTTGATCTAATTTATCTTTATTTCTAGTATTAAAATTATGCCTATCACTTATTTTATTAAAAAGATGTTGATTTTTTCTTACATACATAATATTTTCATAAATGAATTGGCAAGGTACCGTCATGATATTAACCTTTTTAAATAGTTCCCTAAGAGATTCGCGACGACGTAGATTGTAAATGGCTCTGACAGCTCTCTTTTGTAAAATAAAAATGGATTCAATGTCAGCAGCCCGACCCCATAGTAAAATGCCATATGACATAATACTGTGGAAGTAACTAAAATAGACCAAACGCGCGGTTTCTACATCTGTTAACTGTCTTATCTTTCTAACAGCATAAGCGGCGGAGCTTAGCCGCCCCGCAATAGATGTTATATGAGGTCCCCATTGTAATTTCTCGTCTAGCGTGATTCCTAGGAAAACTGTCTGATCAATAAATTCTAGTTTTTGGCCATTCAATATGATTTCACATTCGCTACTTCTAACATTCGGTAATTTAAATCTAATGCATTTGGTTTTTTTTTCATTAAGTACTAAATTATTTACCGTAAACCAATCTTGGACCTGAAGAATAGAGTTATTCACGTCGTCAAGATTTTGTGACCGTCGGTCTATTTTAAAAATTAATGATGTGTCATCTGCAAATAACACCATCTTCGGTTGATTTTGAAGTAATTGGGGTAAATCATTAATGTAAACTAAAAAGAGGAATGGACCCAATATCGAACCTTGAGGAACACCCATTGTCATTTCAGACCCTAATGAGTTTACGCCGTTTACTTGAACTTTAACCTTTCTATCTTTCAGGTATGATCTTAGCAAGTCAAGTGCTGCTTTTCTAATTCCATAGTGCTCCAGTTTCATCAGAAGTGTCTCGTGGTTTACGCAATCAAACGCCTTAGAGAGGTCGCAAAAGATTCCAATGGCATCTTGTGCTTCTTCCCAGGCGTTAAAAATGTTCTTTATAAGGGTAACACCGGCGTCAGTAGTGCAACGCCCTTTGGTGAAACCGTACTGGTGTTCATGAAAGATGGAATTTTTATTAAAGTGACGTAACATTTGATTGAGCATCAACTTTTCAAACACCTTACTGAGAACTGGTAGAATTGACACAGGTCTATAATTGTTAGGATCTTTACTATCACCGGATTTGAACAATGGTACTACTTTACTATGTTTCATAAGATCCGGAAAGACTCCTTGGTCAACACTGGTGTTAAATATGAAAGCTAAATAGGGCGCAATAGTTTCGATGAAAGATCTACATACTTTTACAGACATTCCCCAGAGATCTTCTGTTGATTTAATGTTAAGATCTCTAAAAGCTTTTATAACAGCCTGGGGGCTTGTATGCTGAAACCTAAACTCCAAAGGGCATGACTTTACATTCTTTTTAAGTAAGGCAGCAGAAAGCGTGGGGGATGAATTTAAAGCTTCAGTAGTTTTAAGGGGAATATTAGAAAAAAAGTTTTCAAATTCCTGAGCTATTTCTACATCTGAGTTAATGGGGCCATGTGCAGTCTCTAAATTAAATTCAGTGTTAGGCTGTTTTTTCCTACCTGTTTCATTATTTATTATTTGCCAGGTAGTTTTTATTTTATCATCAGCTGATTTTATTTTATTGCTAATATAAAGAGCTTTAGCTTTTTGGCACACACTTTTAAAAGTTTTTGAATATTTTGCAACATACTGATGAAAGTTTGTATTATTCATATGTTGCTTTAAGCCATAGAGTTCAAAAAGTTTTTCCCTGCTTTTACGAATACCTGGAGTCGCCCAGTCACTAAATAAAAACTTTGTGTGAATATTTTTAGTTTTTAGTGGAAAAGTGTCATTAAACTGCGCGTTTAATATTGAAAAGAACTCGGCGTAGAATTCATTTGGGTCACCTATATTATTAAAATTCTGATCACATAACTTACTGGCCAAAGAATTATTTAATTTCTCTAACTTTTTACATGTAATTGTCCTAAACCTTATTTGAATTTTTTGTAAAGGCATGTAGGAGCTAAATGTTATTTTTTGTCCACTGTGATCAGATGGCAACTTATTTACAATTTCTTTGTGTAAGTAATCACAATTACAAAAAACATTATCAATACAAGTGGCAGAAGAAGCTGTCACTCGGGTTGGTTCAATAAAAACATTTGACAAATCAAATGACCTAAAAAGACTTAACAATCTGACAGTATTCGAGTTATTTTCCAATAAATTAATATTAAAATCTCCACATACTATTATTGACTTACTACTAGTACTAAGTTTCTTTAACACATCTTCCATTACAGAATCAAACACCGATAGATTCTGGTAACTTGGAGGTCTGTATACACATACTATAACATGCTTATCAAGCTCAACACAGGACAATTCAATGGTGTGTTCAACAGACAGTCCGATTATGTCTTTTCGTTCTTTTGATTTAATAGAATTTTTAAGTAATATTAATGATCCGCCATGTATCATACGTTTTCGGCTGAAATGGCTAACTACACAATAATTTTCATAATTAATTGACTTTACTTGATGATCTTTCAACCAATGCTCTGTTAAACAAATGACTGGCAACTGAAATGGCGTGGCAAACTCTTGGGTGGGGTAAGTCATACTTAAAAAATATTGAGTCATCTAGAACATCGTCATACTTGCCACGTGCTGGAAGCGAATGCGCGGTGGATTGTCGATCTTGGTTGTCGTACGAAAATCTATGACTGAGCATAAGACATCTGTTACTGGTAGGCAGTAGGAATGTGTGATAAATTGACGATTATGCGGTATGACCCAAGTAAACTGCTCTGTCTACGATACTGCTACAATCTTATGGCGCCTGAATTTACGTAGTAACTATTCAGTAATCTGTGCCTGAATGACATTGACAGGGGGGCGTTTTATAATTTGTAGGTATGTAGTTTTAAAATATTTTTTTTTGTAGGTGGTGTGTGTGTCTTTACGGTGTTCGGATTTTTTGCTTTCCTTGTGCTACATGGCATTGCTTCTTGCCAAATTTTTATGATTCTAGATCAATGGGAAATTGGGAAGTACCCTTAGGTTTTGATTTCGGAACATAAACGCCCGTATCTTTTGATCGCGTTGACTTAGAAGTTTCATTTTTTCACTGGTTCAGGGGTTTCAGCCCAGAGTATTTGATATTAATTTCAACTTGATAACTCCAAGCGTTCCTGAGAAAAAGGGTATTGACTGACGGATAGACAGACGGACAACGAAGTGATCTTATAAGGGTTCCGTTCGTTTTTTCTTTTGAGGTACGGAACCCTAAAAAACAAGATGGCGTTAGTTCCGATTTTGGCTACGCGCCAAAATAACCTTGTAGCATTTTCCTTATTGTGTTGAGATCATTATTATACTTAGGTCTACGATCAATTAGGTGCTCAAAACTGCTACTTATATTAACGCTAGAACGCGCGAACGCTACAGAGCAATTTGGATATAGGAAGCCAAGCAGGCTTGACTGATGATGACTGAGATGACACTCGTAAATTGATTTATGTAACCGTAGACGAATTGTAACAAATAATTATTATTTTAATAAAGCCACGGTAAACGGGGTTTTCATTAAAAGGAGCAGTTTCGTGACGTCATTCTTATCAGGCTGACTATCACAGCATTTCTTAGATATTCTCGGTTGAATAAACCTATTGTTTTAACATTTTATAATACCTAGTCTATAAACTTTCTCTAACGAAACTAATTTGGGAACCATAGCAATAGAATTGGTACCTCCAACAAAGTTGTCTACTGTTGGATAAAATATACTATCGACTTGAAACTGAACTGTTCATTTAAATTTTATTAAGTGTACACTGAAAGGGAAAAGGGTGGCTGGTAGCAGCAGCTGGATGAGAGTCGCGAGGATCGAGCTGGATGGTGTGTATTGGAGCCGACAGGCCTATCACCAACAGTGGACTGCTGTCGGCTGATGTAGAAACCTAAAAAGGAAGACAGGCAACCCCATACATCGAGCGTATTAAAAATAATGTAAATGTAACATTTTGTAGATCGCCTGCCCTCCTAGTTTTCAATAAGCGCTTGTTTAGCTTTCAAGCATGACATTCTGACTCACGATTCGGTTCCCGGGACTGCTTGGACAGAAGCTCTTAGTTTTTACATGCCTGGGGTTTTTGGAATACTCTTGTTTCCTATTCCCAGTCAGTAGACCCTAGAGAGTCTACAGTCAGTTACATATTTAATTCGTGGTTTACCTCTTCGCGAATTTCATGCCTAAATACGAATCGTGTAGGTACGCTCATTTTTAACTTTTTCCTTTATCGTAAGATATACCTAAAGTAGATAATAAGAAATAAGTGGAAAATTTTGATTGTAAAACGATTAGATAGAAAATGAACTCATTTTAATGTGCGGATCTCAAGTTTGTAGCGCTTTTTCTTTCTTTAATAAAGTGATAAAAAGTAAAATTCCACGTAATCTGCAATAAATTAATTGAATAATCGGATAATATCGACTATTACACATTGTAAACTCATTGCGCAAGATATCTAAATAGCTATTATCAAAACATTCACATATTTTAGCATTAATTATGAATTGATTAAACGGGAAGACATCTGTCCTTCTTTTGTTCCTAAAGAATGCATCAACTTAACATATTGTTTATAACCTTTACCGGGATAAGGAAGTGTATACTTAAAATCAGCCTATAATGTTCCCACTTCTGGGACGCAGGCCTCCTCTCAGTGGGAGAGGCCGTAAGTGGGAAGTAAGTAGGTAGGTACCTACTGAGTTACTGACACTGGCCAAATGTAGCGACTCACTCAACCATATCTATCGTATCGACAACAGTATCAACTTTCAATGTCGCCGGAGACACTGTAAAAGTGTAAAACTTCCGTTAACTGCAATCAAATACTTAGGTCTTGTTTTTTCAGAAACAAGTGCCGGCGGCACATTAGTCACTGGCTGATAACACACGCTTATCGGTCGCGCTACCTCAGCCATCGCGTTGGCGGTAAAAATCAATAATTGATGTCTTTGCTACACCTAGTTACATAAAAAAAAGTGCTCTTGCACGCTGACTAGACCGTAAAGAAGGGAATACGATATGTCAGCGACTTGTCGTTGCTCCCGCCTTTAGGTTCCCCGGCATCGTAAACGACTGAGCGAAAGGGTTGTTGACCTACTAAGAAGGTTTTTAATTATTGATGATAACCTGTCACAGCATAATAGGTACGTCCACATTTTGTGTTTGCATTTGGTACCTATTTAATAAACCCACTATTTCATGCGAAACATGACTTCAAATAATCCGTTAGATATCGCAAGCAGCCTCAAGCAGGATAAGTAAAAATTACGTACCTGTATGTGCTGATTAGTGTGACTGAGTGATACCGTGCATTTAGCGTTGGTAAAATAGCGTGGCATTTGCAAAGTTTATGCCCCACATTAATTGCAAACTGTAGTTAAATCATTTGACACATTAGCATACAAACGCAATTCAGTGGTTCTCAGGAATACTACCATCAAGGTCCGAAGAAGTCGCAAAAACAGCAAAACAGCAGGAGTTGAAGCTCAGGAAGACAGGACCGAAACACGGCGAAAGGCAGACAGGGCATACACTCAGCAGGAGGTGAAAGAAGGCTGAAAAGAAAGAGGGAGTCCTACTCTACAGTGACATAGGATTTGTACGCCTCGTCAGGCAATACATGTACGGACTAGTTACCAATATTTAAGATCTTGCATTCCTAATTTGTATGTAAACGCATGTTTGACAAATATCTTTATACAATTTATAGTCAACTTCCAGTACGTCTATCCAAAATTCTGCGTATTGTGCTACCCAAACATGAGCGTACTAAAGAAGAGCTAAAAGGAGTAGAATAAACGGAGATCGTTTTAAGAGCCACGTCTAAATTATTATTATGATAGCATCTGCATATCCAACACATTTTAAACATCATTTAACTTCGTTAGTAAGTTATAATTAGTTCCAGTCTAGACTGGACCATCCACTTGTCTAATAATTTACTATTCTGGCCTAACCTTCAGTTACCATGGTATATTTTTGGTGGTCCATTATGGTATCTAATAACCTAAATGGTATTCATTGGTATGTCATGTTATTTTATGTGACTGTGACCATTTAATTCGTTTAAATACTAGATTTTTACATAAATTAGTTAGACGTGGTGGTAGCCTACCTTCGTATTTAAAATAGATGCATTCATTTTGGCTGAAGATGAGATCAATAAGTTCACCATCAAACGAGTTTTGATTGTTGGAGATTTTGATAATTTATTAATAGCATAGGATATAATTCTGTGTACCTACTTATATGAAGCCTCTTCTAATAAAAAAAACCAGAATTTTTAATGCGGCGACTAAGCTTATTGCTCTCTAAAACCGAAGTTTATTTTAAAACTGTAAACAAAGTTGCTTCATAATAATCTGGAGGGATAAAAGTAATAAATATGCCAGCTTTATCAGTGTTATATTTTACTTGGGTTTTTTATCCTAAATTGGAAATATGACCCCGTTCTTTTGTAGTGAGGGTAAAGGTTTGTCAAATATTGTTTTACTCCTGATTTCGTACTGCTATTTATTTTTAGAATGAAGAAAGGAGACTGATAATAAGAGGTAATATAAATAACAGTAGTATGATGACATCAGCTTCTCTCAATGAAATGGCATGTGAATACTGCTAATTTAACATAGTCTGTAACTGGTGAAACTCACCTCCATTGACACAAGCTTATAAACAATGTCAGTGATTCATACCGTGTGTAACAAACCTGCTAGAGTTAAAACAATAGAGTGCGCGCGCGCTGGTGAATTCAATCGGTCACGTTTAGCTGGATTGATTCAGGAAATAAATCATTAAACGAGGTTAAATTTTGATAAAATATGGAGAATTCGTGAATTTCTTTCGCCTGGACAAACAATGTTAAGATATTTTAATGTTATTAGAGATGTTATCTGGCATAGTTGAGTTCCGTGACTACTGTATAAAAAGTTTTAAAACAACAATGTTATTTTGTATTGTTTCATTTTATTAGCATTTTATAAAACCTTCGAGGTTCTGCACAAAGTATAATGCAGTCACGGAAGTACTTCAAAACAGTACCAAGAAATGGCGGACGAAATTAAGCAAACAATATTGTTTTCCGAAATAGAAAAACAATCTACTAAAAATGCTTCCTTCGAATATCGATCAAAATTCCCGTGGTTCATATTATTTAGTTTAAATGCGAATCGAATATGCATTCACTCAAATGAAGCATCTGAGCACAAAAACGAATTCAACAAAGAATAAATCAAGGTCGCCATGCTGCTGTGCAATTACGTAATAATTGCTAGCGTGGCGCTGAAGTGCGGTGTGGGAGGCTGTTCTGGCAGGCCACTGGCGAAATAATCTTGCCAACATAGGCACGTTCTGCCTGAATAACGACTAGAAATAAGAAAAATCTAATTTCGATTGAATTCAACGACGTTTCGCAGTGCAAACTTCACCCGCCATTTTTTGACATTCTATTTTTTTTCTCAAGTGGGTCCTCTATTGAATTAAGGCCTTGGGTTGGGAGGAGGTTCGTTGTAAAAAAGATAACATAATAGAGGTTCTGTGGCACTTCAGAGTACAATACAGCGAGGAAATTCCGAGCGACGAAAAGTGTTAAGATATCTGGAATTTCAACAGCTTTGTTGAATGCAAAAGGCTGATGAGATCACAAGTCTTTGTAGTTAGATTACCGTTATTTAGGTCACAAAAGACATTCAACCATTTTCAATCGTTAAAGGTGCAGACCAAATAGGAGTTAAAAACCCGAATAATTTGTATTTCATTTCGCTAAAGCGAAGGTTCTTGAGCGCAGAGTAAGATATTGTTGCGCGCCACAATTAATGCCTGGTACATGGCGACATTAGTTACCACTAGCGCCATCTAGTATCGAGTAGCAGAACTAGTCGAGTCACGATCGTTCTAGAAAATTCGATACTAGAACTTTGTAGAACTTTCTCGAACTATCGACACCTAGTCGGTCGGGGCCGGTATGTACTCGAACATTCTAGATGTTTCTACAATGGAAGGTTCTAGAACTATCTGCGGCACTATATAAGGCCGGGATGCGCGACGACCGACACAGTTTGGATAAAGCGACAAGAGCGAAAACATCAAGCGATCTTCAAGTGCGAATTAAGAGTAATCAGTAGTGAAATTGTGTTCTTTTAATTAGTCTGTTTGAGCTGTAATTAGTGTTGTAAAATAAATTGTTATTTTTGGTTATTAAATCGGCAGTTTTTATTGTCACGAACCCGAAGCTCGTAACAATTGGTGTCAGAAGCAAGGATTATGCCGGTTTTACCCAAAGACGACACGGAGGGTATCCGTACCCGGAGTCAGCGCCAGCAGGAGACGGACCAGAGGCGATTTGGTGGAGCAACGCCACTGGGGTCGGAAGGCCAACTACCGACCACGGAGGCCGGCCCGTCCACAGCTGCTCCAGCATCATCAGCACCAGATTTTGCTGCTCTGATGATGATGCTGCAGGAGCAGGCTCGTCGACAGGAGGAACAGGCTCGCCGACAGGAGGAGCAGTCCCGCCGTCAGGAGGAACAGGCGCGTCGGCTGGAAGAACAGCTCCAGCGCGATAAGGAGGAACAGGTCTGCCGACAGGAGGAACAGGCTCGTCGGTTGGAAGAACAGCTCCAGCGGGACAGGAAGGAACAGGCTCGTCGGTTGGAAGAACAGCTCCAACGTGATAAGGAGGAACAGGTGCGCCGCCAGGAAGAGCAGATGCTCCTTATAAAGGACCTTCACGCTACCTTCGGGAAAGACATGAAGGAGGTGAAGGATAAGGTTGCTCGATATGACAACCGCCTGTCGGAAGCTGAAACCCGAATCGACCAAGTGAATAATCGGGTCGACAACGTGATGGCTGACGTGAAGAAAACGCTGGATGGAATCGCAGCTCCCGTAGCTACAACACCTTCGCTACGTGGATTCAAAGTGCCACCGTTCGATGGAACTTCTTCCTGGTCGGCTTACAAAATCCAGTTTGAGGCTGTCATGAAGGCGAACGGGTGGAATAAAAGTCAGGCCATGACTGCCCTCACCCTAGGCCTGCGCGACCAGGCCTTAACCGTTCTGGAAGCTCTCGGTAAGGAAGTGACTTACGAGCAGCTCCTTGAGGCATTGGAGGCTCGGTATGGCGATGCTCACCTGGAACACGTGTTTCGTGCGCAGCTCAAGGATCGCGTGCAACGCAGTAATGAAAACCTGCAGCAGTGGGCCCTTGAAGTGGAGAAGCTGGTTCGTAAAGCGTACCAGTCTGTACCTGCGCTTATTGATGGGAACCTGGTGCAGGCATTCATCGACGGCATCCGCGACCTTGAAGTTAGAGCTGCTGTGAGGCTCGGTCACCATGGGACGCTTAAGGACGCCTTGGCCCATGCACTGGAAGTGGAAGCTGTGCGGCAGGATCATCGTTCCCATCGCGTCAGGGAGGTTGCAGCGGCTACAGTTCGCGACCGCAATAAAGGATACAGCCCTAGGTGCTACGGCTGTGGGGAAAAGGGCCACCTTCGATCCAGTTGCCCTAAGCGAACTGCAGAAAGAGAAGACGGCCGATCTCCAGAAGGCAGTGCGGCTAACAGCACCGCCCAGCATCAGCAGCAGGGAAACGAGTAATAGCCAGGACTGCGGGGCGGGTGCTGGCTGATGTTCAAAGAGCCCCAAGGGTTTCGATCACACAAACCCAAGACGGGAACAGCCTAATCATCAAGGGCGAGGTCAACGGAACGCCGTGTAAGCTGACCATAGACACTGGAGCTTCTCGCACGGTTGTCAGTTCCCAACTTACATGTCGGTCCCTTGGGGACTCCGCATACAACCGGGAACGCATTAATTTGGTAACAGCCACCGGTCAGCGCATACCCGTCCATGGAGAGAAGAAGATGGAGTTGAAGCTAGGCAACAGAATCTACCTGCATAATGTCATCGTGGCCGATATAATGGACGATTGCATCCTGGGCCTTGACTTTATGAGGACGAATTGTTGCGAGATTGACGTCAAGCAAGGTGTTTTGAAATGTGGACAAGAGGAACTTTTCGTGGAAGGGGCGTTGCCAGGTAATGTGTACAGCCTTAAGAAGATTGTTCTTCCGCCGAGATCGGAAACGATTGTGCCGGTTAGTCTTCCTCGGAATCCTAGGCAAACACATCGTTGTGTACTCGTGGAAAGGGTAGACAATGACCTTCCATGGAAAGTGGCACGAACTTTGGTCAGAGCCACCGACATCTCAGGGGTACGTGTGCTGAACCTTTGTGATCAGGAACAGATTATAGAAAAAGGCACACTAGTCGGTACTTGCGAGGAAGTGGATTGGTTGCGTCGATGCCAATATCTATCGACTGGGACCCTCGGCAAGGATGCACAAACGAAAGTGACCACACTTTTAGACGACTGCCGCAGCGCTCTGTCCCAAAATGAAATGGTCAAGGCGAAGAAGATGTTACTCAAGTACGCCGATGTTTTCTCGTCAAACGATGCTGACATCGGGAAGACTGGCTTAGTTCAACACAAAATAAACACAGGAGAAGAACTACCTATCCGTCAGCGGCCAAGGAGATTGCCGGTAGCACGTGAAAAGGAAGTGGAAACCATGATTGAAGGAATGGTGAAGGATGGTGTTATTGAACCTTCATCTAGTCCATGGTGTTCACCTGTAGTGCTGGTAAGAAAGAAGGACGGCAGCATGCGGTTTTGTGTTGACTATCGTCGTCTGAACGACGTTACAAAGAAGGACAGCTATCCTTTGCCAAGAATTGATGACACGCTGGACATGCTTACTGGAGTAAAGTGGTTTAGCACGCTGGACCTGAAAAGTGGCTACTGGCAAGTCGAAATTGACCCTAAGGACAAGGAGAAAACTGCATTCTCGACAGGAAAGGGTCTGTGGCAATTTAAAGTTATGCCGTTTGGATTGTGCAATGCTCCGGCAACTTTTGAAAGGTTGATGGAACTTGTACTTACTGGACTAATTGGCGATGCCTGTTTGGTCTACTTGGATGACATCATCATCGTAGGCCGCACGTTTGAAGAACATCTTCAAAACCTGGAACGCGTGCTCATGAAGATCCAGAGTGCCAACCTCAAGTTAAGTCCGAAGAAGTGTTCACTATTCAAACGACAGGTTAGCTTTTTGGGATATGTAGTGTCTGAAGAAGGTATCCGCACGGATCCAGAGAAAATCGCCGCTGTCAAGGATTGGCCAGTTCCAAAAGACAAGACGCAGGTCAGAGCATTTTTGGGTTTGTGCTCCTATTATCGGCGATTTGTCAGGAACTTTGCAGACATAGCCAAACCCCTGCATAAGCTAACCGAAGAGAAGCGACATTTCTGCTGGGATGAAAGTTGCGACATCGCATTCCAGGAGCTAAAGGACCGTCTGTGCAAAACACCTATTTTGGGGTACCCTGATGCGGGCAAGGAATTTATAATTGACACAGACGCAAGTGACATAGGACTTGGCGGTGTGTTGTCTCAACGGAATGGTGATCAAGAGGTTGTGATAGCGTACTTCAGCAAGTCGTTGTCAAAGCCGGAAAGGAACTATTGTGTCACGAGACGGGAATTGCTTGCTGTGGTAAAGTCATTGCAGCATTTTAGCAAATATCTTCTGGGGCGGAAATTCCACGTCCGAACTGACCATGCTGCACTGAAATGGCTACTGCAGTTCAAAAATCCAGAAGGACAAGTTGCGAGATGGATTGAGCTACTACAGGAATACGACTTTGAGGTCGAACATCGCAGCGGAAAATCTCATGGCAACGCAGATGCATTGTCAAGAAGACCTTGTCCTGAAGACTGCAAGCATTGTACTAGGCAAGAGGGCAAGGAAGTCGTACCTGTGAGGATGCTCAAGACAGACCTCAGCGACGAGTGGAAGGAACGCCTACAACGTGCACAGCAGGAAGATTCGGACATCAAGCCGATTCTGGAGTGGATGAAGGCCAGAGCTCCTAAGCCCAGGTGGAGCGACGTCTCAGCGATGAGTTCGATCACAAAAAGCTATTGGGCCCAATGGGACAGCTTGGTGATTCAGGATGAAGTCCTGTGCCGTAAATGGGAAAATGCTCGGGGAAACAGCTGTCATTTGCAAATGGTTGTCCCTAAAGCTCAAGTACCGGATGTTCTACGGCTGTACCATAATGGTTGTTCAGGAGGTCATCTGGGAGTAAAACGGACTTTACTGAAGATACGAGAACGGTTTTACTGGGTCCACTGTCGGGACGATGTCGAGGACTGGTGTCGCAAATGTACAAGTTGTGCAGCTGTAAAGGGACCTCAGACTCGTAGTAGAGGTGCATTGAAATTGTACAATGTTGGTGCACCATGGGAGAGGATAGCCCTTGACGTTGCGGGGCCGTTTCCGGTAAGTGAAAGTGGCAACAAGTATTTCATGGTTGTGATGGATTACTTCACCAAGTGGCCGGAAGTCTTCGCCATTCCAAATCAAGAAGCTTCGACAGTTGCAGACAAGTTAGTTCATGAAGTCTTCTGTCGTTTTGGAGTACCTTTAGAGATTCACAGTGATCAAGGAAGGAATTTTGAGTCACAAATATTCCAGGAAACTTGTCGAGTTATGGGTACTCATAAAACCAGAACAACTTCTTACCACCCACAGTCGGATGGAATGGTGGAACGGTTTAATCAGACATTGGAGAGGTACCTAGCCAAAGTTGTGGAAAATCGGCAACGAGATTGGGACAAGCACATACAACCGTTTTTGTTGTCATATCGAAGCGCTGTTCACGAAAGTACATCGGTGACACCAGCTTTCGCAAACTTTGGAAGAGAATTACGGCTGCCTGCAGACCTGATCACCGGAATACCACCTGATGCCCCACGCAGTATAACCGATTATGCGAATGACTTGCGGAACAAAATGAATGACATTTATGAGCACGTCAGACAATCGGGCCAGCAAATGTCTGAAAAGATGAAAACCCGATATGACCGCAAAATGAACAATAAAGGGTTCGACGAAGGTTCACTAGTGTGGTTGCACAATCCAGTCCGCAGCAAAGGGAAATCTCCTAAGCTTCAAGCTAAATGGGACGGACCGTACCGGATTGTGACAAAGATCAATGACGTAACCTACCGGATACAGAAAGGTGCAAGAGGTACTCCTAAGATCGTCCATGTGGACCGACTGGCGCGTTATTATGGGGCTGATAATGCTCGGGACGAGCATGTCTTAGGAGGGGGCAGTGTTGCGCGCCACAATTAATGCCTGGTACATGGCGACATTAGTTACCACTAGCGCCATCTAGTATCGAGTAGCAGAACTAGTCGAGTCACGATCGTTCTAGAAAATTCGATACTAGAACTTTGTAGAACTTTCTCGAACTATCGACACCTAGTCGGTCGGGGCCGGTATGTACTCGAACATTCTAGATGTTTCTACAATGGAAGGTTCTAGAACTATCTGCGGCACTATATAAGGCCGGGATGCGCGACGACCGACACAGTTTGGATAAAGCGACAAGAGCGAAAACATCAAGCGATCTTCAAGTGCGAATTAAGAGTAATCAGTAGTGAAATTGTGTTCTTTTAATTAGTCTGTTTGAGCTGTAATTAGTGTTGTAAAATAAATTGTTATTTTTGGTTATTAAATCGGCAGTTTTTATTGTCACGAACCCGAAGCTCGTAACAATATGCATCAGTAAGTTTCGTGCAATCATAATTATTGAGATTGGCGGTCATTGTAAGTTAAATATGAGTTATGTAATCATTCAGTTAATTACTTAAGTAATGATTCCTCAAATCCGAAATACTAGTCAATTACAGACCTTCATTTAGTAGGCGACAACATGGTATAGGCAGAGGCAAGAATTAAGTCCACTCTTGACTGACATGCATGAATGAATGTCACTATATATTATATGTGTGTAGGTGTGATAGTTTATTAAATTATGATGCATGTGCAAAGAGCATCTTGACGGAGCATTGAGGGAACATCGGATGGCAATGACACTGCACCGACGGAACACGTCACGGAAAATAACACAGACAACTTCTTATCTCTACATTTACCTGGGATCTAGAGGAGTTCATTATTTTCCTTTGTCGTTCCACCGAGATTGAACATTTTGATTAAAAAAAACTGTTTGGTAACGTGAAAATCTCAGATAATAATCTGCCCCAAATAATCTCTGAAATTACTTAGGATTATCCATACTAATATTATAAATTCGAAAGTAACTCTGTCTGTCTGTATGTTACCTTTTCACGCTTAAACCGCTGAACGGCTTTCGACAAAATTTGGCAGGGCTAGATCGCATCCCGGGGAAGGACATAGGATAGTTTTTATCGACATACCTCGCGGGCGAAAGCTTGTATTTAATAGAAATAACATCTCCAATTTTCTCAGGCTGACCTTTTACGTGGAAAAAAATAATGAACCGAAATCCTCTAGATTACGTCAAATCACGCTCTGATTGTGTGTTTTAGAATAAAGGACATTCATACCAAACTAAAGTAATGTTATGAAGTGATGAAGATCAAATAAACATGTTGCTACAGAGTAATAGAACCATGACAGAGGCTCACTCGAGTGCGAGTGGTTAACGGAATAGAAATTGATCGGAGTGCATTACATTTTTCGACGAAAAAAATTTAGTATTTCCATTCAGTAATGTAGCTACGCGGAAATGGTTCTAAATCCGTCAAGTCATAATAACATTAATAACCAATATTTAGAACCGTAACACCAAATTTGCCGCATAACAATACGCAGGATACGCCCGTACCTACTTCATAAAAAAAGGTCCAACAGTACTTATGGATAGATATTTATATCTTTGTTTCTAACAAGTCTGGCGTTATCCAAGTTTTCTTTTCTCTAGTGTGTGCGTAAGAAACCTTGCGTGACCCCATATTCCCCACATATAAAATAAAGCTCAAAGAGGCTCGACAGATGTGCTAGCACAACTTTCGCGGTTTCGATCAAGAATTTTATAGCCTCTTCTAACTTTAATGCCTCTGAGAAGTATTTGTTGTTGAAACTTTTTATCAATTCTTTTATAGTTCTAACTACCAATCGACACGGTTAAGGTTTTTGGAAAAAGTATCAAGGTAAATACTTTTTATAGGTATTTGTGGACTCAAGTGGGACGATGTAACTCCAACCTGGTAAAGTCTACCTCGATGGAATGGCCGCAGGGTGTGGATGTGGAGCTGTGTCACAAACCATGCTGTCAAAGCGAATTCTCCGCCGCCACCGCGCACCGCCGCCGTGGAAGTGGCGAGGTTTTGGGCCAGCAAGATTTGAAATACTGTCATGCCAGTGACACGAAGAAGAATAGGTATTTATAGACCAATCAACATTAGTTATTGATTAGTTAGCCGCCCCAACAGTTTTGTAAGCGGAAATATTTCGTTATGGTGAAGCGGCAATGATATCCGGGATGTGCACATCGTACTACGATCAACAATTAGCTCGTCTGCTAATGTTCTATGGGGAAGCCCTGAGTTCAACATGCAATTAAATGCAATATTAACATAACAAACGTATTAAAAACAAGGATATTATTAGCATTATTTAAACAGGAAAATAATAACAAGAGTGTCGCTTAAAGTTTAGTGAAGCATGGTTCGAACAATCATTATAAAAGAGATGACGTAATGTCAATACTCTTTGGTTGGATAGACCACAGATATAGGTGTATCTATATCTATGGGATAGACCTATTGTTGTGTTTATTGCTCGTACGAGTTTACAACCGCGATAATTTTGTCTAGTTTGTTTTAATTAATTTCATGTAATTAATCGCAATTTCAACTTTAAGTTGTTTTTGAATGTGTAATAAACCAGCAAACAATTCTATGAGTACATAGTCAGTGGCAGTTTAGAATTAGCAGTTAGTTAACTCAGTTACCTATGTCTATCTTATTTATAATAGAAAAACCAATAGTTATTGGGACAGAAAGGCTTTGTTTATGTATCTTAAAAGAGTTACTAATGAAAAAACTTGAAGCCAAGACATCTACAGCAAGGTCGTCGCACGAATTAGCGGAGAGCTGTTCATTAAAGACGCTCAACAGTTAATAAGCTTCCTGAAAGACACTCTTCGCGAACCTTCCGGGAATGCTTGCTTATTGGATTAAAAAATTAAAATGTCACACCATTGATGACTATACTTTCGAACTGCAAAAGGTTACTGTTAAGCCGCGATTACTGCAAACTAGTAAATAACGGGTTCAGGGGAGTAATGCGTCGTGGTTTTACAGGTTGATAGTCTATTGTCTATGAAATTATATGAACAGTTCCTCTGTAATATAATTTGCCAGATTGCCTGGCAGATGTTCTGATGTAGCCGATGTAGGTAGGTATATTATTCTATCTATTCGGATTAGAAAGTCTGAGAATCAGCATTTATCAGACGTCTTCTTGGTTGAATTACTTATGTAGAAAAATAAAATTATTTTTAAGACAGTTCTAGGTACCTACATGATAATTATTTAACAATTGTTTTATTAGGTTTGATCTTTGGATTTATTCAAGTGTCGCCGGTTTGCACTGACGTCATTCTACAAAGGAATACAAATGATTTGAAATGCTAAAACGAAACTGTAATTTTTCAGATTATCATTTTGCTCTGAAATACGTTGACCCTTGCCACTATGTGGGGGAATAAAAACCATAACCATTACGACTTTATCGAATCTTTTATGTTCACGAAACATTATATCAAAACACTACATAAACGGGCGACTGCAGAATGGCATCGATTCATATACTTTGTGAGATGGACATGTAAAAATGCGACGCATGGCAATATAGGTAGGTACCAGCAGTTATTTAATTTGTATCTAGGTAGCTTTATTACATCTTATTGTACCTATTGTGTTTATTATAATGAGATCCCTATCAGTTGATGAGTTTTAAGTTTCTATTGTTTAATTAGTTTTACTTATGGATAGTTAGGACTACTTTAGAAGCTATGAATTGACCATCAACTAGCCACAAAGGCAGCCAGAGGACGCGCACGATACGTCTAGGTCTACCTATAATATATCATCATTTGAAACATTTCCAATTTACAGATTTTACCTAAACTTCCATCCAGATGTTACTCTATTTATAAATTTTACTTTTCTCAATTTATACAAAATATTTTCTTTTACCTACGGACAGGAGGCATCTTTGTAGATGATTATCATAATGTTTAGTTTCAATTGGCTACTCATTATTTACTTAACTATTGACCTTATCTACAAGTTGAATATTATTATTTTGATGCAAGTTATAACAACATTATCATCCCCACGCAATTATTATGACTGTAAAGTTTAGTGTGACTCAGTGACTCATAGGTAATGTAAAATGTAGCACTAACCCGACCTATTGTGTGATGCTCTGCTCGGAACATGAAAACATAGTATTTAACAACGATTTCAGTGATTTTATTCAGACAAATATGTACACACCCCAGCGGCGACTCCAAAACACATAAAAATATAATACAAAGCTTAAAAAACACGATGATTAAGCTGAATCGACGCGGGAATGTATCGGTGTCGTCGGCGTAACGTTAGGAATCACGGTCACTCACTCGAGTTAGCTTTGGTACCTCGTAAATGCACGGGTCGCTGTCGCAGACACAGCACTGAGAGTCAAACGCTGGCCGCGCGGCCGGCCTTCACCGCCAGCTAGAGCGCAGCGGACTCGGGCGCCATGAGCGGCGACAGCGGGCCCGCCACGCGCCGCCCGCGCTCCAGCTCAAAGCGTAGGTCGGGCGGCGCACGCCGGCTGGCCGCGCCGTCCTCGGGCAGGAACGCCGCCACTAGCAGCGCGCAGATCACCAGCAGCGCGCCCAGCACAAAGGGCGGCCCGGGCACCATGCGCACGTACTTCTCCTGCTCCGGCTTGCCCGCGCCCGCGTGCTCCTCGTTTAGGTCCACATGGAACAGGTAGAAGATCACGCCGAACATGGCGGGACCCAGGCCATTGCACAGCCCGCGCACGCCCGTCACCATGCCCTGCACCACGCCCTGCCTGTCTGCCCGGCTGTTTACTGACACATATGCACTGATCGCTGGATATGTGACCGACCCTAGGGCAGCCAGCACTCCAGCAGCCCACATCATCCACGTACGGCTACCGAAGCCATACCACATGAGCTGCAGCATCTCAAACAGTAGTCCCATCATGATGGTGTGCTTAGCTCCGAGCGATCTCATCAAGAATCCGAGAACAACTTGTACACCAATACTGAGCACTCCTACAATTGCAATAAATATTGCCACTTGGACTACATCAAAGCCCATCACTAACTTCAAGTACACAAATATGCACGAATACTGTCCGGCTTCTGGTAAGTACGAGAGGAACACTGCCACACACAACATTAGCACTGTACGTTCCGCACCAACTTTCCTCAATGCTGCGAAGGGGTCAGCTTGCTCCCAACTGATTGCAGGGCCCCAGCCGCTGGGTCTGACCTTCTCTGGGAGGCTCTCAGGCACTGCAACCATGATGAAGAATACGTCCAGAATAGCGACCGCGGTGGCGGCTGCGACCACGAGCGCCTCGCCATACAGGTCCATCAGGTAGGCGCCCAGCGCAGGCGAGATCACCATGCTGGCCGCGAAGGTGGCGGACACGAGCCCGTAGGCGCGTGAGCGCTCCGCCTCCGTGGTGACGTCGGCCACGTACGCGAACACGATGGAGAACGTCACAGCGAACACTCCGCTGATGCTGATCATGGCGAAGAACCACCACGTGTTAATGGTCATCAGCGGGATGGGTGCACACGTAAAGAACACTGTCACCAGCAGAAAGAACTTGCGGCCCCACACGTCGGACAGCGCGCCGATCAGGGGCGCAGACAGGAACGACAGGATGCCCTTGATACCCATTATTAAACCGTTCATCAAAAACGTGTGATCCGGGAACGTAACGTTCAGCACCGAGATGATCGGCATCGTGAGCAGTCCCCACGCGAAGAATTCCAGGAATATCACGACCAGAGCGTGGAACACGGAGGGCTCGCCGATGCCAGACATTGTCATAATCCCGTCTTTCATAACAGTTTTTCTATTCCGTATCACCATTTCTACTTCGGTTTTTGTAGTTTTCGTGGGCGTCATTTAAGATTTATATGGTTTATTTTCCTACAAAACTACTTATATTAGAAACATTATGGAAACCTAAGCACTACATGGAGGAAAACTTGATAAAAACGAGCAAGTAGTAGCAACGTCAAAAATCCACTGGAAAATTGAAAAACAATTCGATATTTGTGTTGCCATTGAAAGGTTTTAAAAGATTTCCAAATTCAAGTAAAAGGAGTTAGAAAATGCATTTTTGGGAATACTATTGAGAATACGATGAAATATAACTTTAATAGTATTTGATATTAATAGGCGGGTTGAATAACAATTTGTCTAGTTCTAGTAAATTACAGTCGTTGTTAAAATTTGTTCGAAACATACCATAGAGTTAGAATGGCAACACATACCAATCAATACCATAGAGTTTTTTAAACGATTTTTTATGTTTACAAACGTAAGTTTTTAAATTTCTCTTTATTTTTAAATTGTTTTACTCCAGCTCAGCTTTTTCCTCTATCACTATGTCATAATCATGGACGTAATATATAGAAGACGTAATATATAGAAGTAACAGGACCGAGCACTCGATAAATCGCGTCATTCAAAAATGAACCATATTAGTTGGGCCTTGGGTTTATTTTAGATACATTGTCGTAACCGAGGCAAAACGTGCCGAAAGAGAGAGCCACAAAAGAGCCGTCTGTCCCTTTTTCTCAATTGCCAGAAGATAAAAATTGTTAAATATGGTAAAACATATTTAATTGACCGAACAGTCAAATATTTAACTTCTAAGTCATGAAGGTAGCAACTAAGAAAATAATTACTTTTGTAAATATTTATGCTTGGTTACAAGACCAGCAAACTCTCTTAATTTTATTTATTTAATAACTAACCAACTTCAGAATGACGGCTCTAAATAATTTTCGTAAAAACTACTGTGGTAACCCTGAAATGTGTCATTGTCATGTGTGTCATTGTCATGGCGATTTTTTCTATGTTTTGAACCATGGGCGCATGAACAGATAAATCGACGGTATTTTTTTGTGAAAATGATCAAAAAGTGTTGCGTAAAATCGTGCAAAAGCGAATCCTATGGTGGATGCGGCATATCCTTTCACAGGTAAGCAATAATACAGATTTTGTTTACTAACATGGCTAGAGGGACCATGCCGCAAGCGTTTTGTAAACCGAAGACATTATTATTGGCTTCGTTTAGTCTTGTGTAGTTCGTGAACGATGAACGAATAGGAGCCGTATCTTCGCACTGTACTAAAAGAAACGTTTCCGAACGCTGACTTGTAACCGGTCTAATAGGTCAAATAGCTCTTTTTGTACTCGTACATCGCCCGAACGAGAAAATGAAATACAGTCACTGATTGTTTGACAGAAACGTTATACGTTTTCATTCGATGTCTGTGAAGAATGAGAACGAGAGAGAATAGCCGACGAATGACGATGCTATCCGAACCCAACCGACCGAATTCGCAAGAATGAGATGAGATGCGCGTTATTTCAATGCCTTAGTGTCTATTTTAGCTTACCGCCCAAACTGCTCTATAGAAATGCTTACCGAGAGCGAAGACCGAATAGAGCTATTAGAACTAATAGAATGAACTAGTTCACTGTCCGAAATGAACTAGTACGGAGCGATCTTTAAAATGACCGAGCAGGCACAAGACTAGCTTCGTTTATTTGTGAATAAAAGTATCTACTAATATTATGTATGTAATAATTATATTTTGTACCTCGTATCGTATGATTAAAAGAGCAATATTTTTCTGTTATATCAGCTTTCCGAAGATTGAAGAAATTAGCCAAAAATGGTTGGATGAAATTCTCGTGTCACAAAAAAATACAAAAAACTCAACGGTCTGCAGCCTTCACTTTAGTCCGGCACTTATATATTGGAAACGCACGAAAGTAAAAGTAATAGAGGTGTACGATATTCGGAGGACGTAAATATACGTAATATGTTTGTTACGACATCACATTACAAATCTTTGAATTTCTCGGTTATTCTCTACTATAATATGCATGTATTATACATATAAACCTTCCTCTTGAATCACTTCATCTACCGCATCAAAATCCGTTGCGTAGTTTTAAAGATCTAAGGTTACGGACAGCGGGAGCGACTTTGTTTTATACTATGTAAAGATAAATATATTATATTTATATGACTTGGTTTTATTTCCATTTTGTATTCATTTATATGCCTCACCTGCTCCCAAGGGCGTGCGCTGGAAGGAGAAAACCCTGGATGCACCACTAATCTCCACAACTTATTCAACAATACTCATTGTTACGAATTTTGTTTCAATCCTAAGAAGCATCACAGATTGTGTTGTATTGCCAAAGTGAAAGGGATTGTCATTCAGAGGTTTTAATGCAATTAGGGTGCTGCGACGCTATTCTTTAAAAATCGCAAAAATTTCTATTCCGAATTAAAAACTTAGGTGAAGTGAGCGTGGAGTGAGCTGTCAATTCCCAGCAAAAAACAAACTCACTTCACCTAAGTTTTCACGGTGAGATTTTTACAGAATCGACCGGCGGCTCTCGTGAGCTATTCATATGACACTAGCTAGCGATATCGTAACTCGAAATCACTAATTTTATCCTACACCATTATCCCTAGCACTGATGAAGACGGGAAGGTACGCATCGTTCACGTAATTGAATTATGAATCGAAAATATTACTTTGAAATATAGTATTTAATTAAACTGAGGACTATTATTATCTCTGTATGATAGTCGTACAAAGTGCGCATATTGCATTCAATTTCACCAACGTGTTAAAGGACTGCTGTATTTTAGATTCAAAATTTACATACATTATCGATACTTAACGTTAAAATTTGTTCATGCTAGGTCAGACAGAACAATTATTTTATTATTTATTTGTACCAATATATTGAATGTCAGTCCTTGAATTTTCCTGTGTATAAAAAATGTTTGGTCACCCTATTAGAAAGGGACAAACGGGTCCATAGGTCACCTCTCTGTCTGCTCGTTTTTCTGGAACGAGTGCTCGGTCCTGTTACTTCTATATATTACGTACTTCTATATATTACGTCCATGGTCATAATAGTATTTTTTTTTTTTTTGTTTTCAGCAGCTTGGCAAAAGCTACAGATGCGCGTTTTATTAGGACTGGAACGTGGAACGCGCAATCAATATTGCTGCATAGACAATACTAAACTGACATTTAATTTTTAATGTTCTGAGTTGTCAAAATTGAAAGGAAGAGGAGGCGTCGACGGCTACATTGTACAAATTATATCATTTTATTTTCATAATTACAAAATGGTAAACATCTAAACTTATTCTGCTTTGCGGCTAAT
Source organism: Oligia fasciuncula (assembly GCA_963082905.1). Taxonomy (NCBI): domain Eukaryota; kingdom Metazoa; phylum Arthropoda; class Insecta; order Lepidoptera; family Noctuidae; genus Oligia; species Oligia fasciuncula. Next base: position 20,083,744 of record OY720402.1, on the reverse strand, counting down.
ACAATCTTCTCTAGCAGTCATTTCATTTGATGTGCATTATTCACAGATTCGCTTCATACTGATCCAAAACCGTGCAGGTAAAACTAGATTAGCAAAATGGTACATGAACTTCGATGATGACGAGAAACAGAAGCTCATCGAGGAGGTGCACGCCGTAGTAACCGTCAGAGACGCTAAGCACACCAATTTCGTCGAGGTAAGCAGCTTAAAAAACTATAAAAAAGACCTACAAGAGGAGTTGTAATATTGAAGATATTATTCATACTTCATATTTTTACAGTTCAGGAACTTCAAAATAGTATACAGAAGGTACGCAGGACTGTACTTCTGCATATGCGTGGACGTGAACGACAACAACCTGTGCTATTTGGAAGCTATACACAATTTCGTAGAGGTCCTGAATGAATACTTTCACAATGTTTGTGAACTGGACCTGGTGTTCAACTTCTATAAGGTAAATAAACCTACAGTAGCTAAAAATGCTAAAATGTACAATTTTAAAAAGATTACTCTTACAAACATGTTATATCAAACCTTGGCAAAGGAATTGTATTACATCCTGAGTCATATTAGTGACTAACCAAATTTTAATATGAATGATAAATTGAGAGTATACTACTATCAAAATTTTCACTGCCCACTTGTCTGAACATTGCATAGTATTACTTAGACTAAATAAAGAAAAAAACAACAAATTAAAACATGACATGCTAGAACTACCCTTTTCTAATCATCATCTGCGGAGCCTTTTCCCAACTATGTTGGGGTCGGCTTCCAGTCTATCCGGATGCAAGTATTTTACATGTTTTTTTTTTTTATTACAATACCTACATGGTTTAGTTTGATTTGATTTGATGGAACGAAAGAGTGATGAAGAAAAACACCTAACTCGGAAACAAATATAACAAACTAGTGTGATGTCCCAATGAAAGCAATCTCTTTGCCTTGTACACGAGTTAGACTACTCAAAGATACGCATAATTTATATCTACATAACAAAGAATTATGAAAAGCTGTGGGGTAATTGCGTAACCCACTCACAGTGCATCTGACCTCCACAACCTAGTTACTGGGTAATACAATACCCCTTGGTAATACTGGTTGTCAGACTTTCAACAACCCTTTTCTAATACATAACTATTAAGAGTACCCCTAAACATATTATTTCAACAATTTCCAGGTATACACAGTGGTAGACGAGATGTTCTTAGCGGGCGAGATCCGAGAGACGTCACAGACTAAAGTCCTGAAGCAGCTCCTCATGCTCAACTCCCTAGAATAACTGTTTGTAATCACACAGCTGAGGACATAGCCAGGATACAATATACATGAAGAATGTGGTTACTGGCAAGTTAAGAGGTGCCTCTCTATGTTGGGGTCGGCTTCCAGTCATAATTAGATGCAGCTGAATTTCAGTATTTTTTACATGGAACGACTACCTATCTGACCTCTACAAACCAGTATTTTCTCATCAGACTAACACAATACTCTTATTTTCAGTAAGTATGTGTATAATGCAAAACAATTCTTGATCACTAAGACTCTTCTTAATGATCTTCTTCATTTTTTTTATCACCATAATCATTTTTTATCAACTTGATAAAAAAAGTATGTAAGTAAATACCAAGTGGTAAAGTTATTTTATGTAGAAAAGCTGTTCAGTCTGCCTTTTCTAAAAGGCAGACTGAACACCTACACCTTTTTTTATCAAGTTGATAAGATTTCATAGATGAAATCCTGGCTATGTCTATGTTCAGTGTAAGTTGTATGTAATATACTTATGAATACTGCAGTAATAGACAATAATAATATTTTCTGACCAGTAAAAACATTATCACAGGAATAGTCAAGGGTATGCAAGTAACGCTACCATCACATGGGCGTAAGGTGAAAAATGTATTCACTGTTCATTACTTTTCTGTTATACAATAGTTTTTGTAGTAACGAAACGGCCAAGCCTCATATTTTGACTAAGGTGTAGAGTTTGTGAAGTTAGGGCGTGTAGAGTTAGAAGCTTGGCTCTACATGAGATCTGATAACTTTTTGGCAGTGCGAGCCATATGTGGTCTCGTCTTGGCAACATTTTACATGAAAATGTTTTTGGTTGGATACGCATTATCATGCATAGTTCGCCGGCCCCTTAACACTTTAATGCCATGGTAAGCATGGAGTTTACAAAATAGTGAACAGTCTTAGTTGCAAATATAATTAAAATATGAAAGATCTGATACAAAATCCTGGTTAAAATATTCATTTATTACTGCAGTATAGATAAAACTGTTTAAATATTTACTGTTACGATCATATTATATTGTTATTAACTAAGTTTGTATAAAGAATACTCATTCATTCCATCTTAGAAGAATATTATTCTATCAGCACTTCAAGCAGTATGTCGCATTTAGAAATGAAATCAACTTGTAGAAATGTTCACTGTGTGGAAGAGAGTAGTTTTTATTGATTCATGTATCATTTTTAAATTAATTATGGCCTATGTCAAGGACATTACGAAAGGCAAACTGCATATCGGCCGAATAGGCTCTCAGTTTGGGTGTAGTCTCTCAAAGTAACCTTCTGACCGCCACAGTCATCTATAGATGATAAACCAAAATGTGCCCAGCACGCCACGGTTCGACTTTGACGTCGAGGGCACGTTTTTTATTTTTTGACGTGTGGCGGTCAAAAGGTTAGGTAAATATGCGATACTAGTAGAGTATGTTCTCTTTGTGTAAAATTGTTGGATTAACAGTTCGTGTGGTGTGATAGCCACATCCCAGTCCACATTATACGTAACATGTTGGACACTTTGTCGTCGTGTTTTAAGTTTGGGTTTCCTACGACAGCTCTGGCCGCCATATATATAACGGCGGAAGTCACAGAGCATGTACCAGGAAGTGATGCTGTCTTTCATGACCGCTGTCATGAAAAAGATGGCATCGGGGTTTGACTTGACGGTGTCAAAAAACGCTCTCCTCTAGAGGCGGATACAGACATTGTGAGGCCATGTGCTGCGCACGGCGCTCATCGCATGATTCGCAAGGTGTGGACGTTCATATTCGTGTTGAGGCATGTGGAAGGTGCGCCGCGCATGCCTCGCAATGTCTGTATCCGCCATAACGAAACACCCCGACTTACTTTCATAATTAAAGTTTCAGTGACGTCATTCGACGGTAAATTGCAGAAGCTGTGTCGGTTAACTGAAGTCTTAGGAAACCTTAGCTTTACAAATGGGGACGCAGCGTAATGTGCAAATTCGTTGGGAGCATACATAACCATGAACAGAAACCTAATAAATCTATATAAATAAAAATCAATGTTTGTCCTCTATGCGGTCCGAAACCATTGGTCAGATTATGATGAAAGTTTGGTAGGATGTTCTGGGGACGTCTGGGGGTTCCTAATTATTAAAACATGGGAAAAATAAGAAAAAAAAAATTGAGGCGGTACGAAGTTCGCCGCGTCAGATAGTATTCTATAAATATGACAATGGTTTGAAAAGTATGTATTTATTTGAGTACCTTCATGAGATCATAATGTATATAAAGTTAATTATAAGCATTGTTTATTGGTGTATATTAGATTACCTAAATAAATTTATTGCTTATTTAGAAAGAAATTGTATTATTTTTTGGAATTTTTACTAAGTATCCATTCCTGCTATTTGTTTATTTTAAAAATACCCAATCGCTATAAAATTGGAGGGTTTCCCTCGATTTCCATGGGATCCTCTCATCAGATTCCAACTTGATGACAATGGGACCACCTCAAGAGTATAACCTTTCAAACGAAAAAAATATATATATATATAAAATAGCTCCACAGTTGACGTAGAAAACGGTGAACATACACTACCGACGCAAGCTACCCGCAACTGTCAAATTTTCCCAATCAACTTTGAACTTTATGCTTTAGCGATAAAGTTGAAAATCTACTAAAGGAGACAGATTGTAGTAGCTTGATGTGCTGGCGTCGGTCTAGGTACAGAAAAAAAATTCGTACATGTACCCTCTTTTTTGGAAGTTGATAAAAAATCAAGTATCCGTCAAAATGATTCAGATTTTGATTGATAGTGTGTTACGCAAGTTCTACCCGCGATGGCAGCAAAAATATATTTACTCCAAGAATAACAAGTTCTACCCGCGATGGCAGCAAAAATATATTTACTCCAAGAATAACAAGTTCTACCCGCGATGGCAGCAAAAAAATATTTACTCCAAGAATAAAACTAGAGTTCAATAAAACATGATTTATTTAGAAAACGTAGAGGTACAATAAATACAAAAACGTGACATATAAAACTCGACGATTATAAATTATAATAACACTATCTTTACCTAATTACAATACTTTATTATACAGAGCAAGTAACGTTAAAATAATAATTAAATTCTAACAACATTAGGTATAAAGACAAATTGCATGTTTAGTTTTGTCTTATATTTTTAGTGGCTATTCTACTCACATGTGCAGAGACGAACAGTCAATAGGTAGCTAGTGGTGGGTACATAGATATACTTTGATACCTTTAGGTACCTAAAGCCGTGTCTCCTGCGCATGTTTTTTCGAAACATTACACAAAAACATCGAAACAAAGAGGCGTAGTCATACACATTTGTGTATGCAAACACGATGTTTTTGTTTTTCGAGCTGCATGGAAAACATTCCCCGCGCGGGTGAAAGGGGGAAGGGTTTGTTTCATTTTCAACGCTACGTGCACCGCGCACATCTACGCATCGGACCGTTTATGTAAATCCAATTCGTCAAAATCGGTTTCAGAAACATGAAAGAAATTGCCCAATCCAAACGGATCATCAATCCGTAGCTATTGGTAAATGTCAAAATTTATTAATACCTACGTTCAGCCGGTCGATTCTGTTAGAATCTCACCGTGAGAACTTAGGTGAAGTGAGCTGTCATTCCACCTGAAGCTAGGGATTGACATCAATGACAGCTCCCTTTAATCTCACTTCACCCAAGTTATCACGGTGAGATTTTTACAGAATAGCACTACTGAATCGAAATCTGTGTGTTCTCCTCGAAATTGAGTCTATAATTGCTAAAACTAATAGCACGTCTTCCTCTTCGGAACTCATTACGACATCTTCACAAAATTACAGTCTAAAAATATTTTTATACGCAGGAGACAGCTTGTGTAAGAAAACAAATGATTACATAGGTACGTGTAAAGTTTTTTGTCAAATAAATATCCAACGTAAAAGGAGGCGGATTTGTTAATTATAATTTTGGCAATGACTAGATAATTCTAACAACACTATCACAATAAATTCAAATAATTTATATATATGTAGTATAGCTTATTGAGGCAAATATGATAATAGGTACAATCTGCTTCATAATAATTTCTACCAAACGCAGTGGTGTCACTGACTCTGGCAGAGCCACCATCAGGGATTTTAATTTTCATAGCACAAAAAATTTGTCGCCAAATATCAGAATTTGTCGGTTGCTGGTTCAGAAGTTATAAGGGTTTATAGGTGGCCGATCTGGAGAGTTTCCCCAGCAGGACCACATTTATATCTCAAAAACTAGGGCACCAAGCGAAGATCTGTTTTCTCCCATATTTAGTCGCCAATTAGTCGGGATCAGTCGCCAAGTCACAGATTTAATCGGGTCTTTGTTTAGGAGATAATGAGTTCAATTAGTAAAGTATAGTCCAAGAGCTAGTCGAAGTTTTTTCGTGAACTATTCGAACTAGCTCTTGGACTATACCTACACATATAAACCCTAATATCTTTTGAACCAGTGACCGACAAATTCTGATATTTGGCAACTTATTCCGACTAATTGGCGACTAAATATGGGAGAAAACAGATCTTTGCTAGGTACCCTAGTTTTTGAGATATAAATGTGGCCCTGCTGGGGAAACTCTCCAGATCGGCCACTTTTAAACCCTTATAACTTTTGAACCAGTGACCGACAAATTCTGATATTTGACGACAAATTTCGACTAATTAGCGACTAGTTTTTTGTGCTATCAAAATTAAATTCCCTGATGGTGGCTCTGCCAGAGTCAGTGACACAACGCAGTGCTATTTTCATATTGGCAAAATAATGATTAGATCCCATTATATCGCCCGCCGGCTTTTTTTTCTGTCGCCATATAAAAATGCCGCTGCAGAAATTACGATCAAACGGAATAGGTATACCCGATAACGTAATCGCCCCAAATAAACCTTAGGTAGGTACATCATTTATTATACTATTGGGTCGTGACTATGAAGACGCGGTCCCTTAGATCAAACTCCTACGTCAAAGTTTCAGATTTGTCTTTCGACGATTATCTACTTCTAGTGTACGTAAAAACGCAGTGTCGTAAACTTATGTTTCTTAGAAAAGTAATCTCCATCATGGTGTATAGCAAACTGAACCTTATCACACGCGGCTTAACGTCGCGATTACACCCACTCCCAGTCGTGTAGTATCGGTGGGAACACCCACTCGTCGGGCTGACCAACGTGGGTTATTTGGGTCCCCAAGTCGAAGGTACTCCATCTGGGAAGAATATAGAATGGTGTACAGTACCCGGGTGTGTGTCACATCGAGCTTCAGAAAGGCTGTCTTACAGGTGAAACGTATAGGACACATGAACTTTATCGGCATAAGAATAAGGTTCATATTCGTATGGAACGCTTAGTCAAGTCGAAGTTCGGTCTGTGAGTGTCAGAGAGGACACTATCGAAGCCGAACTAGATCTCAAGCTCGGTTGCTGAGCGTGACCATCCTGGGTCAGCAGCAAGAGGCTCGCCACATATCACATGGCTCACAAAACATAACAAAAAAAAATTATATACATACTAGTGGCGCCCCGCGGTTTCACTCGCATAAGTGTCGATCCCGTGGGAATATAGGGATCAAAACTATCCTATGTCCTTTCCCGGGACTCAAACTATCTCTTACATAATCAGCCTATAATGTTTCCACTGCTGTGACACAGGCCTCTCGGTGAGAGGGAGTGGGCCGTAATCCACCACGCGGGCCCAGTGCGGGTTGGTAGATGTCTTCGAATTTTTGGTTCTAGGACATGCCGGTTTCCTCACGATGTTTTTCTTCACAGTTTTGAGAGCAGTGGTGATGAAATAATTAATATATATAAATAAAGTAAAGCGCCTGTCTGGGTTCGAACCTACGACCTACAACTTGGGGCTCTCTCACTACTAATAACTATCTCTATACCACAGACTTATAATTCTGTACTCTATACCAAATTTCATCTAAATCGGTTCAGCGGTTTAAGCGTGAAGAGGTAACAGACAGACACACTTTCGCATTTATAATATTATAGTATGGATATGAGGAGTGTAGGTACAGTCGACGGCACGTCAGCGGTAGCACTTTGACGGTTTTGCCCTAGCGTAGTACTGAGTTACAATAGAATAATAGGCCATAGCTTATAGAGGTTTTGTTACCATAGACGTCAACTGACGGCCTACTGTACTACACCTCGAAATTACAGGCGTGATATAACGTAAAAGATATACTCACTTGAAAGGCGGTATGCCCCGGGAGATGTTGTGCGTGGGGCCGCAGGTGGCCACGAACCGGTAGCTGCTGCGGAGGTACGCGCTCGTGATCTTCACGTCCGTCGCGCCGTGGCTGCGGTGACCCAGCGCGCGGAATGGAAATGAGCCTGGATCAATCAGTCTGTGTAATCTAGGAAAACATCACGAGGAAAGAGGCATGTCCTAGAACGAAGAGATGTGACATCTACCATTCCGCCGGGGTCGAGTGGTGGATTACATTATGGCCCACTCACTCTCACAGAGAGGCCTGAGTCCCAGCAGTGGGAACAATATAGGCTGATCATACTTATGCTTAGATCAAAATGGAGTTATGAGATATTGGTACAGACGCCAGCACATCATCATTTCTTTAATAGATTTTCAACTTTATTTCTAAAGCATAAGGTTCAAGGTTGATTGGGAAACTTTGACAGTTTCGGGTAGCTTGATGTGATGGCTTTCGGATTGGTGATGGATCTTTTTGGGTGTAGTCGCAAGCGATACTGTTGAGCATGAGGTCGTGGGTGCGATTCCCGGGCAAGTATTATTGGGCTCGGAATACCGGAGACTGGATTTGTGCTCGGTAGACGGCAATAGGCTTGCCCCTTATTACCCTTCGGTATGGTGTGATGTGTTTGTTACCGTTGGCAGGGTTGAGGTCGTTTCTCGCCGCTATGGCGTTGCACGCGCTGTACGGCGGGTTGCACTGCTCGCAGCGTGCTAGAGGGTCGTGCTTGAAGTCGTTGTAGCGCATCGTCGTATACATGTCACGCAGGTTGAAGATATCTGCCTGAAACGACAATACCGAGACATTGGTCTATGAACAGTCATTTTTTATATCATGACTAGCTGACCCGCCAGATGTTGTCCTGTTTTTGATTCGAAAGACACGTGGCGCCATCTATTGTCATAATAACGTTATTGTTGTTTTCCTCGGGAACAGCACTTTTTTTCGGGATGAAATGGTACCCTATGTCCGTTTCTGTACACCTGGCAACGTATATAATATGCAAAATTTCAGGATGATCGGCTCAGTGGTTTAGGCTTGAAGAGGTAACAAACAAACGTACTTTCGCATTTATATTAGTTAGATTAGATAAAAAATAGATATATCCAGGGACAAATTAAGCTAGCGAAACTCCGCAGACTTAGTGGACCACCTAGCCTATAGGCACAAGTGTCAAGGAGTCATCTATATATCTATATCTATACTAATATTATAAAGCTGCAGAGTTTGTTTGTTTGTTTGTTTGTTTGTTTGTTTGAACGCGCTAATCTCTGGAACTACTGGTCCGATTTCAATGATTCTTTTAGTGTTGGGTAGTCCATTTATCGAGGAAGGCTATAGGCTATATATATTTTTTTTTTCAAAATTAGGGATCCGTAATAAAATTGCTATTTTGTAACACAAGGTGTAAAATCGAAAACCTATTTTTGCGTGCGCTGCAAAAACTATTGACAATAGAACAAAATGATGTACTACGGGTTTGTAGAGCCCATTAAGACCTACAAAAAAGTCCGCGAGAACATACAGGGTTATTTGTAAAACACCAGCAACCTCTTAAGAGGTCATTGTACTCATCATTATGAACAACTTTTACTATGGGACCAAACCTGAAATCGCGAAAAAAAAAATCAGCTGTTCCCTACATTTTGACGAGCTAAACGAACATAAATGTAGGGAACAGCTGATTTTTTTTTTGAGATGATGAGATGTTAAGATGTTAAGAGTTGGTACCTATTAAGGAGTTATGGGCCATAGAGTTTTTTATCTATACTAATAATAAAGCTGAAGAGTTTGTTTGTTTGAACGCGATAATCTCTGGAACTACTAAAAAAAGAAAAAAACTCAGAGTGAACGGTAAGCGAATACGAAGTGTTGCGACGCGACGGGGTGGGGGTACAAGAAATTTCACGCGGACGAAGTCGCGGGCAGAAGCTAGTACTAATAATAAAGCTGAAGAATTTGTTTGTTTGAACGCGATAATCTCTGGAACTACCGGTCAGATTTGAAAAAATCTTTTTGTATTTGATAGCCCAATTCTTGAGGAAGGCTATAGGCTATTTAAGATCACGCTATGGCCCTTAGGAGCCGAGCAAAAAAAAAAAGTCAGAATGAAATTTAAAAAAGAAAAAAAAAAAAGAACGCTAAGCGAATACGAAGTGTTGCGACGGGGTGGGGGTATAAGAAATTTCACGCGGACGAAGTCGCGGGCAGAAGCTAGTTTATTATCTATAGGAAGGAACCTATACCCTTTGGAACGGGTTCGGGCCACTAGCTTTTATTTTCTGGCTGAGTGACTCCTTGATAGTTCAAAAGTTCTAATGAGTTTAAGTTTGATAACATAGCTATTTATTTTCCCCTACCTGTTTCTCCTTCATGATCTTGGCTCGAGGGTTGGTCTCGTACCCGAACCAGTCGCCGTACGTGGCAATGCGCACGTTGCCACCGCTTATGTTGAAGATCTCCGGGAAGTACGCGATGTTGTAGGAGGGGAAGTATGTCTGGTTCTTTAGTAACATCGTCCTGTTGGTTTAACGGACGAATTTTATCAGTCTGCTATGTATTTAAGGGTTAAACTGACGATTAACAAAAAGCGAGTAGAGCTAGCGACTACAAAGTTTATTTATTTATTTGGGGTTAGCGAACAATTGTTTAAACAATACATTTTACAAATATTTTCCTAAATAATACATGTGCAACAATTACTTATAGGCTAACCCAACATGCACCATTTACGGTTTTACATAAGTACTAATACAAAACAGATCAAATTAAAAAATATAAATTATTTAAAACAAGTTGTCGTCTTTTCTTTGATAGTTCTCACGGGCAGTATGAATAACAACTATTAATATATTGTATCTCTTTTACTGACACGCGACCTTTTTTTGTTTCGTGCGCGGATCTTCTTTACGTGTCTTGAACGAGAAAATAGTCTTAGCTAAGTCGCTACCTCGTCGACGGTGGATCCGTGTGCTCGATAGGAAATCCCATCCATTGAGCACACGGGTTGTCTACTCATCATCATAATTCTCCTGCCCTTATCCCAATTTATTTGGGGTCGGCGCAACATGTTTACTAATAAAAATCTTAAATTAATCATGCACTGACAAAGCCCAGGGTTTAGAAGCATGAAATAACTTTTTGAGGCATCAAATTATATTACACCAGTGGCGGACTAAGCCTGTCGGGGGCCCGAGGCGGTGAAACAAAAGCCCCCCATTGCCCCCCCCCCCCCCTCTTTTCAGTTTAATGTGGAGTACTTGTATTTCTAGTAGCATTTTGCAAAAAAATAATAACGTGCGTACTTAATAATTTATACTCTGCCTACATCATGGGTCTCGCAAGCAGCAGGATATTTTTTTTTCAGGGAGGTCCATACTGATCTCCTCATTATGCTGTTCAAGAAAAGCAAGCAAGGATACGAGAGCGAGCGACAAGAGCTTAAAAATCGAAATATTTTACACCTTAAATAGGAGTTACTTAGTCGACTTATTTAAAAAAGCAAAAAGCCTTAGGAACAAAAGACCGGCCGAAGCGAGCTCGAAAATTTTTAGCACCCGACATTTATGTTTTGCATAGGTTCATACGGGGCATCCAACTCGGACTACTGCTTACTGAACACATTTTTACCTTGTTATGGGATTGATTAAAAAGTACTTTTATGATTTGGGGCCCCCACTGGCCCAGCAATTAGTCCGCCAGTGCATTACACTAACGAAGGTAAGCACTAAGGAAAGGAAAGCATTTTGGAGAAGGAAGAAAAGGCTGAACAGACAGCTGAGCTGCTCGGGAGTTTGTTGCGCCAGTTCTTCTCCCCAGCGAAAGGAAGTGGGCGGGCACTTTGGGGGACTTTCTTTTGTAATTTTGACATTCGAAAAGTGCTGATTCTCAGCCTAATTTGAAAGACTTTTGATTTTGCTAGGCAGATGATCATGACTCACAGATCATCAGACACGGTGAGGCCTGGCACCTGTTCCACCACCCACAGCAGGCCAGGCTGCACGACGCCGGGACTGAGCACAGAACGGGGCTTGAACTTGTTGTAGTCCACTATGTACCTGAAGAAGGAATATAATATATTGTGTAACTGAATTAATGCACATTAGGAAAGTAGGTACGCTAATGTTCAGAATCGTTTACTGTATCGATTTCTGTCATTTTTAAAATAGATAATTATTTTATCCCAAAAATTATTAAAACACTTCTGCTGTACAGTCAAAACAAACCAAAATTGACGAAGTACCATAGTGCGCTAGACCCTTATACGTATGTGAAGGATAGTTTTTATCGACATACCTCGCGGGTGAAGCCGCGGGCGACTTATATATTAGGGTGGTTAAGTGTTTACGAGGTCGAATATACCATATACCTAGTTTACGTCGCTCAAATGATGGTGGCACTCACCACTGGTTGTTGTAGGTGCCGCTGTTGTGTTTGCTGAATATAGTCGTCCACTCCTTACCGTCGTGCGCCAGGCGGTTGGCGATCATCGCTCGAGCGTACTCCAACACCTAGACAAATACAAATAAAGAAGAAGAGAAAGTATGCAAAGGAAACCACAATTCCATGTTAGTTTTAAATTAAACTATACACGACATAATTATTGTCAACGAAATAAATGTTTCTATGTTAACTAATGCCGCACTGTTTTAATTAACTATATATAAATAAATAAGTCAGTCTTATTAGATGGTTCCATTACGAAATTACCGAAATTAATTGCCCGGAAAACTTCGAAGATTTTTGTGAATGAGCTCAGGCAAGTACTAACACATATCACCATGCCATTAGGTACTTATTTCTACCACCAAGCAGCGCTGCGTTACAGTTAGTGCTCATACATACTAGTGGCATATTGCGTCAATGTCAGTTGCAACTGCGGCGTCGACTGCCGCTGCAGACTTATCGACGTCGGCCGTCGATACGTGTCTGCGGCTGCAGTTGCCTCAGCTGTTGACGCATGCGGCATTCGTCAACGGGAGATGCAACTGCAGCCGCCGGCAGGCGTCGACTGCCGCCGCAGATTTGTCGACATCGGCCGTCGACACGCGTCAGCGGCTGCAGTTAGTGCTGATATACATAACATACACACACTAACACACACACAGCACTAACTGAAACGCAACGCAGATAAGGGTACCGGTGGAGTTACAGGCACATGAGACATTATTTTTTCAAAGTCAAATCATTTATTTCAAATAGGCACATTAAACAACTAGGCAACAAACAACAACAAACATAAACAACAACAACATAACAACAACATAGTAACATTAGGCAACTAAATAGAATTGATTCTAGTCGCCCATTCCAAAAGGTAGTTTTCGTATGGAGAAGAATGGGCAAGAAACTCCACCGTTACTCTTTTAAAAATGTTTTCGTTACACTTAGTACTTTTATTCAATTTTGTTTAGCTGTAAGTCTTCCACTTCTTCTTCTTAGATAAATAAGATAAAAGTTACCGTGCCGACGGGAGTGATGAGCTCGAACAGCGACCGGTTGCTGTTGCCGAAGGTGGTCTCGCCGGCCACCAGCCCCGACGATATGATGTAGAAGTCATCTGTGGACTGCCACGAGCTGTCAATTTATATAAGTACATAAACGTATGTACAATATGCAGAGTGGTAATTAGAAATGGAGCTATCCCTAAGGGCTCAATCCATACTAATATTATAGACTAGCTGCGCCCCGCGGTTTCCCCCGCATAAGTTTCGATCCCGTGGGAATATCGGGATAAAAACTAAAAATAATTTTCAAATGTGACTAGTAGTTCCAGAGTAGTGTTGCCTAAGTATCGTTAGTTGATCTATATAGTTGACCTTGAAAACTAGTAACAACATCGATAGGGCTATCGACTAGTATTGAAATTTTACGATACTACCGATAGTATCAATCGTCAGACATTAGCAATACTATTGATGAAGAGCAATGATATCGAAAGTACCGAGTTGTTGATACTATGGCTATACAAGTGTGTTTTACAACAATTACTAACGATACTATCAATAGTATTAGAACTATCGATATTTTTACTCCAACGAAAATTTAATAGTATTGCATCCGGATATAAGTCATTTACCTTTAATAGAATATCGATGGGGTATCAGATTTTGTAAAACACACTTTTATAGCAATACTATCGATAGTATCACAACTCAATACTATCGATACTATTGCTGTTCATCAATAGTATCACTCATGTCTGATGATTGAAATTATCGATAGTCGATAGTATTGTAAAATTCCAACCCTATCGATAGCCCTATCGATATTCTTACTAGTTTTCGAGGTCACGATAGTATTGAAATACTATCGAGACTCAATCGATACTAGAGCAACACTATTCCAGAGATTAGAGCATTCAAACAAACAGACTCTTCAGCTTTATTATTAGTACAGATAGATAATTATATAAGGTGAGCACGGCCATTAGTGCCATTACCTGCACGAAGGCCGGGTATGACGTCAGAGACATTTTGTAGCCGGGGATCAGCACCTTGCTGCCGGGACTCATGTGCAGGTGCATCACGTACATCTTGTGGAAGCGCAGCATGGATTGGTAACTGGAATTCATAAATGGCATTCGTATTTAATATATCCCTACTTAAATATTCCCATTTTGATCTCCTAAAATATTAAATAGCCGCGGTTGGTCACAAGGGTAGCCCGCGAAATTCATTTATTTTTTTATTTTACGTACTTAAACAATTTTTCAATGTGTACCGTCGCATGCGCCTATAACTTCAATGTTTTGCGTGCGTTACATTGCGAGCTGCGCGCGATTATTCACACCAAAAAAATAAAAGCCCTTACCCAGCAATCAATATTTGAACTGAAACTCAAAGCATTTATTTATTTCAATTAAACCATTTACAGGCACTTTTGAATTGTCAAGAAGTAGGTCAGTCAGAAAATAATAATATGAAGCTAGCTGCCCATTCCAAAGCGTAGGTACCTATGGAGAAGAACGGGCAAGAAACTCCATGGACACTCTTTAAATTACATTTTTACAAAAATATTTTGATCAATGTTATTTAGTTTGATCATTTGATGTATATAGAATGCGTAGATAACGGCTTTATGATGGGTTTTTTATAACATGTGTGGGTGAATATCCCCACAGCAAATTTTACGCGTCCACGTTGAGAATCGAGGTGTTAAATGATAGGATGTTTCTTATTTTTTTTTATAGTGAACTACGTAACTTGGTTCAATTAGGGCCACATTTTTTTTTTATAAATGTGTATTTAAATAATCAGGAAAAAAAAAATCGCCTTGTAATTCAAGTTAGGTGGCTTGTCCCAGCTCCATTTTTTGATATAATTGCATTCACCAAAGTAACAATTTGCTATACAATAAAAAATAAACAAGTTCGTTAGTGTATGCTTATGACACATTATCTAAAAACAATTAACTGTATTAGAAAATTTAATTTAAAAGCACAGGATACTCGATCAAAGTTTGTCCAAGCAAAAATCAAAATTTTGGTGGCACATATTCAACATACTGTAAAATGAAGTTTCATGCGTGTGCGATCAATCGCGTTTTAGTATTTCACACCTCTCAGTCATGCACCGGCACTTGCGTGTAACAGGTGTGTGATTAGTACTCTGATTTTCCGCCAAAAACGTAAGTATCATCTTGGGTGGCACGGGGGACAAGAATTGTTCAATTTTTGGTGGATCGATTTGCTGTTAATTTTAAAGTGTTTTAATAGTAAGGTACACATTATAGGTAGTGATTTGGGTTACGCATAAATCAGTGATATTAAATAAATTGTAACTTAAAACCCCTATTTTTAAAGATTTTTTTTATATCTGGTTTCAATGTTGGTGGCTCAATTTTGGTGGTTTTGGTGGCGTTTTCACGACACCAAAATTGAAAACTAGCCACCAAGTTTTAAGTATATACTGTAAGTATTGTTTGTACCTATAAAGCCAGTTTTTAAGTTGCAAGTCAGTTTGATTAGCAAATAAATAAATATTATGTACCTACTTGGCAGTACCTAAGTGGTCTATTATTATAAGGACCTAGCTTCATATTTTTAGAAATAGCTTCATATTTTCGGACTGACCGACTCCTTGACAATTTAAAAGTGCCTGTTAATGGTTTAATTGAAATAAATGCTTTGAGTTTTATTTTGACCCACTAATGACCAAGTTTCTTATCATTATATTTTTATTTTGTTGCTTTTTAGAATGCCAAAACAGACCACCGAAGAGAGGCTGCTTAAAAAGAGAATGGCAGAAAGAAGAATAATAATAAATAATAACAATAATAATAATGCATGTAAAGCGAGGGGAGATTATGGAATCCGAGGGAATTCAACTCTCCGATTCCATAAGCCTCAGATCCCTCTCCTCATCCGAAAGCTATAAGTATTTGGGTATGTCGGAAGCGTTAGGCATCAACGATGCTGACATGAAGCAATCGTTGAAGGAGCGCTTCTTTTGTCGCCTGAAGTAGGTATTAAATAGTCTTCTTTCGGGCGGAAATAAGGTGCGCGCCTTCAATGGTTGGGTCATGCCGGTTTTGATGTACTCTTTCGGTATACTCAAATGGACTCAGACCAAACTCGACGCCCTGGATAGAAGAGTCCGTACACTACTGACCGCAAACCGGATGAATCACCCACGATCATCGGTGATGAGACTGTATATCCCGCGGAAGTGTGGGGGTCGAGGCTTTTTAAATGCGAAGACCCTCCACAACCGCGAGGTGTGCAGTCTCAGGGAATATTTTTTAAAAGCCGAAGTGGGTATGCAACGTGATGTGGTCGCAGTGGACAAGGAGCTCACCCCGCTCTCCATGGCTAAAGAGAACTGGCGCAAACCTGTAGTACTTTCTACTGATGACCGCAAGAAGGTATGGCAAAGCAAGGAGCTTCACGGGCGCTTCTATCGGGCTCTTCATGAGCCCGGTGTAGACTTCTTAGCGTCCGTATCCTGGCTACGTTTTGGTGACCTTTTCGGGGAAACTGAAGGTTTTGTCTGTGCAATTATGGACGAAGTTATCTTAACGAATAACTACCGGAGACATATTATGAAGGACGGGACGGTTGACGTGTGTCGGGCATGCCATTGTCCGGGTGAGTCTATCAGACATATTATATCTGGTTGTTCTCGTCTGGCTAACGGCGAGTACTTGCACAGACATAACCAAGCAGCTAGGATTATTCACCAGCAACTTGCTTTGAAATATAAACTTGTGGATTCTGAGATACCGATTTTTCTACAAGTATGTGCCCGATCCAGTTCTTGAAAATGTACTGGGATCGGTCTATCATTACTGACAGGACTATTGTTGCCAATAAACCTGATATAGTAGTGATAGACGAGATAATGATTGTCGATGTTACCATTCCACGTGACGGGAACCTCGTGAAAGCTGAGAAAGAGAAGCAAATTAAATATCTCGACTTAGCACACGAGGTTGTTGACATGTGGAATGTGAGCTCGGCTATCATTGTGCCGATTGTCGTATCGGCCAATGGACTGATGGCCGAAAGCCTCGATTAACATCTATCGAGGCTCTCGTTAGGCGGTTGGGTCAAGGGCCTGATTCAGAAGGCAGTAGGTACTCCTCGATACGGCTCGCATTGTGAGGAGGTTCCTGTCTCTGGAGCCCTAACCACCGGTAGCTTGGACCCTGCTCCCGACACCGGCAGATCGCAATTTTTTTATATTTTTAAATGTTTTTTATACTTATTTTATATTTTAGAAATATTTAAAAATACAATAAAATAAGATTATGTAAATGAATAAAGGAAATAATACATTTTATTTGACATAAAAAGGTAAGTACACAAATACAGAGTGACAATTTAAGCATGCGAATATCCTGGTCCAAAATAAATGACCAATGACCCCCGTGCTAGGCAAAACCTGTGTTACAGGGGTCAAGAAAAAAAGCAAGAATAAAGAGCAATCCCGAACAGGCTGAAATAATATTTCCCGAGATATCCACCTTACACATTGTTTCAGATTCACCTTCTAATCCAATTTTGGTGCCACTGATTTTCAATTTTGGTGGGCACTTTCGATTTTGGTGGGCGATTTTCAATTTTGGTGGCCACATTAGACTTTGAACTAAAATATCTCAAAAAGTTATCGAGATATTCTCAGACCTCTTGAAGATCCTTCCAGCTTGGACTTTCTATTATTATACCAGGTCATTATTTTTCACGAAAACTGAAGAAAAAAATTCGCCACCAAAATTGAACAAAAAATCACTTTGTTGATATTGACCCGTGTAATGATGAGGATTGATTCTGACCTGTTCCAAGTGACATGCGAGACGTACAAGTTGCTGAGGTCCGGCAGGAGCTTGACGAGTCCGGTGCAGTGGTCTCCGAACAGCCGGCCCTCGGGATCAGTCTTCGGCATAGATACCGAGAACGCGATCTCGTCCAGGTCACCCAGCATGTTGATCCAGCTGGGTGGAAGTACGGGAATAGGTCTGGTTAAACTGTTGTTTTAAGGATTGCCTTCTGGTAATGTGTTTATACATTAGCATTCATCTATCATGATTATTTCAGCCGAAAGACGTCCACTGCTGGACGTATGCGTTCTCCAAGCGTCGTCATAACATTACGTCTTAACTTTCTGAAGGGGTATGCAGAAGATGGTGGTATGTATTCCGCCCCATTTCTCCAGATCCATACCAATATTATAAATGCGAAACTGCGGCTGTCTGTCTGTCTGTTACCTTCACGCTTAAACTGCTGAACCGATTTATATATGAAATTTGGTATAAAGATAGTTTGAGTCCCGGGTAAGGACATAGCATAGTTTTTATCCCGATATTCCCACGGGATCGACACTTATGCGGGTGTAACCGCGGGGCGCAGCTTGTATGTTATAAACTTGTGAGTATTAGGTTAGGAGGCCAGTCAGCCTATTGGCATTAAATCCAGAATATGAGATGCTACTGAAGTTTTCTCCATGAAAAAATTATATACCTAACTATACAATAATTATATAAGTAACATGATTAACGCAAGACCTCATACACCCCCATTAGAGTACCTATTGAGTTAAAAGCATAATAGGTACAATGACCAAAACTTTTTTTGCATTACTTTATGCATTTAAAATTGAGTCTTAGTGCCTTTAAATAAGATTTAATTTTCTGTGGCTTAATCGGCTTAATTTTTTTAAATTTCGGCTTAATTTTTTTTTAAATGCATATTATTAATAAAAAAAAAGGTAATGAAATCGATTCAGTAGTCAATTATGAACAAACTATGAAACTACTTTCAGGACTTTCGTTTATTCTGTAACACCTTGTATATGATTAAACAAACCTACACCAAAAAAATGCTGTCTTAAAATGGAGCACAATATTTTGAATTTAATTGGGAATTTTCTAGTTTGATAATTTTGATATTCTGTGAGTAAAGTTTATTTTATTATTATTTATAAAAAAAAAAAAATGTTGGTAGGTACCTATCTATTTAAAAAAAAATTGCCTCATACTAGGAATTTCTCCTGTATTGTGGGTGCGTTTACAAACATTTAAACTCACATAATTATGTACTCACACAAACAGCCAGACCCGGAACAACTACTTGTATGTCATACAAATATTTGTTCCGTGCGGGAATCGAACCCGCGACACGCAGCGCAGCAGTCAATCGCTTAACCACTGCGCCAACCGTGCCGTCATGAAGTACTTACACGATATCTCTGGTTGAGAGCCACTGGTAGGGATCCGTCGTAGCCGCGTTGTATCCTAAAGCCAGGCCTTCCACCTGTATATAGTACAGCTTCACCTGCAATTGTTATTTTTACATCTCAGCGCACTGACGAATTGCTGTTAGTTCCGCAGTTAAAGCAATTCTATGACGATCACCATCGGCATCGGTGCCACTCTATCAGAATTGCTGCTCGAATAAAATGAACACAAGAAGTCACTAAGGCTTATTTATCTGTACAGTCACGAGCACCAATATGTCAACACTTGGCAACTTTAAGTTGCGATTTTTTTACGAAATAACGAATGCAACGTTGAAATACGACACTTTACATATACCTATGGGTTCGACAATACTATGTTCCTACTAATATAAAATTTCATTCAAAAATAAAGGAGAAAATCGACTTTGAATAAAGCCAAGTGTATACATACTTTTGCTCGTGACTGTACATTAAATTGTAATATCTGTACAGCGTCGCGGTCGGGACGCTGCCCATCTTACTCGATCCTAGGGGCGCCTGGCGAAGCGCAGTAAAGCACGGTTTTCCGTGACAAACAAATATCAACATTGCATCTTTTTTACAATAAAGTCGGAAAACTTTAACCTCGGTCCGCGATGATGCTCTCTCGGACTATCAGAAGTTTATTTATTTTCAACTCTCGCAAGATGATTTTTAGGGTTCCGTACCAAAATGGTAAAAACGGAACCCTTATGGTGAGACTAAGTCTGTCCGTCTGTTACAACTGGATATCTCAAGAACTACTAATGCTATCAACTTGAAATTTGGAATCGTTTTAGATGACGTTTGTCCAACTATTTTGCAAATAAGAAAGAAATAAATATATATATATTTTGTAACAGGGACTGAAAGGGGGTCTAAAAAATTAGAAGTGGGTCTACTAGGGCATGTAGGGTATCATATGAAAGAGCGCAGTTTGCACATTCTCAAACATTTTTTCTTTTTTTGTAGGCCGCATAGCTTTCCACTTTTGATGAAAAATGTAAAAAAAATACCGCCCCAACCCCTTATCTCCGAAGTTTGCAAAGAGAAAAATCTTAAATTATTTCTATGTGATAGAAGTTTATGTAAAGATTACAGGAAAAATAAAAAGAAGTCTCTAAATATATAGCACAGTTTTTCAGAAATCATCAACAATAGTTACATTAGTTCCACTATCGGTCAAGAGATGGCGCTGACATAAAACTGTAATATTCTACACCGCAGTGCACGGTGTTAAAATTCTCTGACGAATATAGGCCTCCCCGATGAAAATTAAAAAACATATGATGGTACGGAACCCTCGGTGCGCGAGTCCGACTTGCTCTTGCCGTTTTTTTTTACAGTTAAATCGCGCTTCACCAGGTCTGCATCGGCCCTATAGAGTACCTACTTAAATAAATAAATCTCGCCAGAGACAAAAACCAAAGTACCTGATACCAATAGGGGTCCTTAATGTTGGCATTCACCATCTCTGACATGTACGCTTCATTCCTGTCCACGTACTCCTCGATGAGACCGCACACATCTGTCTTTTCGTAACAATATCTGTAACAGATATAAATGTCATCACTATCACGGTATGTACACGGATAGACCATGTTCTAACCCAAGTCATGGTATATCCTTATGCCAAATTTTATCCAAATCCGTTCGGCAGTCAAGGTGTGAAGGACGGAGTTACTTTCGCATTCATAATATTAAATAAATTATATTACTAATATATAGGGATAAATAAATGGTTTGAGTCGGTTGAGTCGGTTGAGTCCCACCGAAATGACACATTGCGGACAACAGAAGTGTGTTAAGGGAGTGAAAAGGGAGGTGACTTTGGCCCAGGCAGTGAAAATACATGCAGGCGGGATAGAGAGATAAACAAAAGTAAAAGCTTGTGAAGATGTTTGGAACACATACCACAGACAGTAACACTAAATTTTTTGAATTCATAAGTAACTGACCCTTTGAGCATGTTCTGCCAATGGTACCAGATGAGGTCCCTGGTGAGAAAGCCCTCCAGGTAGCCGGCTGCGTAGGCCTGCTTCTCATCCGCGTAGTCAGGTGACGTGTGCAGCTCGAGGAACGCCCAGCTTGTACAGGAGAAAACATTCATGAAAAGGTTAATTAATGAAAGAATAGGAGCTGGTTTCTATCGAAGCGGAAAGGAGCGCGTTAGGAATGCAAATAAAAATTCGAATGAATATGAGAGAATATATTCCGAATAACAAAAAAAAACCCTGTCGGTTGTTCGTTATATTATTACTAGCAGCGCCCCGCGGTTTCCCGTGGGAATATCGGGATAAAAACTATCTTATGTCCTTCCCCGGGATGCAATCGTTCTCTCTGCAAACTTCATCGAAATCCGTTCAGTGGTTTAGGCGTGAAAAGAAAGCATACAGACAGTTACTTTCGAATTTATAATATTAGTATGGATGCCATGTTATATATTTACGCTCCTCAACCGCGTTACTTTGACATTTCTGACTTTCTGTGATAATAAATAACCTATAAATACGAAGCCACAATGTCAGTCCGACTCCAGGATCGACCTCGAAACCTATCCCTCTGCAGTGAGGTGAGACATGGAGACGTTATCTCTCCGAAACTGTTCACCGCTGCACTGGAGGATGTCTTCAAGGTTCTGGACTGGAAAGGGGCTGGCATTAACATCAATGGCGAGTACATAACTCACCTTCGGTTTGCCGACGATATCGTAGACATGGCTGAGACTATGGAGGACCTTAGTACAATGCTCGATGACAGCTCAGTAGAACCTCCGAAAGAGTGGGTCTTAAAATGAACAAGGACAAAACGAAGGTCATGTCAAAAATCCCATGTAACACCCACTCTCATAAAGATCGGAGACGCTACACTCGAAGTCCAGTTAGGTAGGTCTAACTTCGAGAAAGCGGTCAAGCGTCGAATTCGACTCGGCTGGGCAGCGTTCGGGAAGCTACGCAATATCTTCTCGTCTCACATACCGCAGTGTTTCAAGACGAAAGTCTTTGACCAGTGCGTGTTTCCAGTGATGACTTGTGGCACTGAAACGTGGCCGCTCACAATAGGCCTTATAAGGAGGCTAAAAGTCACCCAAAGGGCAATGGAGGAGAGGGCTATGCTTGGAGTTTCCCTGCGTGATCGAATCAGGAATGAGGAGATCCGCAGGAGAACCAATGTAACCGACATAGCCCGAAGAATTGCCAAACTTAAGTGGCAGTGGGCAGGGCACATTGCTCGCAGAACAGATGGCCGATGGGGCCGAAAGGTTCTGGAGTGGCGACCGCGTACCGGAAGACGTAGCGTTGGAAGGCCTCCCACAAGGTGGTCCGACGACCTTGTGAAGGCCGCAGGAACCCGTTGGATGCGAGATGCGCAGAACCGGTCGAAGTGGAGGTGCTTGGGGGAGGCCTATGTCCAGCAGTGGACGTCTTTCGGCTGCAATGATGATGATGATGATGATAAATACGAAGCGCCAGGGTAGCCCGCGAAATTCAAATGTTGTTATGTTTTTTGCAATTTGTAGGTCAGTGTCACGTGTACAAGTATGAATTATTATTATTATTAAAATAAAAAAAACACGAATACAGCCCTATAAGTTCGTATAATCCTATTGACTGATATTAATAGTCATTCTTAGCGCAGCCCCCTTAACTCCAAGAATAGCTCATAAGGACTTCGAACTGCCAGAGCTATCGCAGGGTACGGGGTCTGCGGTTTGCCACATGCACACGTGATCGGTATCGCGTTTCCGCTTAACTCAAGGTACCTATGTATTAAATCCCTCTTAAAAACTAACACTTTCAAAAGAGAAAATGCAGCACTTTCAAATGAGAAAAATCATTGAACTCGCCCCTAAGACGACCCACTGACCTAACTCAATCTTAGTACCTACATGAGTAGACAAACATTGTCTACTCATGTGATCTTAGTGTGTATAAACACGAGCGACACGCGTCGACGACAGAGGCCACTTTAACACGTCGACGCGTGTCGGCGACAGCCGTCAACGCGTGTCAGACGCACTCAAATACACGAGCGACATGTTCTCGGCGGCAGCCGACACGCGATATTATAGTGTACTCTGTGCGACACGCGTCTACAGTTGCAGTTCTCTCTGTCGTCGACGCGTGCCACTGATTGTGCGTAGGTATGCACACTTATTAAGCACGATATACACGGTTCGAAACAGTGGTTTCAAACTTAAGTTTAAAACAGTGTAGACAGTGGTTTGAAACCAAATTCGTATGACCATTAAACGTCCTTGGTAGAAAGGTCTGCGATGCAAACCAGTGGCACAAAAAGATGTTGGTTTTAAACCGTGTAGCAGGCATCTCGCAAACAACATCAACTCAGTCACCTTGGTTTGTAGACTGGTTTTAAACCGTGTATATCGTGCTTTATGTGATCACTACATCACAACACAAAAGTTAATCCACGACTACCCACTTTTACCTCACAATGACGGTAAAGCAACTAGTATATTTCACTTACTTAGTTAAAAAATCTTACCCGGTGCTATTGATTTCGTTGCTGTACGTGGCGCGCGCGACGTGTTGGTCCGGTATATCAGCGAAGTAGTCAGTGGTCCTTATGACCAGCTCGCCGTTAGGCCACACTACATACCCGTACTTACACTCGCACACTATTATAACGCTAGTTATTAACAAAATACACCATTTTATATCCATCTCGGAACTGCTATCTAAGATGCGACTTCTCTCTACGCTCTATCGCTCTGTTTGCATGCACACGTACGTTTTCAGCGATGAATAACATTTAGCATTTGTAATTAGGGCAATATATCGTTTGTAAGAACGTAAACCAAATCAATTTTTTGAAATTGCGGGATTTGCATTGATATTTTTACGATATTTTGACGTTTGTTGTCATTGGTGGTGTGGTCAGGTGTGGTATTACCAACATACATTGACTTATATATTACTATCATTGCCAACATATATAATTATTTTAATATTATAAGGGGGAAGCCAGAGAAAGCGCTAAGGTAGCCCGCGAAATTCAATTTTTTTTACGTTTTTTGCAATTTGCTGGTGTACGTTGATTAAAATATGATTCGCGACCGTAACAAATATGTATTTACAGAATTAATAGAGAGTTGTGTTGATGACTTTAATGATTTTTACATATTTGTTACGGCCGCGAATCATATTTTAATCAACGTACGACTTAATGCTGACCAGCAAATTGCAAAAAACGTAAAAAAAAAATGAATTTCGCGGGCTACCCTGGCACTAATATGAAAGAATGAGCCGGCGCTACAAACTAATCCAGACATAACCAGTATAAGCTAACTTCTGACTTTAAGAAAAAAAACTATGGAGTGCGAGCTCAGCTAAAACTGGAAATGTACAGTTTGATGTGTGTGTGTGTGGCGTGTGTAGGTACTACTAGAAAATATAAATAGTAAAGTTATTTTAAAATAAAATCATCAAAGTTTATAAAAAAAAAACATTTTTTTTTTCAATTAATTCGGAATAAAATTCAATTAATTAATCCGTTGTTAAGGTTTTCCTATAATCAACGAAACAATTGATGATGATGATGATGAGAGAGGCTTGTGGCTAAGTAATAACAGCCGCATGGGTTTATCGATCAGTTTAAGCTACGCTTGCCGCGGTTGACTCGTGGATGGGTGACCATCTTTACATACCAAGACCCTCCGTGCCTCGGAAAGCACGTTAAGCCGTTGGTTCCGGCTGTCATTCGTGGATCTTTGACAATCGTTACGGACCGTCAGAAACCCGAAAGTCTGACAACCAGTCTTACCAAGGGGTATCGTATTACCCAGTAACTGGGTTGTGGAGGTCAGATAGGCAGTCGCTCCATATAAAATACTGGTTATTCAGCTGCATCCGGTTAGATTGGAAGCCGACCTCAACATAGATGGGAAAAGGCTAGGCAGATGCTGAGAACGTAGGTGCCAAGAAGTCCTTTACAAAAAAGTTTAGATAGCATGATAACTAGGGCATTATTTAGTTCCGACCCCAGAGAGAACTTATGAGAATATTTGTATTTATCGCTCGAAGCAGGAGGTATTATAAGAGCACCTAAGCCCCGCCGCTGTCTTCATTCACATGTGTACCTAGTTGACCTAGTGCCCTATCCACTTCAAAACAAATAAAACATAAAACAAAAGAAAAGGAACCTTTCATACAAACGTAATATATTTCACAAACAATTTTCTATCCTCGTCCGGAGATCAATCAATGTATAAAACTAAGCTATCGCGCTACAATATTCTTTTGGCGCGTGGCCAAAATCATAACTAACGTCGCCATCTTTTTTTTTCAATACATTTCACAAAACTACTGCACACAGTTGTACCAACAGCGCCCTCCTGTCAACGTCATTCGAGCGCCAAGTTCCTTGTAGCAGTGTCTGTAGCTATTCGTGTCTATTGCGCAGTCCAACTGGCTGCAAGTTTCATGCCGATCTCGCCACATTTGTAATCCACCTCTCTGAGGAGGTAGGGGGTCCTCTCGTGTGGGGGGGCGGACAGCCATTCGTTCACGTTGATGGCGACGGCGGCATAGCCTTGGTCTTCAAGTATGTCGAGGACGAGGCGGAATGTGCCTCTCAGACGGTTGCTGTTCATCGAGAAGCAGCCGGGAAGGAAGTTTAGGACGCATACTCTGGAAAATTGAGAGGAATTTATGTATTTTCCTTCCATTGTTTGTCGAATAGGTAAGGTCAGTACACCAAATTTTCAACGTCAATAAAATATCGACTTTGTTTTCGTTGAAATAAAGTCCAAAATAAATTATCTTAACCATAGATAAAGCGAAGACAAGCGGAATGATTTGTTGTCGACTCTATTTCAACGCACGTAATGTTTATAATGCTGCGTCAGGTATGCTTCGGATAGCCGATTGGGGGCTGGTTTTTAATTAAGAAAAGTTCACATACTGAGTAATGATTAACGTCTGCTTAACCATACTTTTTGATGTTTAGACTTCACTTAAATGTACAAAGAAGATAGAAATAACTACTTACAGTACGCTGCCGGGCGGAATGTTCAGGAATTCGACGGGCACTCTCAGGTCACCAGTGGCGACCTGAAACTTCACTGGATATCCGCTTTTCAGGCATATCAGGCAATCTGAAAAGGAAGTTTATTTTATTCAAAATAATAAAAACATATCGCGTGTATTAATCGGATGACTAGGCAGAGGTGGTACACCCACATTTCACTAGTTATGTAATACCCAGGGGACTCCAGGCTGCTACTGAACATTTCTTAAGAGGGATGCTCCAAGGTAACCCGCGAAATTCAACAATCAACAGCAATAATTGTAGTGTCGAAAAAGGCTTTCCAATAGGAACAATATTTACTATGACGACTCTTTAATATAGCTTTACAGAATTATATCATTACAGTCAGCAATACAACTCCTTAAGTTAGAACTGCCCTCAAATGTTATGATTACATGAAATAGTCATACAATAGAGGGTAATATGAAGTTAGAGAGATGTATTGATGATTTTTAGGGTTCCGTACCCAAAGGGTAAAAACGGTACCCTATTACTAAGACTTCGCTGTCTGTCCGTCCGTCTGTCTGTCACCAGGCTGTATCTCAAGATCCGCGATAGCTAGACTGTTGAAATTTTCACAAATCATGTATTTCTGTTGCCGCTATAACAACAAATACTAAAAACAACATAAAATAAATATTTAAAGGGGGCTCCCATACAATAAACGTTTTTTTTTTCCGGTGTTTTTGCCTTGTGGTACGGAACCCTTCGTGTGCGAGTCCCGACTCGCACTTGGCCAGTTTTTATGATTATAATTCTAGAAATAAATATTTATTATGGCCGCGAATCTTATTTAGATCAACATGCAACCTGATACTAACGTACAAATTGCAAAAAACGTAAGAAAATTTGAATTTCGCGGGCTATGCTGAAAAATAGAACCTACGAAACCTAGTTTGAGCAGTATTGGCTCACGCGGTCACGCCTGCTACTGCCTGCTACCACGAAACCAACCAACGATGCAGTTTGTTAGTAATAATAGACGTCTAATTGTAAGGTGTGCCTGAGGTAATTAATGGGTACCATCCTTACTACAAGTTTATCGATGGATTTTTTGTTTAATGTACAGAAAGCGTCACTATGTCCTAACCCCTCAAGTTTTAAAATGTTACACTGCTACAACATTGAATTCCTTACTAATAATCTAAAGAATACTTCAAAAAGAGTCCATTGTGTTGACTCGGATTCGAACCATCGCATCACCGAACGTCGTCATACAAATACCGGCAGTTTGACGAACTAGCCAGCGAGCCCATATGAATTGCGATGAAATTGTTATCTACTATCGGCTGAGTCATTATATCTTTAGGTCCCTGTCTAATCGAAAGATGTTATAATTTGAGGGTATCCATTAATTTTACTTACTTACGTTGTCTTTATAAAATTAATCCATACCTTCAAGTTAGAACTTTGTATACGTTCACTTAAAACGGCGAAGAGTAAACGACTACTATTTATCAATTATTTTTTTAAATGATTTCTGATTTTATGAGAACTAAAATAGTTGTTCTGTTTGTTGTAAAATAAGATCATAGTTTTGTTAAATAATAGCAATAATAATTATTATTAAATGATTAATAAAGTATTTTATTTTTCTTGATTTTTTAATTCTTTATAAATAATTACTACATAAAACAAAATAGAAAAATATATCAAAATAATATAATGAACAAAAAGCACACTTTGTGCCTATATAGGATTTGAACTTCCAATCGTATGCACGGTAAGCGGTCTTGAAACCTCCAGTCTATTTAGACGATGAATAAGTTGTCGTAAATGTTAACCTTATTATTGTTGCTTGTCGTCGCAAAAGTATTGTTTTATTGAAAAAAACAATAATAAAAACAGAATTAAAAAAAAAAAACTTACTTAAACTTATTTAGGTATTCACTAAAACAATACATTATTTAAAATAAAATGTTTTTGCAAAATACAAAAACCAACTTGGGCCTATCACGGATTTTTTTTTTTTTCTTTTGGTGGGGTAACTACTTAATGGAGCTGTGTGTACCTACAAATTTACGGTTTTCGGATTTTTTCCTTTACTTGTGCTACATGGCCTTGCTTCTTGCAGAATTTCGTGAATCTAGGTCATCGGGAAGTACCCTATAAATGTTGATTCCCTTGAGTGTCGAAATATACGTTTTTTGCGGCATAAACGGCCGAATCCTCTTTTACGTTAACTTAGGTGTTAAATTTTTTCACAGCTTCAAGGGACTGTAGACCTGAGTATGTGGTTTTAATTTCAACTCGATACCTCCACGCGTTCCCGAGATAAAGGGTCTTGACAGACAGACATACGGACGGACAACAAAGTGATCCTATAATGGCCGCCATAGACGTTCAAGTATTTTGATCAAACAGGCTAGTTCAAACAGTTTGGTCAAATTGGCATGACCTCAAAAGCGACCACACACCATCAGGCAGACTTGAAGCGGTGTCAGTTCAGTATAGAAGCGGGCGAAGAGTGGTAGTGCTTCTTTAAAATGTCTACAGATGATGCTTTAGCAATTGTTGGATTGTTCGGTTCTATTTATTTAAGTTTTTCTATTAGTTTACAATAAGCAGCATTCCGCTTATCTCTGTTATGGTAATCTTTATTTTTGATGTTCCATAAACAGGTTTCATTTCGATATATTTGTATGAATTCTTCTAGTACATCGCGGTTCGACATATTGCAATACAACACGTCCGCAAGGGAAAACTTCCGTAGCAACAACTGAGCGCTCGCAACACACACACTCAAAATTTTAATCCAACAGTTTGAACAAACTGTTTGGTCGAATAAAAATACGAAAATTCATATTTCTTCCTTCCATTTGATTCCTCATTAAATTTGATCAAATTTTACCACAGACAGTCATGCCAATTTGACCAAACTGTTTGAACTAGCCTGTTTGATCAAATTACTTGAACGTCTATGGCGGCCATAAGGGTTCCGTTTTCCCTTTTAAGGTACGTAACCCTAAAAATGAGTGAATGTTAGCGTGACCAGGTGAGAATGAAAGAAGACAACGTTTTGCGCCGACCTCAAGTAACATGGGACCAGGGCAGGAAGATGACGCTTGAGGAAATGGTCTACTCACCAGAAATAATCCCATTGGGCAGCACGACATTCGTCACGACGTACCCGGGCCCTCCCAGACCAGTAGCCAGGTATTCCCCCAACAGCTCCGTCTTATGATGAACAGGATACACGGACTTGGCCTTCCCCAGCAAATCCTCGGGCAGCTTATAATCCTTTACTTTGTGGAAGCACTGCACAGCTTCATACAGAGTCAACAACTGCAGGTAATCCAGCTGATTGAGCTCCCTTTTGAAATTCTCCTTACAAAACACTTTGTTTAGCAACTTGTCTTGATATATTCCAAGGGAAGCCATTTCGAGGCATATTTTAGTCCAGGGTAGCGAGTTATTGTCTGTAACGAGGAGCGGGTTTTCTGACATCTGCTCTCGGATTTCCTTCCACTGTGCGGCTTCGGGGGTGAAGTTATTGTTGGAGAGGCAGTTGACGAAGCTGAACAGCGTGGTGGCGCGGCAGGTCGAGAGGGTCGACCTGTTGGCGGCCGCCTTCTCGCAGAGGTAGCGCACAAGCCCGAAGTGGGTGTGTGCCTGCAAAATGAAAATATAATTATTTATTTAGTTATATACACACATTTTATTATACATTTGTATCAACATAAACTCATTAGAATTTTACCGTGCACCCAGCATTATATTGTAGTCTTTGCGTGCACCGTATTCATCGACTACATAATTTAGAGAATTAACATCACTTAAATAGGTAACCAGATAAAACAAAAATTGCATTCTGTAAGGCGTCAAGACATGGATAGATTTTAAACTATATTTTTTTTTTGTAAATGAAATGCACTGTTCACAATTTTTCTACAATATTATAAATAAGAAAGTGAGTTTGTTTCGCTTTCACACTAAAACGGCTGAACGGATTAGGATGAAATTTGGGTATAACTATGAACATATCCTAGGCTTTTCATTCTGGATCACAGACGAAGTCGCAGGCAACAGTAAGTTGAATATAAACTCAGTGTTTGCAATGAGAGGTTTTCTTTTTGAGTATTAAAAAAAAAATAGTTTCCAAGAACTCTGTAGATGGCGTTGTACTGACTACGTTACTAAGTGCCAAAGGCAAAACGCTTGAAAAAAAAACATTGCATCACTTCACATACGCTCGTTCAAGCTCGTTGACTGACACTTTCGTTTTAAATCAAATCAAATCACTTTTATTTGTTAACACAGGTAAAGAAATACAGATCTTGAGTTTGTTGAACAGAACGCTGTGTTATGCCAGGAGGCGTACAAATATGATGTGTATCTAGCTCAATATTACGAATTTAAAACAAAGTAAAAAGATGTTTGAAAATCATGCACGATCTCAAAATTACATCCAAGTGAAATAATCAAAAAATGATGTGAAGTTCCGATCCTTGCAGTAACTTACCAAAGTCAGCGCCATCTATCCAGCGACTAGGGAAGAGTTAAAAAAAAAGGAAAATCCCTCATTATCCGGTGCCATATTTATAATTTAAAGGCTAACACAAGAAGGACAAGTGATATTTTAACATAAACAAAATGTAGATAGTACACCCATAGTTTGACAAGTCCCATAAAGTAGGCGAGCGAACCTACCATTAATAGGACGCAAACGCCCATGAAATGGAAAAAAGCAAAAACACTACCCGGCCCGAAAATTTAACCTAAGGCCTCATTTACGGAGACTCGGGGCGTCGCGCGTCGTGTTGTGCGGCGCGATTCAAAGATATGGCGTTGTATGAGTGCGTTCACGGAGAAGCGATTTTAGACGCGTTTGCTTGAAATGGAGCTTTTTTTGCGGCCGAGCCCGCGGCTGGCACCGCCGCGTCTCACGCGGCGTTTATCGCGGCGGCGCACGCCGCGGCAATTCTCGATGAAGCGATGCCCGCGGCGGAATCTTCTGCCAGTCATATTTGGAAATTGCAGAACGGTTGTTGTTGCTGGTCGTCAACACATGTTGCAAGTTGCGACATGTATGCTCCCATCTTCCGCTAACCTAAAACTAGTCGGTTTGATTGTGTATCCCGCGTTCCCCGCCGCGTGCTTTGCTACACGCTTGAGGATTAGCCGCGGGCGCAGCGGCGGGCACCGCCACGCTTCCCGCCCCGCATCTCTATGAACAACGTCTTATATTGCCATACGTTTGTGTTTACGCGTGCGATGATAACTGCCGCTTGCTTGACGCGCCGACGCTCCGTAAACAGAAAAATCGTACGACGCGCCGCGAGACGCAACGCCGCACGCGACGCGCGACGCCTCGCGTCTCCGTAAATGAGTCCTAAGACCTCACGTCCAGCTTGGTTAACCAAAAAAACAGTTACGTCGGTTAAAAAACAGTTACGTGAAAAACAGTTACGTAAAAAACAGTTACGCCGGTTAAAAGAATACTTACTGTCCTCGACATAATGCGAGCCACCTGCAACCCCTTATCGAAGCCAACGTCACGAGCTACCACAGAGTTAGCAATGGCATCAAACAGCTGTTCATGATAATACTCCGGATGCTTCTCTATGATCCTGTTCTTGGTCTTCGTAGCCGTCCTCAGGAGCTCATCGTAAGATAGCTTGTCGATCTTCTGCGTTAATATATCGTAGCAAATATGGAGAAGCTGTACCCTTGTTGGGAATCTTTCTTCTGTGCAGTTCACTTGGCACAGTGACCATATGATGGACTTGGCTATTTGAGCATCAATGATCTGATCGTGCAGGAGCAAGCCTGTGACTATGTCATCAATGTAACGGTCTGGCAGATTGTGTCCACAGCTATACGCCAGCATATCCTTCAGTAAAGGCATATCTTTGTTGTCAATCTCCAGCGGTAAATGAATTTGGAACGCTAAAGGCAGAGCGAGCTTCAGCGCATCAACTAAATGATCTTTGCGGTCGAATTTCATCAATAAGAAGTCTAGGAACATGATTTGTTTGACGTTGACCATGTTGATGTAGCATCGGAGGAGTTGCAGCATTGTCTGGACCACCACAGAGTCGACAGGCACCTTCAGGATGGACAGAATCTTCATGGCTTCGATAGTCTGGTTTACGTCAAGCGCTCGAGCATGCCTCTTGAATTTCTGACAGAGAATTGCGAATTTCGGGTTTGATACTAATTCTTCGGGGTCTACCTCTGATCTAAAAGTTGAAAGGTAAATAAATTGACTGAGTATCATTTACGGCTGGTGAAGCAAGGTGCGGGTTTTGCTGCCGAACAAATAACAACATTACGCGAGTTAACTTACAAGTCGAAAATAAAATTAACATGCAATAGTCAGAGAGAGCATCAAAGCCATACTATCCACTTGACTAAAGTGCCCCGACCCTCGAAAACTATTAGTATTTTGTCGCCTATGTACGGGCTACGGTACTAGTAACCATTTTAGTTGTGTCCAAGTGTTAGACCTAAGCACGCTAAATTAATATATTTTTTTATAACTTTTTAAGCAATTATAACGCGTCAAAATGCCTTCATGCGCGGTGAAGTAGTGTGGGAAACATTCCAAGAAATCTAGTTACAAAACCGGCCAAGTACGTGTCGGGCCACGCACAGTGATGTAGAGTTCCGTAGTAGCCCGTTATCACAATAGGTATAGTACGATTCTGCAGTTCTTTATTCTGAATATAAGTAATGGTAAAGATATTAAGAGTTATTAGTTATAACTTATAATAACCAAAAGTCAACTTTAAAGAATACCTTGCAAGATCTACAAAAGTGACGTCACTGCACAACGCCATCTGTTATCGAATAGCAATACTAAACTAATGACAAAATATTGAATAAAAATGTTAAGCCGTTAGTCCCGGCTGTCATTCGTGAATGTTTGACAGTTGTTACGGGTAGTGAGAAGTCCGAAAGTCTGACAACCAGTCTTACCAAGGGGTATTGTATTACCCAGATAATATCTGGGGGCACGGGAGTGCTCCCGCCAAGACGAGCCAAGCGAAGCGCAAGGGCACTACCTACCTTTTCTCGAAGCACATCGTCGTATTTTTGAACCTTCTTATCTTGGGTTTGGATTATACCAGGTAAACAAAATTTTCGGGATATGATGTCAGTGGTTGACTTATTAAACCTATAAAGTTTCAATTGCATAGCTCTTATACTTTAGATTTTATTGATATCCAAAATACCCCGATTTCGTCACTGACTCACTGATGATCATCAATATTCTAAGGGTCTTCCTGAAGTCCTAGAAAGCTGAAATTTGGTATGTAAGCTAGTAATAGTACACAAACAACAAAAAAACTCTAAAACTTGGAACTTTTACCCTCCAACCCCTTAAAATAGGGGATGGAACTTTGTACCAGACTTCCGCAAATTTTGATGCTAGAGTACAGTTCTGAAAATTGATATAGGGACTCCTTGATAAAAATAATAAAATACGTATTTCAGGATTTTCAGTAAACAAGCCCCCAAAAAATTTTTTTTTTATTTCATAAGCAACTTTCAAAAAGATGTGAAATCCCACCAAAAACATTTTCATGTAAAATGTTGCCAAGACGAGGCCACATATGGCTCGCACTGTCAAAAAGTTATCAGATCTCATTTAGAGCCAAGCTTCTGACTCTACACGCCCTAACTTCACAAACTCTACACCTTATAGTCAAAATATGTGGCTTGGCCGTTTCGCTACCATCACATGGGCGTAAGGTGAAAAATTTATTCACTGTTCATTACTTTTCTGTTATACAATAGTTCTTGTAGTAACGAAACGGCCAAGCCTCATATTTTGACTAAGGTGTAGAGTTTGTGAAGTTAGGGCGTGTAGAGTCAGAAGCTTGGCTCTAAATGAGATCTGATAACTTTTTGACAGTGCGAGTGTGGTCTCGTCTTGGCAACATTTTACATGAACATGTTTTTGGTGAGATATTATTTAAGATAAGAGATGAGAAGTGAGATAAGAGAGGGGTATATTATTTAAGAGTCCGCCGAGTGTTCTATTTTTACAGGAGAATCCTTAGCAATATTAGAGGCAGTAAAATACATTGATGCCAATCAACAACATTTTGATAAATCCTTGATACTCACAGACTCTCTTAGCTCTCTCCAAGATTTATTGAAAATTCCATTTCGCAGTAAAGATAACTCTATAATTATTCTCAGAATTAAGGAAATTCTCTATAGGTTAAATCAGTCTGGCCTGGAAACTGTCTTAGCTTGGATTCCGGGACATACAGGCATATTCGGCGATGAAGAAGCTGATTTCTTTGCTAAGCAATCTATCCAGACCGGTTCTACGTCTTTCTCTAACGATCCGGCTCGGGACGTTCGCTGCCTGGCTAAACCACGTCTCGTGAAGTCTTGGGATGATCTGTGGCAAATATCTAGGGTAATTAAGGGCAAATATTACGGCAATATTCAACCCAACATCCCAGCTAAACCCTGGTTCGTCAAAAATAAGAAATGTAATAAATTAACCACATCTATCATTATCCGTCTCAGATTAGGACATGTTTGCTCTCCAGTGTTTTTGGCTAAACTACGCATTCGGAATCATTCCCTTTGTGAGTGTGGTGTAGAAGAGGGTACTCTTGAGCACATATTTTTCTCTTGTCGTAATCGTTTAGTCCAGCTATAATATTATCCCCCCTAATTTCCCCAGACCTATTAATATCCCATTCCTCTTAACACTCGTTGATTCCCCATTAATTAAAAGACTTAAAATTTTTTATTAATAAATAATATCAAACTATAACATAACTCATAGTGGTGGTTCATTGTGTTTGTCAAAATTAATTTGTGTTGTCTGGTTATTAACAATTATTTATCCTAATATATATATTGTGTTGTCCTTACAGGCTACTCAAACAGATCCACTTGTAATCAAACCGTTCTTAAGGCAGTATAACCGGTCAATCTCACCGAATACACTTTGTTGCCTTCAACCTTGACATTGGCAGAATCATCGATAAAATTGGAATTGGATTGGAAGTCTGACAACCAGTCTTACCAAGGGGTATTGTATTACCCAGTAACTGGGTTGTGGAGGTCAGATAAGCAGTCCCTGCATGTAAAATACTGGTATTCAGCTGTATCCGGTTCAACTTGAAGCCGACTCCAACATAGATGGGAAAAGGCTATGCAGGTGAGGACTTCAATTATTTGAAAAATCCCTTCAAGGTATCTGCAAGACTTAGAACTCGACTTTTCAAATCACAAACAATTTTGATTAAATTCTTTTTCCCTGTCTCACAAACAGTGAATAAAATTGATCAAAATTAGTTTATTTTGTGTATAGTATATTAGTTAATAAAAAACAATTCCTTACTTTCCAGACTTCTGCAGCTCAAAGAGGCAGTACAAGGCCTGAAGCATGTGTTTGTGGTCCATTTGTGCCACGTTGGTGTTGACTGCGTCCAGCACCTCCAACGCAGTTGGTGCTGCCTTGATGGCCATCATCAAAACATCAGGGGGAGGCTCCCGGGTAATCTGGGTTACAACTGCAAATATATTAGTAGTTTAGTTTTAGGTCAAGATTAATAAACATTAATTAAAGAACCTACTTTGTTTTAGATTTGGTATTTATCTTGCAATTGGGCAAATAGGTACTTAAGTAATATTTGTTCATCTCAGTCTTTGTATATTTCTTAAGTTTGGGTTTCTTAACACAGTGGTGACATAATAACAGTCATGATAATATATATCCTAATTGGGACAATTACTGGAAAAACCTGTCAGACTTTTAGACCATTTTAGTAATAAGTTGGTAGAGTTTATACTACTAAAACTACTGAAAAAATATTTACTCTTAGCAGTGAGACTTCTATCCAACAGCGATTTCCCCTTTAGCACACTCCGCCACGCGTTCTTTAGTAGAAGCGACATATTTACTGGAACAACAATTAGAAAAAAAATATATATATCTGGAATGTTGTTTCTTAGGTTATGTTTAAGTATGTACGAATACGAATTGGAGGATTTACAGGGACGCAAGTGAAAATAAGTGTAGAAAAAAAGACCTTACAAATTAAAGACCTAAAAATTTAAACGTAATTTTACTCACCTTTCTAAAATTAAGCTGCTCTATACTATAACTCTAAGAACTAGTCTCTATAATGAACAATATCACACATTTCTTACTTTCACCAATAGCCCAATAATATGTATCGTTAACGTATCCTAATATTTTGTTTATAATGATTTCAAAAACAGAAAGGACAAGAACAAGAAAGACGAAATTTTGAAAAATTCGCCTTGCTGACAACAGCTGATTCTGACTAATTCTGACATTGTTTGTAGTGTGGCAACATCAGGCAACATAGATAATACAATATCTAATACAAGTAGAAGAGAAAATCAGAAAAATGAAGATTGTAGGGAAGTTATCCCATACTATACGATTTACTTAGAAAAGCCGATGTTTTTTTTTAGGAAGACTTTATACATACATACATACATTAAGGGCTAGCCGACGGATCACAAACAACAAGTCTTGAGTGTGATACTGTACTGACGCTGACCCTGACGTTATATTGGAAAGCCATGATAAAAGATAAGTTAAAAATATAACTATTGCGGTCTAACGCTCGCGCTCGTTCATAAATTGAATAATAGTGTAATAATGTATTGTATGAGTACACACGGCGACACAACAAGCTTATACATTTTCAGTTTTAGTTGACCTCGCATTGTTTGTATAGGTTTTTCGTACAATCAGAAGTCAGCTTATCTGGTTGTGTAGCTTGATGTGTAGAATAGCCGTATTTTATAAAAATCAAACAGAGAACATTTAACCCTGCGTTCCGAGTTGGGAAATAATCGATGTGAGCGTGCTTAAACCCGTACCGAATTAGCGTGAGCGCGATAACGACGTCCCGTGAATCGTCATAGATGACGTCATGACATGCGCCATCTCGCGATAACGCCGACCATGCCCTAGAATAATATCACTGTGAGCGCTGTCAAAAATGAACGTGTGTGTGTGAGGATATGTCAGTGTGTGTTTTGTTTTGATTTGCATCTTATCATAAAATTAAACAAACGTGGCATTTTCGAAATTGTGCTTCTGGCTGATAGTCGCCACCTAACCAAAGAAGAAGAAATGTGGTGTTTATACAAAGAAATACTGTAATAATATCGTTTTTACATTGAGTAAGCACTGTGAGCGCGCTCACGGGCGTTCCGAATTGTTGACAGCTCTCAGCTGTCATAATCGTGATATCTAAATCGGAACGAATGTGAGATGATGTGAGCGCTGTGAGCGATTATAGCTAATTCGGAAAGCGCCCTTAAGGCGCGATTACATTATCCAATTTTAAGGAATGCTAACTAGGAAATCGGCAGATGTAATCGCAGTTAGAACAGATTGGATCCAATTTAGTGGAAATTGGAGGTCCAATCTTTCTACTTCCTAAATTGGATCCAATCTAGGATAGTGTAATCACGGCGCTACGATTTAGAACGACTAGTCGGCGTCCGCGCTTTGAGCAAGGTGGACGAGTAGACCGCGCGCACGAATGCTACCAAAGAGTATTTTTAGGGTTCCGTACCCAAAGAGTAAGGGGTCCGTCCGTCTGTCTGTCACCAGGCTGTATCTCAAGAACCGCGATAGCTAGACAGTTGAAATTTTCACAAATTATGTATTTCTGTTGCCGCTATGACAACAAATACTAAAAACAAAATAAAATAAATATTTAAGGGGGCTCCCATACAAGAAACGTGTTTTTTTTTCGGTGTTTTTGCCTTGTAGTACGGAACCTTCCGTGTGCGAGTCCGACTCGCACTTGGCCAGTTTTTTTTATACAAATGCTACATACAACATGGCGACTGTATCGGAAACGACAGCATTGCCCACAGAAAAAAAAATCCATGTGCTACGAGTTTAAAATTATACTATCCATACTATAATATCATACATTCGAAAGTACCTAACTCTGTCTGTCTGTCTGTCTATATGTTACCTTTTTACGCCTAAACCACTGAACGGATTTCGATGGCAGAGAGATAGATTGCATCCCGGGAAAGGACAAGGGATAGTTTTTATCCCGATATTCCCTCAGGATCGACACTTATGCGGGTGAAACCGCGGGGCGCTGCTAGTCTTAAATAAATTAATAGAAATGTATGGGGAAATGCCTTATCTTTTTAATAAAATCGACAAAAATTATATCTTTTTTTTTTGATAAAATTTTCTCTAAAGGTAGGTAGCTGACACCCTGGATTAACATATAGGCTGCGTCTTTGTAATAATAACGACCAAAATTATTTATTTTTTTATATTTTTAAACGACATTAAATTATTAGTTTCTTCTGTAGTTTTGATAAATACGGCGCCATCGATAGAAAATTCGAAACGTGCAACCTAGTACGATCCTTCTTCACGAATGCGACGACGCCGACAATGCGTCTGAATGCTTCGTCTCATCGTCTGTCTCTGTCCGATTTAGAATCCAATTTAGTGTAGTGTAATCACTAGCTCCGATTTCCTAGGGCGCTTTCCGAATTAGCTATAATCGCTCACAGCGCTCACATCATCTCACATGCGTTCCGATTTAGATATCACGATTATGACAGCTGAGAGCTGTCAACAATTCGGAACGCCCGTGAGCGCGCTCACAGTGCTTACCATAGATTATACAGTCTATTATTGGTTACTCAATGTAAAAACGATATTATTACAGTATTTCTTTGTATAAACACCACATTTCTTCTTCTTTGGTTAGGTGGCGACTATCAGCCAGAAGCACAATTTCGAAAATGCCACGTTAGTTTAATTTTATGATAAGATGCAAATCAAAACAAAACACACACTGACACATCCTCACACACACACTGTCATTTTTGACAGCGCTCACGGTGATATTATTCTAGGGCATGGTCGGCGTTATCGCAAGATGGCGCATGTCATGACGTCACCTATGACGATTCACGGGACGTCGTTATCGCGCTCACGCTAATTCGGTACGGGTTTAAGCACGCTCACATCGATTATTTCCCATCTCGGAACGCAGGGCTAGTTAGAGTGTTCCTAGTTAGCATTGCTTAAAATTGGATAATGTAATCGCTACTTTAAATTCAGTTTCAGAACGAAATTGTCGATGTCAGTGAAATGAAATGAGTAAATGACATTGACATTTAACGATATTCCGCACTTTCGTGAAATATTGAAAATCCAAAAAACTTGGAATAAATAATTGCTCAAATTACTATAAAAGCACTAAAACATATATATAACCCGCTTAAAAATGCATAAAGAAGTAGTTATTAGCACACGCCCGGACCGAGAAATACGCAAAAAGGTGATAAAACCCGGAGACTACACCTTGGTTCCTTACGAAGATTCTCGTTGCAAGATCACTCTATCTGATGTTAAATGTTGCAACGAGAAGGGAGCTTGTGAGATAGATTCAGTCAGCCGGATATTTAGCCGAGCATTTGATGGGAACGTGTTGATTGGAGACTGTGATTCGTTCATTGACAAAGATTTCGAGTTGGTGCTGCAACAGATGTGTTGCGGGGAGACTTGTGAGGCGACGTTGGTGTACAGGAACGCAGAGGGGAAGCTGATGAAGGAGATCTCGTGTAAAGTTGAGCTGCGGGAGGTCACTGAGGAGCAGCTCATCAGCGACTGGAGCTGGGAGAGGCTATACGAAGCTGCTGTACATCACAAGGTAAGAGCTCGCGTCCCTAAGATGACTTCCCGACCCCTTATTCTGCTTCGCTTGTACAGGCACAAACAGAATAGTGTGGAGAATGGTAAAAAAAAAATGTGTTGGCTAGGAGGTAGTGGGTTAATTGCTCAGAGCATGTAAAACATACAATATGAGGTATAGACACTCATGTAATACTGCACCCCCTTTCTTACCTATCACATGAGTCATCAGAATGGTGTCAACAATCTTCTCTGCACCTGGCTTGGAGACTCAGAAGTCACAATTACTTATACTGCTTGAGCAAATAAAATTATATTGAAGTATATCTAAAGAGACTTACCCAATCTCTATGTTTTAAAGAATGAAACATGTTGCTACTATTTTCACTGATTATAAGGCATCTTCAAACACAAGACAAATAAAATTCTTTAATGTACCTACTAACTGTCTAAAACAATTTAATTATAATAATTATTTGTTTAGCATTGTGCCATTGTTTACATTCCACATGGTACATTCTACAATGGTCCATTTGAAGGACTAAGTGCGGAAACTAAACCTCTTAACATAGAACATGGTGCTATTGGGTACAGTATTTTTGTTTCACAAAGCAACGTGAGCTTTACGTGTGCTCGTGTGCTAACCAAGTGTACACACACACACACTTCTGATATCAGCATTGTCTCGGACTGTACCAAGAGTTGCTGCATTACACACACATTCACAGCGTGTTTGTATATTTGGTAACAACAGGAAAAGCACTCATTGCTGCGTAAGGTGAAAAAATTGTAACTTATTTAGAGGTATTTGCTCCTTTTGTATGAAAACAAATGAAGTGTATTTGGCGACATTGGACTTAGTATGTAGTTGGTATATATTTTGTCTGGTGGACTGTTTGTTTCATTTGAATAAAAACGTTTCCAACGCACACTAACATTTACGGGACAGGCTTTTTGCCTGACGCCACTATTTGTGGAAGCTATGTAGAATAGAATTTGATTTGTGAATTTTGTTGCTTTAGGTACCGAAAATGAAAATTATTTTCATACTTAAAGCATCTTCAAATAAAGTTTTTCTGTGACTTCATTTGCCGTTTAAAATAGTTGAGCATTTTTTAGGGTTCCACTGTTACAAATTAATATTTGTGACCTCTTACGACAATCTAGGTAGGTGGTTAGGTATTAAAATAAAAGTAAACAACACACTAAGTCATACACTGTATATTAAAAAAGGTTTATATTTGGAATATAAGAAATCTACATTAGGTAGGTTAATTTAAATAATTTAGATGATTGCCAGCCTTAGGGTTCCGTACCTCAAAAAGAAAAACGGAACCCTTATAAGATCACTTCTTTGTCCATCTGTCCATCAGTCAAGACCGTTTTTCTCAGGAACGCATGGAGTTATCAAGTTGAGATTAATATCAAATACTCACAGCTACAATCTCTTGAAGCAGTGAATAAAATTAAACTTATAAGTCAACACAATCAAAAGATTATGTATGTATAAACATACATAATCTTTTGATTGTGTGTGTTTGATTTGTGGAAAGTACCCTATGGGTTTTGATTCCGGAACATAAGTTCCGGAATCAAAACCCATAGGGTACTTTCCGTTGACCTAGAATCATGAAATTTAGCAAGAAGCAATGTCATGTAGCACAAGTAAAGGAAAAAATCCGAAAACTTAAATTTTTAGTTACATACCCACAAGTACTGCACCCTCGGTGCGCGAGTCCGACTTCGCACTTGACCGGTTTTTTTTTATTCTTATGCAATTCCACTGTCCGCCTATTGACATTCAGCATCTTTTGTGTTGTTATTAGTTCAAGCACTTAAACTATTTCCTTTTCCATTGTGACTTTGTCTCATCTAAATAATACACAAAAATTCCACACTCAGAATCATTCTTCTCCACAGGAGCGTGGAGTAGACCTGATCAAACAGGGGAGGACTGCGGACGCCTTCCGCAGGTTCAACAAAGCATTGAAGATGCTGATAGCTACAGAACCCCTGGATCCGAAGGTCGTCAGCGAGCAAGTGGTCAAGGATATGGTGGAGCTCAAGGTGAATAACTGCCTGAATGATGATGATGATGAATGTTGTGGTATTGTCCAAACAGTTTGTGACCTCTCACTGTCACCAGCATGTTTTCTCTTTAAAGTAGTCTTTTTATTTGAGATGCCATGAATGTTCATCCAATGTCCCATTTTATTATACTTGGTATTCAATTAACACTATGCTCTATTTAATACTCAACTTTTTAGGGTTCCGTACCCAAAGGGTAAAAACGGGACCCTATTACTAAGACTTCGCTGTCTGTCCGTCAGTCCGTCTGTCTGTCACCAGGCTGTATCTCAAGAACCGCGATAGCTAGACAGTTGAAATTTTCACAAAGTATGTATTTCTGTTGCCGCTATAACAACAAATACTGAAAACAAAATAACATAAATATTTAAGGGGGGCTCCCATACAACAAACATGTTTTTTTCGGCGTTTTTGCCTTGTGGTACGGAACCCTTCGTGTGCGAGTCCGACCCGCACTTGGCCAGTTTTTTATAGTCCATCAACCAAATGCGCCATTTTGAATGATTTTCGATTTATCATTTTCCAGATTTTTTTATGATAATATGATAATGGGGCCATATTTTTTCGCCTTCAGTTTGTCCCACCATCTTTACTTACACTAGCTACTCCACCTAAAACAGATAAATCAATTCATTTTGCATAAATAAAACCTTCTTTCCCAGGTAAAACTCTACAACAACCTAGCACACTGCCAACTCCAACACGACGAGTACGAAGCTACAATCCAACTGTGTGAGAAAGCCCTCAAGTTTGACCCCGTCAACGTTAAGGCTCTCTACAGGAAGTGCTCGGCCCACTCCGGCTTGCACATGTACGAGGATGCCTGGACAGACATACAAGAGGCACTGCGGATAGAACCCAATGATAAGGCAGCTCAATTAAAAGCTAATTCCTTAAAACCGAAGATCGAGAAGATAAACAAAGATTATACGACCGTTATCAAGAAAATGTTTGGTTAATTTGTTTAGAGATTTTTTTCTTTGTGGCCAATTGTTGTTAACTGATGGTTGAGTTTACGGGTTTGTATTTTGTACATGTTGTGCTGAGCGCTGCTCTTCGATCAAACAGGGGTACCATAGTCAACAACAGGGACAGGACAATGGTGACCATTTAGGCCAAGCGCGCACCACGATTTTACTTTTTGCGACACGATTTTAGAATCGCGCTGTAAAATATCGCAGAAAGTACAGTGAACGCACTGCGATAAAAAAAATCGGAGGGAAGGAGAAAAAGAAAACGAATCGTCAATACTGGACTCATCCTTTTACAGCGGATAGATTTATTAAGGCTTTCTTTCATCAGAAATACAATGATCTTCGGCTATATCCCAAAAAATTCTATGGCTATTATAGAATGAAAATTCAAGCATTTGACAGAATACTGAGAATGTTCCACGTCGAGCCTCGTTTCGTATTGAGACTCCAGTGGACATGTTTATTCTCGAAAACATGGAATAAGAAAGAAAGAAAAGAAAGAAAAAGTATTTATTGCGACTCGAACAGGAAGATCAACAAACTAAACACAGTAAAATAAAAATCCAATATAATAAAAAAAGTAACAAAAGGAAAATTAAACAGAAACTCCTATACGAGGCCAAAAGGCTCCTATCTCAGCATGATGCTGCGAAATTTAAAACAAAGAAAATGTCACAGCGCTATACGAATGGGCGCGGGCCGGCCCGAGTGCACGATTTTTCTGTCGCAGTGCGCGCGGGACCAAACAATTCCATACGCTGCAGTTTACTTTCGTGATAATCGCGTCGCGAGCAAACGCGGCAAATCGTGACAAATCACAATTTTAAAATCGCTGCAATTTATTACTCGAATGTGCGCGCACTGCCGTACGATGTTGCATTTCTGCGATAATGCGTACGACGTTGCATTTCTGCGATAAAATTTACGCACGATAAAAA
Organism: Oligia fasciuncula; assembly: GCA_963082905.1. Lineage (NCBI taxonomy): Eukaryota > Metazoa > Arthropoda > Insecta > Lepidoptera > Noctuidae > Oligia > Oligia fasciuncula. The sequence goes on along the minus strand of OY720402.1, from coordinate 20,039,832 downwards.
ATCGTGGTGCGTGGCAGGCCTTACAGTAAGTACAAAATCGCACATTATAATTCACGTTTGTCTAAAATTTACTTGCTATAAGAGTGTATGGTACGCCCTTTGATTGTGCAGCAAATTAAAAGACATGCGTGCAGCATGTGTGGCTGTCTCGTTGCTGCAGCCTTCGTTAGCGCAGACCATCGAAGTGGCGAAGAATGCAACTAGGTAACTAAATAACAATTAAAACTCAACTTTATTTGCCCTTGCTTATGGTTGAAATTCCATCGAAATAAAATCGAACTGGAAATATTAGTGCTTTTCGGTTTGCAGCCACTTCGGTTACCGATGGTGCGCGTTGACCCTTATGCGATAGCTATCTATTAAGTTAAATGGCAGCTCCAATTATTAACATATACCTCTGCCGTGAGCGAGACGAGGGAGAGGCTAATAATTAATTGAATTGTAAATACAGTATCCGGCCGAAATATAGCAATCAGTGACAGTATCTTTCTGAAGCTCACCAGGAAACTGTAAGGCCGTTTGCCCATCCGCCTCGTCAACGGACGTCAACGAGAACGAGGTGACGGCGCGCAGCATCAGAGTAGCGAATGTAGCGATACATAGGGTCCATTCAATATTTCCAATTGATGTTATTTCAAGTTAAACAAATATGAACTTTATTTTAGTGGTAATTAAGTTGATTTCAGAGTGAGAGCACCATTGAAAAAATATATAAATGTTTGAAGTTGTAGCTTAAACTCAACTTTATTGAGTAGGTAGTAATTTGAATTAAAGTTATTTTTCCGTATACTCATATTTGTTACATGTTGCAAATCGCGAACGCAGATTAGATTCATTTACAATGGTGGCGTGTCCACCGCACGCCGTCTCCGGGACGTCACGCTCGGGTCGAATAATTTCGTTTCTCGTTGACGTCCCGTTGACGGTGGCGGGTGGGCAAACGGTGTAATGAGGTTGTTTCAGTTTTGTAGACTTGAACGGTTGAACAGGGATGTAAAATAAGTGTAGCTCAAAGGAAATATGGGTGTCCATATTGAAGGTGTAATTAGGGAGAAAACGATGGTGAAAAGTGGCCAAATTAAATGGCTGATTCTGTTGGTCACTTATACCTGTTTTTCCTAACACTAGTGTGCTCCAAAAGTATTTGATGAAAAGGTAAACAAATGAATCGGATAACGTACGGACGCCAGCACATCACGCTACTAAAATCTATCAAATTTCTTTAATAGATTTTCAACTTTATCGCTAAAGCAATTAGGTTTAAGGTTGATTGGGAAAATTTGAAAGTTTTGAGTATTAAGTGCTTTGGTTAGATTATTTAAACCAGAAATTCTAATTTTAAATGAGTTTAAAAGTTTAGTGCTAGTGAAAACGGGTAGGTATTACTGTGTCATGACCCAAGCCTCAATAGCCAAGTCCATGCTTAATCGGCAAGCCAGTTGCTTGAAGAGGCTTGACTTGACAACTAAAATTAGAACTCGTTTCTAAATGACAGCTATCTACAGGGCAGTTACCTACTTTTAGTTTAGTCCGATACTAGAGTTCGTCCCACGAAAGAAGTCTCGCAGAGGCGCCACAGACATGAGACGAAGACATGAATCTTTATTTATATATTTATCTCAACATCATATTAACAGGCACTGGTTAATAAAATGCACAATCTTAAATAGAGAAAAGTATGTGAGGAGGGTTGTTATAGAAATGTTGCTAACTATAGATCTAATAGTAATTAGTTCCACTTATTGCCGTGGGACGGGGTCTATGTAACAGAATCAGCGCCATTGCTTAGATTACATATACTGTAATAAATTTGTCGTGTCACTATTCGCCAACTAGGACACTTTCTCCATCATCTACCTTCTCAATGTTTTCCAGAAGAAAAATTGCATTTACCATAGATTATAAATATTTAAATAATACTTATCATTCTACTGTGATGTCTACGTGTCTATTTTTGAGATCTCTTAATTGTAATTTGAAAATCATATTAATAGATGTGTCTATTGTAAATAACTCAGTCAAATATATTCTCATATACGTAGCGACACTGTTTATTATTTACTATCACGTTTTTAATAAAAAAAATAGGGTGTGTGTTGCATGCGTATTTCCCTTTCCGTGTCCAACTGGCGACACCGGTCTCGCGAAATCCACACGCTTTTGTATTGTTACACAATTCAACCAACCCGTGCTCAACACGCGTCAACTGCGCACGTTTTTGCGATCAAGCAACGTTAAAAGAGGTTTTACAAAATAGTGTGCAATTGAATTGAACAAGGTTTTTTAACTGGTCTCTTCGAAACAAATCCGTGCTCATTTAGCGCGTTCGTAAATGTTCGGAATAAATCGTGCGGGCCGAAGCAGGCGGGAGCCGCCGCGCCGCCGCGGGCGGGGGGTGCCCGAAGTTGCTTGCATTGCATTCGCGTGCTGTTATTTGTTTGTTACTGTGCGTTTGAGGTTATGTTTCTTGTTTACATAGTGCCTATTTGAAGAGTTTAAAAGGTTTTTTTTTTGGGAATTACATGATTTTACTTACATAATTACTTTTGACGTGACAACGTCTTAAATTAGGTTGCGACTGGGAGTCACTTATGAAAAAGTGTAACGCTCGGTAACGTTACGATGAGTCACCGAACGAGAGAGAGGCCCGCCGAATGCCTTGCGTCTCTCTCCCACTCAACTATGATCGGATGATCGGTCGTTGTCACGTAAAATCTTCGCCCGTAAAACCGACTTTACAGGCAACCATTTTTTTTAATTACATTGCATGGTTGCGGTCGGTCTATAGGCGACGTAGGATGCAAGAACGAGCGAAGGACACCCCAAGGTTAGGTTTGGTTAGGTTACTTTAAACCCTTTACACAGAAATAGGGGCCCCGCAAAGCGGCCGGGCTCTGTCGACATAGAATGCAAGAGCGAGAGAAGGGCACCCCGAGGTTCGGTTTTGTTAGGTTACTTTATTTTTTACGAATTGAACACGGGCTAGTAGAATTCCGTACTACAAAAGCGTGTGGATTTCGCGAGACCGATGTCGCCAGTTGGACACGGAAAGGGAAATACGCGTGCTGTATAGGATTATGAGCACACCATAAAAGTGAAAGCTTATAATTATGATTACTTAAGGTGTAACTAGTCGCGAGCTCGAACTCACTGGTGGGCATGGCCAAAAAGCACGCTGTCTCATCTGGCATCGTGTCTGACAGAGATAGTATCAGTGATGAGCAGTTAGACGCTAGTCTACACGCACAACCAGGTTACATGCTCTGTGCGCACAACGACTAGTTTGCACGCACACAAACACCGTTCCGAATTGAAACGTGCGTAAAAAAATACGAAAAGTCCTTTGCAACAGCCAACTCGTGTTAGAGCAGGGTAGGAGGCCGTGGGTTTGAGTGCAGGCAGGCGCAGGGCCGTCTTTACCTATTGTGCAGGGTGTGCGTTGCACACGGGCGCAGCGGTCCTAGGGGGCGCCGAGCGCCGCTCGCTTCGGAGCCCTACTCGGCGCGCGCGATGACCGGCCGCGGCACTTTCAATGACCAACGTAAAAAGAGCTCCGCTTTCCATACATTTTGTATAGCATCTGGAGCTCTTCTTATATAAAATTTGTCGAATTACACCAAAACAAGCCGCGCCACGAGCGCGCGAGCGGCTTTTACAATATTAACTTTTTTTCAACATGAAATAAACCTTATTACACATTATTAAAGATTATATTTTGAGTGTAGTAGAGTGTCGCATCGCTCGGCGGCACCTGTTTCAATGATTCGTTGGGATAGACAATAAAGTTCAAATTGCCATGCCATGGACGAACGTCAAGCGCGCGGCATTTCTGAAAAGCATGAGTACGCGTGGCGCGTGCCGCACTGTTCTACCGCTCGCTACACGTAATTTTGCGAAATAAGCCTTGGCGCCATGGATTAAGTTTTATATTTGAGTAAATATGAAATTTACTTCATATTTGCGGCTTTTCTTTTGATTGAAATTTACCTAATAAGTAAGATTTAATTTTGATATTAGCTGAATTAGTCTGCCACAAGCACAACTGTTGCGAATTTCGACGGGGTCGGAGCACTCGTCAAAAATTATTTAGCTACCTACGCTACCAAATTTCAGTCTGAAAATTGAAAAAACAAATCATTTAAAAAAAAAAAATACATAAACTTGTGCTTTGTTTTTTCTTATCACTCTTTCCTTCCTAAAAATACTTTTTACCCGTGTGTACAGTGGCCCTCGCACGCAGTGAGCTTCCCAAAGTCAAATGTTCCCAATTATTTTGATATTAGCTGAATTAGTCTGCCACAAGCACAACTGTTGCGAATTTCGACGGTGTCGAAGCACTCGTCAAAAATTATTTAGCTACCTACGCTACCAAATTTCAGTCTGAAAACTGAAAAAACAAATCATTTAAAAAAAAAAAACATAAACTTGTGCTTTGTTTTTTCTTGTCACTCTTTCCTTCCTAAAAATACTTTTTACCCGTGTGTACAGTGGCCCTCGCTCGCAGTGAGCTTGCCAAAGTCAAATGTTCCCAATTGATATTGAACTTTGTTTCTGGTCGTAATTAGAATGAAGAAATTTCAAAATTTGGACATTGATATGATGTAAAATAACATCTCAGGTTAACATGGGTACGTTTTGGCTTGTTAGGTTAAACACCAGAACACCCTGTATAATTCTAAATATACAGTCAACAGCACACCATGGTATCCAAAACCGACGAATTCCTTCTTCATCTCCAAACAATAGTTTATTATCCATTGGGGAAATTTTACAATTACCAACGCCAATCGCATCCATATTTTGTAAATAATTAGTACTCAATTGGTACTAATTAGTACTCGAACCACAAAATTGGTACCTTAGTAGTTTTCGAGAAAATCGACATTGAAGGTTGTCCGGCGGTAGTCACGCTCCCTTCAGCAGGACCACCATGAGCGCCGAAAAAGGGGGCACGCTACAGCTATTCTAAGTATACAAATAATTAGTACCCATAAATATGATTTATTTCGTAAAAAAAACAGAACTCTAACATTTGTATTTACCAAGAAATCAACGATGATAACTTTCTCGCAATTGTTCAGCAGGACCACGATTTTGAATGTTGATTCCAAGTTAGAGAAGCTTGTCGCTTTCCTCAAACCTACATAGAAAATTAGTACCCTGCAAGATTAAATTAGTACCCAAAATTCAAAACTCCAGTAGTTTACGAGATATACCATGCCATTGGTGGGGTGGCGGTAGTCACGGTGCCAAATTTTCATTTCAAGATTTCTCTATTAAAAACTCTGTGATTTCTACCCAAATGTATACAAAAATTAGTACTCCTAAAGTAGTTATAGCGACCAAAAATTCAGATTTGACTACCGCCACCCCACCAATGGCATGGTATATCTCGTAAACTACTGGAGTACTAGTTTTGAATTTTGGGTACTAATTTTATCTTGCAGGGTACTAATTTTTTATATAGGTTTGAGGAAAGCGACAAGCTTCTTTAACTTGGAATCAACATTCAAAATCGTGGTCCTGCTGAACAATTGCGAGAAAGTTATCATCGTTGATTTCTCGGTAAATACAAATGTTAGAGTTCTGTTTTTTTCACGAAATAAATCATATTTATGGGTACTAATTATTTGTATACTTAGAATAGCTGTAGCGTGCCCCCTTTTTCGGCGCTCATGGTGGTCCTGCTGAAGGGAGCGTGACTACCGCCGGACCACCTTCAAAGTCGATTTTCTCGAAAACTACTAAGGTACCAATTTTGTGGTTCGAGTACTAATTAGTACCAATTGAGTACTAATTATTTACAAAATATGGAAGCGATTGGCGTTGGTGGTCCGGCGGTAGTCACGGACATGGTAACTTGATGTGCTGTTTACTTGAACTTTGTACCCATTCCATTTTGACCGCGCGCTTACAAGGGGACGCTTTTTTTTTACTAGGGGGCGCTTGGGTAATGTTTGCACACGGGCGCTACATGGGCTAGAGACGCCTCTGGGCAGGCGCGCACTTTACTTTGTATAATTCTTTTTATCTCCACATTCCCCACTGCACACGTTGACTGCCAGACAGCAGACACAATAGAAAATCTATTGTTGGCGGACACCATGTGACCACGGTCACACGGCAGGCAGTCAACAAGAGTTACAAAAACTGAATGAAACTAACATTTTAAGTCATTGATTTCCACTTGCACTATTTAGGACAGCTAGTAGACATGCACAGCTGCCTCTAGTTCCAGCAGAGGGAACATTAAGAAGTGGATTATGTTTATAGCATTAGCTATAATGCATAAGTTTGTATAAAAGGTTCATCCTACGTATTCATAATGAAACAAAAATATTATGAGCGTGTGAGTCAGCATGACGGTCGGTCGCGCGGAACGAAAGCGGATTCCCTTGTGCACATAGTACCTACAATGTTTTCATTGCAACTTGCTATCAAATTATAAACAATACTATAGGCTCCTATAGCTATTTAAAGTTCGGTGTTCCGCGAATTAGGTAGGTACTGCATTTTGATAAATGCCATAGGTAGGTTCATATTTTTCAAGTCGTTTTCAAATGTCTTTTATAATGCGCACAGCAAAAGAGTGGAACTCTTTACCTGCGTCTGTGTTTCCGAGCTCATACAACCCGAATCTCTTCAAAGTAAGAGTGAACGCTTCTTCTGGGTGAGCTCACTCCATCGTCGACTTTGTCTCTGTCAACTGACCTAGACTAGAGTCAAGAGCAAACCCATTTCAAAAAAAATAAAAAATAAAAAAAAAGTCGGTTGGAGCGCTCGCCTACATAGGTAAGTCCCTGTCCCTAGTTTGAGAAAAATTAAAATATTAACTCCATTGACCTACTGTGAAAACAAAGTGCGTGACCATCACACTAATATTATAAAGGCGAAAGTTTGTGAGTGGGCGTGTGTGTGTGTGTGTTTATATGATTGTTACTTCTTCACGCTCAAACGGCTGGACCAATTTTGAAAAAACTTTTGTATGGAGGTAGCTGATGCACTGGATTAACATATAGGCTACTTTTTATCCCGATATTCCCACGGGATCGACATTATTACGCGGGTGAAACCGCGGGGCGCAATTGTATTAGGTACCTATAAATGTGAAAGTTTGTGAACAAAGACATTAAGTAAATATTATTTACATATTTTAAATCTCTTTGTTTGTGAAGATGTTTGGATGTTTGTTACTCAATCACGCGTAAACCGTTGAACAGACTTGGATAAAAATTGGTACATAGACCATTTCCTGGATTAACACATAGGATAGGATAGATACTTTTATACCGATATTCCCACGGGATAGAAACTTACGCGGGTGAAACCGCGGTGTGCTGCTAGTAAACCATAAATATAAAAAACATAACCCTCCTCCTGGCGCGGTCGGGTAAAACCTTCGATCAATAATAGTATACCTACTGATCGAAGGGTAAAACAGACAATCTTCTTTCTTATAACTATGTGCGTAACGTATGGAATCTTCATCGATTTATTCTTGCCCACGAAGGTCGCAGGACCTTCATATACATAATAATGTCTAGTATAGCTTTGGAGACTATCCAAACAGCAGAGTACGTATTTACGTCCCGCTTCAAAATTACTATGTTGACGAAATATAAAGTAAATGGTACCTATCTAATACCTAACCGGTATAGGTACCTACCTACCTTTATAGCACTCAGGGAAAAATATTACAGTAACTACACTGTAATATTTTTCCCCGTATCGCAAATTGTCACCGTGCGTGGCCCTGACGGTAATTTTACTTTAAATGATGATTGTGAAGACGTAGTACGTAAACGTAAAAAAATAGTTTTGTAAACAATCGTGTTTTTAAAAACTTATCTATCCTACGCACTTCACTAATCTAGGTAATTTTTACCCATCACGCTTACCATAAGTCAAAGACATTGTATGTACCTATCTTAAATCTCTTTGCCATAAGTACTACCTAAATTCTCAGTGGCTGTATGTAGTTGGGTAGGGTCCCTACCCAACTACATACAGCCACTGAGAATTTCTAACTGGCATAAAGTGAACAAACAAATCGCTGAGGTGTTAATTAAATGCGGAAACTTCTAGCAGCTGTTGCCGAAAAGAGAAAACAGACCATCTCTACTATGAATACAATGATACAGAAAGATAAACAAACACACATCAAATACAGGAACCTACCCCACAACCAAAACGGAATGCGTACGCTCTTTATTTAAGTAAGTACCTACCTACTACTACTCCGAGCCCTTCAAAACCCTCTAACGGCCGGTCTCAATAACGCACTTACCTTTAACAATCTGTTAAATTACCTATCTTTTGTAGCTAAAGCCGCATTTGTGCGTTTCAATAAACTAAAGATAGATAGGAATATCTACCTTTACTTTCGATCTATCTTTGGGAGGGCTTACCGCTACCATAGCTATGTAGATCAATAGAAAAAAAACATAGAGCGTCTCAATAACATTTTGACAGTTAACTTTAGTTTGTTTTCGTTACTGTCAGTCCAAAATTTGCTATCTCCCGAAATCGGGCGATTTACTGCTGGTTTACATATTAATTACAACTTATTTCATAATAAAATGGATTTGTTCAGTGATGAAAGTGATAATGAGATGTATGAGGCCGGTGTATTTGATTCTGCGACAACTACAGAATCAGGTGAACGCAGAGTGTACAGTCGCATTAACTACGAAAGTGAATTTTCTGACTCGGAATTTACATTTAGATTTAGATTAAATAAAACTAGTGTAAATGAATTATTAGTAAAAATGTTACCAAATTTGAGAGTAAAATCCTCCCGGTGAGTAAGTTATTTCTAGTACTATCAAGTAGAACCAACAAAAGTAATGGACCAACTAGTGTAGCTAAACATGAGATATTTTTATTTATTTATGACTACAACTAATTAAACATTTTATTTCAGGAACTATGGTGTATCTCCACTACACCAGTTGTTGCTCACACTTAGATTTTATGCATTGGGCACAATGCTTGTATCTGTTGCGGACTTCGTTGGAGTTTCAAAAGCAACAGCTAGCAGAATTGTGTCTGATGTATCTCGTGCAATAGCTGGACTGTATCCTGAATACGTTAAAGTTTTGGAAAACACCCAGCATGCCTTCCATGCCATTGCAGGATTCCCTAAAGTACTTGGGGCAATTGACTGTACACATATACCCATACAATCACCTAGTGAGTTGGCATTTTTACTGTTAAAATGTTTTTGGTAAAAGTCATGCTTTCATTCCTTTTACAAAGTTAGTACTTACTCAAATCTAAAGTAATAAATAAGAGATTTTTATTTTTAGATTCTAATATAGGAGAAGAGTACAGAAATAGGAAAGGAATATTTTCAATGAATGTCCAAGGAGTCTGTAATGCAGACTTGCTATTTATGAATGTAGTTGCTCGGTGGCCAGGGTCTGCTCATGATGCTACTATATTTAACAATTCCATTATTAAAAGTGAGTATAACCCTAACATTTTCTATTATTTATTAAACTTTTCAAGCATACCTATCTGATAACATCACCTACATAAATTAACATTCTTATAATTATTTTCAGTGCAATGTGAAGATGGGATCATTGAAAATAGATGGCTCATTGGTGACAGTGCATATCCTTGTAATTCATACCTATTGACGCCATTGCTCAACCCGGTATCTCTTGCAGAAATTCGCTACAATGAATCACATATTAAGACCAGAAACACCATAGAAAGGTTGATAGCTATTATCATTGATCACTTGCCTATTTGTTTTCATATGAATATGTATAGGTTGTGTAGGTAACTCAAATATTGTTAATAATTTTATACATTTTTCAGGTGTTTTGGTGTATGGAAAAGACGCTTTCCAGTGCTTTCGTTGAAAATCCGTCTTGCATTACAAACAACACAAGCAGTTATTATTGCCACATCTGTGTTACACAACATTTGCAGGTTGAATAATATAAGTGATGTAGAACCTGAAGTTGAGATACCGCTTGAGCAAGCTGATATTATCCTAGTTGAGGGAGTGGGTCACCAACATCATCATGTTAGACAACACCTAATAGATAATTATTTTAGTTGGTATGTACCTACATCATACAATTTGACGTCAGTCTTATGGTTCTAGAAAATAATCAAGGGTATAAATGTTTTTTTGTTTCAGATTTCTACACAGAATATTTGTGGCTAGATTCAACAAAGGAATATTGTAAAAAAAATATCATTAATTCTGATTATATCTAAATGATAAACAATATTCAAATGTTTAATTTTTATATCCTTAACCTTTAGTTTCTTTTTTATAAAATATAATTAAGAAAAACAAAGAGAATATACTGACACAATATTTTTAATTAAACAACACAATACACAATTACACACCCCTTAACTATACACCATATGACAAAACTTAATTATTAATCAATACATGTAATAAATCAAGACTAACTTAGGTATAAATATTGGGAACTTAAACTATTCATTACAGTTAATTTTCTGTTTCATTAATTTTATTTCTAATTCTAGTTTTACATTCTCTAATTCTATTTTTTTATTTTCTAATTCTATTTTTTTATTTTCTAACACAACTTTTTGTGCCTTAGCTTGAAAGTAAGCTGCCAACCCCAGATCCTTGTCTCTCTGAGCTCTCTGTACTTCTTCAGAGAGCTTCCTCCGTTTATTCACTGTAAAAATAAAAGAGTTTTATTTAATTTAAACAGTATTTGCACAAAATTACTTTACCACTGCTTATACTAATTAATCCAATTTTTACACCTTACAACCATTAACCAGTACTGTAAATAATATTTGTCTCAAAACGGTAACCCATACTACTGAACTATGTGGCTAACATTGTAAATTAATTCTAGCGACTAAAGTTAAAAATATGTAACTTACAGGCACTTTTTGGAGTGTTAAAAATAAAGTTCTTTGGTGTGTAACTACCACCACCACCACCACCATTACCACCACAATCACCACCCAATACCACAACGCTACTGCCCTGAGCTAATTCTGGCAATGGTTGGAAGTCTAAAACTTCTACAATTGCTTCAGAGCTGGCTTCGCTAGCAATAGCTTCATCTGCCCCATCACCACCAAACTCTGCAGTTAAACCATTGCATGTAGCACCTAAAATAGATGCTACTCGGTCCAAAACTTCATCAGGAGGGATGTAAGACTTCCCCCCTCCAGTCTGTAAATTAAAAACAAAGTTTAGAGCAACCACAATAAAATGCATGACTAAATATTATTATATATTCCTTAAATACTGACCTTAAGGTTATTTTGTCTTATTAAAGCACTACGCTTCCTTGCAGACTTCTTTAAATTCTCCCACTTGAGTCGAATTTGCTCAGGACGCCGCATATTTCCCGTAACAGCACTGAACTCCTGTGCAATGGATTTCCAAGCTTCTTCTTTAAGTTTATTGTTTGTTGCGTTCGTCGCTTTGGTTGTTATTACTGGATGTTTATTAATCATGTCGAGAAGAAGAATTATGCTGTCCTTTACAAGCGGCTTAGCCTTAATCTGAAAGTAAATTATAATTTAGGCGCGAATTGGTGGCATGGGAAGCCTTTTGTTTATATCTGTTCCAGATATAATAAAGTGTTTAAAACAAAATATAATCAATGGGTACGCAGGCAATACTTACATTTTGTTGTTCAGCCATTTTATGAAATCGTTGCACAATACTTTATATAAATACAAATAAGTTATTAATTTCCAAACAAATCACAAGTCGAAACACTTCAAAACAGATGCGAGCGAGCGCGGGAGTACGAAGGTTGACAGCGTCGCGTCGTTTGCTGGCAAATGTCAAAAATGCGTTTTATTGCATCATGTTAGAAAGCATTTCATCATTATTTTAGTATAAAAGTCCACCGTTTTCGTATAAATTATAAAAGCAGGTTTTTTAAAAGTACATTTTTACTGAAGCTACTATCGTTTAAGCAAAAATAATATTTTTCACGAGAAACAAAACGTAACGCATTTTTTGTGAGGGAAAGGACCTATCTGTCTTTAACTGTAGGTATCGTTACGGAAATTTTGTTATTGAGACGGCAGTTATTGATAGATCAGAAGTAACAGTAAAGCTCTGGTAGCTAACCGAGTTTAACTCCCTGTAGAGTATTGAGATCGGCCGTAAAAGCGTCAAAACATCATCCAAATACAGACACGCCCTTGACACAGCAGCCGATCAAATCTCGTCTGCCTCGTATGACATCACACAAGGAATGGCCGTCTATGACATCATACTGCCCGACAAATGAAAATTAACCGCAGAAAACCCACCATCAAAAGCTACGCAGAGTGCTAAACGCGATGCAAATTTCGACTCTATGTTTAACACAGTCTAAGGTTTATTTATACCGTGTCCCATATCACAAGTTGTGAAGATAAGACCTTCTGTAAATAAATATTCGATGACCTCACCTACGCAACCGTCCGCCAGTAGTTTACAAGCCGCTGGCGAACGCGGTCCACAATACAATTTAACGTGTAGTTTTTACAACACACTTCCGCGAACGGATATGTCGAGTGAGTAGTTTCTCTTCAAAGTTATATTGTTAACGTGTTAAAGGTTAAATTGGATTAAAAAAGTGTTGTTAAAAGGTATAAATAGTGAATTACGTCGTGTGTTCACCTGCATGTTTATGTAAACAGTGGTCAAGTTGATTGGAAGGCTAATGTGTTATGTTTCTACCGGTTTTATGTTACTCACGCTGCCTTTACAAGGAGCTGGGCAGGGCTGTGGTGGGGCTTTGGGTATATGTATATAAAGCCTGGTTTACCATTTAGTTATTTATTCCAATGAGTTGTAATAATCAGAAGTGACCTAAAGATTTTTATCTTAGTCTTAGGATTCCTTTCATCAAAATAAAAAAACATCAGTTTTATCAGATTTGGGACAGTTTTCTTGATTTCTAAATACCTAAGTGAAACTATGAGAAACAAGCAAAAACACGAAGCAAATGATATTAGCAGTGTAATGCACAAATAATGAATTAATGACCGATTGTTATCGTAGCTCTGAGGTCTATCATTAGTTACCATGCCACCATACCATCCGTATGACGGTGACGGCTAGTCGGGCTAGTTACCTACATATATGCCTACATCGGAGCACCGAATAGCCGAATATGTTGGCAACTTCTTCTCATTCATTGATTGATATTAGCAAGTGAATGCCATAAAAATTCCACTCGGTTCCATTCGTTAGTGGCTGGCGAGTTGTAAGTGTTGTAACTCTGTTTACGATGTGTATTGGTTGGTATTGGTACGGTTAGCCACGAAAGTCGGCGCTTGTGTTTTACATCATGAAGCAGGCTTTATTTAATAAATTTATTTTATTCTGTTTGGGAAACTTACTGCTAACTTACTTATGGTTTTCATAAAAAAACCCAAGGTCATCTACCTACAAGTTTCCGCTGAGAAACAACTAAATAAAAACGGAAAAAGGCTTTATATGATCCATTAATGCACACTAATGAAGGTTTAAACATTGTTAAATAGCTACTGATATTGCCTATTGGTAGGTACCTATATCATTCTAAGTGCTAACACAATTATAAATTTTAATGGTTCCATTGTATTTAAATAGATTGGAACAGACTGATTCAAAAACAATACCCTTCTAGGTATGTAATCGTAATCAGTGAACTTATAGGTAGGTTGTTGGAGTTGTAGGTTGGTTGGAGTTGGTAGGAATATGTTGGATTCACCTACTAAATGCTGGTTAAAGCAGTGATGACCCTTTGGATCAAGGTTAACAAGTTGTACAGTCATGAAACAGAGATAAGTATGCAGGATCGTCGGATATACCTAGTTGAAGTTTAGTAAGAAACCAACACGACTGGGCCCGCTGGCCCGCATAGGGAGAAAAAGCTAGAAGTAACGACTTTCGCAGTGGCTTGGGGAACCCACATGATTTGTGTTTATCAGCTGTTTATCACAGTTAACAATGTAGGTATGTAATACAGCTCACTGAATAATGCTCTAGAATACATAATGTTACATTGCGTATGTGTAAGACTACAGAGGTGAACAACTCATGTCGATCACCGACCGAGGTTAAGCTTATAGGTATAAGCAACGTTGCGCGTGCGCTTATAATCACAAAGACAGAACAGCTATCCTTTTAAATCGTGATAGAGTTCTCAGAGATTTTTATCCAGGCCTGAATTAAAAACCGTATGGTGTGCAAATACTGCGTGCCGGAATCGAACCCACGACTGATAGCGCAGAAGCCAATCACCCACTGTGCCATCGTTTATTCATTTTTATGTAACTGACGTAGTTACGGAACTAGTCGACAAGAGTTTTGTTTGACCTTGCAATGCGCGACCAACGCGCCAAATACTAAGTTTTACAGGAATGTTATAAATCTGCTTGATTTAGCGCGCTTGCAAACGGCTTCTTATTTTTTCCGTTTTTCAATGGCCTGTACCGTTAGCTTACAATCGGTCAGATAACTTCGCCCTACGTTATTCAGACCTACGTCTTGTAGGACGTGTGGGTTCACACACTTGATCTCTTATACTTCTCATTCATATATATTAGTCTATGTTATACTGTTTCATTTAGCTCATAGAATGCTCACCGAATAAATGGTGTCTGCGAACGCTCTTATTAAAAAACTAAATTTTGTCGCAAATCCGCATAATACAATTAGCTTGAAAGCGACAATGGCGTGCCTTGCGATGAGATCATGAGACACATTTATTAACTGATGAATAGCCTTCAGTTATTTTAGGTAAGTACTATAAACTACGTTACATTTTGAAGTTACTGGTCAGTTTTTCTCATTATAATAGCAATTAATGTAGTAAATGTAAGTTTTATATTGGCTTCACGAGGAAAACAAAGTTTCGATAATGGCGTGTCGTGTGATGAGTCACATACATTAGATTATGACGACTTGGCGAAGGTATGTTAGTTAAAATATTGCATTTATTCAACTGTCAGACAAATATTTGTGGACTACGAGAAAGCCTTCGACTCCATCGAATTATGGGCGCTCGGTTCAGGCCGCTCTGCAACGATGTCGAATTGACTGGCGCTACATCGAAGTATTGGGATGTTTGTATGACGCTGCAACGATGACTGTCCAGATCCAGGATCAGAAAACCAGCCACATCCAACTGCTCAGAGGGATGTAATGTAATATCCCCAAAACTATTCACCAATGCGTTGGAGGACGTTTTCAAGACGCTGGACTAGACAGGACAGGGTATCAACGTGAACGGCCAGTACATCTCACATTTTTGATTTGCCGATGCCGTCGTCACAATGGCGGAGACACTGCCAGTTACACCAGATGCTGCACAGCCTAAATGGAGCCTCTCGTCAGGCTGGCCTCAGCATGAATTTGGACAAGACAAAAGTCATGTACAAAATTCGCACATCTTGCTGAATCCAATCCACATGGAAGGGTCGCTTCTCGAAGTTGTGAAGGATTAATTATGTCTACTTATGGCAAGTCATCTAGCTCGGTAGACACAATTTAGAGAAAGAAGCCGACAGAAGGATCCAGTTGGGTTGGGCAGGCTCGTCGCCTATCGTGTTACCGACATAGCTTGCAGAGTAATAAGCAATTTTTTTAGGAGTGGCGGTGGGCTAGCCATGTTTCTCGAAGGACCGATGGCCGGTGAAACAGAAGAGTCCTGGAGTCGAGACCGCGTATCGGCAAGCGTAGTGTGGGACGTCCCCCAGCTAGATGCTGGGACAGACTAGATGCGGAATGCGGAGAACAGTTGAATGTTGTGGCGCAGCCTGGGACTCCTGGGAGAACAGTGGACTGCGATAGTCTGAGTTGATTGATTGATATAGGCAAATAGACCTTGTCGTTTTATGATTTGCAAGTGATATCCTTTAGTTGATAAAGTCTACTACCTATACTTCGGCCGGCAAGCACTGCATACAAGACTGGATACCCGAAATAAACTAAACTTGCATACAACTATCGACCGTATCGAGTTATTTCAAGGGTTTACAAAATCGATCGTTCGTGAGAATTGTGTCAGACTCAATAAGTAGTAGGTACTGTGTCACCTGATTGCCAAATTAGATAGCATTTTATATAAAGTACACCCTTTATATATTGATCTTTTTTTCGAGTGTCGATCAAAGACTACAATATAATGCTGGTGTCGATGTCGTCACGACTACAACACGGGATAATGCTAAAAATTTGATTTTGTTTTGAGAACTTAACATACCTACCACACGGCCACCACAAAACTTGAAGTATACCTATACATACCTAGGTATGCAAAAAGAAAAGAAAAATCATGTTTACCTACTTTTTTGACGTTATGTGCGCGAACTTGCATTGAAACACTGACCTCTATCATACTAATTGTAGGTATAATACCACCACCTCATAAAGCAGGGCAGAAGTTGAACTGCACTACTTTTTTGTATGACCTCTTAGTACAAAAAAGTAGTGCAGTTCAACTTCTGCCCTGCTTTAAGAGGTGACATCCCCCAGGTCAGTGATTGAAACCAATAGACGGGCGACGGACCCGAAATCCGCGGACAAAAAGTCTCCCAGCTGTCGCGGCGCTACATGCGCGCAATTTCATACGAACCCTTAGACTTGATGTTAGAGACAAATTGCGGAGACAAAGGTTGGTTGTGGGCGCCCTCCTTATTTGTTGCAACTGGGCACTGACATGAGGTCAGTGTGAATGGGTCAGTCCTGGAAGAAATATGTAAAATTTAGTCACCTGTTTATAACGCTACAAAAGTTCTACTGGCGCGTGGCGAAGATCGGAACTAATGCCGCCATCTTGTTTCGGAACTGTGACAATTTCACAAATGTTTACCAACAACAGCTGTGTAAAAAGAGCAGTGGTGGATCGTAGGTTCGGGCCCAGTCAGGCGCGTTACTTTGTGTAAATTATTTCATCACCACTGCTCTCAAAACGGTGAAGGGAAACATCATGAGGAAACCGACTTGTCCTAGGTAGAACCAAAAATTTGAAGATATATAGGTATGTGTCTTCTACCAACCCGCACTGGGCCCGCGTGGTGGATTACAGCCCACTCCCTCTTACAGAGAGGAGGCCCTGTGTCCCAGCAGTGGGATCATTATAGGCTGACTATGTATATGTTATGTTACCAACGACGCCCTCCTGTCAATGTTATTCACGCGCAAAAAGATCCTAGTAGCACTCTATGGTAGCTGTCATTCTTCTACCCTCAATGCGGCCAGTTTCGTTCTGACATAGACATAATTATGACATGGAATTTGGCATTGTCAGTGCTTATCGTAACCTGTGTTTGAATTGTATTTTGAGTAATACTTTATTTATGCTTACCCTGCAATTGTAGTCTGTGATTTATGCCTTCCTGTTGGTTTCAAGGTTTATTGAAGTTGAGGATGCAGCATCCGAAGAATCGTTTTAATTTAGGTAAAAATTTAGAAAATAAAATTGGAAGATGGTACCATTACTACGAATAAACTGTAAAGTTTTTAGAAACTGTTCATGAGAAAATATTAAGTACAATACATGATTCTGAACACCCGTGCGTTGAACTTTTAGGTTTAAAAAAAAAATCTGTTCCATATACGTTTTGAACGCGTAGGTATATGAAACAGCAAATTTTTTTTTGATACTCAAACTAGGGCTCCTTTCTTAGAGAATAGGCCCTAGGTACCTCACCACATTCTTCAGCCGAAACTGACAAAAGTGACAAAGATAGGCTGTTATGTACAATGGTTTTTGGTGGCCAAAATTTGTTTGTAAATTTTTTTTTATCGGAAAAACTCTATCCGAGTTTGATGATACGAATAGTAACTTTGTTGGTTTGTATGTAGGGGGTAATCTCCGGAAATACCAGTCGGTTTTGAAAAACTCTCTTTGCATTGGATAGCTCAATTCTTGAGGAAGGTAGGTAGGGTAAGGATAAGGATAAGGTAGGCTTTAAGTTTAACATCACGCCACGACCCGACCACGAGTCAGCAAAAGGAAAAAAAGTCAGAAAGAACGCTAAGTGAAAAGGAATTAAGAGTAGCACGGGTGAGCGATGGGATGCCACGCGATAGCTCGGAGGCCGAAATTTCATGCGGACGAAATCGCGGGCAGAAGCTAGTTCACAAATAAAGTAGCCGGCAAATAATTACTTTCACGATAATCTATCATTTGAGAAGCGCATGGTTCGCGGGCCACGTTTCTATCTATCCATATAGGTCAGAGGCCAAAAATTTTTTGCGCCGTTTCCGTATGTCACCCCACCTACGCATTTTGTTTTCAAGATGTGTGCCGGCTATCCTGAGCTTGATGATCGACGCTTTTAGCTAAATCCTTCATTTTAAAATCTCCAGGATCTATGGAGAGCCTGTCATCAGGTCGGGGTATCCAGGTGGTGTCTCCGAGCGAGGACCACACATTCTTGCTGGACGAGGACGCTCTGCAGCAACTGCTTCTGCGAGACGATGTGAAGAACAGGCCTGTGGTGCTGGTTTCAGTGGCGGGGGCTTACCGGAAGGGGAAGTCCTTCCTGCTTGACTTCTTCCTACGGTACCTGGATCGGACGGTGAGTTGGTAACGTGAGGAGTAGACTGTGTCAATAGAGGATGACAATCTTGATGCCGATAAAGGACAATGTTCTTCAGAATATTCATTTTGTTTTTCAAGTTGGATATAAATGTACCTACCTATATGCATATACATAATTATAGGTACCTATATGTACCTATATGTACCTATATGATTCACCGGAGTGTGTGAAGCCAAGTTTGGAAAAGAAAAGGGTGACCCACGCGCACCCCTTATATTACACGAAACAATTCGAGCTACTTTCGACTATCGCCTATATCAAAATCAATAATATAGATCTCCAAAGTTGCAACCACTTAATGTTGAATGCACCTTGATCTTCACTTTAATATTGCAAAATGTTTGGTAGAAGCGAGTGCCTCCATGAAACAACAAAAAGGTTAATAAACTTGAGGTCTGCTAACCGTTTCTCTTTCGTTATTACAGTACAACAACGGTGCAGGCGGGGGCGAGTGGCTGGGGAAAGAGAACGAGTCCTTGAGAGGGTTCTCGTGGCGCGGCGGCTCAGACCGACACACCACCGGCATACATCTCTGGTCGCAGCCCTTCAAAGCTTCCCTGGCTAACGGGGAAAAGGTAATACTTTACAACAGTTACACCAAAGTTACACAATGTAAGTACGTGGCTCTGCCTGGGACTGACGACTGTGAACGGGGGTAGCTACTAGCTACACAGGTTCTCAGTTGTTTCTGAATGTCCAGATTGCGAGGTTTTTTAACTAAATGCCCAAAGAAGTGTGAAAGATAACTTACATGCAGTTTCATTCACCATTTACGCGTTATTATAGTTTAGCATGGCTACGCAGAAGACAGATGGCCTGAGTTTGTGCTAATGATGTTTATGACACCCTGTCATGTTCAGGAAGACCGGCGTGGCGGCTTCCAACATCGACAATACCTATCAAAATCTATGACTAAGAATGTATTGTACTTAGGTATTGACGTGTCGTGTTCTGCCTCTACGTTCCTATCCATCATCATCTGCCTAGCGTTTTGCCAACTATGTTGGGGTTGGCTTCCAGTCTAACTGGATGCAGCTGAATACCAGTATTTTACATGGAGTGACTGCCTATCTGACCTCTACAACCCAGTTACTGGGTAATTGGTAAGACTGGTTGTCAGACATTCGTGCTTCTGACTACCCGTAACGACTGTCAAAGATCTATGAATGACAGCCGGGACCAACAGCTTAACGTGCCTGCCGAGGTACGGAGGGGTCACGGTATAAAGATGGTCACCCATCCACAGACCAACCGCGGCAAGCGTAGCTTAACCTGATCGATCGTTATTATTTAGCCACAGGCCCCTCCATTCGGTTCACGTTCCTATCCATTATTTTGAAACTTTATATGTTATATTGCAGGTTGTGATCCTACTGATGGACACCCAGGGCACCTTTGACAGCAACTCCACGGTGAAGGACAACGCCACGGTGTTCGCACTGTCCACCATGCTGTCTTCCGTGCAGATCTACAACCTGTCGCAGAACATTGAGGAAGATGACTTGCAGCACTTACAGGTACACATATTTTAATAATGCATAGCGTTGTTTCATTGTTTTGTTTTTCTTTTTATGTTTGATTGAGATGGACACATTGTACTTGGCTTTCTGAAATAAAAGTTATTATTATTATTTTTAGAGTGTTTTTTTTTCTCAGCTGTTAGGCTGGTTTCAACTACATTTACGGGCCAAAGCCAAGTAAATGCAGCGTGTGGTGTGTATTAGGGTGTGTTTTCTTCTTCCTCTAACTGCATGAATTTCCTAACTATTCTGCAGGTGTTTAAGATGGCAGCTTTCTGTAGGTTGATAAAGACGGATTCTTCTAAGTCTATTATTTTTAGGCTACGGAGAAGGTGGTTGGGAATAACGCCAGTCGTGGAGAGAACTATAGGGATAACGTATACTTTTTCTTGACTCCAGATTCTTGTGACTTCTTCTTTAAGTTCAGCATATTTACTTATTTTTTCAGATATGGTTTTTTGTAGGTTATGAGTATTGGGAACTGCAATGTCTATGAGGTATGTGATTTTTCTTATTTTATCCTGCAGGGTTATGTCTGGTCTATTGTAGTGGATAGTCCTATCTGTAAGTATGGCGCGATCGTAGTACATTTTGTGCGTATCATTTTCTAGTATAGTTTGTGGTGTGTACTTGTAGTAAGGAGTGGAAGAGTTTTGTATGAGACCGTGTTTAAGAGCGAGTTTTTGGTGAATGATGTTTGCTACCTGGTTGTGTCTGTGAGTGTAGTCTGTCTGTGTGAGGGTTGTGCATGCTCCTGTTATGTGTTGTATGGTTTCTGATTGAATGTGGCATCTGCGGCATTTATCATTTGTGATGGTTGGGTCTTTAATGATAAATTTCCTGTAGTTTTTTGTGTTGATGATTTGATCTTGTATAGCTATGATAAAGCCTTCTGTTTCAGGGAACAGGTTTCCTATCTTTAGCCACTTATTTGATGCTAATTGGTTTATGTGGGACTGCTCTAGGTCATGAGGGTGCCGGCCGTGGAGTACTTTCTTCTTCCATTCTTCAATTTTCTGTTTCTGCGGGTCATCATTGGTAGTGTTTTGTGTTTCTATCTGGTCGTTTAAGTTAAGTGGAGTGTAGTTGAGATCGTTTATCACTACGGCTTTATGTATATTACTGGTGCGCGATTTTGTGTAAAAGAATGTTTTTAGTCGACTGACTTGTTTCCTACAAAGGTGCTGGATGTCGATTAGGCCCCTCCCTCCATTTTGCCGTTTGATGGTTAATCTTTCTATGGCAGATTTAGGGTGTAAGTTGTTGTGTTTTGTAAGTGTTGTTCGTGTAGTGCGCTCTAATTTCTCTGTATCTGTTTTGGTCCATTTTATAACTCCGAATGAGTACGTTAATACGGGGATGGCAAAGGTGTTAAGGGCTTTAATGAGATGTTTACCTGAAAGTTGGGTCTTACAAACCGCGTTAAGTCTTCTGTTATACTCTGTAGTTAGTGTATTTATTATTATTATTATTATTTATCTTTGTTTTGGATACTGGACAATGATGTCACTTACAAAACCTTTAGTGTTTGGCCAGAATGGGGGGCGGGCGCGGGTGCGGGAACGAGCGCTGGCTGCACGTCCGCACTGGAGCGCGGCTGCTTTCTGCGTGTTGTTGTGTCCAGTGTTTGTCAGTGTTTGCGAAAAAGACTTATTGTGTATAAGATATTGTGTATAAGCCTTTACGGGAGATGCATTGGCAATATTTTTATAATTTTTCGTTATTATTCGAGATCTATCATGGCTCATTTTTATTCAGGACTCACAAACGATAACCCAATCACATTATCTATGTTCCAGCTGTTCATGGAGTACGGCCGAGTGGCGAAGGACGACATCGGTGGCAAACCCTTCCAGCGGCTACAGTTCCTAGTGAGGGACTGGTCCTACCCGTACGACCATCCCTACGGAGCCGTGGGAGGCGAGCAGCTGCTCAAGAAACGGCTTACGGTAACTTAATTTATATATACGGTTCAATTTAAGATAACGAGTTATAGTCAGTCAGTGAGTTAGTCGCGAGTATTACACTTACTGGGGTTTATTTATAAACATTGTTTAAAGTTAGTAATGATTTACCTACTGCGTAAACATTTCACAACAATTTGCACAAAGTCAGGTTTGTTTGTTGGAGGGTTTGTTTTATTAATTTCATCACCACTGCTCTGAAAATGGTGAAGAAAAGATTGTGACAGAACGAACGAACTTGTTTAAAAACTACAAATCAAAATCAACCAACCCACACTGGGTTCGCGTGGTGGATGGCACTCTCCCTTGCAGAGAGGGCCTGAGTTCCAGCAGTGGGATCATTTTATACTGATTTTGTTTAATGTTTGTGAACTGGTATAAAGTTTCCGTGTCTGTCGCCAGGTCCGCGAGGGGCAGCATGAGGAGCTGCAGCGGGTGCGCACGGATATCGCGCGCTGCTTCGAGGATGTCACCTGCTTCCTGATGCCATATCCCGGATCTAAGGTGTCCACTAATCCAGAGTTCACCGGGCAACTATCTGGTAAGGAATTCTTATGGGTTTGCTCTGTGGGTGCACTGTAGGTACACCTTCGCCAAACCATGCGCGGATTACAGGGGTGTTGTTATGTGTTGTACCTTTCCAGACATAGACGGGGAATTCAAGTCGTGTCTGAAGCAGCTGGTGCCGATGCTGCTGGCGCCACAGAACCTGGTCACCAAGAAGATCGGTGGACAGAAGGTGAAGGCGCGCGACCTGCTCAACTACTTCAAGAGCTACGTCGACGTGTTCAACAGTGAGGAGCTGCCAAATCCCATGACTATACTGCAGGTAAGCATCCCAATAATAAATGGGTGAATTAAAAGGAGTCAATAGGCATCAGATCCGTTTTATTAATGTCCTGATATTACGAAGAAAACGAAACAAGAAAAAGAGAGTATTGTGGAATTGAAATTAATTAATTAAGGTTTTTAGACGGTGCGACCGACTTTTGGCGTTCTGAGGCGAGAATTACACCACGAGTGAAGAATTCTCGAAAGTTCAGATAACGACTGTCGTGAACGCCTTCCTCCTATCAGTTATTCACCAGTGCATACCTTTTACTATCAATAATACTTAGTCCTCACTTATTCCCAGGCCACAGCTGAAGCCAACAACACATCTGCGTCATCAGAAGCCCGGAACGTGTACGAGACCCTCATGGAGGAGGTCTGCGGCGGCACGAAGCCCTACATGAACCAGGACATGCTGGACGAAGAACACAGGAAGAACCTCAACAAGGCACTGCACGCTTTCGAAAGCAAGAAGAAGATGGGAGGCGAGGAGATGGCGGCTAAGTTTAAGGATCTTCTAGTTAAGGTAAGTCCTAGATCTACGACTAGACATACAAATCTACATTTGTATGCCTGTAATGCTGCACGAGTCACAGCAAAAACAGGGAAAAGTGGAGAACAAAGGAGAATGCATGTAACTGAAAAGGGGTCGTAACCTAGTTAGAAAAGTAGTAAGTACCTACGTATATTAATTAGTTTTTTCAAACAGTTTAATTTTATTATATTGAATCCACTTGTATAATTACTTTTTTTAATTAGGTATGGCAATAAAAGCTATTATATTAACCACAGTCTGCGTCTGTTACCCAAACCGTGCTCCGAATGTCTGCTCGTTATAAAAGTTATCGTCCTAATGCAGTGGTTATATTAGGGGCTTCGTAAAGCGATAACTGGGACGCATTTTGATTATTTTTAGCTACGATAGCCGATACTGGTTGGTTACATTATAAAGTCCTACAAATACCATAAAGTATGCACATGCCGCCTGTGATGGGTTTATCCTAGACTCCTAGTACAGGCATCTAACATAAATATACATAGGTATATAAATAATTTCTAAGACTTTGTATGTTTTATCCAGTATTAAAATTAGTAAATAATTTTAATACTGAATAAAACATTTATTTATTTATTTGCATAACGACGATAGGTTAGCTAGAGGTCCTAGCGCAAAGCTCCTAAAGAAGATCTTTTCTGATGAATTACGGTAGAAAACTATTTCCTAAAATTTCTTCAACAGGACCTAGAAGAGCTGTACAAGCAGCTGTCAGCGCACAACGAGGGCAAGAACATGCACAGCATGCTCAGCACGCCGCTGGTGTTCCTGGCGCTGCTGATCGCGGGCTACCTGATGAGCGTACTTGGCAGCACCTTCGGGGTACAGACTGTGGTGGCGTTGGGGCAGGTCGGCACCATGGTTGCTGCTGGCATGCTGGCCGTTTGGTTGTATACCAGGTAATTGTGGTTTTAAATTACTGTGGTACAATTGCTTTACGAAAAAGACCTTTCAATCTTCTCCAATCGGTCTTTCATTACTGAGAATCGTGGACACTCCCAGGATCCCCTTAGGCGGACAATCTCCCTCCATTGACTCTGGTTCAAAGTTGCCATCACCACCTGCTGAAATTTGCTCGGGGACGTAGCTTCTTTTACTTGGTAAGACCATCGTGTTGGCGACCGGCCTCGTGCTCTCTTTCCTTCGGTATTGCTAACAATTGTTAGCCAAACCAACCAATTGTTACCAGCTTTTCAAAGCTGCTATCTCCCCTTTGCATTATGTGGCCGAAATAGGTCAAAATAGCCTGTAGGCAAACTGTAGACAATCGGGTCTTGATTTCGTATTGGGAAAGGACAGACACATTTAAGGGTAGTTCTTCGAAATTTGATTCTTTGACTGATCCATATGGCCAAAATTTAATTTCACTTTCAGCTCTGTAACACATGTTCATATGAAAATAGGTATACCAAATAACATATATTTGAATGAGGGACTCGTTTTTATAAAGTAGTTTTCAAGATATTAATTTTGTGCCCAGATGAATCAGAATGTGTTACATATTAATCAGAAACAGAAATAAAAAGTAATAAATACACCGTTAGTTATGAATGTAAATTCTAAACAATAATTATTAATTCATAAATAGGACTAAGACATATCAAAAGTATCATATTTAGAACAAGATTATACTCCTGTCATTTTTTTATTATTCAAAAGGTTATAGCTAAGTAAATAATAATAAATAAGATTAAAACTACTGACTTGTACACGGTCAAAAATTGGACAAGGAGAATTACGCAACAAAAGCGCTCCTATCGTGCTGGAGAGGGGAAAAACTAATTTATTTTATTATTCATATGGGGTTTTGACCATACGAATCAGGCACAGATGAATCAGGATTTTGCCTACAATCATGCATAACTCATCGTACATACAGACTTCATTATTTTCATTTTTCTACACGAATCTATAACCCAAAAGCATCACACGAAACACAGATTGAAGTTTTAAAACAATAAAATAAATTTTATAAAGTAGGCATTGTAATCAGGATGCCACCTGAACCAAACACAGATGAATCAGGTATTTTCCTTCGTAACACCGGATCTAAGCCAACCAGCCGCACGTCCACCTTCTAGGTCGTCCGTTGCACGACTGGCTTCCCCCCGCGCTGGAAGCCAGACTCTCATTATTATTACCCGACCAAGTACGGTCAAGCGCAGCTTACGCCACATTAATCAGTATTATACGCCGGACACTTCTTTTTTACTTATTTATAAACAGACTAACGTAGTTATAACTAATACACATTTTTTTTGTAAGAGGACAATTCATTTCCTTTCGATATAATTATAATTTATATTGATGTATCAAAGGGAAAATGCGACATCGACCATTTTGTTCCAGAAAATGGCAAACGGACGCGCTATATGAATCAGAAGAACGACCTTCAAATATTTTTATTTTGTACCTAGACAGCAATTATTAAAAAAAAACATTTGTCCCAGTAGACAAAAAATAACATTTAGCTCCTACATGCCTTTACAAAAAATTCAAATAAGGTTTAGGACAATTACATGTAAAAAGTTAGAGAAATTAAATAATTCTTTGGCCAGTAAGTTATGTGATCAGAATTTTAATAATATAGGTGACCCAAATGAATTCTACGCCGAGTTCTTTTCAATATTAAACGCGCAGTTTAATGACACTTTTCCACTAAAAACTAAAAATATTCACACAAAGTTTTTATTTAGTGACTGGGCGACTCCAGGTATTCGTAAAAGCAGGGAAAAACTTTTTGAACTCTATGGCTTAAAGCAACATATGAATAATACAAACTTTCATCAGTATGTTGCAAAATATTCAAAAACTTTTAAAAGTGTGTGCCAAAAAGCTAAAGCTCTTTATATTAGCAATAAAATAAAATCAGCTGATGATAAAATAAAAACTACCTGGCAAATAATAAATAATGAAACAGGTAGGAAAAAACAGCCTAACACTGAATTTAATTTAGAGACTGCACATGGCCCCATCAACTCAGATGTAGAAATAGCTCAGGAATTTGAAAACTTTTTTTCTAATATTCCCCTTAAAACTACTGAAGCTTTAAATTCATCCCCCACGCTTTCTGCTGCCTTACTTAAAAAGAATGTACAGGCATGCCCTTTGGAGTTTAGGTTTCAGCATACAAGCCCCCACGCTGTTATAAAAGCTTTTAGAGATCTTAACATTAAATCAACAGAAGATCTCTGGGGAATGTCTGTAAAAGTATGTAGATCTTTCATCGAAACTATTGCGCCCTATTTAGCTTTCATATTTAACACCAGTGTTGACCAAGGAGTCTTTCCGGATCTTATGAAACATAGTAAAGTAGTACCATTGTTCAAATCCGGTGATAGTAAAGATCCTAACAATTATAGACCTGTGTCAATTCTACCAGTTCTCAGTAAGGTGTTTGAAAAGTTGATGCTCAATCAAATGTTACGTCACTTTAATAAAAATTCCATCTTTCATGAACACCAGTACGGTTTCACCAAAGGGCGTTGCACTACTGACGCCGGTGTTACCCTTATAAAGAACATTTTTAACGCCTGGGAAGAAGCACAAGATGCCATTGGAATCTTTTGCGACCTCTCTAAGGCGTTCGATTGCGTAAACCACGAGACACTTCTGATGAAACTGGAGCACTATGGAATTAGAAAAGCAGCACTTGACTTGCTAAGATCATACCTGAAAGATAGAAAGGTTAAAGTTCAAGTAAACGGCGTAAACTCATTAGGGTCTGAAATGACAATGGGTGTTCCTCAAGGTTCGATATTGGGTCCATTCCTCTTTTTAGTTTACATCAATGATTTACCCCAATTACTTCAAAATCAACCGAAGATGGTGTTATTTGCAGATGACACATCATTAATCTTTAAAATAGACCGACGGTCACAAAATCTTGACGACGTGAATAACTCTATTCTTCAGGTCCAAGATTGGTTTACGGTAAATAATTTAGTACTTAATGAAAAAAAAACCAAATGCATTAGATTTAAATTACCGAATGTTAGAAGTAGCGAATGTGAAATCATATTGAATGGCCAAAAACTAGAATTTATTGATCAGACAGTTTTCCTAGGAATCACGCTAGACGAGAAATTACAATGGGGACCTCATATAACATCTATTGCGGGGCGGCTAAGCTCCGCCGCTTATGCTGTTAGAAAGATAAGACAGTTAACAGATGTAGAAACCGCGCGTTTGGTCTATTTTAGTTACTTCCACAGTATTATGTCATATGGCATTTTACTATGGGGTCGGGCTGCTGACATTGAATCCATTTTTATTTTACAAAAGAGAGCTGTCAGAGCCATTTACAATCTACGTCGTCGCGAATCTCTTAGGGAACTATTTAAAAAGGTTAATATCATGACGGTACCTTGCCAATTCATTTATGAAAATATTATGTATGTAAGAAAAAATCAACATCTTTTTAATAAAATAAGTGATAGGCATAATTTTAATACTAGAAATAAAGATAAATTAGATCAACCTTTTTTCAGATTATCGAAAGTACATACATCTTTTATGGGGTACTGTGTTAAATGCTACAACAAAATACCTTGTGACATATTGCAATTAAATGAAAGAAAATTTAAAACTCATATTAAAAGTACACTTTGTAAACAAGGATATTACAAATTAGAGGATTATATCCAAGATAAGAATGTTTGGAAACATGCTGGTCCTGCTCCATAGGACAATCTAAAAGTCTAGACAAAATCAAACTTGTTCCTAATTTAATTTATATGTATATTTTTAATTATGACATCTTATTCTAATTCAATTTTACAATCTGCGACTACAGTGGCTCACACACTTGTTAAAGTTCAACTACTTTTGCATTTTTTCATTTTTCTTTTTTTTTTAAATAACTTGTAAATATGTGAGCACCATGTATCTATCACTTATTTGATTTACCTGTCATTGCTTAATTTTTAATTCTTTTTACCTTTTGTGGTAGACTAATTTTATTATGGGTGCATCGTGTTCACATATAAATTTTATTATGTATACAAGACCTTGTAAAACATTTTTAAAAGAGTAACGGTGGAGTTTCTTGCCCATTCTTCTCCATACGAAAACTACCTTTTCGAATGGGCGACTAGAATCATTTCTATTTAGTTTTTTTTTGACGTTCAAAAGTGCCTTTAATGTGCCTATTTGAAATAAATGATTTGACTTTGACTTTGACTTTGAGTAAGGGATAAAGCTAAACTGTACAAAAAAAAATATTACATGCCGTTTTTTTAGTTGGTTACAGAAATATACCCACAGACATCGAAAATTTTGTCCCTGAAGAATTACCCTTAATTTTATGCGTTTGGCTGTCCATGGTATTTGCAGCATCCGCCTCCACCACCACATTTCAAATACGTCTATCCTCTTGCTCGAATTCGGCCACGTCTCGACTCCAGAGAGGAAAATCGGGAAACTAGTTCTCTAACCAAACCCACAATACAGGAGAAATTCCTAGTCCACACTAGGAATTTCTGGTGGGGTAACGGTAACGTTTATTAAAAAGGTAACGTTTTTAAAAAAAAAAACAAAAACAAACGGGCTTTGGTTTCGGGGACCCTTCGCTAGACTAGTAATAATAATAATAATTTGTTTTCAAAATTGCGATATGGTTCCGTTCAGGAAGTTCTATCATAGTATAATATATTTTTATTATAACTTCGCAGGTGGACGGGCAGTGGGCGGGAAATTGGGATGCAGCTGGATGATATAGCCAATAAGATTAAATCCACTCTGAGTTTTGTGAGTATCTCCCATATCATATAGCACCTATTATTATTTATGAGCCGACGACACTCATTCTTATGAACGTTATTTACTCTCGAGTGCAGAACTGGTTCGTAAGGTCTATTGGTTATTGCCATTAGGACATTCTTAGTAGCAACTCTTCGTCTGTCTGAATGTAGGCTCAAATAAAGGCTTGTCCTATTACAGTAGGGCCGATTTATCTTCGCAAGTCTGAACTTCGCGCAGAAGGCTGCGCAGTAAGATTTTTTAGGAACCAAATGGTGACATGAGACATGACAGAGAACATGCGCGAAAGTTCTTACTGCCTATGTTCAGACTTGCCAAGATATTTCGACCGTAGTGTACATGGGACTTGTAGCATTATTATATGATAAATGATTTTATTTTTGTAAGTAGGTTTCCACAAACACTTTTACACGTCAATAATTTTTTTTTTTTAACTAGATGAGGTCGGCGTTTCCTATCTGACTACGCTGACAAGAAAGGCCGAAACAAACTCAGAGGTCACAGTCTCTTTTAAAGTCCAGACATAATCTTGGTCAGGTTATGAAGAACATGTAGATCGATTCCCATCACATTTATTACCCATCTTCGGGGTGTATTAACACCTCTGCCTGCACCTTCAGAAAATGTGTTATTTTAAATGACATCTTCCCCAGGTCATGCCACCCAAGCCCAGCCATCTCTCAAGTAGTTACGAGTACAGCAACACAACCACAGCATACTCTGAGAAGAAGGATAGATAGGTAATGTTACTACTGGTGTCATGAAATGCGTGCGGTTGGCGATGGCACATTTGTGTAATACGGTAGTTGCCATAACCAAATAACGGGTGTAAAAAAACTTAACGAAGCCAAGTCACTTCTCGTCATTTTGTTTTTTTTTTTTGTATTGAACTGGATCCTTCTGGTTACGGAGATATTGAAGGTCAAAAACTTTATTATTTAACTTTAAATACCCCCACAACTCTTGCTCAATTTTACTTAGTTTGATGGACAGAATGCGTAGACAACGGCTAAGTGATGGGTCTTGTTACACCCTGTTTATCCCGTAAATTACGTAGTCGGTCAATAAGTTACAATAAAGTCGGAAACCCGATGGATTGGCATGTTCAGTACCTATAGTCGACTCGTAATTACTATTCCACTTTTGACAACAATTCCCATTAATTTTAAACTTCACGAAGGTTGAAGATATCTAACTAGCTGTCTCATCGACAAATTTTCTTTTCGAGTCGACGGTAAATGTTAATATATTGATAAGGATCTTTATGGATCTTTTGGCGCCTGAATGAAATTGACAGGGGGCGTTGTTGGTAAACATTTGTGACATTGTCACAGAAATTGTATTAACAAAACAAAATGGCGGCGTCAGTTCCGATTTTGGCCACGCGCCAATCTAACCTAGTAGCGTTGTATGACATGCAGGTGTCATTCACTTTAGGGTGATAAAGCAAATACTAGGCCGACAATGATATTCTAATAAACAGATATGTTATACACTTACAAAACAACAGAAAAAAGTGTTCCGCGCCGAGAGGCAGCACACGTACCTACACACTTGTCAGACTAAAGGCAATACATCCCAATTAGGACGTTTTCTAGTCTTCACGATTTGCGCGCTCATAACATATCTGTTTACTAAAAATATCATTGAGGTCGACTATACCCACAGTACCTACCTACGCGATCGCTACTAAGGCACATGATATTTTTTAAATTGGTCTTTGAGTAGAGTGTCGTCTCTGTCACTGTCACTCATACCTGTGAGTTTCTTTCTAAAGCTTATTAACCACAGAACACTATTACTCCTTGTTATTAACTCTCGGATACTGTATTAGTGTCGAGTCCTGAAACTCTGATTTAACTCGGTATGCTTGACCGAGGAGCATAACAAAGGATATGATAATTTATGCTCACATATTATATAACGAAGGCCAATTTGTCAATTGTTAAATAACTTATATCTGAAGAATAAATATGGCGGCAAGTTTTCTAAACCAACGCTGTCAAACCGCAATATTAATTCCTTAGATAAAAGTTATCTGAAGATTCAACAAATATGTATGTCCAGAAACCGCTGAAATGTTAGTAAGGGTTGATTTTTCCAACGCCGAATAACTCGATTCGACGATCGATCTTATCCGGAGAAAAATATTGAATTTTTGTAAATTTTTCCATTTATAAACTGTCAGACGGTAAGATGATGATGTTTTATTACCCTGATACAAGGCATCTATTCTGACGTTGGAAAATCTAAGTGTAAATAAATTGAGAGAGTGCCAAAGTGAAATGGATCTTTAATATAAAGTCAAAACACATATTAAAAACATGTGTTTATAATATAAAATGCTATCATTTTAGATGTCGCTACAGTAGAAAACGGCGCATGTCTGTTTGTTCGCTTATGTTCTGTGCCCTTAGTGTGAGTTTTTTCGACTCACGTTCATTTGCGAGAGCGTTAGAATTTTGTATGGGAAATTAGGTGTTTCCTAGTGACCACCAGGTGGCGCTATAACTTTTTCCCATCTAAAATTCTAACGCGCTCGCAACCTAAATTGAGGGAAAAAACTCAAACTTTAGCCTCTGTTGTATTGTTGCACAATGCACGACCAATTTAATGATACAATTAATTTCTAATGTAAATAACAAATATTATCGGAAATAAAACAATGAAATAAGAGCTTTAATGTTTCGAAAGTTTAAGCTGTGACTAAAGTATATTCAAATCCTTGTTTCCAATTGGATGTTATTTCTACCTCAACTAATATCAACTTTACACAAGTATTTAATAAATAAAGTTGAATTCAATTGAAAAAGTCATAAAAACGTTTGAAGTTGTATCGCAAACTGAACTGTTTATGTGGATGTTAATTGTTCTTGCAAAAACACATTTGTTTACAAGTTTGTAAACTAAATCGCGAATACAGATTACCGTCAGTGATTTATTTAAACATCTCAATGCATGCTTATGCGCTCGATTTATGTAAAAAATAAACTATTGTAATACCCGTAAAATGTACGGTCTTTTATAAGATAATATTAATATATCTATTACTAATGATTATGATACGGTTCACCTGAGCGAGGATTTTGTGATTTTTATATTTGTAAGTAAAATACTAATTTTATACCGTTGATGTTTGTTTTATTTATATCGTTTCCGAGGGCGGACAGATAAACAGATCTAAATACTATTTTGTTTAGGTATTCAATAGGTAGTGTGAAAGAAAATAATTAAGTATGGCTAGAGAGTGGGGGTGAGTACCAAAAACATACTAACAACCAAAACGCCCCCCCATTTTTTTTGCGGATGGGAAATCATCAAATTCATAAAATGACCCCTCCCGTTCTGGGTGGAGCGGAAGGGAGTGTCAGACTCTTACTGACTAAAACCCACCCATGTTACTTCCTTAGCCCTTTATGTTCCGGGCCAGCGGTAACCCTTTCGGACAATCCCGCTGATCGGGCAGGCTTCGGCCCTAAGGGGCCCCTCTCGATGCTGACATCTCTTTGAGGCGCGCGTGGAACACGTACGCGCCGTCCGGCACGGGCCTGGTCCTGATCGGACGGAGAGCTACCCATTACTCTCCGCCCGCAGGCCCGCGCCTACGGTGGCCGGGAGTCGTCGCGCGGCTCCCGACGCCCGGAGCATCTCCCGCGGCGGCTGGGACGGGAGCCTCTCTCCCTGAGCCGTCCCGCCACCTCCTTCGCTAGCATGACTGCTTCGCAGGAGGTGACTGCCTCCCACTCCGTCTCGCCCCGGAGCATGGCTTGCACCAGGGCCGGACGCGAGAGGTCGCCGCCGCTGCCGATCGCCTCTACGAGGACACGGCGGTGCTCCGCCCATGCAGGGCAGACCTCCACCCACCGTGTCCTCTGGGCGATCCTGGCAATGGTGACACTCGGGCGTTTCCTCCCGCCTGATGATGTGCAGGAACCTCCCGAAACATCCGTGTCCAGTGAGGACCTGCGTCAGGCGGAAGGTGAGGGCGCCGTGGCGCCTCTCTAGCCACTCCTCAAAGAGGGGTCTTATTGCCGCTATCGTGGCGTGCCCTGCGCTGGGTTGCGACAGTCGCTCTTTCCATGTCGCCATGAGATCGCGCCGGAGATCCGTCCGCTCCGCCGCGATTTGCCGCGGATCTTCCCCCCGGCTTGTGCCTCCGCGCGCCACTCATACAGGCGCGCGAGGACTATCGCCTCCAGATTCCATAGCGGCAGTAGGCTTGCCGCCGCGCCCGAGATCGTGCGGTAGCCCCCGGATAAGCCTTACGGCTACCACGTTCTGGGGCGCGTTCAGGTAGTGGGCAAACTCCCCCTCTTAAACTTAGGTGTAGGTATAGTCGCAAGAGCTAGATCGAAGAGTTCACGAAAAACTCTTCCGACTAGCTCTTGGACTATACCTTACTAAATGAACTCATATCTCCTAAACTAATACCCGATTAAATCTGTGACTTGGCGACTGATTCCGACTAATTGGCGACAAAATATGGGAGAAAACAGATCTTCGCTAGGTGCTCTAGTTTTTGAGATATAAATAATAATAATAATATCGTTTATTTATAAAAATGGTGCAGATTTACAATAACTTATCTTAAAAATTATAAAATGTGGCCCTGCTGGGGAGACACTGATGGTGGCTCTGCCAGTCACGTGACACGAAAGCGACATTTTGGTCCGCTACAATATAATTCAACTTACTCATGATGTTCCGCGACTCGAATCGCGACAATGTAGTACATAATGTTTTGCTTAGTGCGGTTTTCCATCATTGCTTTCGGGTCAGAGGTGTGCTAAGGCCTTAAGAGCGATGCCACATGGGCGGTTGCGATGACGCCACCGCACAGGCTTTGCAACGCCCGACGCAATGCATTGGCAACGCCCGTGTGGCATTGCCCTTACAGTTACTTTGAGAAGCGTAGTATTTGGGAAGCGGAGACCAAACAGTAAAACAAATGCACATTTTTAGTCAACTTTATTGTATTAAAACAAATATTTACATGAAACTCCTCCCGCGGTCGCAAACATAATATAACTCATCACAACCGCTATCGGTACATTGAAGACATACCATACGTAAGGATACAACTAAATAAACTATCAACTCCTCAACGAATTATTTATTATCCCATGCCAAATAAACGGAAACAACATTCATTTTCAATGAATTTCGATTGGCACATGGTATATAATTATTTACTTATAAAAAATTTCACGATATGTTACTCCTATAAAACGTTTATTTACATTTTGTTATAAACAACTAAGTTGGGGTGTCTGTAAGTTAGCAATTGTAGGGTAGACAGTTGTGGGTCTCGAGAGTGCAGACGATTAATTTCGTGAGATTCAAAGTACAAATGGTTGTTGGATAAAGAGAGACGGCGGCAGTCGCTTGGTTACATTTAATGATTGCTAACTTACGCTAGACACTATTTACTATACAGCAGGGCGGCACACTGAACTAGAACGTTACATGAAGCTCGTTTGCACGTTGATTGGCGAGGTAGTGAAGGAACAAAGCGTTACTGAAACAAGTGGATGTTCTGCTTTTGAAAAATCCACGTACGACAATATCACGAGAGCGAGAAAACAAATCAATGTGTAATCGCACCTGCGTTTTACATACACTCACGCTTTCTCCCCACGGGGTTAAGCAGAACCACCTGCTACGTTCCTTACATATTCCTTTTGCCTCGTTTACGTTCTAATAGGGTTCTAATAAAGGTCGATAACAGTGTGCCTGTTCCCATTACATGAAACCGTGAAAGATCCCTAATTTTGAGCATAATCGACTAAAATTTTGAACACACGAAGACTTATTTAAAGAAAAAAAAATGCAAAAATAAAACAATAAAGATTTAACCAACATGATTCCCGACTATACATTAATTTCGGATTCCAGATTTATAACAAAAATAAATTTTTAAATGACAGGATTAAGTACATGATTCTTTATTACAGTGCAAGGCAACAAGTGTTAGAATACGTTTCGAGAC